>JAHHUM010002350.1:0-612895 GCA_036173005.1 Crenichthys baileyi
TGAGGAAAAAACCGTCAAAACAGACTGAAGTCGGATTCCGACTGATCCAAAATCTCCGGGGAACAGCTGACGCTGTGACAAAAACACGAGAGCTGTGATTGTCCTCTGACAAAAAACCAGGAGACTAGAGAGCCAGGCGGGCCAGGCTGAATAAACCAGGGGCTAGGCTGGACGTAAATCCAGGGCAAAAACAAGACAAATTTTCCAGGGCTAGAGGGTCAAAAGGGGCGGGCAGAGGCAAAACCAGAGGCAAAAAAACAGAGTCGAAATCCAAAATCCAATCCTCAGACAAGGAGCGGGCAAAGGGAATAATCCATATGGAAGGCAAGGTAGGGAACGAGACAGTCAGGAAGGAACGCTGGATAATACTACAAATGTTTTCAAAAATTTGGCACCTTCCCTGTCAGAGGGCTGTATAACTGCGGCTCCACAGGTGTGTGGCATGATGGTGATTGCGCAGCAGCGCAGCAGCAGACAGGTGAAGCAGATGAGTTGATTGCATGAGTGAGAGCAGAGCAGGCAGACGGGCCAGAATCATAACAGGTAGAGATTTCCATCTAGTGAGATCATCTTCCACTCTTTTTACACGGGATGTGGTTCAGTTTTGTTAAATCTGCCAATCTAGGAGAAACATTCATACCCAAATATGTAATATTCCCTGACTGTAGTTGTGTATTAAAGGGGGACCTATTATGCAAAAGTCACTTTTTGATCTTTTTTATAGGCAGATGTTCTGTTGTTTGCTGCAAAGACCCACATGTCCATGCACATTCTGCCGCTGTCGGATAACAGAGATTTGTGGCTTCATTTTATTTTTAAGGGCAATATCCAGTCACATTGCCGAAGACGGAACTAGTTTGCACTAATCACTTCACCATGGACTGCTTTGAGAACTCACTTCAGGATTTGCAGAAAGACTTAGGGCCTGATCTTCAAAAGGTTCAAAACAGCAACGCAAACCTATTTGTATCAGCAAAGCTGATCTACAAACAAGGTGGTAATCGGATTGCGTGTGCAAAATCAGTGGAACTGTAGGCGCAAATTTTTTAGCGTGTCTGGCTTCATGAATATGCAAAACATATGATAATGACCCAAACGCGCAAATCCATGGGAGGAGGATATGCAAATGTCATCCCTTACCACCTGCAATGCGACTTTCAAAGACTGAAACGGTTTGCGGGTGCAATTTTTGCGTGTGGATTTAGCACGTTTTGAAATGCAGGTGCTAACTGGGACGCAAAAAAGTCTGCTGTATTTGGGCCCGAGGGAGGATAGATAGAATGCAGATGGGGCGGGGATAGAGAATCCGACATTTTTCCAAAGTTTTAGAAGGTGTTCTCCGCAGAATGGGCGTTACTCAACTGTAGACGTTCGTGCTCGCAAACAGTGATGGGTTTGGTTTTTTTGTCTTTGTTTTCACGGGGGGTATATATCAGAGTAACCAAGGGTAACCCGTATGAAAGGCACGGAGAACCGCAGAATGAAGGTAGCACAATTATCAGTCATTAAGTTAATTTTCGAAAATATATTTTTAAGGTTGTCAGTTTGTATAATGAAGTCTGCATTTACAGATTTGTAAGTAAAAAAATAACGATTTAAAATGTCAGCAAAGAAAGGTAATCTATCGTACGTATGTTTTAAACGTGTTCGTAGCGGCGGGGAGGTCATGGGTCAACGGGGTGTAGCCGAGGGGCGTAACCATGCATGCTGATCAGATGTCGTCATGAGGGGCAAGACATTACATGAACCAATTATAATCGGGGTTGTTTTTAAAGGATGTTTTTTACGAATTGATGTTTTTTCCCCCGGGTTAATACATCTAAAAAAATAATGCAGCCTTTACTTTAAAGGGATATGAACAATGCTGGCCCGTCACATGAAATCCTAATTTAAAAAGAAGTGTAACCTGAAAGGAAAGTAAAAGTTATTTTGCTTTCCCGGGAGGAACCCATTTTGCTGAATAATGAGCCCGTTTAAATACTACAAAAAGAAAGGCCTTAAAAGTAAATAAAAAAATTGTGCTTTTCCACCCCGATAGAAGAGTAACCTTCCACTTTGCAGACGTGGTGAAGACAACTGCACCAAAAACCAATTGTAAAAGGGAAAAAAAGCAGGAGAAAGAGGTAAGACAAAAAATGTAATTAACAGAAACTTTACAAACCCCTCGTGTACTCTTTTCCCAAGTTATAAATGATTAGCAAAGATGGTTTGTTTTGGAATCATGAGAGACTCCATTTTGGGGAAGGAATGATAATTTAGTTACCTTTAATTTCCAAAAAATGTTTTTTGTAAAAAAAGAGTAAAATTTTTAAAAGGGTTTAGGAAAAAAACTGTTATTCTCCAACTGAACTCTGTGTCAACCTCAACCATCAACCTCATCCTTCTGATTCAGTGTGTGTGTGTGTGCGTGTGTGTGTGTGTGTCACAGGCAATAAAAGTGATTTGAGCTCTCCCTAACCCCTCTAAAGTGTCAAGACAGAGGTTCATGAACAGGTGAGGTTCTGGTCTATGTCCAAGTGGCCTGCTGCATGTCAAAAATCACTAGTTTCTCACCGGTAAATACATGCTTCCAAAAATGAAATTGTTGTTTTGGGATGTAGGGATTGTTGTTTTGGGATGTAGGGATTGTTTATACAGACAGCTTACCGTGTCAGAGCTAAGTGATTAATGTGCAACCCTTTAGAGATCTAGGGCAGTCCACATAAACAAGTTAAAAATGAATATGTAATTCGGTAATTGGACCTCTTCAGCATTTTGGGGTGTTGGCATTAAAAAATACGTTATTTCACAGTACCGCAGAGCAGAAACATCAGTGTTTTCTACAACCTCAACAGCGTCAAGTCTGGTACCCCTAAAAAAGGTTTAAACTTGTTACACTGAAAATATTAGTAGAACTCTAGTTTTTAAACTTGTTACATTGGAAATACCAGTACAGAAAACAAAAATGCCCCGGGACAAATTTTAGGAAAGAAGTGTCTGTATTCTTTAAACCTGTTTTAATGATTCTCAGAATGCAATGCATCTTCGGGAGTAAGTATTCATCTTTAAAAAATATTTAAAGCATGTGAATGTTCTCTAATATTGTTAATTTAATATATATATATATAATTATATATATATAATATATAATATATATACAGGGGGTTGGACAATGAAACTGAAACCCCGGTTTAGACCACAATAATTATTAGTTGGGGTTGGGGCCTCCTTTTTGGGCCCAATACAGCGTCAATTCGTCTTTGGAATGACATATACAAGTCCTGCACAGTGGTCAGAGGGTTTTTTAAAAGCCATTTTTTTGCAGGATAGGGGCCAGGTCACTACGTGTTTACTGGTGGAGGAAAAAAACGTTTCCTGACTTGCTCCTCCAAAAAACACTCCGAAAGTGGCTCAATAACATTTAGATCTGGTGACTGTGCAGGCCATGGGAGATGTTCAACTTCACTTTCATGTTCATCAAACCAATCTTTCACCAGTCTTGCTGTGTGTATTGGTGCATTGTCATCCTGATACACGGCACCGCCTTCAGGATACAATGTTTGAACCATTGGATGCACATGGTCCTCAAGAATGGTTCGGTGGTCCTTGCCAGTGACACGCCCATCTAGAACAAGTATTGGGCCAAGGGAATGCTATGATATGGCAGCTCAAACCATCACTGATCCACCCCCATGTTTCACTCTGGGCATGCAACAGTCTGGGTGGTACGCTTCTTTGGGGCTTCTCCACACCGTAACTCTCCCAGATGTGGGGAAAACAGTAAAGGTGGACTCATCAGAGAACAATACATGTTTCACATTGTCCACAGCCCAAGATTTGCGCTCCTTGCACCATTGAAACCGACGTTTGGCATTGGCATTAGTGACCAAAGGTTTGGCTGTAGCAGCCCGGCCGTGTATATTGACCCTGTGGAGCTCCCGACGGACAGTTCTGGTGGAAACAGGAGAGTTGAGGTGCACATTTAATTCTGCCGTGGTTTTGGGCAGCCGTGGTTTTATGTTTTTTGGATACAATCCGGGTTAGCACCCGAACATCCCTTTCAGACAGCTTCCTCTTGCGTCCACAGCTAATCCTGTTGGATGTGGTTCGTCCTTCTTGGTGGTATGCGGACATTACCCTGGATACCGTGGCTCTTGATACATCACAAAGACTTGCTGTCTTGGTCACAGATGCGCCAGCAAGACGTGCACCAACAATTTGTCCTCTTTTGAACATTTTAGTGTTGGAGGTTTCATGGCTAAATTGGACCAGCCTGGTAGCCAGTCTTCATTGATTGCACATTGCACCAGTAAGAGCAGAGTGTGAAGGTTCAATTAGCAGGGTAAGAGCACAGTTTTGCTCAAAATATTGAAATGCACACAACATTATGGGTGACATACCAGAGTTCAAAAGAGAACAAATTGCTGGTGCACGTCTTGCTGGCGCATCTGGTGACCAAGACAGCAAGTCTTTGTGATGTATCAAGACCCCACGGTATCCAGGGTATTGTCAGCATACCACAAGAAGGACGGACCACATCCAACAGGATTAACTGTGGACGCAAGAAGAAGCTGTCTGAAAGGATGTTCGGTGCTAACCCGGATTGTATCCAAAAAACATAAAAACCACAGCTGCCCAAATCACGGCAGAATTAAATGTGCACCTCAACTCTCCTTTTTCCACCAGAACTGTCCGTTGGGAGCTCCACAGGGTCAATATACACGGCCCGGGCTGCTATAGCCAAACCTTTGGTCACTAATGCCAATGCCAAACGTCGTTCAATGGTGCAAGGAGCGCAGATCTTGGGCTGTGGACAATGTGAAACATGTATTATTCTCTGATGAGTCCACCTTTACTGTTTTCCCCACATCCGGGAGAGTTACGGTGTGGAGAAGCCCCCAAAGGGAAGCGTACCACCCAGACTGTTGCATGCCCAGAGTGAAGCATGGGGGGGATCAGTGATGGTTTGGCGGGTCATATATTAGCATTCCCTTGGCCCAATACTTGTGCTAGATGGGCGCATCACTGCGAAGGACTATCGAACCATTCTTGAGGACCATGTGCATCCAATGGTTCAAACATTGTATCCTGAAGGCGGTGCCGTGTATCAGGATGACAATGCACCAATACGCACAGCAAGACTGGTGAAAAGATTGGTTGATGAACATGAAAGTGAAGTTGAACATCTCCCATGGCCTGCACAGTCACCAGATCTAAATATTATTGAGCCACTTTCGGATGTTTTGGAGGAGCGAGTCAGGAAACGTTTTCCTCCACCAGTATCACGTAGTGACCTGGCCACTATCCTGCAAGAAGAAGGCTTTAAAAACCCTCTGACCACTGTGCAGGATTGTATATGTCATTCCAATGACGAAATTGACGCTGTATTGGCCGCAAAAGGAGGCCCTTACACCATTAAAATAAATTATTGTGGTCGAAAACCAGGTTTTTTCAGTTTTCATTGTCCAACCCTGTATATATTATATATATATTATATTATAAAATATAATATTTTATATATATATATATATATATATATATATATATATATATATATATATTATACAAATCTATTTATAGATTTAATGAGAGGCGTAAACCCGAATGATCACATTGGAGGGGTCAGCGGCTGGAATCGACCTTCCCCCAGACAGTCAAAGTTAAGAAGATGGCTTATCTCCAAAAAAAAGCTCTGATTACATCTGTGCTTTCTTCTAACAAAGAAAGAGAATCTGATTGTTAAATACACCTCCGCAAATTATCGTCATTTCCCCTGAAAGCACACCGGATAAACTGCCAGCTGCTACCGGGGCAGAAAGTAAAGTCCCAAAAATATTTTTTTTTGTTTTTCTTTGCGGTGAATGCATTATTAGAAACTTGTTTAACCCTCAGATAAAACTGTTTACAGATTTGATGGAGGACGTATCTCTGAAAGAAGAAGAAGCAGCAGCAGCAGATTTGATCAAGCAAACTAAAGCCAATAACGAACTTGGAATAAAAAATGCACAGCCTTCAGCAGTGGAGCAGCAAGGTGAGTAAAAATAAATATGTATATATTTGTTTTAAGCAAGCATAATTTCCTATAAAGACTCGTCTTGTTTTCTCCCTAGGTGATATGTACGTCAATAAAATAATATCATTCAACATCACACAGTGGGGCGCAGCATAGGGGTAATGTCAATCAGGAGGTAGCAGTCAGCTCTGATCAGATTTAGGGAGATCCTCCAGCGGTTTTTGAATGTGAACGTTTTAATAACATTGAAATACGGAGACCTTTTACCATCCCACCCCCCTGTCCTGGTAAGGTTCCAGATCTAGCAGCATTCTATACAAACATCATGCGTATTCTCATTGAATTAGCCGACGCCGCAAGATCTTTAGCCAGACGTAACGACGTTGTGCAGCTGGAATTAGTGGGTGAAAATCTCAATCGTAACGTCACATTTACTGTTACCGATGATGGAAATATTATCCTGCCTGCTTTCGAGGACTTTTTGGACGAGTTAGTACAGTCAAATGCTTATGTGCCTGTAGACAATAACCTGGAATTTGTTCTACAGGTAGTTAATGACCCTGCAGAAGGGTCGAAACGTAAGGCTACAGGAACATTAGACTGTGAACTGATTAATAAGAAAATGCGTCACCTGTATGTTGTAGATAATACCGGTAATCAGTTATGCTTTGCCATCTGCCTTGCACATGTCTCTGACCCTAACCTTACTGATAGTCAGTCTTTAGAGCTGGGGAGGAAATGGCAGCACCAGGTAGGCCTCAATGAACAAACAGCAGTTACTTTTAGTGATATTGGTAAATTTGAAAACATTCTGAAGAGAAAAATTTTAGTGTTTCACAGAACCACGGGCTCAACAGCTCTGTGTAAATTTGAAACCGGTTTCCCTGATCGTCTAAACACTCTGTTTTTGTTGTTATTTCAAGGTCACTACTATGGAATAAAAAAGGTTTTATAGGTTCCAGATATATCTGTACATACTGTTACAGCAGCTATGAAAACGCAAACGCAAACCACTGTGAAGGCTATTGCCCCGTTTGTCACTCATACCAGTGTATGCAAGAAATTAGCAATCCTGTAACCTGTGCAGGCTGTCAAAGAATCTGTCGCACTTCTTTATGTTTTGCTAGACACAATGAACCCCGCAACAGATCTAATTCTGACAGGCCTATGAGTGACTGTGAGTTGGTCAAACTGTGCAAGGTGTGGAAAAGAATATACGTTATTCCAATCAGTAAACCGGATAAACCACACGTGTGTCATGTAAAATGCTGTTTTTGCGGTGAGAATATTCTTCCCGGCTTAGACGTTACATGCGATCAACATCAGTGCTACATTCAGACTTGCAATCCCATTAATCAGTTAGATTATAAACTGATTTTTTATGATTTTGAAGGCTTCATCAATGAGAACGGCGTGCACACCTCCTATCTGGTCTGTGCTAAAACGTTGAAAGGTGATGAATGGTATGCTTTTGGGTTAGACTGCTTCCAAAAATTTGTTCTCCACTTCAGAAGGCCGATGTATAGAGGCTTCACCTTAATAGCGCACAACGCGCGTGGGTATGACAGCTACCTGATTCTCACAGCTATGCTACAGTAAGGAATTAAACCTCATCTCATCATGCTAGGAAGTAAAGTTCTCTGTTTAACCTACCCCTAACCTATCAATGTATTTTACAGGTTAAAATACATTGATAGCCTGTCCTTCATTTGTATGAAGTTGAGTGCCATGCCCAAAGCATTAGGTTTTACCGATCAAAGCAAGGGTTTTTCCCCCACCTATTCTCCTCCGAAGAGCGGCTCCAGTACGTGGGGTCATATCCTGCTCTATCCTGCTACGCAGTGGAACGCATGAGTCTTTAAGAACAGGTGTTTAACAGCTGGTACAGAGAAGCGAGCAAAGAGGTCTTTGACTTTAAGAAAGAAGCTATTCGTGAGTCTATTCAATGGCTCGGGTGGATTGCAGACAGCAGAAAAATAGACATCGAACATGCGTTAAACAAAGGGGAAAAGAAAATCGACCCATATTCAGTCGATGGGTATGCAGAGATTAACGGTGTCAAAGTTGCGTTCGAATTTTACGGCTGTTTTTTCCACGGCTGTAAAAAGTGTTACATGCTTCATGACAAGTGTCCTTTGAGAGGGGTAGCGTTTGAACAGTTTTACGCAGCCACTGTTGAGAGAGTGAAGGTGTTCCAAACTGTGTACGGCCTTCAACTAGGGGTCATCTGGGAGCATGAGTGGACTGAAATGAAAAAATCCCACATGGGGGTGATCAGCTTTCTTGAGAAAGTTAACGCACCCGAACCGTTAACACCCCGAGATGATCTGTATGGTGGACGCACCTGCACTATGAGGTTGAGGTACACAGCGGGGCCGGGTGAAACTGAATTATGTGGACTACACATCTTTGTACCCCTATGTAAACGCCAACTGCGTTTTCCCCCTCAGTCACCCCACCATCATTTACAAAGATTTTGATGATCCCAGCAGCTACTTTGGTATCATCAGAGCCATGGTGTACCCCCCACGAGGTCTCTTTTTCCCCGTTTTACCTTGCAGAACTTCCAGAGGTAAACTAGTGTTCACTCTCTGCCGCACATGCACTGAAATAAATAATCAAACAAGTCCCTGCATGCATAGTGATGAGGACAGAGCTCTGACAGGTGTGTGGGTGAGTGTAGAGTTTTGTAAAGCGTTGCAGTGTGGTTATTGCCTTGCTAAAATCACAGAGGTGTGGCATTTTGAAAAGAGCAGTGACACAATCTTGAAAGGGTATATCAACACCTTCCTTCTGGGTAAGCAGGAGGCTTCAGGCTACCTGTCTGAAGCAGTGGATCAGGAGAGCAAATCAAAGTATGTAGCAGACTACAAACTCCATCAGGGTATCCAATTAGACCCTGAGAAAATCGAGGTGAACCCTGCCAAAAGGCAGGTGGCAAAACTGTGTTTAAACAGTTTTTGGGGGAAATTTGCGCAAAGAAGTGATCTGTCTCAGACCACAGTCATCACTAACGCTGATGAATTTTTTCAGCTTCATGTTCTCGAGTAAATACAGGGTTAACTACTTTCATTTCTTCAACCCTGGATTGTGTGTCGTGCAGTGGAACTACACCAAACGTGTCACATTTCCTCCAAACAAGGCAAACAATGTGTTTATTGCAGCATTCACCACCGCTTATGCACGTTTAAAACTTCTCAGCAGCATGGAGCAATTGCAGGACAGATTGAATTATATTGACACAGTTTGATTTATGTGACAAAAAGGGGTGAAGCTCCTTTGGAGCTGGGAAATTATCTGGGTGATCTTACAGACGAGTTAGGGGGAGACACTATTTTGGAGTTTGCATCGATAGGACCCAAGAGTTATGCATACCAAACCGAAAACCATAAAAAGGTAGTGATGCGTCTCAAGGGCATCACTCAGACGCATAAATGCAGTGAGAGGGTCAATTCTGACAGCATCAAAGGGTTGGTTGAGGGTTACTTAGCGGGGTCCAGTGGGGGTGTCATTGAAATTCCACAGCACACCATCAGACGGGATAAAAAAAGATTCCGCTTGAGAAACGCAACATTTCTTAAAAGGTTTCGGTTGGTCTATGATAAGAGACGTCTTTTTTTCTGACGGGGCAACTCTGCCTTTTGGTTATTAGAGCTTAAGAAAAAGAAGAAGAGAAAAAAAAGTCACATTTACAGGAGATTGATTTTGATCCTAGATTTAGAACGCCTTTCTCATGTTTAATTGAAGGACCCAGCGGGTGTGGGAAAACTTTCTTTGTAAAAAGTATTTTGCAAAATTGTAACCGGAAAAGGGTGGCTTGTCCTCTTCAGGTTGGAGGGGAGTTCCTGCCTCAAGTGGAGGAGTTCAAGTATCTTGGGGTCTTGTTCACGAGTGAGGGAAGAATGGAGCGGGAGATCGACAGATGGATCAGTGCGGCTGCCGCAGTAATGGGGGCCTTTCTCGGTCCGTTGTGGTGAAGAGAGAGCTGAGCCGAAAAGCGAAGCTCTCGATTTACCGGTCGGTCTACGTTCCTACCCTCACCTATGGCCATGAACTTTGGGTCATGACCGAAAGAACGAGATCCCGGATACAAGCGGCTGAAATGAGCTTCCTCCGTAGGGTGGCCGGGCACTCCCTTAGAGATAGGGTGAGGAGCTCGGCCATTCGGGAGGGGCTCGGAGTAGAGCCGCTGCTCCTCCACATCGAGAGGAGCCAGTTGAGGTGGCTCGGGCATCTATACCGGATGCCTCCTGGACACCTTCCTCGGGAGGTGTTCCAGGCACGTCCCACCGGGAGGAGGCCCAGGGGACGGCCCAGGATACGCTGGAGGGACTATGTCTCTCGGCTGGCCTGGGAATGCCTTGGGCTCCCCCCGGAGGAGCTGGAGGAGGTGTCTGGGGAGAGGGACGTCTGGGCGTCTCTGCTGAGTCTGCTGCCCCCGCGACCCGGTTCCGGATAAGCGGAAGACGACGAGTACGAGTACGAGTACGAGTAACCATGTCATGGATGTTGCTCCTCAAAATATTGTATGGATTTACACTTCTTTTCAACCCATATATGCTGAATTGCAGAAGATGAATAAGAATATTACATTTGTGGAAGGATTGCCTCCTGATCAGAATCATCTGATCATTTTAGACGATGTTATTGCTCAAGCCTCAGATGATGAAAACGTGGTAAAGGTCTTTACCCAGTTTCATCACCATCGTAATATGAGCGTCATCATGTTGACTCAGAATGTTTTTCATCAGGGAAAGTACAGTCGCACCATCAGCCTGAATGCTAATTATATGGTGTTGTTTAAAAACCCGAGAGATAAACTGCAGTTGAATATACTGGCCCGACAAATGTTTCCATCTCAAAAGGGTCTCTTCCTGGAGAGTTTTGAAGATGCGACAAGACATGGATATTTAATCATCGATTTTACACCCACCTGCCCAGAACATTTCAGACTGAGAACGGGCATACTTCCTCACCAGTGGCCTGCTGTGTATGTACCCAGAACAAAGTAAGTCATCATGTCTGTGCGTATAAAAAGGAATGTTCCATTATTCAGAGCTCTACCAAGCCAGTCCACAGAAACGTAAAGATATTCTCGCACACTGCTCACCCGACTTTCTTCAGGCTCTGTGTGAGATTGCTCTGTATATTTTAAAAGGTAACATTAAACTATGTCCTTCTCAACACCGACAATTGAAGAAGCAGAGAAAAATCATCAGACTGTTGGCTGATAAAAGAACCGGTATAAAACTTAAACAGCTGGCTCTCTAAAGTCAAGGAGGTGGTTTTATTCTCCCCATCTTAACGGCTCTTGCTCCCTTGATCGGTGATCTAGTTGGTGGAATTATCAGGAGATAATGTCTCATTTCCCCTCATCAATTCAAGCGTCTGACCCAGTCAGACACGTCCATCAGACAGACGGCAGAGGAGAATTTGGATGCAGACATGAGAGCAATATTAAACGAGCCCGGTTTGACTTATGAACAAATCAGGAAATATGATGCAATTTTGCAAAGGTATCTGACTCTACTCAAGCAAGGTGTGAAAGAAGAACAGAGGGTGAGTTTGATGCTGCACCGTCATACATCAAGCGAGGTTCATTAGCATGGGCGGTCCCAAGAAAAACAAGGCCCGGGGCAGGACCAGCCCCCCCCTTCAGATCAGGTTGTTATGGATGTGTTGAAAAGCCTATCGAAGCATAACCGTAAAAATGCTGAGTACATTTTGAATAAATTATCTGAAAGAAGTGAGAACTGGACTATAAATGAAATGTTGTGAAGGGGTCCCACATGATTGACTTGTTGAAAAATCTCATGCTTCCATTTAAAAAATCTGGAGCACCGCTACCCCGAGGATGGTCAGACTCTCTACATACCTTGTCAGAGGTAAACATCCCCATATCTTCAGAGATTAACCCTTATGCTCGTGATGAATATAGAGGGTTCAAAAGAGAGGGAGAGGGATCATCTATTGAAACAGCTGAAGCACCTCCCAGCGTTAAGCAGAGCAGAAGAAGAAGAAGGCAGATAACTCTTTCACCCCATTGGTCGAGAGCCGAGCCGGAAGATCCAAAAAAGGCTGATGTGAAGCCGAAAAAGTCTCTTCGTGAGGCGACACTACCTCCTCGATGGATTACATTTTCACCATAAACTGTTATAAGAAAATGAAACATGTAGCCTATTTCTTTGATCCAATAAAATCTTTATTGATTATATTTTCAGGTCTAGCTTCTTTCTTTACTTCACACACTGACATATGATATCATTAGAGAAATATTAAATCATAAGAAAAACAAACAATGAAAAAAAAAAGAATTGAAATTCCATAACAATCCAGAAACATCTCCAAAGAGCATGTTCCGTGAGTATAAAATGTAGAACTTTGATTAATGATACATTTCTGACATTTTTTCACAAAGTTAGACACCATTAAATCATTCATTCATCATATCATTAACCACATCACCGGTATATTTTGACAACACTTGCTGCAGTGTTAATCCGCATGCACTATGACATAGATAAAAAATGCAATGGTGACCGCACACAGTAGACAGAGTGTTTTGAAGCTGATTATTATGATACAACATTTTTGAGGATCTGTCTTCTAGAAATGTTACGATACTTGACGGGTAGAACTCGAAATCCGGAGGAAATGTGTAAGAGTCAAAAAAGCTGGCTTTACCATTCTCATCCAAAGTCAGAGCTAACCAGTGTTCTCCCGGCATGTGTGAAGTAGGCCGGCCCTGGGAATGTGTCAGTGAGCAGCGACAGCTGGTTGCACGCCCATACACCGCAAAACAAATCTCCCCGCAGATGATGCAGCAGGTTCTCAATTTCATGATTATTCATGTCTGATTAGATTAATAATAATCCACCAGCACATGCCTGTTTGAATCAATCTCTAAAATAGAGTCATAACAAGCTTAGATGACCAGCGTGGTGGTATGAGGCAACGGGTTTCTGAAACGCATTTCCAATCTTAAATTTCCACTGAAAACTGGAGATAGAGCATCTGCATCCTCTCCCGGGTTAAGATTAAATGCAAATAGAGAGTATCCTTGATTAAATTCCTGACGTGATATACTCAGCGGAAGATCTTTTAGATGTCGTCCTGTAGCCGTAAACAAGTTGTGTTACTCTCTTACTGAATTGCCTTGGTTAAAATTGGGCTGGAAGGCCTTAGCAGGAATTTGTCTACCATCCTTACACAAGGCTAAATATTCCATATCAAAATGATTAAAGTCAAACGGATTGAGATCACGTGTTCCTGTAAAAGCGTTATGATCCAGTAACGCGATCACCACATACTTGGGAAAGAGACCTAAGAAAAGATTCTATTGGTTGCACACCCTTGAATTTTCAGGGATGGAATATGTTTTAACATTCACATGTGAAAGTGGATAGAGAGCATTTACTTTCATTAAAGCTGAAGCATGCCCCAACCGAACAGCTGGAGAGACGGAAACTTTTTTCATACGGGCCGCTTGCTTGAAATATAAATCTCTTTTGAACTCTGCTGAATTTGATGCGGATATCCGAGTTTATTCTTTTGAAAAACATGTGCATGTCTGTCTCAAGTTGAATAAGGTTATAGTAGCCTCCTCAAATCTTCTGCGTATGGATCTCCACATCACCAACCTTCCTCCATTCAAAGTAGGCTTCGTGATACGGTAAATTATGCCATGTATGAGGGTATGAAATCTCTGCTAATGCAACCAGCCATTGACCTTCTAAACCAATATGTTGAGCTAAATTTACACGGAAACTTGAACTGGTATTATTTTTAAACACTTCCTTGCTAGCGTTAGAGGGAAGGGTAACGTAGAAGCCATCATCCTCTATCTGACGGTTCATTATGCTGTGTCAACTGTCAGGTTTTAGTGCAAAGCTTTTTATACAATTCGAAGTTCATCAAACCTGATCCAACTGTTGTATTTCTCAGGCCAGTTTTTCCAGCTTACAAAAACCTGTTTGACACCCTTGACTGTGCGTCTTTTTTAAGGGTTTTTGCCCCACTTGATACATCTTGTCATTAAATTTTTTTTTATTTTTGAAGTTCCTCTGCGTAAAAGGAACCCTGGATAGGTTTTCCCCGTCCCAAATCTTTGATTTTGTATACAGGAGGAGATCGGGGTATCCGCTCATAAACTGTAAAACCCACTTCATCCGTAAAAAACCTTTCGTTTTTTTTTGTAAAATACTCCACGGACCTTGGATTTTCTGACAAGATCCCCTTTTTTTAAAACGTTGTCACTGAGTCCTTGCCATATCTGTTGGACTTGACCCCATACAGATTCTGAAAACACTTGAAAGGCATTTTCTGCGGTCACTTCCAAAAGGCTCTTTTTAATGCTGGAGTGGTAGCTGTGGTTGTAACTTCTAACTAGGTTTTGAAAGGACATCAACGTATCGCCGGGTTTTGTTAGCTGTAAAATATCCCACATCCTTGAAATGTGCGGTTTTTAAAAATCTTTTCGACCACAGAAGTTTTTGCTTCACTCGCTGTCGCGAAATGCTCAATACCGGTTTCTCCATTAAAAACTTAAAATTTCTTGTTAAAAAATTCTTTACCGGCATCAGTCTAAATTTTTTTGGGATCAAATTTTTTTAAAAAACTGATTAAAAATGCCTTTACCACCTCAGCGGCTGTTTTCCCCTTCAAAACATTTTACATACCCCCCTTTTAGAAAAGATGTCATTGACGGTTAATAAAATTTATAACCTATCATTTTCCTTGGGCCAGAGCTTGCATGTCACAGGGGTTTCAGCGGGAACTCCCTCAATGGCCTGGTGACAAAAAACTTTTTTCTCGGGAATTTTATTCTTGCGGGTTTATGTAGAGTATTTTTTTTTTTTTTCTGAAAAAAAATCTTTAAACCTTTCAACCCCAACCTTCTTTCCCCATTTCATCTTGCAAAACCCTCCTCAACCTATCTATACCCCCAAAAACTTCCTGGATTTGAAGGGTTGTAATTATACTTTCTTCATCAACCCCATCTTCCTGCCATCTCTGCCTTATGCTCACTCTGATGATTACTTGTTAAAATAATGAGAAAAAAAACACCCCGGGAGGGTAGATTTACCCTTTTTTTATTTTATTTTATTTTTTTTTTTGTATTTAATATTTAAAAAAGAAAAAAACACAATCTGATAATACAGAATAATTCAAAAAACCCCCTTTTTTTTAAAACAACACTTTCGGGAAAAAAGTTAATATGTTCCCCCCACTTTAATTGTATTTAATAGGAAAAAAAAAAAAAAGAAGAAAAATCAGATAATGCAGATTAATTCAAAACACTACAAGTTTTTAAAAAACCCATTTTTTGGGAAAGGGTTTAATATTTCCCCACTTTAATTGTATTTAATAGTAAAAAAAAAAAGAGGAAAAAAAAATCAGATAATGCAATTTAATTAAAAAATCCCTGGAATACTAAAAATGATACATCAACAAGTCATCAAACATGTGAGATCATTTTTGTCAGTCCGTAGCACTCTGAAATAGGGGTTAAGTTGTTGGGGGCATTTTTTCGGCCCAAGCGATCTTTACATTTCCGTTTATAGCACTGGGATGCCTTTGTACCGTTTTTCAGTTCATATAAAACCTTTTTCTCCCAATTTTTTCACTCTGAAGTCATCTGCTTGTATGCGTTGAAGTATCAGAAGATTCTGAATAGCAGGAACGAGTTGATTTGGTTATAATCCTCCCCCAATACCTCCAGGCATTGGTGCTGACACTGGGTTGGGTGGTTTGTTATGCACCCGTAACAGGTTTCTCTGACATAGTTCAAACAGGTTATGTTGAATAAATGAAGTATTGCTGTTTTCACCGTATTGATGAGGGCGGTTGAGAACCAACCGTCAATTTCATCCCCCTGGTTACTCTCATCCTGAGGGGCCTGCATCGGTTCCAGGGTTTGTGTAGGGGTCTCGGAAGAGGGTGAGTAGCTGGTAGTTAGGTCGTCCTCCACGACCACCTTCTTGTCTTCAGGCTGGATACTTGCGTCTACAGACTCAGCCATGAATAGCGGCGATGGTGAATAGAGGTCTGGAGAAGGTGGTTGATACATTTTCATGTTGTATCCTGTAGGTGATGCAGGACTGAAGTGGGTCTCAGAGAACGAGGACATTGAGGTGGATGGTGAGAAGAAGAGGTCCGGGGAAGGCGGATGATACAGTCCAATGTTGAAGCTTTCATTGTGCTCAGGAGAGTAGTGGATCTCTGCTCGGTGGCTGTAGAGAACCCTGTACAGTGTTGCCTCACTCATTCTCAGGATTCGGTTCTCAGTGTCTGTGAGCTTGCTGTTATTGCCCTTAAATATATATCACAGGAAGGGGGCGGGTCCTCAGAAGAGGGTGCGGTTTAGACGTAAAACAGGGAATGTCAGCGTTTTTTTCACTGACATGACATCGATCCAACTGCGTGAGTTGTGGAAAAGGTGGAAAAGACGCTGTCCAATTTCACTCATCTTCTCTGCCCAAGCTTCAAACGGCAGAGCCAGCATTGTCTTGAATATGCCAAATTCGTGATTGAAGGCTTCCAGCACAAACAGATCTGAGGGGTTCGTCCGGTTGTTCATGCGTCTGCTTGCCCGAAAAGACCAGCGACCATTTTCTGTGGTTTTTGACCCCCACACTGGATGGCATATGAAACATTCTCGCACGTTTTGCTGGTCGAGGAGACAGTTCATCTTCCCTGTCCTGCAGTGAGACTGTTTCAGGGCTATCATGAAGGCCCAGTCGTTGTGGTTGAGAGTACACAGAGCCAATGATCCATTAAATACCTCATCTTGATCCAATTGATACAAGCAGATTTCTCCTATTTCATACATGAAAATATACCTCAGGCCATATGGCTCCAAAGACCACTCTTCCCGCAGAGTGGCCAATGGGGTCTTTGTACCTTGCAAAGGTAGTATGTTGATTTCTTAGGAGCATTCAATTCACGGGATGAATGCTGGTAGACGGTCACTGGGGGCGCACAGAACTGACGTACATCTTGGCCCAAACCGAGGTCTGATTTTCAAAACCCTGGGGTTGTTGAAGTTGGATCCTCATCATCGGGGTAGAGTATGTTATGACGGGGAATTCCGATAGGTATCTCAGATGAGGAAGGCAGATGATACAGTTGGTTTTTTCATCATCATCTTGGCACGCATTGCGTTTCTCCTCCGCTTGACGATTAACTCTCTTTTAACTCTAACCATTTGCTGTACGGATGTTTTTTTTCCAACGAATGCTGCATGTAAAGAACAGGTTTTTATGCCTGTATTTAAAGCAAACACTAAAGCACGCCCCATTGGGTTTCATTGGGTTAATCAAGGTTTAACGAGGCTTACAAACACACCCCCTCTATTTTAATTGTGCTGATGCCATACAGTTTTTATAATAACCATATTTGTCTTTTTTTATTTATACATACACACCCCCCTTTTTTTTTTAATTGGTTTTAAATTTAAAGGGCCCTTTCCCCATAAACCCTTAAAAAAACCCCCTGTATTATAATTGGTTCATTTAATGTCTCGCCCCTAATGACGACAACCAATCTGCATGCATGGTTACGCCCCTCGGCTACACCCCGTTGACCCATGACCTCCCCCCCCCCCAATGACCCTTGACCCCCCTTAAGTTCACAAGTTCACCTGTCAAAAATTTGATTAGTATTGATGAGTTTTTCAGTGTAGAGCAAATAGCTTTTGCATTAAATTGGTTTATGTTAATGAAAGAATAATTGGACTGACTGCAAAAAAAAATTTGTGTGAGCAACTAATGAAAAAATAACAGCATGATTTAATTTATATAGATCTTCTCACAGCTTTTAAAGAAAATGCAGATTGTTAATATATATACAGGGGTTGGACAATGAAACTGAAACACCTGGTTTTAGACCACAATAATTTATTAGTATGGTGTAGGGCCTCCTTTTGCGGCCAATACAGCGTCAATTCATCTTGGGAATGACATACACAAGTCCTGCACAGTGGTCAGAGGGATTTTTTAAATTTTTTCCTGACTCGCTCCTCCAAAAAACCACAAAGTGGCCCCAAAAATTTTAGATCTGGTGACTGTGCAAGCCATGGGAAATGTTCAACTTCACTTTCATGTTAAAATTAAAACCCCAATCTTTCACCAGTCTTGCTGTGTGTATTTGGTGCAATTTCATCCTGATACACGACACCGCCTTCAGGATACAAATTTTTAAAACCTTGGAATGCACATGGTCCTCAAGAATGGTTCGGTAGTCCTTGGCAGTGATGCACCCATCTAGCAGAAAGTATTGGGCCCAAGGGGAATGCCATGATATGGCAGCCCAAAACCATCACTGATCCACCCCCTGCTTTCCACTCTGGGCATGAAACAGTCTGGGTGGTACGCTTCTTTGGGGCTTCTCCACACCAAAAACTCTCCCGGATGTGGGGAAAACAGTAAAGGTTGGACTCATCAAAGAACAATACATGTTTCACATTGTCCACAGCCCCAAAATTTGCGCTCTTTGCCACCATTGAACCGACGTTTGGCATTGGCATGAGTGACCAAAGGTTTTGGTATAGCAGCCCGGGCCGTGTATATTGACCCTGTGTAGCTCCCGACGGACAGTTCTGGTGGAAACAGGAGAGTTGAAGGGCACATTTAAAATTCTGGCCGTGATTTAGGCAGCCGGGGGGTTTTTTTTATGTTTTTTGGATACAATCCGGGGTTAGCACCCCAAAAATCCCTTTTCAGACAGCTTCCTCTTGCGTCCACAGTTAATCCTGTTGGATTTGGGTTTGGTTCCCCTTCTTGGTGGTATGCTGACAATACCCTGGATACCGTGGCTCTTGATACATCACAAGGACTTGCTGTCTTGGTCACAGATGCACCAGCAAGACGTGGACCAACAATTTGTCCTCTTTTGAACTCTGGTATGTCACCCATAATGTTGCGTGCATTTCAATATTTTGAGCAAAACTGTGCTCTTACCCTGCTAATTGAACCTTCACACTCTGCTCTTACTGGTGCAATGTGCAATCAATGAAGACTGGCTACCAGGCTGGTCCAATTTAGCCATGAAACCTCCCACAATAAAATGACAGGTGTTTCAGTTTCATTGTCCAGCCCCTGTATGTATATATGTACAACTACACTAATCTAGAGATGTAGACTGATTCACATTCTGTTTGCATTAGATCGCAGACTAATGTTGAAATCATAGTTGTGTGTGTAGTTAGGTGGGGAGGCTTTTTCATTCATATTCATGCTGATGGTGCAGTTCCTGAGCTGAGACGACATTGTATGGACAAATGAGACAACACTGGATCTTCTGGCAAGTTACATCAGTTTTGTTTTAAATGAAGGATATGTTGTTGAAACCTGAGAATATTCACTTTTTGTACAGATTCGTAGGATGTATCTGGCAAGGGTTTGGGTTTAATCTGAAGGGTGGGAAAAAATAATCATAGCATATAAAAAGGCGTAATGTGCTGCCTGGTCTCAGTCAAAGGTCATAAGTCCTCCTAAGATAATGACCCAGATCAAAAAGCTGAAACTCAATTTACTCTTGAGAAACATGGAGTGGGAAGAAGTGACCTGTCAAACCTGAGAAAGCCGGAGCAATTTACTAATGAGATATGAGCCAAAATACCTGCTCTAGTTGTTGAAATCTCATAAAATGACAGTAATCACTCATCAGAGGTGACTGCTCAAAAGGCTGAACAAGAAAATATGAAGGCATGGGTACCATCCTTTGTCACCAAGCTGCTTTCATTACAATTATTTTTTAAATGATAGATTTTTATGTATTCATTATTATTTGTTTTAAACTACTTTTGTGAGTTTCACATTATTTTCATACCCAAAACAGATATTCTTTTAGAAAATAATAGCAGGGTATCAATCATTTTGTCCCAAAATGTACCTTTAGCGCTCACAATATCTCTGAAAAATAGAACAAGTCCGCAGAGAGACCTTTTTGTTTATTTTCTCATTTTATTTTATTCAAACAGATTCAATGTAAAATAGGGTGCTATCGAAGATTATAAGTACAAAATAAACTGGTGGCAAATGTCAATTTAAAAAAAAAACACTTCCTGTTATCATCCAATCATATGTTGCGGTTGAGTTACGCCCACACATGCTCGTCCAATCATATGTTGTGGTTGAGTTGTGCCCATAGTCACATGCGTGACCTATCATGCGCTTGATTTCGTTCGTCCAATCAGGATTGGTGGTTAGAAATGCCCTGATTGAGATACTCCCACTTCATCTGCAGATCTACCTACTTGACAGATTTAAGTTGTCAAAAATAAAAATATAAAAAATTGATGAGAATAGAGTATTCTATGTAGAATTATCTAAGGTCTGATTTGGATTCAATCACAAACAAAAGCTATGATATTTCTCCTATGGTAAAACTCCTTGCAACACCTCATTCAACATCATTCCAGCGTAACATCGCTGTCAGTGATCATCTGCTGAATGCGCACAAACCTGGTCATGGCGTATAACTGATCAAGAGCACACAGCCTGTAATCGCAGATCATGCGAAAGACCCATTGTGCTTTGAAGGGAGTTTTTCTTCTCCACTGTCGCTACATGCATGCTCGGTATGAGGGATTGCTGCAAAGTCAACGCCAGTGACTGTCAACTGTCGCTCCATGCTCATCCAGGAGGAGTGACTGCTACAATTTACTGACTCGATGCAATCTGCTGGGTTTCCTTAGATAGAAAAACGTTTTATCCAATTTGAATAAATAACTGAATCTGACTGCACTATAGTATAATAGTTAGGATTAATTGGAATGTATGTACCTGACTTGAAATCGGTATGATTCAATTGAATTGACTTAGCCCATTTTAAATTTACCCACCTTTCACACAATGCAACAGGAAACAACACTCCCCAATTATTTTTACCTCTGCCTTCCTCCCTCCCTGTTGGATGGAGTTCGGGGGAGTCAGGTTTAGCCTAAACCGGCTCAGTTATGGTTGAGGTACAAACACAACCTCCATTTCTGCTACCTGTGCGACCCCTTTCTTTTCCAATGGTTATAATCAGTCTGACAGAGAGAGGTACCCCCAATCGTTGTGGTTTTTAGTATAACGATGGCCACCAGTAGGCTCTAGATGGACAAACTTTTACACATAGCCTATTCTAAAATGGCAAAACTCTAACACTCAGTAGTTAAAATTAAATTGAATGTTGATAATATAATTAATTGGAAAGAACTAAAGACATTTTAAGGCAGATAAAATCCTTCATTTGCAAACTGGATGCTAAAATCACGTCTTATCAAGTGAAAAATCACGTAATCAGTTTGATCATGTTTAAATGTGAGCATATGCCAGGGGAGGGTTTTGTTTATGCAGTAATGAATAATTTCTGTGTCACCAAAAAACAATTTAAACAAGTTAAAAAACATGTTAAACATGTTGTATGTCGTTAAAATATTGGCAAAACAAACAAAACGAATTTAGTAAAATCATTGGAAAATGATTTATTTTTACGTAAATAAATGTTTGATTTAACTTTTTTGCAGGACAGTTATGTGACGCTATGTTTTAAATTTAAATTAAGTTATAACATTCAGATTGCCAACATCTACAACAGTCTATTTTTATGTTGCTAATATTACGTTCAGGCTTAAATATTGTGAATGTTTATAATAAACTTCGAACTCTTCAAACATATACTCTCAAAAAAACAACAGACCTCTGTGAGTCTCTGAAAAGAATTAAAAGATCAAGGGAGACAAATTAATTAACAGGCATATTTGTCTTTTATATTGTTAATATTGACTGGCCAATTTGTTGTGAGTTACGTCGAGCAAGAGAAATAATCTTGTGAGGGCAGATGACAAACCTGCTGTGAGTAGCACACCAAAAGTTAACTAACTAACAGTCCAGAAAAGCTGAACGGAACAGAAGGAAAAATATCAGCAATTTGATCATTTATAATGATGCAGCGTAACAATCCCTGCATATTTCTAGCAACACAGCAGAGGATCTGTTTGCTTTTCTTCGTTCCAGCCAGTAGCATACGCAATTTCCTCATTTTAAATAGGGTGGTCTGTTCCTGGTTTGCACCTGTTATCCACTGCACACGCAATCACATGCAACACGCCTACTTATTGCACGTGCAATTTTTTTTATAGCATACGCAAATTTGCGCCGATCTTTTAAGATCGGACCCAAAGACTAAAGAAAAATTCAGCCCCTACTGTTCTTGGTAAATCTGCAGATGACAGAAATGGAAGTACTTATTGTTGTGTCCTAAGGGCAGAACATAGTCGTGCATACTGTGGGCAGCGCGGACTCCGGGCACGCTGTTCACAGCTTTATAGTCGAGCATACCAATTTCTTATATTTCCAGTGAGAAATTCCTACATTTCACTTTTCCATCCACAATTTCTGCCATGGCGTCATCAGATGGGGAGGCAGAGCTAATATGCCATGTAACTTTGGAAAAATAAGAACAAAAGAAGGTGATGTTAAAAGCCATTAAACCAGACTAGGGACGAAGAAGAGGAATTCACCTCTCAGTGCGAGGCAGAGAATGGCTGTGACGCTGCGTGTACTCACGACCGGCTGCTCGGAGTAGTGTGTCACATACAAAACAGTTCAATGTGGAGACTTTTTCCGGCCAAGCAGTTTATTGTGTGGCATCGTGGTCTTAAAAATAGAGCTTTGCGCGAACATTTTCGGTGGATGTCCTCTTTGATTCCATGTCCGTGGAGTAAAATATGTGTGGCTATGTTTTGCCCTTTTTAAATTGCGATTTCGTTTTCACGTGTACGAAGTGCTGGGCGCGGCCAGATACAGCTAATTTCCATAGAAGTGACAGAGCCCTAAAACAGCTCATTCTGAAAGAAGCTCAAAAAAGCGGAAACTGAGGAGATGAAATCTCATTATCTCATTATCTTATGTCAGTTTGTGTAAAAAAGTAAGTAACATGTTTTGTATAGCCCACAGACCTATCCCACATGTTTAAAAGGAAGTATAATATAATCACCTTTAAGGGATTTGTTGAAAGAACAATTAATTGGCAGAACTGTAGATTTTAACCAATTTATAGAATAATTAGAAACTCTTGAGAAAGATTTTATCTATCTAATTACCTAAGAGAAAGGTTTTTGAATGTTGGAGAAAAAGTTAATACATCATCTGCATAAAGATTGATTTTATGTTCAATATTCATGCATTTGATGCCTGATATGTAGGTGCCACTAGTGGTTCAATAAAGTACCAAATAATGACGGGGGAAGTGGGCAATGCTGCCCGGTGCCCATCTAAAGACAGATGCTGGAAGATGTTTGGCTATTTGTCCTGATACATGCTGTTGGGCAACTGTATAATATTTTTAACCAGTTTATGAAAGAGTTTCCAAAACCAAATTTACTCAAGGTTGCAAACAAGAATTTCCAGTTCACTCTATCAAATGCTTTTTCTGCATCTAGAGATAATATATTAGTCTCAATATTTTTACTGTAGGAATAGTCTATTAAATTAAGTAATCTGCATTAATTTGTGGATTAATGCCTCCCTTTTATAAAACCAATTTGGTCAGGATGTATTATGAGAGGAGTTACCTTCTCAAATCTTTTTGCAAGGGCTTTACAGATTATTTTGAGATCAGCGTTAATAAGGGATATGGGACGGTAGCTGGTAGGAAGTACTGGTTCTTTGCCTGGTTTTGACAGGAGAGTAATGTTGGCAGAATTTATGTTTCGGGGATGTCTGCCATTTTCCTCAGTTTCCTACAACATTCTGTGGAATACTGGAGCCAAAATATTCCAGAATGCTTTTTAGAACTCTGTTAGAAATCCATCTGGGCCTGGAGCCTTTTTTTTGGGCATGCTTTTGAGGGCTTTCTGGATTTCGGCTGATGTCAGCGGTACATCCAGGGCCATCACTTGACTATCTGATTATTTAGGAAGTCCTACTCTATCCAGAAATTGATCAATGTCGGTATCTGACGGGTCTATCTGTGGTGAGAATAAAACTTTGTAAAAAATTTTGAAAGTGCTGTTTATTCTTTCAGGATTATAAACTGGATTCCCTGTAGAGCCTTTAACAGCAAATATAGTTGTATTTTCTTTAATTTTAGCTGGTTTGCTAAAAAGCTACCTGATTTATTGCCATGTTCAAAGTTTTCTATTCGAAGTCTTGTACTAAGAATTGTTTTTTTTCGTTAATAATTTCATTCAATTCTAGTTTTGCTTTCCGTAGTTTGCCCAGCATTTGCTCTTCTCGGGAAGCTTCTAACAATTTAATGGTTTCCTCAAATTCCTGAATATGTTTGTTTTCTTTTTTCTTCTTATGTGATGAGAATGAGATTATTTAACATCTCATCACTGCTTTCCCTGCCTCCCAGAGAACAGATATTGATGTCCCAGGCTGGTCTTTATACTCCAAATATGAAGTCCACTCTTCTTTAAAATATTTGATAAAATCTTCATCCTTAAGCAATAATGTATTCAACCTCCAGCTTTTGCTTTGTGGGTTTTCTTTCTTATTTATTAGAGTTAAGGAGACAGAAGCATGATCGTTGACAGCTATAGTGTGTATCTCAGTGTTTGAGATGTCAGTCAACAACGAGCTGCTGACTAAGAAATAATCCAGACAAGAGTAAGAGTGATTAACATGTAAGAAGAAAGTATATTCTCTATGTTTAGGTTGAAGAGATTGCTATGCATCCAACTACGCTGAGTTCCTTTTTTACTCAATCTGTCTATTTCTTCATTTAGACCAGTTGAGATCGCCCCAAGAAGAAGTGAGAAATCCAAGTGTTCAGACAGTGCAGAAAAGTATGGAAGAATGGGGGGTCATCAACATTTGGGGCCTGTAGTTTTTTAGGCAGTTTAAAAATCTTTAACTTTTTCTCTCTGGTGCCGGCTCCATGCACATTCCATGTGACAAACCTTAGTGTGCCCATAATTGTGCGTGTATAGTTAAAGTTAGGCAGTGCATGTCACCATAGAAACAGATTTACCCAAGTGAAATCATAGTCAGTGGTTGGGCACTGGACAAAAAATCCTAGTATCCGGAGAGATCCCACAATAGGCAAGTTCTGCCACATATCCAACCTGTTTCCAGGGTTATACGGAAAGATCAAATCTGTAACAGATCGTAGCATAGTAAACCCTCCGTATACACATCCCTAGCAAATCCTGGTAGGATATTCCCAGAAACAAATCTATGATAGATCCTAGTATTGGATCTCCTCCACATACACATCTATGACAGATCTGGTATAGGGGATCTTCTGCTTACACATCTATTACAGATTCTATTTTAGGATATTCTCTGGATACACATCTGTGATAGATCCTAGTATTGAATACATACATTAAGCTTTTTTTCAATAAATTCTTTAAACAACTTCCATCCTACTCAGAAATACTCAACATTTAATCATTTTCAGGAATTTAAATATCAAGGCCTGTGTTCAAACAACAGTCTCACTTTAACATAAGTCTCACAGTAAGTATTTTGTTTAAACCACTTAACAATAGTGTAACTATAAATAAATGTAACTAATTTACTACCGCCTCTGTTTAAATGTCTTCTTTTTCTAAATGCAATGTGTTCTATGCTAGTACTTTGTATCAGCCACTAGAGGGCTCTGTACTGGATGCTGGATGTGTTTTTGTCCGTGAGTGAGGAAATCCAGCTTGCATGTTTCCAAAGTTCTTCTATCATTGAGCAACTAATGGCTTCAAATTTTAGAATGTGTAGAAGATCACCATCAGTCACTTTATGTCTCTAACTTCTGGAATAATAAACAGATTTTTAATGAACCTGTGATGCTACAAACTGAAAAAGTTTTGCTGACGCTTTGAAAGACACTGTCCCACCATGGGACTGGTGGGGTTATGCCCTGTTTTTTCCCAATTATGTTCTGTCTGTTCTTTTTGTTTTGTCAGTCAGTCAGTCATTTTCTATACCGCTTCTTCCATAGTGGGTCGTAGGGAAGCCGGTGCCTATCTCCAGCAGTCTATGGGCGGGTACACCCTGGACAGGTCGCCAGTCCATCACAAGGAAGGCAAAATACAAACAACCATGCACACACTCATTCACACACCTAAGGGCAATCTAGAGAGACCACTTAACCTAACAGGTATGTCTTTGGACTGTGGGAGGAAGCCAGAGTACCCGGTGAGAATCAGGGCATGCATGGGGAAACCAGAAAGAACAGCAGAAAGAACCCCGGCCGGGAGTCGAACCCAGGACCTTCTTGCTGCAAGGCAACAGTGCTACCAAAACCCAGCAACAAGCATATAAAAAATCTGTTGGGAATACTGCAAATATAAACGAAAGGAATGGGCAAAAATGTTTAGGTTAGATAATAGGAAATTCTCTAATAATTAATCCAATAAGGGCTGTACCACCATGGTTGTATCCTGAAACAAAAGTAGACATGAAAGTTCTTGAAAAGAAAAGAGAATGGAAATTTGGTGAAGTCGGGGTTAAAACCAGCATGTATATCTGACATTATTACAGTTTAAATTTAAAAATGTATACAGATGGCTATAAAAATTCTAAGAGAAATATTCCAGAGTTTCAAATACGTATCTGTATAATATTAACGGATATAATGTCAGTATGCACTGCAGAAATGGTGGCAATAAATATTAGTTTACAATGGGTGGAGGACGTTAGACCGGACAGGGTGGTGATATGCCCAGATTCGAAAGCAGTCTGTGCATAAAGGAAACCATAGAAAAGATCTTGTTCTAGAAATCCATCAGAGTTTATTCAGGTTTTATATGTGTGGAATAGATATCCAGTTTTGTTGGGTACCAGCACATGAAGGGGTGAGAGGAAATGAAACAGCAGATAAACTTGCTAAAAAGGCTTTGGGGAAGGAGATAATGGTTCAGGTTCCTTTTGGAAAAGGGGAAGGTAAATCAATAATTAAAAGGAAAGAAACAGAAATCTGGCAGAAGAGATGGACTGAAGATGAGAAAGGAAGAAAACTTTATAGAATTCAAGAATCTGTAATAATGAAAAATTATGGAGAAAAAAGCCTAAGGAAAGATGTGATTTTGACTAGGCTGAGAGTAGGACATACCTACTAAAACAATTTTTTATTTATAATAGGGAAAATGAACAAAAATGTCAGGGTTGTGGAGAAAAAGAAAATGTGGATCATGTTTAAGCGCTCTCTACATATTCGACAGAACATTTCTAAGGAAAAAAAATCTATCTATCTATCTAGGTCAAAACCATTTAATCGGTGGAGTATCTCACTTTAATTTTAATGACACATAATTTTCCAGAAAACAGGCAAAGACCTGCCTGAACCTCTGGGGCTGAAGCTTCAGATGTTTTCAGAACAGCCCCGAATCTCATGAAAGAAGACATTTAGGAGTTTATGCCTGTTCAAAAGATGCATTAATCACCAAAATGACAGAGTTCACATTTTTATTTAAAAACAATCAGATTTGTTTCTATTGTGTTCCATACAATGAGTCTAAAGAAAAAGAAGAAAAAAAGTGGTTATTTGAACACACTGCACAACTACGTGCACAGGCTCAGGTGGACTGGCAATTTGTCCATTTTGGAGAAATCCAGAACGGCTGTTCAGTCCAGGAGCGTTGGCCTGCCTCGTTAATTAACAAAAAAAGTTACATTGAGCACATCAAACAGGGCTACAAAAGGGGAGACAGCTCATTTCAGATCAGCCGTGGAGCCAACCAGAGAGTGCGAGCCTGGTTGGAGTGTGCTCTCAGGAACAGGTGGAAGCAGATCGCCTTAACCCTGATTGAAATTAGCATTAAACCTGAGAGCTGTCTCAGAATGGGCTAATTGTCACTTATCACTTATCCACCCAGCAAGACATGAGGTGGAGGTTCACTAATGAGCATCATCAGGGTCATGATGAGGGACTTTCACCTGAGCTACAGGTAAAGTGGGATGGCCTGGCCGTGATTAAAAAAAAACTGTAGGAACCCTCTCTGTGAAGTTCTAGCTGGATCATTATGTGAAAAATATCTGATCCCTTAACTTACTCAAAATCAAAGCATTTAATCTGAAAGTTACTAAACACATTAAAAGGTCCTTCAGATCACCACATTGCATCTCATGGCTGCAGCCGGTCCTATAGTCCAGTTCTACATGTAGACAAAAACATGTGTTGCTCAGTAAACCAGGAAAATATCTCCTGGTGCCAGTTAGAAATAGAAAGAGAAAAAGTAAGCCTCCCTACTCTCTTTTATATCTACAAATCCTAAACATGCAGCTCTGGGTTGTTTAAAGGTGCAGAATTAATGAGAAATAAACCAGTAGACCATTAATTAGTTAACTGGTTTATTTTTTCTGAATTATACATGTAATATTATATAAACTAAACTCATTAAATGAGGATACACTTTTACTCAACGTAATACATACATACCACTTTATGTATAAATTTATTAATAACTGTAATATTAGTATTGATAACAGGACAAAAGATGAGGGTTCAAGAAAGGTCAAGGATGAAGCTCCATGTTCTATTAGTTCAGTCTTTAATAGTAAAGACTGAACTAATGGCTCGCCTGGTCAGTGGAGAACAACAGACTAAGTGAATGAAGGGCTGGAAAGATGACAGTAAAACAACAGGTTCATGAAATAAGGAACATATTTTAATGAAATGTTGGGATAGCTAACAGCATAATTAATATAAATAAATGTGTTTATAAGGTCTTACCACTCCATTCAAATCTAAGAAAATAAATTTTAAACCAGTTTTCTTTATAGAAATGTTAGAAAGAGAGAAAGGAAAAGAGTGGTATAGTAAAATTTTAAAAAGTCATTTTTATAGATGAGAAAAGATGTAAATTTTTTGAGCCTCAGTAACCATAGTTTCTTTGAGCTTAAGTCCGACGGACTGAGCAGAAAGTATTTTCTAAAAATCAAAAAAATGTCATCTGCTCTAGCAAAATGTGTTTTTCATCAGTTATAAACTTTTAATCTTCATCCTTCACTTAAACTATTAACAAAAAATTAAAACCAAGTCAAATGATTGTGAAGCTTTTTTGTTTGATGCACAATAATTTATATTCAGTGAAAACCCAGCTAAGGCAGAGAGCTGCTACAAAATGTCTTGTGTTATTTTAAGTGTCTTAGAAACTGGGCCGCTGTCTGATGAAAATTAAACTATTTAGTCCCTGGGCTAAAGACCCAAATGGTTCAGACCCTAAAAACACCCCTGGTGGTGCCCTTTCTTTTTAAGTTAATTGTTTCCCCGTTTGGGGCTCTTAATGGAATTTTTCATATGGGAATCCGTTTCCCATTGAAAAGAAATTGAAAACCCTTAATCCATTCTAGATCCCCAGAAATACCCGAGAGCATTTATTAATGTAAAGGTGCTCTAAAAAAGTAAAGTATTTTTTTTTTTTTTTTGTGTTCGAAAAAAAGATGAAATAAAAGTAACCCCTTTTTTAATTGCTGAACTGAGGTGGAACAGAAAAACTGCAGAGTAAAAACAAAGAAAACAGGAAAGTTAAGTAAAAACAGTAAAAGCATTTGAAAAAAATTTCTAAAACAGGAACGCCAACTTTGGCTGACTTCTTTTACAAAAGTAAATGATTCACACACACCCCACCCTCCTGCCAAAGTTACACCCTTGGATTAAACTAACCTTTTACAGTCGGGTTTCATGCTGGTTAAAGTGACTACTAGTAACATCAGTAGTTAAGTAAGCCAATTAGCCAATTTTTTTGTAACACGTTAGGCACTGTCTGTAGAATTATTTTAAATCAGTTTGCTTAAAGGTTAACTTGAGAACTCCATGGGGTTGTTTTGGTAGGTGCAAACTCGTAACGTTTCAGCGAAATTCTGCATTTTGAATGCAAAATATCGCATTTCTGTGATTCGTGCAAATCTGCTATTAAACTTTTTTAGGGGGAGGAAGAGCTTTACCCGAGTGGGGTAAAACAAGGGGATGGGGTGGTCAAGCAGGGAAATGTCAATGACTTTGTTAGCCTCAGCACCTGTATGTTAGTGTGTCTCTGACAGTGACTAACATAGAATCATATAATATGTTTTTTTTTTAAGAATGAAGACATCAACATGAGGCGTGATTGTGTGCGAAGGTCGGNAAATTTTGAGTTTTATAAGGAGAACCTTTGCTTTGTCTAGTCAGAACGATTTGGCAGCACTACTGAGCGCATCTCCAATGCTGTAAAAAATCCTTCTCTCTTGCAAGATTCTAATAAAGCTGATTCTGAGTGACAATCATCGGTCTCTGTCTTGGTAAAAACTAATTTTTCTACAACATGACGAAAGCTTTGGACTGGCGGCTGAGGAGCTAGAACGTAAGATATCAGAAGCTATTGCTATCACAACATTTGAGGAAAACAGAGACAGTGAAATGGAGAAGATACGTAACTTTGACTGTGAATGCTACGGAAGAAGAAAGGAGAACTCTTCACTTGGGACACAGTCCTGTAGCCGCAAACTTTCTCCAGAGCTCATGTACAACATACGAATGGATTCTTTAGCAGCAGAAAGGGAGTGGCAGGACATGAGAATAATCGGACATCTTGAAGCAAACCGGTGTACGCTAGAAACTTCAGCAGTGACCACATCCACCAAGAAGACACCAAGGAAAAGAAAACACACCATGACAACTTATTCCATTAGAGGCATCGAAGTCTGCTGGAATACCAGTTTCTCATGGGGTGAGTTTGATAACTTTTTAAAAAACTATTGTGATGCATCATATTGTAAATAAGTCATGTACTGAAGCGGACAAATCACATAAACCTGACCAGTCAAATATTAAAATCAACTTGAGTGGGGTTTGAGTGGGGTTATTATTGTAATATAAGCTTGAGGTTGTGTTTTTGGAACTGGAACTTTAAGTGAGACTGATCTAAAAACAAGAGGAAACCAAACCAATCACCAGGATGCAGACAAAAGGTTGCAGTCATGATGCAATTTGCAGACATAAATAATATAAGTAATAAATTATAATGCAGTGCTGTAAATTAACTTTACATAGAAAAATGTTACTATGAGTTCAGCGACAGAAGTCTGTTGCAGTCAGTTGGAGCTTCTTTTAACAAACAGTTGGGGGAGGTGGGCTATTCAAAGTTATTCAAATTAGCAGCTTTTGTCACCACCCTGCTTTCAGGGAGAGAAAACAAGGAATCTTTCAAGGCTGATTTCTCAGAAAAGTAGTCTGGCAGGTGCAGACATTCAAATGGTCATATCTTCTTCAATTCTTTTTCGATTTCCACAAGTTTGACATCACTGGAAAGCTTAGACTCCACTCTTTCAGGATCTGTAAATAACTTAAAAGGGCCCCAGGTAGACTTGTTCCTGGTTTTGTCACGGCCAGTCACAATTGTATCAGTTTCCAAAAAAAATCCATTATCTATCTACAGTGAATGTTGCCAAGATATGCCCATTTTTGCTTTATTTTAGCTAGATTTATATACATTTTATTTTGTGCTATATTCCATTTTGCAATCTCAACTTATTTTGGATCTGCTTCATAGAAACAAATTCGAATTATCTTTTTACATTGCCCTAAATAAATGAAGGCAATAAGGGGTTAGTAACCAAAATGCCACTGCTGGGAAAATAACCCAGGATCTATGTTTTAAACAGGTGATTTGACCAACTAAACAACACTGCTTTCCACAGAATTGATTTAATTTTACAGGTTTTACAGGTGTTGCCTATGGTTTCTGTCTTTAATACAAAAATATTTATAAAACAGTGGACAGAAAATGAAGAAGTCCAACTGTTTTTAGGAGATTACACCAGGAGAAATGTTTCAGAAAAAGTAGAAGTGTCCAAATGAGGCCCATCTGTCTCTTCTGGGCACAGCATCCACTGAATCTTTTTGAACCTGTTCTATTCAGAAGCGTTGATGGTTCTGATATTAATTGATAAGAAACATTTTGTTGTACAATTAAGATTGTTTGGCTATTAACATTAATAATTAATAGTTATCAAATATTGACAAAATTAACAGTAAGTCATTTTCTACCGTTTTTTCCATAGTGGGTCACGGGGAGGCTGGTGCCTGTCTCCAACAGTCCATGGGCGGGAGGCGGGGTACACCCTGGACCGGTTGCCAGTCAATCGCAGGGCAACACAACCACACACACACTCATTCACGCCTAAGGGCAATTTAGAGAAACCAATTAAACTAACAGTCATGTTTTTGGACTGTGGGAGGAAGGCGTAGTACCTGGAGAGAACCCACGCATGCACAGGAAGAACATGCAAACTCCATGCAGAAAGATCCCCGGCCGGGGGGTCGAACCCAGGACCTTCTTGCTGCAAGGCAAGAGTGCTACTAACTGCGTCACCGTGCAGCCCCTTTTGTTGTTTGGCAATTTTAGTCAGACTAACAAATTAGGGCACCACCTGATCAGGAATGAATGATTAGCCAAACAACTTTCGGTCTGTCAAGTATTGTCCTATGAATAAAAGCCCAATTTGGCATTGGGATTAGAAACAATAGATGAAAGAGGTAATTAGAGCACTGGTGTTCAATTAACAAGCCCTGCATACACATGGAATAAATACACAACTTATCTCCAAAATATAATAAATTATTAAAAAAAGATACTTCTACTCCAAGATAAAATATTTCAGTCAACAAACCTTTCAACAAGGCAAGTAACACCCAGCTAAAATTACTAATGAATTACAAAAAAGAAACAAAAAATAACCATAGTCAACAAAATGATGCAATGATATCACAGTTCAGTTTGGATATTTGTGTTTGAGAAACAATGTTTATTTTGAGGAATTTAGAAATGAGGTCAAATTAGCTTTAGAACTAATGAAGAACAATTGGTATGTGTTCAAACAACCAATGCAAATCAGCAGGGTAAGTAAAATTATTTATTATTTTAATAACAATATTTATATATTCATAAGAATGATTTGCCAAATTAGAAATCAAAAATTACTTTGGACAATTTATTTTAATGTCAATAACTAGCCATCAGATGGAGTAATGGACTACTTAAATGGCTGAGAGAAATGTCTATGGACTCTCACAAGATGGGGATGAGCTGCATATAAATATTTTACCTTCCTAGTGCTAGCATTAGCAGTTAACAGTTTTAGCTTAGCCTAGGAGATAACAGAGATAGTCCAGAATGTTTTAAGAAGTATTCAAACATATCTACCAGATTATTTAGACAAGGAATGAAGGAGAATTACAGATAAAATTGGCAAACCCAGGTTACCGGGTTTGTTTCATTGAAATAAGGTTTATCTTAACTTTAAAACACAAGGCAACCCTTGTTGCTTCCTAGGTTCTAGGCTCTGTAGCCTGTTAGCATTAACTTCAAACAATTAATTATATCTTGGACCTACTAAAACCCTGCTCTTCCTAATAGACTCTTATATAATCAGATCAAAAGTTGTTAATGGGATTGATATTTCCAATCAACAGCACCTAAACTTTATATTGTACGTCCTCTGTATGGTTGCTGGATAAACAAATATAGTTGTACTTATCATGTGTTTCTAAAAATCTGACTAGGAGTGTAAATTTATATTGGGGTTTAATCTAATCTTATTATCAAATTAAGCGAATAAATATTAACAGATGTTTCCTTATCTCAACCTGGCATGGCCAGAATTAAAGCTGCAGCCCTTCTTCAGACATGGCCAATAACTTTGTCACAATCAGGTTGATGGATGAATTAATCCATTATTTAAACGGTCTCCTGGGGTTTTTAACATCCTGTCTGGCAGGTCACATGAGGGTAGATCACGGAATATCAAAGTACCAATGAATGTCTGGTTGCATAACAGAAGAGATGTGTTATTCTCCACTTTTGCAAATGCTCTACAGGGCCAGCAGCACTGATGTTTTCCGCATTTTCCTCATTTGTGTTCTGTCCGTTTTGGGGGCTTTTTTGTGTTTTCCTTCTGATGAAATTCAATACTAAGCACATGAAGACCACAGAATGAGATCCAAAAGTACAAAAATAATGTAAACCAAAATACTGAGCTGCCAACTGTAAAGAGTAACTGTCAACTTCTTAAAATAATTAAATCTCAGTCTGACTGGAGAGACAATTCCGCTTTAACTCTAGCTATATGTTTTGGGTTGTTGTCCAGCTGCAAGGTGAACTTCTACCCCAGTTTCAAATCTTCGGCAGCCTCTAACAGGTTTTCTTCCAGAATTGTCCGGGATTTAGCTCTATCTATCATGCAGCAATGTAAAATGAACTGCTGAGATACCAACAGACATTCTCTTGTCATTTACTCTTGTGGTGGATAAAAAACGATTCCTTTGGGAGATTATCTTCTCAGGTATCGGATGCTGTGCAGCTGGAATGATTTTTGCTACTTTGTTTACTTTTGGACATTTGTTATGATGCATCACCATAGCAACAAAGTGTTTTACAACTGGGAGCAGCTGATTAATATCTCAAAAGCTCAAATAATACTTCAGCTACAACCCCAAATCTCTGATGAGTTGAAAAGGAGGCGCCGTGGATGTATAGTAGGAACAAAGAGAGGAGAGAGAAGGAGAAAGTTCAAACCATCTCTTCTATCGATTATGATGGGCAATGTGAGATCGTTAGGAAACAAGTTGGATGAACTCCAAACCGTACAAAAGACCCAGTCAGAGTATCGGGAATGCAGTATTAGGTATTTCACTGATACATGGCTGCAGGATCATATCCCCGACTCTGTCTACTCATCTTGACCATACGAGCAGAATAAAAGATTTAAAGAGGAGCAGAAAACGCAAAGGTTGACTGGCAGTACTTGTGAACAACAGATGGTGTCATACAGCATATGTTACTGTGAAGTATCGTCTCTGCTGTCCAGATATTGAACTGTTAGCAGTACGTTTTCATCCATATTATTTACCAAGAGAGTGTGTTATTTTGGCAACAGTTTACGTTCCACCTTTAGCTGTTGCCGACACTACATGTGATGCCATCTGGTGATTTTAACCATGCTCAATTCTCTGCTATGCTTCCAACATTTTAAAACTTTGTCAGCTGCTCTACCAGAGAAAACAAAATGTTGGATTTTTTTATGCAAATGTCAAGGACTCATACATCTCTAAAGCAAGCCCTCCCATAGGCAAATCAGATCACAATCTTGTTTTTCTCTGCTAAAAATATAAGCCCCTTGTTCAGAGGCAACCTGTAACCTGTAAGAAGAAGGTCACAGGAAGATGAAGAAGCTCCGTGGTTGCTTTGAGGCTACAGACTGGGATGCACTGTGCCAGCCACATGGAGAGGACATCAGTGTCATGACTGAATGTGTAACAGACTACATAAACTTCTGTGTGGATAACACAATCCCCACCAGAACTGTGAGATGCTTCCCCAATAACAAACCTTGGATCACCAGTGGCCTGAAGTACCTGCTTAACAAGAAAAACAGAGCCTTCAGAGAGGGAGACAGGAGATTATTGAGGAGTATACAGAACCAACTTAAAGTCCAGATAAGAGTCAGCAAAGAGGTGTACAAGAAGAAGCTGGAGAGCGAGCTCCAACAAAACAATATCAGAGATGTGTGGTCAGGGATGAAGAAGATCACAGGCTTCAAGCAGAAGACCGATGGATGACTGGAAAGAGCCAATGAACTAAACACATTCTTCCATAGGTTCAGTTCAGAAACAAACCCAGCATCTCCTGCTCACAGCCAATCAGACATCTCACCATCCTTTGACCCAAAGCCCAGAAGAAGGTTCCAGTGTTGTGGAAGAGCTTCTGTCTTGTTCCGGTACCAAAGAAAACTCACCCATCAGTCCTCACCTGTTGCCCTGACATTCCACATAATGAGGGTCCTAGAGAGACTCCTGTTGGCCCACCTGAGATAGCATACAATAAAGTATCCGGATCCTCTTGAGTTTGCTTATCACTGTGGAGTTGAAGTTGAAGATGCCATCATACACCTGCCTCAACAAACCCACTGTCATCTGGACGCAGCCACCTGCACTGTAAGGATCATGTTCTTTGATTTCTCCAGTGCATTTAATATAATTTGCAGTCTGCATCATTTGCTTCATCAAAAACTTTAGAAGACTCAGGTGGAGGCCTCAACAACTTCCTGGATCAAAGACTACCTGATAAACAGACCACAGTTTGTGAGACTATAGGCTTGTGTGTCTAACCACGTAGTCAGCAGCACATTAGTGCTACAGAGGACTGTTCTCTCACCATTCCCTTTCAGTCTGTACATGTCAGACTTCCAGGACAAGGCAGACTCCTGTCATCTGCAGAAATACTCGGATTCTGCAGTCGTGGGGTGGATCAGAGATGTACAAGAAGCCAAGGCTTCTTTAGATCTGCTGTAGGACAGACCACTACAGGAGGTCCTTCCTGCCCACAGCCATCAGGATCTACAATGGCTCTTCAAAGAAACCTTTATAATATGAGCTACAACAACATTTAATTTCCCTTTGGGATTAATAAAGTGTTTTTGAAATTGAATTTAATTGAATGCCAACAATGCCATGAGAGCAAATGTCTCTCCAAAATGTCACTTTGTAAAATAATTAAAATGATAAATAAAATGTTTAAAATTTCATTTATAAAACATGTCCCAGCAAAATGTGACCAAAATTCATTTTGAAATGTCAAATTTGAAAATTTAAATGTATTAACAGAAACTCTTTTTCATCTTGAAGTCAGAGCTGCTATATTTGACTCATACCTGAACTTTCATTCTCCTAAAGCCGAGGTTCGATTATGAGACGGACTGTCCTCTCCAATACCTTGATATAGGCCTTATCAGGGAGGGTGAGGAGTTTGATCCCTCTAACACACCCTCCAGTCTACCTTCCAGTGAAGGGGGACCACCACCCCGGACTGCAAGTCGAGTGGCAGTGTCCCTGACTGCCACACAGTGTTGAAGAGGCTTGTCAGCCACGACAGCCCAACAAAATCCAGAGACTTGGGGTTCTCAGGGCGGATCTCATCCACCCCCGAAGCTCTACCACCTCAGTGATTTCAGCATAGGTGACGAACGAGTCCAACTCTGAGTCCCCTCAGTCTTTGCATTCCGCAGGGAAGGCATAACAGCAGGACTGAGGAGATCCTTGAAGTACTCCTTCCACCACCCGATAATATCAGCAGCTCCCCATCCCCACTTTAAACAATATTGGCAAAGCACTGTTTCCCTCTCCTGAGGCACCGGACAGTTAGCCAGAATCGGTTTGAGGCAGACCGGTAGACCTTTTCCATGGCCTCACTGAACTCCTCCCAGGCTTGAGTTTTTGCCTCTGCCACAGCCTGGGCCATTGCCTACTTGGCCTGGAACAAAATTAGAGCAAAAATTCCTGAAAACAGCACCATGTCAAAACCAGAGTAAGACTCTCCCTGTGTTTTGGGCCTAGCGTATGGCATAGTGGTAGAGCACATTACCCATCTACAGAGGCCTCAGTGCTCGACGCAGCTGTCATGGGGCTGAGTACAGATCCCAGAGACCTATGATGCATGTCTTCCCCATCTCTCCACCCCTCTTCCTGTCTTCCAATTTTGAAAAAAGAAAAAAAAATGAGGCCACTGGTGCCGCAAAAAAAAAAATTTCATTAATCTCAGTAGATTGGTGGCAGTTAGGTTTTTTCTTGCCCAATGAAAGTCTTAAAGAACAGGATAAATGTGTTTTATTCTAAAAATAAAATCCCCCATGAAATTAAACAACTGTTTAATTCCACAAAGCATCACTGCAAAATTTCTTCATCTGATACTTCTTGGCCTCACATTGAAAGCATTTTGAATTTATTCCCAACACTGTCCTTTCCATCCCCTGTTTCTTTAATCAAATTTATTCTCCTATTACTTGGAACTGAATAAAACATGAGCTCTATTTGCATCACTGAGGAAGCATTGAGAGCAGTCTGAATCCTATCTCATATTAAAGACAAAGTGCTTCTTACGGTCAGAGCCCTGTAATATCTTCATCTCAATATAATCCCGTATGGTTCAAGTTGAGATTGCACGCCTGCCACTGGAATACAAACTGGCATGGAGCAGAACTACTTCCATCTGATTTTTGGATTCTTCTTTGCTCTAGCCTTCTTGGCAATTCAGCAACAGCCTGCAATTCAGAGATATGCAGACTTGAGATATGCTTTTGCTTTGTGTTGAGAAAAGAGAAGTCTATCTAAAGCTATGAAAACCATGTACATTCTGGAGCTATTTGTTTTTGACTTTAAAGGGAATGAATGTATTCAGTCAGTTGACATCAGAGTAAGTTTTTTTGAAAACTTTCAGACAAATTCAATAAAAAGTGCAAATATTTTATGATTCACACACAGATGTTCCATTAACCCTCTGAGGTCCATTTATTCTGTGCTCCAGTTGTTACCCTTGGGTGCAAAAAATACTCAAAATATTAAGAATCTTTTGTTTTTCTTCTATTTTTTTATGAATGCCATTATCTTTAGCGTTCCCCATGCATAACAAACATAAATACCTTTTCTGAAATTTTTACAATATGAAAGCCAGTTTTAGTGATAAAAGTCTCACCTTTTTCCAGGAAAAATACAAAAAGTTATTTTTTTCCCCATTCCATATTAATGTGGAATGTTTTGTAAGGGTATTATCTGTCACCAAAGGTATTGAGAATTGGAAACAACATTGATACTGGTTATTTTATTTTATTTTTCTGCAAAGTCAAGTAAAGAAATTGTTCCACGTGTAGCCCTGGACACAAAAACTGTTTAATGAAGATTGCCACAGAAATACTACATATAAATTTTTTAAGAAAATAATTATTAACTTTAACCCTCAAAATACATAACAAGTAGCCTAAACAATATTTTCAGATTTTTGCTGTTGAATGCTAGTTTTAGTAGTAAGCAATTTTTTAAATAAAACAGAAAAGCAGATAATTTCCCATCCTATAAATTCAAATCGTAATTGATTTTACGTTTTTTTTGTTTTTTGTTTTTTGCAAGCTTATTTGTCATTGAATTGTTTCTGTTGTGTCTGCTGGACTAAAACAAAATGTGATGCTTTGGAGAGAGTATGTTAAAACAAAAAAAAACAAAAAATGAAAGGTATTTTCAAACTGTAGAAAACAATAAAACATGTTATTTTAAAATAATTTCTACATAATGGAAAAAAATTAAAACCAAAATCAATTTGCAGGAGGCATCGGATACAGATACCCAAGCCAGTTCAACTGACTCCTTCCGATTTCTGACTCCTCAAACTCCCAGTTGGATGTGGCAGATGGCCGCTCACACTGATCCTGGTTCTGCAGGAGGATTCTTCCTGTTAAAAGGGAGTTTTCCTCTTCACTTTCGCTACGTGCATGCTCAGTATGAGGGACTGTTGCAATGTCAATGCAAGCCACTGTCCACTGTCGCTACATGCTCATCCAGGAGGAGTGAATGCTGCAAGTTTCTGATAAAGCTTATAGTTAGAGTGGCTTAGGTTATCCTGAGCTATCTCTGTAGTTATGCTGCTATAGGCTTAGGCTGCTGGAGGACATAATGACCACTTTCACTCTCTTTGCTGTTATTTCAGCTTTTAACTTTATGTTCTCTCTCTTTTCTCTTCCTAGAAGCTACACCTGGCCTGACTCTGTGTCTACCTGTGACACCTTTCTGGAGAGGGGAATCCTCCAAGCTTCTGCTGGCAACAACTTAATGCTCACTCTCTACCGATGATCCACATGGCCCTGTCTTTCAGTGTTTAACCCTTTCTCTCTCCTAGACATAGCTACTGACTAACCTTTTACTGTAACTAACTCTATGTGCTCTCTTCAGACTCTAACCTTGAAAACTGGCTCAGAGTTTATCTGTTCTTTCTTTCTAGATGAAAAGACTAAAGGAGCTACATCCATTAACATTTACTTTTCCTTCCCATAGAAAGGACTCCTGGATCAGTGCTTCTTTGTTCTCTTTGTGTCTCTGCTCTGTTCTCTCTAACCCCCAGTCGGTCGTGGCAGATGGCCACTCACACTGAGCCTGGTTCTGCTGGAGGTTTCTTCCTGTTAAAAGGGAGTTTTTCCTCTCCACTGTTGCTACATGCATGCTCAGTAAATGTTTGATTTGATCGAATTGACTTTGTACAGTTCCTTGAGACGACATGTGTTGTGAATTGGTGCTATAAATAAAACTGAATTGAATTGAATCGATATTCACAAATCAAGTCATTAACTAACAAAGTCTTTGAAGAAAGAGATCATATGTTCAATAAGCCACATTTAATTGTATTATTTTTCATTTTTGTCAGTTTTATTTATTTTTATGAGATTTTCATTGTTCCCTCCTTTTAGATTATTTTTTAATCTATTTAATTTTGGCTGTGGGCAAGACACTGTCTATATGGTAATGGGTGGGTAACCATACAGAAGCTGCAGTAAGGAGTGTTAAACTACGGCCCACTAGTTTTTGGAAATATCCATATTTTCAAAAACGGATCATTTCAACGCCTCTTTTGAACGGCTCTTTGAAGGAAACAGATTCTAAAGATTCATTTCCTTTCAAAGAGCCATAAGTCTCATCTCTTGCATGAATGTCCTGCTTGCTTGCAAGATGGACTTACTCTTCAAACTTGAATCCATAGTAACTTCAATCTGACAGTCGAATACCCGCCTATGGAAAGCAACCAGAAGGTTCAGTATGAGCTGCTGCCAGAATAATCCAGGGTACATGCAAAAGGGGTAATCAGGACAAGCGTGCCTTGAACTTTCCTTTCTGAGGTTCTACAGAGAAGCAACCTATGTGCAACCAGAGAGTTCCCAGAAGAGATCCTGTCTCTGATCACGTCGGGTGAGGCGGTTTTCCCCATGACCTGGTAAAGAAGGTACTGGAACCACAGTCCTGCACACTGATGCAGCCTGACCCCCAGTGCTACTGAGAGTAACCACCACAATCCTTTGTTGGTGCCCGCAACGTGGCTGGACCGAACCAACTTCACTTTGCAAACCAGCACCCTTTGGACCCCCTGCTTCAGAACGGTTCACATAAGAATCGGTGTTTGGGCAGAGAAAATTAGTTTAGTATGAAATAATCTAAAAATTGTTTATTTCATGTTGTTTTGTTTGTGGTGTGAAAGCTAAGCTACTTTAAGTACTAGTAGCTAATGTGAACAAACATCTCAGCTTTGAGGTTAGTTTTTGTTCTGTGTTGTGTTTTAAAGTTAAGACACAAACTTAGACACAGATCAGCCATAACACGCCATCAGCGCTCATATGCATATTAATCTTTGTGTTGATGGTATGTCAAGTTAAGTTAAGTCAAGTTTATTTATATAGCGCTTTTCAGCAACAAGGCACTCAAGGCACTGTACATAAGGAAAAACATTACAATGATACAGAAAATCAAACAATAGGGTTAATTTAAAAAAAGAGAGAATAGAATGATGGATAAGAAAATGAAAGGAAAATTGGACTGAAAACTTAACTAATAATGTTTAGATAACACATTCAAAGGCCACTCTAAACAAATACGTTTTTTATCTTGATTTAATGCAACTTAGGGTTTTGACGCTTTTACAGTTTTCTGGGAGTTTATTCCAGATTAGTGGAGCATAGGAACTAAAAGCTGCTTCTCCATGTTTGGTTCTGGTTCTGGGTATGCAGAGTAGATTTGAGCCAGAAGACCTGAGAGGTCTGGGTGGTTGATACACTGACAACAAGTCTGTCATGTATTTTGGTGCAAAGCCATTCAGTGATTTATAAACAGTAGTATCTATTCTCTGAGCTACAGGGAGCCAATGTAGGGACTTTAGAACCGGGGTGATGTGCTCCACTTTCTTAGTTCTAGTGAGGACACGGGCAGCAGCATTCTGGATCAGCTGCAGCTGTCTGATCGACTTTTTAGGCAGACCTGTGAAGACACCGTTGCAGTGATCAATTCTACTAAAGATGAACGCATGAATTAGTTTTTCAAGGTCCCGCTTAGACATTAGTCCTTTAATCCTTGAGATGTTCTTTAGGTGATAGAAGGCTGACATTGTTACTGTCTTTATGTGCCTCTGAAGGTTCAGGTCTGAGTCAATCACTACACCCAGGTTTTCAAGCCTGACTGGTGGTTTCTAGCTGTATTAACTGAAGCTATGTGCTAACTTTTAAACGCTCTTCCTTTGGTCGAAAGATAATTACTTCAGTTTTGTTTTGATTCAGCTGAAGAAAATTTTGGCACATCCATGCATTGATTTCTTCTAAGCATTTACCAAGCGCTTGAATGGGTTCATAGTCACCTGGTGACATCGCAACATATAGCTGTGTGTCATCTGCATAGTTATGATCACTTACGTTGTTGTTTATTAAAATCTGAGTTAGGGGAGCATGCATATATTGAATAGGAGGGGCCCTAAGGTACATGTTTTTTAGACTAATTAAGTGGTGAACAAAGTATGAGCTTTTTTGGTTAGCTACAACTGCTGACGGCTGATGCTGGTGCCAGTGAAGTCAAATGTTTGCACTCGACTCATTGCCATCTTATGAGAGTCAATAGACGTTCTTTGTGGCCATTTTAGTAGTCCGTTACTCCATGTGATGGCTAGTTAAGACATTAAGAATCAGAAAGGTTATTAGCTTCCAATCTAGGACATAATATTTCCTCAAATATTGTTTTACTAATTAAGGATAACTAATTAAGCACTATTTAGAATCACTTATCCAAAAATGTTATTGATCCCCAACACAAATATTTCCTTAAATATTATTTTACTGAATAAGGATTGCTAATTAAATAACACTGAGAATCAATTATCCGGAAGGTTGAGTTTTTTAATTAAGGAAATCATTCTTTAAAATATCATTTTATTAAAATAATGTATGTTCTGATTTTGCATTGTGATTGGTTGTTTTGAGTTATACCAATTATTATTCTCAGTTAGTTCTAAGACTCATCTAACCTCATTTCCAGGTTCCTTAAACCTCAGATCTCAAACATAGATAACACTGGATGCTAATATTGCACCATTTCATTAGTCACGGTTTTTGACCATTTTTATTAATTCTATGTATTAATTCTACTTCATTTGAATATACACTACCGGTCAAAAGCTTTCAATACACTTTCTCAGTTAATGGGTCTCTTAATTTTCATGACTGTTAAAATCGTAGATTATCAAAAGGCAAAAAAAGTTACACATCAGTCACACCATACAGCCAACATACAAAAATGTGCAATTACAAACCTGAAAAAGAATTACAAACATCAAATTATCCAAAGCAACACATTTTACAATATGAATAAAAAATTAATCAGGTAAAACAGCTACATGCTGATGTTACAGTTTCCCTATCACTCAAAAGTTTTTAAAAATATTCTAAAGAGAAGGTTCCAGGGACAGGGAGCAGCAAACTAAAATACAAGTGCAGAAGCCTGCGAGATGCCAAAGAGGACCAACCAACACGATCATAAAGTACACAATGATGTGCAAGAGCTCTGAGGCCAGTGATGAAAGCTCCATGATAGGCAGTATCAAGAGCTCTCAGACTCTGAGCTGATGAGTGCATGTACAGTACATCACCGAAGTCCAACAATGGTATGAATGTGGCGGCAACAAGCCTCCTCCTGGCCTCAAAGGACTGACAAGGATTTGAAAAAAGAAGTCCAACCTAATTCTAAGTTGGTTCACAAGCAAATATTAAATAATATAAGCATCCTGATTGTACAGCACAAAGTTTTGAAAAAAATGTAATTCTAAACACCAAAAAAGGTCTAGGGAATCAGCAGTTAAAAGAGGAGATATCTTTTAAAACTTATCAAAAGGAGTGATTTAAGGAATGTGATTTACAGAGAAAACATTAGTATGCACAATGGACATTTGGAGCAGAGATTGGAAATTGCACCCTTGTGCCTCTATTCCACAATGAATTACAAGCTTGTTAGTTTCTTCAGAAGAAAAAGTTCAGTGTATAAAATGAGGTCATTCATTTAATGATTCTGAATGGCGCCCAGCACTCTGACTTTGCCTGTGGAAGAAGCTGCATTTCTGAGCTCTGATAAGGTCCGGAAATAAAAAACTGACATGGAAGATGAATGTATCCTACGGCTGCTCTTGTCTATCAGTTGTGAGCACAGCTGAGAACATGGGCCTGTGAAACATGTCAGTGAGCTATCACTACTGGTTTCCAACCTACTCAAAGGCAAAATTAATGCTAAAATTGATTGGCAGAGTGGGAAAGGAATGCAAATTAATTTAAAGTGGAGTAGAATGCATGGCTACAAAACCTGGTGGATTGTATAACCTAAAACAGGGGTCTGCAAGTCCAGTCCTTGAGTGCCACTGTCCTGCAACCTTTGGATGCATCCTTGGATGCTCCAGCATACCTGAATCAAATGAATGGTTAATGACCAGGCCTCTGCAAAACTTGCTGACATCCCAAGGAGGTAATTCAGCCTGTTAATTCAGGTGTGTTGGAGCAGGGATGCACCTACAAGGTGCAGGACAATGGCACTTGACTGTAGTTGCAGACCCCTGATCCTAAAAAAGCCTTCTCAAAGTATTCATTCATCCATACCTCTACCATTTTTCTTGTTACTTTGAAGAAAATTAAGGAATTTGATGTTTTGGACCAACACAAAGTATTGCATACTTTCATAAGTGGAAAGAAAATTATACATAGATTTATTTTTTCTCTGATGAAAATCTGAAAAGGAGTTGATACTTTGCAGAACTACATTTCTCTCCATCTACAGGTATATGGGGCTGTCTCTGCCAACTTTGAATATCTACAGACCAAAATGTTGGCCCATTCTTCTTACAAAATATGCTTTCATCTAAACCATTTCATTAAATAAATAAATGGAATTGTTTTGAAACTGAATTGAACCTGCTCTGATCCAGTTTCAAGTCTGCCTTTCTTTCAAGATTGTCGTGTATTTCTATGCAACTTCCACATTTTGCAGAATCTTTGGAAGAGAACAGAGACAATCCCGCAAGAAATCCAAGATTTTCTCTCTAATAAACCTGAACCAAAGCTAGTTCTCAAAAGAGACTCAGATTTCCATCATCCTCTACTGTATGTGTGTAAAGACCACATGAGTTTACATGCAACATATGATCTCCCAGATGTACCATATTGCAACTCATTCCTTTTATGTAGCCACAGGAGCCATCCTGTTTCATGCCTACACTTACAAATACACACGCACACACACACACTCCCACATGCTTACATTAATGGTTATTTACAGATATAAATATTGAAAATATTCTTTAGTAGCCAATAGTGTTAAAGCTAAAAATCACTGCCTTTGAGTTTTTTGCGTTTCTTTTATTTGTCTGCTGTTGTTTGCCCCTTGTTTAGGTTTTCTAAGGTACTCGTACTTGTCGTCTTCACTTTATCCGGGACCGGGTCGCAGGGGCAGCAGACTCAGCAGAGACACCCAGACGTCCCTCTCCCCAGACACCTTCTCCAGCTCCTCCGGGGGGAGCCTAAGGCGTTCCCAGGACAGGCAAGAGACGATTATGGAGGAGCAGGGGCTCTACTCTGAGCCCCCCCGCCGGATGGCCAAGTTCCTCACCCTATCTCTAAGGGAGTGCCCGGCCACCCTACGGAGGACACTCATTTCAACCGCTTGTATCCGGGATCTCGTTCTTTCGGTCATGACCCAAAGTTCATGGCCATAGGTGAGGGTAGGAACGTAGACCAACCGGTAAATCATGAGCTTCACTTTTCAGCTCAGTTCTTTCTTCACCACAACAGACCAGCACAGTGCCGCCATTAGTGCGGCAGCCGCACTGATCAGTCGGTCGATCTCCCGCTCCATTCTTCCCTCACTCGTGAACAAAACCCCGAGATACTTGAACTCCTCCACTTGAGGCAGGAACTCCCCTCACACCTGAAGAGGACAAGCCACCCTTTTCCAGTCGAGAACCATGGCCTTGGACTCGGAGGAGCTGATCTTCATCCCAGCCTCTTCACACTCGGCTGCGAACCACCATCATCTACAAAAAGAAGAGATAAAAAGAAGAGATGAAATCCACTGGTCCCCAAACCAGACCCCCTCCGGTCTGGGCTATGCCTAGAAATCCTGTCCATAAAAGAACAGATGAACAGGACCGGTGACAAAGGGCAGCCCTGCCGGAGTCCAACATGCACTGGGAACAGGTCCAACTTAGTGCCGGCAATGAGGACCAAACTCCTGCTCCGCCTGTAAAGAGACCAGAGGGCCCCTAATAAAGGGCCCCCGATTCCATACTCTTGGAGCACCCCCCACAGGGCACCAAGAGGGACACAGTCGAATGCCTTCTCCAGGTCCACAAATGCATGTTGGCAGGATTGAGGAGATCCTCAAACTACTCCTTCCACCGTCCAATAATTTCCCCAGTCGAGGTCAGCAGCTTCCCACCCCCACTGTAAACAGTGTTGGCGAAGCACCGGTTTGCCAGAGTCGCTTCGAGGCCAACCGGTAGTCCTTCTCCATGGCCTCACTGAACTCTTCCCAGGCCCAAGTTTTTGCCTCTGTCACACCCTCTGTCACAGTACGCTTGGCCTCACGGTACCTGTCAGCCGCCTCAGGAGTCCCACAAGCCAACCACAGCCGATAGGAATCCTTCTTCAGCTTGACCCTTACTGCCCGTGTCCACCACCGGGTTCGGGGATTGCCGACGCGACAGGCACCACAGACCTTACAGCCACTGCTACGAGCAGCAGCATCGACAATAGATGCGGAGAGCATGGTCCACTCAGACTCTATGTCTCCAACATCCCCTGGAATCTGGTGAAAGCTCTCCCGGAGGTGGTGGTTGAATACATCCCTGGCCGAGGGCTCTGCCAGATGTTCCCACCAGACCCTCACTATGCGCTTGGGCCTGCCAAGTCTGTCTGGCTTTCTCCTCTTCCAGTGGATCCAACTCACCACCAGGTGGTAATCAGTGGACAGCTCAGCCCCTCTCTTAAACCGAGTGTCCAAAACATGCGACCTCCTGCTTAGCGTGTCGTGGTGCCAAGTGCACTGATGAACACCCTTATGCTTGAACATGGTGTTCATTATGAACAATTCGTGACTAGCACAGAAGTCCAATAACGAAACGCCACTCAGATTCAGATCAGTGAGGCCATTACTCCCGATCACGCTTCTCCAGGTGTCTCTGTTGTTTCCCACGTGGGCATTGAAGTCCCCCAGCAGAATAATGGAGTCCCCAGGAGGGGCACTATCCAGCACCCCCAACAGGGACGCCAAGAAAGGCCGGGAACTCCGCACTAACGCTCGGCCCGTAGACCGAAACAACAGTCAGAGGCCTGTCCCCAACCCCAAGGCGCAGGGATGCGACTCTCTCATCCACTGGGGTAAACCCCAACATGAGACGGCTGAGCTAGGGGGCAACAAGCAAACCCACCCCAGCCCGCCGCCTCTCCCCGTGGGCCACTCCAGAGTAGAAGAGCGTCCAGCCCCTCTCAAAGAGATGGGTTCCAGAGCCCATGCTGTGAATGGAGGCAAGCCTGACTATTTCTATTCAATATCTCTCGACCTCCCGCACAAGCTCAGGCTCATTCCCTCCCAGCAAGGTGACATTCCACGTCCCTAGAGCCAGCCTAAGAATCTGGAGATCGGGCCGCCGAGGTCTCCACCTTCGTCTGCCGCCCCAATCCTCTTTGAACCGGTCCCTCATAGTTCCCCCTGCAGGGGGTGGGCCCACTGAGGGATGGCCTCGAGTCTCTCGTTCGGGCCTGGCCCGGCCGGGTCCCGCGAGGAACAACCCAGCCAGCAGGTGCTCTCCGACAAGTCCCGACCCCAGGCCTGTCTCCAGGGTGTAACCCTGGCTCCGCCGTACCGAGCGACATCACATGCCTCGATTTTATGGTCACCATGAAGGTGTCTTGAACTATACATGTTTTCTAAGGTGTTGCTATTTTATTTCATTCCTTTGTGTATCAGTCTCTTAGTCCATTCTTGTGTTCCATGTCTATTTAGAATTATTTCTGTTAGATCTTCCCCTGGGTTTCTTTTAATCTCTAATAAGCTCCTTTGTGTTAATCAGTCTCCCTCATTCAGCCTTCCTTCTTCAATTCAATTCAGTTCAATTCAATTCAAAACTACTTCAAGCATTGAATGTTGTTGTAGCTCATATACAGATTTCTTCAAAGAGCCTTTGTAGATGTTGATGGCTGTGGGCAGGATGGATCTCCTGTAGCAGTCTGTCCTACAGCAGATCTGAAGAAGCTTCTGACTGAGGACACTGTTGTTGTACGAGGATGCTCAGGGGTTCTCTATAATGTTCCTTATGTAAGGATTATGATTATTGATTAATTAACATTTATCAAAAATTATAATTAAAAAATCATAATTCAGGAAAATTATTTCTTAACCAAAAATCATTACTTACGAATAGAAATCAGAGGTGTCCTCTGGTGTTGTAATTATGGGCTCAAAGCTCTTAATAATTACAATTAGTTATTTATCATTAATAATTGATAATTATTAACCAAAACACTAAATGCACTGTTTATTCAACCGCTTCACAGAAGGTGGGGGACTTCGACCTTGTTTTGACAGATAAAGCAGTCTTGCACGAAATAAACACAAATGCTTCTCTTAATTATGAAGATTTATTGAAGCCATATAGCCTTGATATACCACCATTCTGGTCCAAAAACCTTCGCCCAACTAACAAGCGTTATTCTACACAAAGGGGATAAAAATGTCTAACAATAATAATAAAAGAAAATATATGCGCATTAAGTGTCTATGAAGATCAAACAAGCAGTTTTATGGACAAAATGTGCAATTTGGGTTAACTTGGAAAGAGAAAGCCTCCTGGTGTGCTGTTATCTCGATTGCGGCAATCAGCTTGTAGACGGTGGGCTGCGCCCTTAGCCACTAGCAGCTGATTACCCCGAATCTCGAACAAAGAGTCATAAAACTCTGAGGCGGGAACTCAGTGGAAAAACTCCAGTAATAAAACTGGGACAAAAGAAATGGTCAGGCCACGAGGCTCAGACCGCAGTTGCTTTCAGTGGAAAAACTTTAAAAGTCCAACTTCTGATCCCAAATCAGCCGGACAAAACATACACACACACCTTGCTGATCGCATCCGCGCTCCGCGATTCAGCCGCACAGCAAATCAAAACAGCTCAGAATAAAACACTTCAATCAGTATTGCATGCAACAAGTTTATACCTTGGATTAACTACTGGTGATTCTAAATCACCTTAACTATGCCTCACCCTGCCCAGATTAAATGCACCTATCCAATTTAATATAAAAAAAGAACAAAATTAGCCTACTTTGACGTTGATTTCTTCTCTCCACCGGTTGAGGATGGGTCAGGTCTAAAGAAAAACGGGGGTGGGGGGTTATATGCGTCCGTGATCAACTGCGCCTCCGAAGCGTCGTCCTGTGAGACACGCTGGAAATGGCAATGAAATTTCAGCAGGTTTTATAATCCCGGGTGATGTCAGAGCTGCAACGTCTGTAGAGTTGCGCAGTCGAACTGCCTGACCGAAATGGATGTTGCTACCCCTGGCAGAAGAGATCACACTCTCCACAACAGACTTACAGAAGATATGCAGCATCTTGCAGGAAACACCAAAGGACCTAAGCTTCCACTAGAAGTACAGTCTGTCCCTTCTTGCAGACAACACTACTCCAGTCTGTTGTCCAGGTGAACACCAAGGTATTTATACTCCTCCACCACCTCCACTTCTTATCCCATGATGGAAATAGTATTTGGCCTATTCCTGTTTCTCTTAAAATCTAAGCCTTTAAAATCTTTGTTTTCTTCAGGTTCAAGATGAGATGAATGTTTCTACACTACGCCACAAAGCAATCTACCAGCTTCCTGTACTCAGCTTCTTGTCCATCTCTGATAGACCCCACAACTAAAGAATCATCCGTGTATTTTTGCAGATGACAAGAGTCTATCTTGTACAGGAAGTCCGACGTGTACAGAGTGAAATAAATTGTGAGAGCACAGACCCCTGTGGTGCTCCTGTGCTGCTAACTACCTGGTTAGACACACAACCCTTCAGTCTCACAAACTGTGGTCTGTTTGTCAGGTAGTTTGATCTAGGAGATTGTTGAGGCCTCCATCTGAGTCTTCTGGAGTTTCTGACAGTAAAGTTATTAATAAATAATACGTTTTTGGAGTCTTGTTTCTCTGTCAGGGGTACAACAAAAATTATCTGTAGCTGAGATTGGATGTGTAGCGCAATTCAGATTACTTAAATGTTCAATGGCCCAGCTAACTACTATTATCAATTCAAGCCGATATTCGAGTGGTTCTCTTAATAATGCCCTTCCTCTTGCTACTCTTTCATGATGGCCAGATTTGTGGAATGCCCAGCTACTTGTCCTGTTGCTGTTGGTAGATTCTCCCGACCGAGTTGTGGATCTTTGCATTTTCTCCAGATTTAGCATGGGCCTCTTAGATGTTTCTCTGATTGCTTAGAGGTATCAGAAGAAACAGGGCTGAAATGTATGCTACACTTAATTTTTCATAAACTTGACAATTATGCATTACTTTGTGTTGGTATGTCATATAAAATCACTACATAATTCAGTGAAATTTGTGGTTATAATTTGAAACAATTTTTTTTTAAGTTCTAACTTACACTATTTTCCCAAAAGTATTGGGTCACACCACTAAATCAATGAATTCCGGTGTTATAATCACTTCCATGGCTTGGTGTGGAGAAACTTGACTGACCTCAACTTTCTTGAAAACCTTTGGTATGAATTATAGAGCAGAGGCAATTCTGGTTTTATCATCTAACTATGAAGACACTCCCAAACCTTGTGGAAGATGTTTACAAAATTGTTAAAAATGCTATAGCTGGCAATAGTGGGTACAAATGGGATCTTATTCTGTATTTGCCCCTTTAAACCTGTTTGGTCTGTGAGTAGAGGAAAAAGCTAAAGAAATGTGAATGCTTTTCCAACTCACTGGATTTGCTCCTGATCTGATTATGCAGGCAGTGAGCTGTATGTGACAGGTTTCACTGAGCTGTATAAATTATATGAAATGATCACATAAATTAAAATTTAATAGGCACATTCAGTACACCTGCACAAATCATATTCAATATGTGGCATGTGTAATAATAATTAATAAACTACTTAAACCTGAGTTGAAGGTCAAGAAGAAAATGAACTAATGTTAATGGATATTGCACAAGTCAAATGAAAAAGATGAAAGAAAAAGTAACAATTTCAACAATAGCTGACAGTAATGGTATGCCAACTAATGATCCTAAAGAAATGATTACAATTTTTAGACATTTTTACAAGAATATGTACTAAAATAATATTGATCCTTCCCAACTCTGACATAAATGATTTTTTAAATGAGATTTTAAAAAAAGTTCTTAAGGTACCCTTAGCAGCAAGTGAGCTCCATTAAGCAGTTAAAAGTATGTCTAATGGCAAAGCTTCAGGACCTGGTGACTTTCCTGCAGAATTTTACAGAGAGTTCTGAGCACTACGGGCCCCTACCTTCCAAAGGGTGGTCATAGAAATTCAGGAAACCTCGATACTCTATCTAAGCAGGAACTACTCTCACCGGCCACTTTATTAGGTACACCTGACCAACTGCTCGTTAACACAAATTTCTAATCAGCCAATCACATGGCAGCAACTCCATGCATGTAGGCATGTAGACATGGTCAAGACGATCTGCGGCAGTTCAAACCGAGCATCAGAATGGGGAAGAAAGGTAATTTAAGTGACTTTGAACATAGCATGGTTGTTGGTGCCAGACAGGCTGGTCTGAGTATTTGCGAAACTGCTGATCTACTGGGATTTTCACTCACTACCATCTCTAGGGTTTACAGAGAATGGTCCGAAAAAGAGAAAATATCCAGTGAGCGGCAGTTCTGTGGGCGCAAACGCCTTGTTGATGCCAGAGGTCATAGGAGAATGGCCAGACTGGTTCGAGCTGATAGAAAGGCAACAGTAACTCAATTAACCACTCGTTACAACCAAGGCATGCAGAAGAGCATCTCTGAACACACAACACGTCGAACCTTGAGGCGGATGGGCTACAGCAGCAGAAGACCACACCAGGTGCCACTTCTGTCAGCTAAGAACAGGAAACTGAGGCTACAACTCGCACAGGCTCACCAAAATTGGACAATAGAAGATTGGAAAAACGTTGCCTGGTCTGATGAGTCTCGATTTCTGCTGCGACATTCAGATGGTAGGGCCAGAATTTGGCGTCATCAACATGAAAGCATGGATCCATCCTGCCTTGTATCAATGGTTCAGGCTGGTGGTGGTGGTGTAATGGCATGGGGGATATTTTCTTGGCACACTTTGGGCCCCTTAGTACTAATCGAGCATCGTGTCAACGCCACAGCCTACCTGAGTGTTGTTGCTTACCATGTCCATCCTTTATGACCACAGTGTACCCATCTTCTGATGGTTACTTCCAGCAGGATAACACACCATGTCATAAAGGACGAAACATCTCAGACTGGTTTCTTGAACATGACAATGAGTTCACTGTACTCAAATGACCTCCACAGTAACCAGATCTCAATCCAATAGAATACCTTTGGGATGTGGTGGAACAGGAGATTTGCATAATGGATGTGCGTCTGACAAATCTGCAGCACCTGTGTGATGCTATCATGTCAATATGGACCAAACTCTCTGAGGAATGTTTCCAGTACCTTGTTGAATCTATGCCACGAAGGATTAAGGCAGTTCTGAAGGCAAATGGGGTCCAACCCGGTACTAGCAAGATGTACCTAATAAAGTGGCCGGTGAGTGTAAATCTTATCCACAAACTGGATAAAGATCCAACACTTCCGTCTAGCTAACATCCAATATCACTGACCAGGCTCAGATTTATTAAAAATCGGTATGCGATAAATAATACATGAAGACTTATCAATCAAATTGACTGTTGTAGCATCCACAATAAAAGCCGTTTAAATGTTTCATTAGATGCAGAGAAGGCTTTTTTTGTCATGGTTAATTGGAAATCTCTTTTTATTTACCTTACATAAATTTGTATTTGGACATGTTTTTTTGTCATGGATCAAACTAATATATAGCTCACCTAATGCTTGTGTAAAAACACAACTGGATTTCTCAAAGCTTCAGTCTTGAAAGACACACCAGACAGTACTGTCCACTTTCGCCCTTACTGTTTGCTTTATTCATTCAACCCTTGGTGGTTGCAATTTGTCAAAGCAAAACTATTTATTAAATTCAAACAGCTAATAGAAGCCACACAATTTATATGCTGATGATATGTTGCTCTCTCAGGAAAATGCAAACCCCTCTCTAAGAGAGACAATAACAAGTTCTCTGCAATTTTTCATTACTCTATTTGGAACAAGTCAAAGAGCCATACAAGATTTCATTACTTTACTTGCCTTCAATAAATATCAACAAATGTCTAAAAAACAAGAAGTGTATGCAAAATCATTGCACCAACAATGTGCTACGTTTACTAATGCATGAGAACAACAGCACTAAAACTAATATTGTAGCTGTAAGCTATCAAATCCAACAAACAACAGCAATAACAGATTGCAAAACTGTTTGTTTAATATTGTTATTCAAAACACACAAAAGGTGATGTCCTTAAGGAGCTAGAGGCAAGCGCACAGCGCTAACATTAGCATGAGGCACGAGGGTGTGCTACCAAAACAACAGCCAGTAAGTTATAGCAACACCTCAACAATCAAGCTTGCTGTCATTTTACCGTTATCTGCAGCTTACCTCTTTGGTCTGTCCGTCGCTTCCATAGACAGAAGGAACTGACCCCTCAGACAGACAAGAGTCTTTCAGCTAAACCTCCTTCATACTGGCCAAGGTTGCTGAAAAACTCCTCCCTGAAGTGCTTCGCACAAACGAAGAGGACTTTCCCTACTGATGTCTGCATGTTTCCATGAAAAATAAAATTTAACCAGGCACTCCGAAGAGGTTCTGATCCTGGGGGGCGGTGTAATGACTGGTATGGGTTAACACACCCGACAACAGAGCATTTAGATTTTTCCGCTTGCTGCTTCGGCATCCTTCAACTTGAACTACACGAATACTGCGAGAAAAAAATGGTGGATTCGCTGGATTGGTTAGCTGGAAGTCCATGACCATCTTTAGAAGTTCCACAGAAAATACTGTGACGTAAAAGAGAACGAAACATAATAGAACATGGAAAAATCTGATCAGACTGACCAAATATGACCCAAAAAACATCTAAATATATCATTGCAGGATCTGGAGTGACTAAATTCAAATTCTCTAGACTTTCAGAGACTTCCAATACACAAAAAATGTGTTTAGAGAGCTAGAAAAGTGGATTTTGTGTTATGATTCTGGCCTGTCTGCCTGCTCTGCTCTCACTCATGCAATTAACTCATCTGCTTCACCTGTCTGCTGCTGCGCTGCTGCGCAATCACCGTCATGCCACACACCTGTGGAGCTGCAGTTATATACAGCCCTCTGACCGGCAGACGGTGCCAGATTTTCGAAAACATTTGTGAGTAGTTATCCAGCGTTCCTTCCTGACTGATCTCGTTCCATGACCTTGCCTTGCCTTACGGATTATTCCCTCTTGCTTGCTCCTTGTCTGACGGATTGGATTTTGGATTTCGACTCTGTTTTCTGCCTCTGGTTTATGTCTCTGCCTGCCCCTTGTCTGACGCCTCTAGCCCTGGAATTCGACCCTGTTTCTGTCCCTGGATTTACGTCTCAGCCTAGCCACTGGTTTATTCAGCCTGAGTCCGCCTGGGTCTCTAGCCTGCCTGGATTTATTGTCAACAGGACAATCACAGCTCTCTGTGTTCCTGTCACAGCGTCAGCTGGTTCCCCGGAGGATTTGGATCAGTCGGCAATCCGACTTCAGTCTGTCGGACGCTTCCTCATTAACAGAAAACGATGTGGGCTACATTGATAATTGGCAAACATTTTGGGGAAAACCTGGTCTGATCCGGAGAGACGGCATCCATCCCACTTTGGATGGAGCAGCTCTTCTTTCTAGGAATCTGGCCGAATTTATTAGTTCTCCAAACCTCTGACAACCCAGGGTTCAGACCAGGAAGTAGGGTCGTAGTTTAACACTCCTCTCTGCAGCTTCTGTACTGCTACCCACCCATTACCCTATTAAGACAGTGTCTCGCCCACGGCCAAAATTGAATAGATTAAAAAATTATCTAAAAAGAGGAAATCAGGAAAATCTAATAAAAATAAACACAACTCAGACTGAAAATAAAAATAAAACAATTAAATGTGGCTTACTGAACATAAGATCTCTCTCTTCAAAGACTTTGCTAGTTAGTGACCTGATTTGTGACAATCAGATTGATTTATGTCGTCTCACAGAAACCTGGCTGCAGCAAGAGGATTATGTTACTATAAATGAGTCAACTGCTACTAATTATTTAAATTTTCACATTCCTCGAAATACTGGGCGAGGAGGAGGAGTAGCAACCATCTTTCAGTCCGATTTATTGACTAGTCCCAGACCAATCAATAGCTACAACTCTTTTGAATATTTAATCCTTAGTTTTCCTCATCCAAATTGCAAAGCACTAAAACCACTTCTGTTTGTTGTTTTGTACCGTCCACCAGGCACTTACTCTCAATTTTTAGATCAGTTTTCAGACCTTTTATCTGATTTAGTGTTAAATACAGATAGAGTTATTATAGTGGGGGATTTTAACATTCATGTTGACACTGAAAGTGATAGCTTAAATATAGCCTTTAATGGTATCTTAGACTCAATTGGCTTTACTCAAAACATTAACAAACGTGGGTACGTTTGTCTTCATTCTCTGGACCTTGTGCTGACATATGGCATTGAGTGTAAAGAAATAACAATATTTTCTCACAACCCTGTGCTGTCTGACCATTTTTTAATAACCTTTGAGTTTAATTTAACAGAGTACTCCACACCTGAAAGAAAATTTCATTATAGTAGATCATTATCAGATGGTGCTGTGGCAACCTTTAAAGAATCTGTTCCACTTTTAATTTGCTCATTATCACAGAAAAACACAGTGGAGGGCAATAATTTTGTTTCTGCCCCTTCACAAATTGATTCTCTTGTTCATAGTGTTACTTCATCATTGCGTGGTGCATTATACAATGCAGCCCCCTTGAAAAAGAAGGTAATTATTCATAGGAGGCTGACTCCCTGGTTTAATTCAGAGCTGTGTACTTTAAAGCACAATGTTAGAAAATTGGAGCGAAAATGGCGCTCTACACACCTAGAGGATTCCTACTTAATCTGGAAAAATAGCCTACTGTTGTATAGAAAGACACTTCACCAAGCTAGAACAGCTTATTTCTCATCCTTAATAGAAGAGAACAAGAATAATCCTAGGTTTCTCTTTAGTACAGTTGCTAAACTTACACAGTCATAGCTCTGTTGAGCCATCCATTCCCTTAGCTCTCAGCAGTCATGACTTTCAGCAGTCAAATCTTTGACATACTCCCGAAGATGATTACTTCATCCTCAACAAGTGAGACAACATTGGACTTAACTGTAGAACCTGATCTGTGTTTGGACTGTTTTGATCCTGTGGAGCTTCCTGACTTATCAGAAATATTAGTTTCATCTAAACCTTCAACTTGTATGTTAGACCCAATCCCAACCAAATTATTTAAGGAAGTGTTCCCTCTAATTATCAGCCCCATTTTAGATATGATTAATTTATCTTTAGTAAATGGGTATGTACCACAAGCTTTTAAGGTAGCTGTAATTAAACCTTTGCTTAAGAAACCTTCGCTTGATCGAGATGAATTAATAAATTACAGACCTATATCCAATCTTCCATTCTTATCTAAAATTCTTGAGAAAATAGTTGCTAATCAAATGCGTGAGCATTTACACAGCAATGACCTGTTTGAAGAGTTTCAGTCAGGTTTCAGAGCTCATCATAGCACTGAAACAGCTCTGCTGAAAGTCACTAATGATATTCTTAGTGCCTCAGATAATGGACTTGTGTCTGTACTGGTTCTGTTAGATCTCAGTGCTGCATTTGATACAGTCGATCATAATATTCTCTTAGAAAGGCTGGAATATGCTGTAGGGATCAGGGGAACAGCACTAGGCTGGTTTAAATCTTATTTGTCTGACAGATTCCAGTTTGTTCATGTAAATGATAAATCATCTTTAAAAACTCCAGGGTTAATTGTGGAGTACCACAGGGTTCAGTACTTGGGCCAATTCTCTTACTATATATATGCTTCCAATAGGTAAAATTATCAGGCAGCATAGAATAAATTTTCACTGTTACGCTGATGATACTCAGCTTTACTTATCCATAAATCCTGATGAGCCCAACCAGTTAGATAGACTACAAGCATGTCTTGAAGACATAAAAACTTGGATGACTTTAAATTTTCTGCTTCTAAATTCAGACAAGACAGAAGTTGTCGTCTTTGGACCGGAGTCTTTAAAAAAGAAACTGCTTAGTCAATCACTTAACCTGGATGGCATTAAATTGACCTCCGATAATAAAGTAAAAAACCTTGCTGTTATTTTTGACCAGGACATGTCATTTAAATCCCATATTAAAACAGGTTTCTAGGATTTCTTTTTTCATCTCCGGAACATTGCCAAAATTAGAAAATCCTGTCCAGGAGTCAGTGATGCTGAAAAACAAGTCCATGCATTTGTTACTTCAAGGCTGGACTATTGTAATTCCTTTACTATCAGGATGTCCACAAAATGCAGTTAAAAGCCTTCAGCTGATTCAAAATGCTGCAGCAAGAGTTCTGATGAAAATTAAAAAGAGAGATCATATTTCCCCTACTTTAGCTTCCCCTTTCATTGGCTCCCTGTTAAAATCCAGAATAGAAATTAAAATTCTCCTCCTCACATATAAAGCCCTCAATGATTTAGCTCCATCATACATCAGAGATCTGATGGTCCATACGTTCCTAACAGAGCACTTCGTTCTCAGACTGCAGGTTTACTGGTTGTTCTGAGAGTCTCTAGAAGAATGGGAGGCAGATCCTTTAGTTATCAGGATCCTCTCCTGTGGAACCAGCTCCCAGTTTTAGTCCGTGAGGCGGACACCCTGTCTACTTTTTAAGGCTAGGCTTAAAAAACTTTCCTTTTTGATAAAAGCTTATAGTTAGAGTGGCTTAGGTTATCCTGAGCTATCTTCCTTATTTACCTCCGTCTTCTTCTCCCCTTGTTGGATGGAGTAAGGGGGAGGAGTCAGGTTTAGCCCTAAACCGGCTCAGTTATGGTTGAGGTGCAAAACACACCCTCCTTTTCTGCTACCTGTATGACCCCCTCTCTTTTCCAATGGTTATGGTCAATCTGACAGAGAGAGGTATCCCCAATTGTTGTGGTTTTTTAGTATAACAATGGCCATCAGTGGGCTCTAGATGGATAAACTGTCTACTTTAAGGCTAGGCTTAAAACCCCTTTCCTTTTGATAAAGGTTAGTATATAAAAATTAATATATATAATATATATATATATAATTATATATATTAAATATTTTACCATTTCCCTTTAATAATATTTCTTTAAATATTATTTTAATAAATAAAGGCAGCTAATGAGACAACGTTGAGAATTAGTCATCCAGAAGGTTGGTTTTATTCAGCAGATCATTCTTTAAAACATTATTTTATTAAAATAATATTTTATCTGATCTTGCATTGTGAATGGTTGTCTAAAGGTATGCCGATTATTACCTAAGTTAGTTCCAAGACTAACTTAACTTCATTTCCAGATTCTTCAAGATAATCCTTGGTTCTCAAACATAAACCTTGCATGGTAAAGTTGCATCACTCTTTTGATCATGATTTTCAATCATCTTTAATCAACTTGTTTATATTGTACATAGCCCATTAGTCTTCATTTTTCTTTAATTCTGCTTGGTAGTTTAGTTGGATTGTTTTAGCATAGTAAACAGTTTGCTGATTGAAATATGTTTGACTTTGAGTTGACTTATTTTTTTTAATAAATTCTTGTATTTTAAGGAATTGTGTGAATTCATTCCATGTGTGTACAAAGTTTATGCTGTTCAATAATGTCAGAGCTTGGCTCACACTTTTCTATTTTGTCCTAATACCACTGTCTTACTGGGATGGTATTCACAGGATAACCCTTAAGAGACCGAAATATAATTTGATAAAAGCTTAATATTAAATAATATTTTCAGATTCATAATCCTTACAGGAGGCTGACGCCGCTGTATCCGGGGAGCACGAATATCCAACCTCCAACCTAAAACTAACTTCACCGTGGTTTCAAGAAGCACTAAATCACTAAAGTTTTAAAGCGCCCGCCTTCCATATATAACCTCGTGTGACGTCAGACTTCTTGTGACGTCAGACTTGGGACATCCCCGTCCTACCAGCCGCAGTGCCCACTGGGATTTGTAGTGGCGGACAATACTGGATACAAAATGGCCGATGATGTCGGAAGGCTTGGTGTCCAAGCAATGTGTTTAAAATGGTCCAATATTCAGAAAAACAAGTGGTTCCAACATTCCCCCCTAGGTTCAAAAGGGTGAGGAGAATCGCAGTCTTTGGAAGCTACTGGGACCATCCTGTCCTTGCTGAACAATCCGTGATCCGTGGCGAAGCAAACAAAACAAAACTGTGTCTGTGTTCCTCAAAACCTATGACTTGGCAGAGTAGAGGTTAAGCCTGGGAGGACTTAAACTCTGACTAACTCATACCTTTCTACGTGTTCAATGAGAAATACAAACAATACATTCATGTCATCATAACATTCTTTGGTCATCAGCTTTGGTAGCCCCGAGACAAACTGAAACAACGAATAGAAGATACAGTACACATATATGTATATATATGAAAGGAAAAAGAAAATAATAATAATATAAAACAAGATCATGGTTCATAGCTCATGGTTCCAACTTCCATTAGGCACTGGAACCTGCCTGTTGGTGGTGCTATGAAACGTGGGGGAATGAATGTGAGGGAATCAATCCTGACTTGTAAAACGATTAAACCTGCCTGTATGCGGTGTGTTATCTTTTAACAAAAACCAACGTTTTTAAAACAGGTTTTAGGCTTAAACCATTAGCTCTTCCAAATGGTGATGGGGTTTTAATATAACTCCTGTCTCTAAACTATCTAGATGCGAAAAGACGGGAGAAAAAAATAATACTTGAATTGCAGTACTCAGGCTATAAGGCCAGGTGTGTTGTGGAAGGGTTGCAAGGTGTCTGCTGGGGTGGACGTTAGGATTTTCTCTACTAAGTTCAGCAGAGCTAGGCCAGTAGGTATCTGTGACCTCGGTGGGACTGTCTACAGATGAACCAACCTCCTTTAATAAGATTTTGCATGAAATCTCTGGCAATGTGTGTGTCCATTACATCATTCTTAACCCCACTTCTGTGAGGGTCTGCAGTGCATGCAGAGTGTTATGGAAAATTATCGTTGCCAACTTTACAGTTTAACACTGTGTCCTAGAAGGTAGTTATATTTTTAACTGTTTCTGTTGAAGAAAGTTGTTAGTGATTAGTGCATGTTAGTGTGAGTTTATTGAAACATGCACCTATTTAACTAGTCCTACGCACTGGTCTCTCCTTCGCAGACATGGAGACAAGCTCTGTTCTTGGGGAGGAGACTCGGATGTAGAACTTGGATCTTGGTTCAGCAAAAGAGCAGCAGCTGTGATGAGGGTTGTCAATCCTTTTCTGAAAAAGCATCTGGACCCACTTAATGAAGCTGCATGTCACAGTTAGGAGGAATTTGTTACCTCCTGCTACTTTTGGAAAAAAACTGGTTCGACGCAGTTGGTCTGAAGGTGGAACCAAGGTAATGTAACCCCCTTCGCTGAAGCGCGAGGTTGCATGGTTGATTGGGATGGCTGAAAACTGGCAGCAGGTTAAGCATCCTTGGATGTGGACCAGAGTGTCTTGAGACAGAGGCCAGTATGCCATCTGTGGGGGGTGTGGAGTGTGGCTTTTGTAGCTCCTGTGGCCCCCTACAGGAGGGTAATGGCGTGGTAGGATAATGTGACCCCCCCTTTGGTCTGTTGGAAGAATGTTCAAAGCCTGGGAGAGCTGTTTGATGCCAATCTGCACACTGGAAGTGCACACTCTGATTGTCAGAGGGCGGAGCCCATCTGCTAAGAGCAGTGTGTGGATGTGTTGTGCCTCAGCTAAAAGGGGATCTTCTTGGCGCAAGCGGTCATACAGCTCTCTACCAGTTGATAACTGCCCTAGCCAGAATGCTAGAGGCATTTCTGGTATGAACATGGTTTCCGGGTGTACACCTTCCAACACTTTGGGGTTGTAAGTTTTCACACCTGGTTTCTTTAAAGAGCAAAGGAATGATGCGTGACTGCATCCGGGGGAGGAGTTTTCTTGGGTGGCTGGGTGCAGCTGGATCCCAGAGGTGCCATGACCGGCTCTGACGAGGGCCTGAGAGGCTCTTTGGGGCTCCTCTAAGCTGGGTGACCTGGGTGGTCACAACGGATCGTTCGCTGCTTGCACCCAGTGGGTTTGGCACCCTCCCCTGGATCCAGAGTTGGTCCTGGTGGCAGACAATGAGCAGGGCCTAGCCTGTCAAGCAGGTTCTGGCCACCCGAGAAAAAGCTTTTGTTTAATTGTGCACATATAGATGGGGTGCACCAGAGTCTGGTCTTGGAGTGTGATGTCCAGCTCCACCCAACTAGTGATGCATGATCGGTTTTGGGTGCGGCTGCTGATGCTTACATCACAAGCTTCAGCCTGAGATGCTTCATTGAGGGAGAGCATGGCTCTACTCATCTCCTAAAACAAGACCGAGAACATCAGGCTGATCTCTGATCCCTTTTTAAAATAGAAACTCTGTGGGAAACTTCCTCCTATAATGATCAGACAGTATAGACAACGTGCATGTCCATTTTGGTTCAGTTTACCTGAGAACCTTGGAAAGATAGTTTGTGGTGTTTCTCCTGGAGAGGTCCCAAGGGGTGCTTGGAGTTTCCCAGGTTCGTTTCCCCATCTGATCAGGTAGACTCTGATGGCTGTGGAGACTGGGTCCACGCCTAGTCATGCTGACGGGAAGTTTGGGTCTGGTTTAACTGCAGGGTCGGCTTCCTGTTTCAAGGGTTGTGGGGGCGTGGTGGCCTGACGCACTGCTTCTGTCACCATCTTGCGTAAGGCGTCCTCCTTCTCTTTCCCCATAATCCCTTCTGCGTGTCGGTCCCACCCTTTTCCATCAGTTTTATCTTTAGGCCTCAAGTGATGGTCAGGTCGTCTGTTTCCGACCGGTGGTGGTCCGGCAACTTTGACCGTGGTTGGTATCAGTACCACCCCCCCCGGTCCAGATGACAAACCTACGTTGTTCCCTGAACCTGTTATTTAAGTGGGTTCCTGCTGAAGGCATTTCCTGACTTCTAACGCAAGGCTTTGTTCTTTCAGTCTGGACCTGTAAACCCTAGCCTCGCCCTCTGATCCCTGGGGTCGGACGTGCACGTGTTTCCCATGCCATCTGAGCATATATGCGGATCTCATGGTCTTTGTTCTGCATATATAGTAACATCGTATCGCACACTTTCATGAAGGTTGTGGAGGAACAGGGATTTAAAAGCATGATTCCTCCTCAATGGACCGGGAGGTTTGCGTCCTTGAAGTAAACAGCTCTCAAGTGCCGGTAATACTCCCTGGGGTGCTTCGCTTTTTCTTCTGTCGGTAGTGAAAGCACCAAGTATGGCGGAGAGGCCCAGTCCGTTTGTACACAGAATATTCTTCCCCTTAAAGCTTCGCAAAGGGTTTTGAATAACGGTCTCGGACTGCAGTGGGCAGGCTCTCCATGAAAACATGGATGCTCCTGGATGTTGTCTTCCAGATGAGCTTAAGGTTTTTCCGTGCTGATGGGGAATTACAAATCTAAAAAGACAGCGTTCAACTTCCCTAAAATAGTCGTCAATGTTTGACTCTGCCTTATTAAGGGGTCGAAAACGCTCTATGTCTTGGCCAGAGACTCAAGCTGAGGTCGGGTGCGCAATCCACTCTCAGGGATTGGTGCCGGCCCATCTGAGTCATCATCCGAGGAGTTCACTCCGGCTGCACTCAGGGTGTGTCAGTGCATCACGCCTCATCCTCGGTAGGATGCAGTGGAGGCTGCTCAGGGTACTACGTGGGCCCCTCTGTGCTCCCCCGGACTCGGGTCCTGGGCAGCGGTTAGGGCGGTAGGAACCACCGGAATCCCAGGGGCGGGCTCTCCGTGTCGCCTTGGCGGAGGTGAGGGATTGTAGAGGACCGTACTGCGAGTCAAGTTTGAAGGCTCCTCGCCTCTAAGCCTTGAACTATTTACTCCTGTTGGATCCCCAGCCAGGTATCGTCATGGCTGCTGATTACAATGGAGTGGGGCACTTGTCACCACTGAACCTATTCTGACTACTTACACCTGTTCTTGCCTCGGTGGATGTATTGGGGAACCCCATGTGAGCCCTGAAAAGGTAATCTCTGGAGAGCAGCTTCTACATCCCTCCGATCTGACCTGCAGGTTCTCTCAGGGTATCGCAGGTGTGGCTCGCCTCCAAAAAGGTGTTCAACCTGTGAGGTGGGTTTCTGTTCGCCCCCCCATTCCTCCAGGGATGGGGGAGTGGCCGGGCTACCCTCAATTGTCTCCAACCTATTTCCAACTTCTGTTAGTTCCACTCTAAGGACATCCACCATCTGCAAAGTATCATTCAGCTCGAACTGCAGGTTTTTAACAGGGCTGGTCAATTTACCAACATTAACCTTCGCTGATACAACAGAGTGAGCTGTCCTAACACATCTGAGACCCGTCTGTCTTTTGGTGGGTTTTTTAAATGACTTGGGAGCAACTCCTGAATACTGCTTCACATTGCTCAATGCCATAATCATTGAGACCTTTACGCTCCTCTGAGGATAACAGAATCATTGACCCAATCGTTTCTTGTGCCTGCATTCCTATGGGGTCCTCTAACATACACACATCTCCAGCTGCAGTCTGGGATGTTTCCTCCATCTTTGGCCCCAAATGCACAATGGTAATACACTGACAATGCAAACACACAAACTGTTTAGCTATGAACCACCACTAAAATTACCAGTCGTACCAATTAGCAGTAACACAAACAGCTAAACTGTTCTTTGATGAGTAATAGCTAAATTAGTTAGCAGCACACGAAGAGGCTGAGCTGTTCTATGATGAACGGTAGCTAACTTAATTAGCAGCAATACAAACAGCTAAACTGTTCTTTGATGAGTAATAGCTAAATTAGTTAGCAGCACACGAAGAGGCTGAGCTGTTCTATGATGAACGGTAGCTAACTTAATTAGCAGCAATACAAACAGCTAAGCTGTTCAGCTAGGTGTCTGATTCAGATATGTATCCTGCAGGTGTATGGGTTTGCTTAAAATAGGAGTAATCAAGCAAAGAAAACACACAAAAAGGGAAAGAGGAAAGGAAAAGACGATTTTCCTTTCCTGAAATAACGCAAACCCAACTTTAAAATAAAACTTTTAAAAGTGGAAAACGAAACTAAACATTCAATGCTGTTCTTAGCTTCAAATAAATGTTAGTGCTTCCTAATATGGATCACTTACCTTCTAGTTAGGCAACCAAGTTAGTTTTGTGAGTCAGATCAAAACATGCTTCACACAATAAAACCCAGCAAAAAACGCTTACAATTTTATCCAAAAGTGGTCATGAATGATTCAATAACTTCAGTTTGAAACTTAAGTTATGCCCTTAATCCTAGGTGATGAGGTATTATCTGCCTGTGTAATGAACTGAGTGATAAAATCAAAGTAGGAACTGCAATTTCCAATAGTGACCAACAGGGGGTACAAAAGTGCAGGTCTGCAATTTGGAAATCCAGCTGCCACTGCAATTTTATTCAATGGCCACCAGTTGTAGGTGTTTGTTGCTCTCTTACCTGACTGGGAGGGGCTGGTCAGACCTGTAATTACACCCGCAGCCACTGGAGGGCTGCCTATCGGCGCTGGTTCCCTGCAGCTGGTGCAGCAGGGCTGCCGGCTGGAAACCCACTTTAATTTACCACAAGCATTAACACCTTTAAACTTTGCATCCACCACAAACACCTCTGAAAGATTATTTTATCCTCTGCAGCAGAACTGAGCAAACTCTATTCAAGGATACCCTAGATCACAAACGCTCTCTGCAAAACTCGAAAATCTCACAGAAAACGTTCTAGTTAATGCCACGGATATCACAATTGTTAATTCTGTGCAACAGTGATGTGATGTCTGTCTTTTTAAGGCCCACCCAGGGACGCCAAATCTGTTTTGTAATTATAGATTACTGATTAATTGAATATTTATCAAGAATTATAATTAAAATCATAATCCGATAAAATTAACTCCTTAACCAAAATCCTCGTTTATGAATGAAACCAGAGCTGTCCTCTGGTGTTGTAATTATGGCTAAAGGCCTCTGATAATTACAATTATTAAATGTCACTGTTTAATCGACCGTTTCTGCCGAATCGTGGGGAACGTTGCCTTATTTTGACTGATGAATCACTCTTGCACAAAATAAACACAAAATGCCTTCTCTTTATCTACGTGAAAATGTATTAAATCAATCAGCTGGATACAATCAACTCTCCGATTCAATAATCTTCACCTACTCAAACATGCAAAGTTCTACACAAAAGGGTAAAATATCTAACTAACAAAATAAAGCAAAACAGCAGTGTGTGTGTATTGAATCAACCAGCAGTTATGGAAAAAGTGGAAATATGACAAAGGAATGTGGTTTTGAACGAAGTTTGGAAACAGCCCGCCAGATAGCTGGCACAGCGGGACATAAAACCCCCAAAAGCAACCCCCAAAGCAAAGTTGTAAACTCAGCTTAGACAAAGAGTCATAAACCTTTTGGGGGCAAGTTAACAAGCAGTAAAGTTAGAACAAAGAAAATGGTGAATTTCACCATGAGGTTACTGTCGTAGTCCAGTACCGGCGCTCCGGTGTTCGCTCATTAACGACACAACTTGTGAGACGCGGCGGCCTCAGGACTCAATACAATGTTGCATGCAAAATACAATTTCATAACATCAGACTATAAGTTGACGATTCTGATCGCATAAAAAATCCTCTCTCTCTCTACCCTGCCCAGACTACTCCTAATAAAGAAATCAAGAAAAATTAATAAAAGATGGGTATTACTTTGTTGGAGCAATTCTTCAGGGCTGCCCGCGTGGGGGAGAGGAGGAGGGGGAAATTGGAAAAGTTAACGTGCGTCCACGGTTAACTTCGGGAAAGAGCGGTCCAATCTTCGTCCTTTGGCCTCCTTGGCGAAAAGGGGAGAATATGATCTGACCGTCAGCAGTCGACTAGAACAAAAAAAAAAACAAGGTGGCGATCCGTCTCCTTGAAACTCGTGGTGTTTTGGTTACGTGTTAAACAAACACCTTCGATCGGTAAAGTTGAAATTTCTGGCCTTCTTATTCCAGGAATTTCTTGTCATGAATGTTCTTTCGTGGCCAAACGAAGGAGAATAAATGAAGACTCCACGTGGTACCTCCTTCTCTCCAGAGGATGCTTCAGTTGCGTGGTAATCTGTCGAGATCTCCAGCTGAAGGCAAGGGTTTTAAAGCTCCCGCCTACATATATAATCTCGTGTGACGTCAGACTTCTTGTGACGTCAGACTTGGGACGTCCGCGTCCTACCAGCCGAAGTGCCCACTGGGATTTGTAGTGGCGGACAATACTGGATACAAAATGGCCGATGATGTCGGAAGGCCTGGTGGTGTCCAGCAATGTGTAAATGGTCCAATATTCACCAAACAAGTGGTCCAACACAGGTAAATAAATAATGTTTGTCTACATGTATTGTAATAATCTTCTGGAAAGTAGTCTGTTGAGACCGTGAGCAGTGCTGGGTGGCATACTTGTCTAAAAATTATGTGCAGCCAATTGTCCGGATTTGCGCTAAACAAACCAAAATATGGATAAACCTTGGTGACCACAATTTGAGGTACATGGCCTTATCAGGAGACTGTATGCAGTGTTGCAATATTGTGAAAAGTGTGCAGTGATACGGAGACACTCAAGATGGCAGAATCGAAGTGAGGCCGCGACTTCAGTGACGTTAGTGAAAACCCCCCATTGAGGGAGACAAGGGTGGAAGTGCGGGTACTGGGAAAGGGCTTCTATCCCTAGTCTGGTTTAATGGCATTTAACACCACCTTTTTCTCTTTTTGTTTTTACAAAGCTACACAGCGAATTACTTCTGCCTGGCTGTCCAATGTGATCATGGCAAAAAGTGTGGAAAATGTAGAAATTTGTCACCAGAAATTTAGGAAATTGGTACGGCCGACTATGAAGCCGAGGACAGTGCACACGGAGTCCGCTGCTCACAGTACGCCCGACTATGTTCTGCCCTTAAGCCAACCTTTCACCTCTTACACATTATTAATTGCATATGTTGAATATAGCCAGTGAATGTTGTGTAATTCAGTTAGTAAAGATTAAACAGAACAATAGCTTTTACTGGACCTTACCTGATTTAACTGTGTTTTTATATATCATATTGATTTGCTGCCACGGCCTTTTTGCCTCCTGGCTTTCACCTAGACACACATTTATTCCACACACACACATACTTAATGTTTTTTTAAACATCAAATAAGCGAAGTTCCTAGGATGAAACTTTTAACTCTCCGTCATTTTCTAATTCCATCGGCGAGAAACACACACTTCGAGCTTCTTATTTCTTCCCGTTGCCATGGCGAATCGTGTTATCTGCCTCCTATTAATGAGCTTCTTTTGCTTCTTATTTACTTGTGCTTAGCTCCGAGTGACTTTACCTCAGGATTTAGTAACCCAAGTGTTAGGCTGTGTTCTGATCCTGAAAACCCTGGGTATGTTAGTGTGGAGTAGCTCTACTCAGGATATCTACTTTCTACTCTGAGCTTGTTAACCTTGCTTCCTAAAACAGGGCTCAGGACACAATTAAACCTAAGGAATATCTTACAGATATAACAGAACATAAAGAATCATAAGAAACTAAGCCTAAGGAAAGACCTAAAGCACCACCTGGAAAACATAATGATCAGAAGCGAGATTCAAAAACAACTTGGAGAACATAATCAAAATCAGAGAAAAACCAAAAATAAAGACCCAAACAGCCTCAAATCATGACATATGTAGGATTTTTTACAGTTTATGTAAAAATAAATATCATGTTTCAGTTGCATAATCTAAATGTTCATTTGATAAACAAATCAACATTACTTCCACAGAAACTTGGTTCTAGTTAGCCCTAAACAGTAAATAAGAATAAAAGTAATAGACAAACATTGTTAAAATTAGAGGTTTAATAAAGAATGGAACTGTGGTGTAGAGTAAAAACAATCGCAACTTGTTGAAATCAACCTTAAACAAGTAGTACTGGCTGTTAAAGAACAGCTGCCTTCCAGCAAAACAAGTTAGATTTACTGTTCTGAAGAGTCAAATCATCACTCTGGTGACCTCCCTGTCATTGAGCCACACATTAATAAACTGGCTAAAGGTCATCACCTTCAGAGCTCTCAAAAAGGCCAGAACATATTAGGATTACCTGTATTTTTTATTTTTTTTTACTGTGTTTTTATTTGAATTTGCATAGAACAGTACATAACAATTCCTGACAACATCAAAGTACAGTGCAACAAAAAAGAATGAAAGATATTCTTGACAATGCATAATAAAAAATAAAAACAGATAACCAGGTAACCATTTCTGCTTGAACTGATCAGATCTTAGTTGTAGTTGAGCCGTTAGGGCCTCCATTCCATGCACCTCCCTTAGCTTCTGTTTCCATTCTAGGATAACCTGTATTTTAATGGCAAAATAAAACATATAATCCTTTATCGCCCAAAGGTTTAGGCTGGCAGAGAAAACTATCGCTAGGACTTTCCATCAACAAATTATCATAATTGTTTTTTCATGAATGAGAATGAACTGAAACACAAAGGCTGGAACAGTGCTGCCTTGGCTTGTTCAGCTGTACCCAGGCAGGCCAAAGAGCTGCGGGTCAAACTTCTCCATGCTCCTCAGGCGCAGTGTGGCCCCCTGGGTAAGGCTTGGGGCCAAGTTGTCGTCAGGAATCATCACCACCTGCATCCCAGCAGCTAGTGCAGCCTTTACACCGTTGGGGGCATCTTCAAATACCAGGCACTGAGTAAAGGCAGGAGAAAGAAAAACAAATGACAAAGCTCATTAAGTCTTTCCATCCTGCAAATGAAATAATGATAGAGTACTATTTCCATCTCAGTTGGTTTAACTTCAGATTCCTCTGAGATCTAATGTTTACCTCAGCTGGGTAAAACATCCATTTATCGACATTTTAAGGAATGCACCCTGTAGACTCACTACATTGTCTTTAGATTACAGAAAAGAAATATTTTCATTCTCTAACTGATATAAGGCAAGTTAAGAAACTGGACACAAATATGAGAGCCTTTTAAAGTGACAAACACCATGGTTTATATTTTATGAAAAACTATACATAGCGGTATTCCAATTTAAATGTATTGGAACTGATAAATTGACAATGATGATTCAGATTAGTCTGTCCTGTTTCCAACATCTTCACTTTAAATCAACTTTTTCATTTATTCATTCATCTTCTATACCGCTTATTCCATATGGGAGCTGGGGGGAGCTGGTGCCTATCCCCAGCAGTCTACGGGCAAGAGGCGGGGTACACCCTGGACAGGTCACCAATCCATCGCAGGGCAACACAGAGACATACAGGACAAACAACCATGCACACACTCATTCACACCTAAGGGCAATTTAGAGAGACCAATTAATCTAACAGTCATGTTTTTAGACTGTGGGAGGAAGCCGGAGTACCCGGTGAGAACCCACGCATGCAGAAAAACCCTGGGCTGGGAGTCGAACCCAGGACCTTCTTGCTGCAAGGCAACAGTGCTACCAACTGCGCCACTGTGCAGTTTTCAACTTTTCATCAGAGAGAATTATATTTCTCACTAAAACATGCCAACAGCATAGGAATGTTTCATGTCATTTTATTTATTTGTATAGCCCTTTTAAACCGAAGTGCTTTACACTACATACATAAAAAGGAAAACATCAAACAACCAACAAAAGAATAAAACTAAAACAATAAGAATGCTGGAATAAAGTGCCAACAAACTACTCAATATTAAAAGCCTTTTTGAAAAAAAAATTGAAGGTTGGATTTAAAAAGGCTCAGGTCAGAGACAGAATGTAGGTTCGGAGGGAGCTGGTTCCACAGTTTAGGGGCTGCTTACTGAGAATGCCTGGTCACCCTAATGTGCATACTTAGTCCTTGGAGCATCCAATAATAAAATGTTATTAAAAAAAATTTAATTTTAAAAATAAAATAAAACAAAAAATATGACCTCCAAATTGCACACATTTTACCACAGCACACCTGTCAGGACCTGGTGAAGGACTTGCTGTGGTCTTTAAAGACAATTACAATGTATAATCTAATGGACAGCACCTCATTTACTATCAAGTTATTTTGCAAAATGTATTTTATTGTATTATAATTCCTGTTTTTCATACTACTAAGTTCTTTGTTTAATACCACCTAAATGTTTTCATATTTTGTTTTGCTCCAACCACAAACTTTTATTCACCCTACCCCCATAGTTTATGGGGATGTTATTGGAAAGGTCCACAAAATTATTAAAATAGCATTTTTTCAAAACCAATTTTTGTTGTACTGTTTAAAGACCACTGTAAGAAGTCTTGTTTGCTACAAGCCATGAAGGGGACACAACAAACATGTGGCAGAAGATGCTCTGGTCCGATGAGACCAAAATTTAACTTTTTGGCCTACATGAAAAGCATTATGTTTGACCGAAAACTAACAACAAAGCACCATCACACTGGGCAACAAGGTGATGGCAGTATCGTGGTCAAAGCTAATGGGAAGATGGATGGAGCTAAATACAAGGCAATAGTGAGAAAAATCTTTTAGAGGCCGCAATACATAGATTGAGACTAATAGCCAGAGGCACCATGAAATGGTTCAGATCAAAGTGCATTCACACGAATGACGTAGACCGAAATGACCAACTTGTTCACAGATGCTCACCATCCAATGTGATTGTAATAATAAATACTAAAAAAGACAGAACATAAGACAGCAGCAATAATCGCAACTGTCACTACAGAGGAGATGCATTACTGATACATGACGTAAATTAAACCACATCTTTCTCACATACGCACAGAACGCACTTTGATTATAGAGGACAAAGTGTGTATGTTCTGGAAGCAGCGGCAGCGAATAAATTACAGACAGATTGCTCATCACATTTTTTTAAATGATCCTAGAGCATCAGGTAGAATGAGTGAAGAATGTGTAACATTCCTATAATGATGTTGCAGAGAGCAGAAAAAAATCTCCATGCTGATGATGTACAGGACCGTTGAGGTTGATTACAGAGTTTTGCCACCTCAAGGCCACTTTTAATGGCTGCTGCAGCAAAGGTGGATGTGACATCATACAATGTTTGCTGCCAACTCCAACTAAGTCATTACCACACTAAAACCTAGCTTGACCAATCATGCAGCCAAGAAGAAAGGCAGTATAAGCATGAAATGACTTACTGTTGATAGCTGCTAACTTTACCTATCATAGAGATCATGATTAGAGGACACACATCAACCATCTACAGTGTCATGAAAAGACATTTTTCCTTGTAAAGGTTTCTTCAGTTATTTTCATTTGTCACACTTAAATGTTTCATATTATCAAAAAAATGTTAATGATATAAAGATAACCTCTGAAAAAAATCATTTATCCAAACAAACAGGGCCAGGTTGGTTTAGATAGCTTTTTTCCTTTGCAAATGAAGCTTTGACATCCTGTTGTAAACTGTGTTGATTTTGTTTCTAAAAAATGTTATTTTAACACATTTTATTGATATCTTATTTTACCTCTTCTCTATATAATAGAGAAGAGGTAATATAATACCTATATAATGTTTTTATGATATATGTTTTTTGATTTGTTTCACCTTGTTGTACAGCACTTTTGGTTCTATAATTAAGGTTTTAAACATGCTTTATAAATAAACGGACATTGACAAATAGACTTATCATTCGAAAACTGCCTTTTATATTGACCCAGATTATCTACTCAGATTACCTCTGTCTGACATTAACATTTGTGTGATAGTCTGAACATTTCAGACTGACAAAAAAGCATGAACTGAAGAAGGGTTAAAATAAGTGAAATACTTTTTCGTGGCACTGTTCATACATTGTATATACATACTCGATGAATAAAGGCATACTGGGAAAAGGGGACTTCCTAAGAAGCATGTTAGCGGGGATCCTGGAGGAATATCCTCATGGATGATAGCTTTTTCATGACAAAGACCTCCATCTCCACTGCAACACTGCAGCACATTAGCAAACCCCAAAAGACACCTGACTTACAGTTTCAGACCTGTGTGCTAATAAAAAAAAATTCTATACAAGTAAAACGTAGCAAAAAATGATAACCCTGTAAATACATTCATGACATTTAAGTTTATTAAAATAAACTAGATGTTTTTTCTTTAACAGTCGGACTTTGTTCTTACAGATGAAATGTATCTGTATCATTAAAGGAATTTGAAGGGTTTTCCTTTTAAATTCTTCACAAATTCTACTAAACACTTAAACACAAAGTGAAACTCTGGGGCATAATGTCTACACCATGGAGGATGGGAGATCTTCACAGAGATCAAAAAATTGAGAATCCCTTTGGTCTTCAACACATGAAGAGGCCGTGCCATACTTTCCTCCTCCTACATTGACTCTAGGACCAACTGGCTTCTCACTTGCCAGAATCAGCAGCCCTGAGACTGCATTTGGCCTTTTTTTAAATGACGCCATCTTGCAGCTATTTCTGCACTGTAGGTTTGAGAATGAACCACAGCCAGGACCTTCCAGAAAGTGGAGACAAACTTGAATTAATTAAGGATGACTCATACTTAATAATCTATTAATTAACACATTCATTAATAGTTTACCCCTAAAGACTAATTACATCAATAACCAAGATACCCATTGTTTATTCATACTTAATAAACCATGAATAAACTATTGTATATAATATGTATGTAAATGCACATATACATGCACTTTCACATCATGACTTACACATGTAATAATGGTTAGAGAATGCCTGAATAGATTATCTACTAATCCTGCAGTGCATGAATAATTCGGGCAGTTGCTAGTGGTTAGTTAAGTCTTTTTGTGAACCCTTCTGAAGTGAAGACTATTTATGATTTAATAAGTATTGTTAATGTAGACAAAATCATGATGAGCCAGAAGTTTCTTTTCACCAGTAGAAATCACAACAAAATCAGGGAAAGGAGACCTGGGATACAGAAATATTTGTTAATGTATTAAAAATTTCACAAGGTAAACAAAACATAAATCTCAGCCAATTACAGTGATTTGACATACAAGTATGTCACTAGATAAAACATTATATAGTCAACTGTACAACATAGACAACACAAGCAGCTGAAATTCTGCATGAAATGCATTACAAACATGGCTCATAAAACAGTCAACCTACAGCAGGTCACTAAAGTGCCAGAAATTGTGCAAAAACTGTTTGTGTCACAAATAACGTGAGATCCTTCAAATAATACAAGCAATTGCAACTCTCATGTTATGCACTTAAAATAAAACAAAAATGTTAATAAACCAAAGAAAAGTGAGTATCCGGCTAAATAATGATAAACATAAATCTCTCAGTTGACTGAACACCTGCTATAGTCTACAATATCATGCGCAATTACTTTAATTTGAAAGGAAACAGCCTTCCAGAAGCCTTATAGTTTTTAACCAGTAGTTCTGTCTCTGGATCCTATTTAATAGCAAATGCACACTGAGCTGCAAATACAGAGAGCTTAACCTGACTGTTGTACTTTTTTAAGACTTCCTTTTGTTTGCTAGGTGCAACGATAGACAGCTCGGCAATTGGAGCAGTGATGACAATTGTGTTGTCATCACCAAGATGTTGCATTGATGATGGGAGAGCCTGACCGTGCGCAAATCTTTCTCCAAATCCATGTGTGAGAATGATGTTTCTCAGTGTATATTGGTGAAGAGCAATATACACTGCCTGGCCAAAAAAAAAGTTGCCACCTGGATTTAACTAAGCAAATAAGTACGAGACTCCCATTGGATAATTACTGCAGAATGATGTCTCATGCTCCCTGGACCACTCTTTCACAATTCGTTGGAACACACTCTACGGTCCCCATTTTTGGATAGGGGGACCACCACCCCGGTCTGCCAATGCAGTGGAATTGCCCCCAATGTCCACGCGATGCTGCAGAGTCGCGTTAATCAACACAACCCTACAACATCCAGAGCCTTAAGGTACTCCAGGCGAATCTCATTCACCCCCGGGGCCTTACCACTGAGGAGCTTTTTAATCACCTCGGTGACCTCAGCACCAGAGATTGTAGAGCCTGCCCCAAGGTCCCCAGGCTCTACTTCCTCAATGGAAGACGTGCCGGTGGGATTGAGGAGGTCTTCGAAGTACTCCGCCCACTGACCCACAAAGTCCCGAGTTGAGGTCAGCAGCACACCCTTCCCACTGTAAACAGTGTTGGTGGTGTACCGCTCCTCATCCCCCCGAGACGCCAGATGGTGGACCAGAATTGCCTCAAAGCCGTACGGATGTCGTTTTCCATGGCCTCTCCAAACTCCTCCCACGCCCGAGTTTTTGCCTCAGCAACCACCCGAGCCGCATGCCCCTTGGACTGCCGGTACCCATCAGCTGCTTCCGGAATCCCACAGGCCAAAATGACTCAGAGGTTCGAGGATTGCCACTGCGACAGGCACCAACAACCTTGCGACCACAGCTCCGGTAAGCCGCTTCGGCAATGGAGGTGCAGAACATGGCCCACTCAAACTCAATGTCCCCCACCTCCCCCGGCACGTTTTTGAATCTGTCCCGGAGGTGGAAGTTGAAGCTCTGCCTTATGGGAGACTCCGCCAGGCGTTCCCAGTAGACCCTCAAGATTCATTTGGGCCTGCAAGGTCTGACCTGCATCCTCCTCCACCATCGGAGCCAGCTCACCACCAGGTAGTGGTCAGTGGAAAGCTCCACTCCCCTGTCCAATACATGTGGCCGCAGACCAGCGTTGAAGTCCCCCAGCAGAACAAGGGAGTCCCAAAAAGGGTGGGTTGTCTGAACTGCCATTTGGTGCATAGGCACAAACAACAGTCAGAACCCGTCCCCCACCCGTAGGCAGAGGGAGGCTACCCTCTCGTTTACCCGGGGTGAACCCCAACGTACAGGCGACAAGATGGGGGGCAACAAGTATGCCCACCCCAGCTCGTCGCCTCTCACCAAGGGCAACTCCAGAGTGGAAGAGTGTCCAACCCCTCTCAAGGAGACTGGTTCCAGAGCCAGAGCCGAGCGTCGTGGTGAGCCCGACTATTTCTAGCCGGAACCTCTTTACCTCGCACACCAACTCAGGCTCCTTCCCCACCAGAGAGGAGACATTCCACGTCCCAAGAGCCAGCTTCTACAGCCAAGGATCAGACCGCCAAGGTCTCCGCCTTCGGCTGCCACCCATACCACATTGCACCCGACCCCTTTGGCCCCTCCCTCTTTGGGTTGTGCCCGGTCGGGCTCCATGGATAAAAGCCCGGCCGCCAGGCGCTCACTAGCATGCCCCACCTCCAGGCCTGGGTCCAGAGTGGGGCCCCGGTGACCCGCGTCCGACGAGGGAAAACTGTTTCCATTTATTGTAATCATCATAAGGGGTCTGTGGGCTGCACTTTGTCTGATCGCTCACCTAGGACCTGTTTGCCTTGGGTGACCCTACCAGGGGCATAAAGCCCATGACAACATAGCTCCTAGGATCATTGGGACACTCAAACCCCTCCACCATGGTAAGGTGGCAGCCCAGGGAGGGTTCATTGCACCAGTTGGGGTGAAGAAGAAAATCTGCACAACTCCTGGTAAAAGTGGAACATGTGTGTAAATGTAGGCGACTGTATGCCAAAGGTCCAATTTCTGAGGGTTCATAATGATGCGTTCAGACCGAACGCGATGCTCGGCTGACATTTCACCAGCAATTCGCGTGGCCAACGGGCAACAACGCTACACTTGCTTCACCGCCTCATCAAATAGGAGGAGTTCCTTTCTGCTGCTTGCCAGTTTCAATTCATGGTGGACATGGATTTTACGGAGCGAGTCACGGTCCTTTATTTATGGAAGTCGAATAACGCCGCCAGCATTGATGTCTGTGTTCACCAGATTCTCCAGAGACGGAACCAGTTTGGAGAGTACCACCACCGACTCCAGGAGCTGCGTCTAGATGACAGTCGCTTTCAGCAGTACTTCCGTCTATCCAGGACCCAGTTTGAGGACCTTCTGCCCCAAATCAGCCTCCGGGACACTAACTACAGGTGCTGTATCCCTGCTGCAGAACGCCTGTTCATCTGTCTTTGGCAAGTAAATAAATCTCATCTCAACAGAAAGTTGTGTGTGTCTTATTGAACAGTCCTTTTCAGGACTACATTTAACAGCTTTTTTCAAAGCCACCAATAGACCTCTTAAAAGCAAACAATCATTCATCATATGTGTACATAAATGTTTCTGTCTTTTTTATATATGTGATGTTTGCAGATTGTAGGTATTGTTTACCCTTCTTTCTTTGTAGGGACTGCACCTACTGATTTGCGACGTGAATTGAGAGGAAAGTCCAGATTTTTCAACTTCAGTGAAATTCGCTTTGCGTCCATCGTGGGTTTCGCTTCGCTCTCGCTTTACTCTATTCGCCGTAATTTCGCTGTTCTACATAGGTTTAACATGTAAATCACTCACTCCTGTTGTGTCATTTGCGGTTGGTCTGAACGCACCATAAGGCTACAAAGTGACTAAGGGTTGGGGTAGGTAGATGTAAAGGTATAACTCTAGGAAATGGGATTTTGCTTCAAGGTTTCCATACAACATAAAGCAAGATTGCAAATTTTAATTTTTTTATTTTTTACAGCTCCATTTTCAGCGTAATTCACTAATCAATAAACAGCAAACATATTTTTATTAGGAGATAATTTGGCACTGAGTTGAGTTTAAACAGAAAGCATAGTGTTTTGAGAAAATCCCTCTGACAGCCCTAGGTGTTCATCAAATATCATGATTGAGTTAAATGAGAGTCTGGAAATCTTAAAGCCACCCAGCCTTGCTGTGCTGGGCTCATGATCTGTGTGGTCCGCAGCAGGATTTGCCCACTCATTTAAAGTCTGTGGTGATTATGCATCAGGCTACACAAACAGCAATGATTTTGAATAAAAGTAAGCAATGTCAAATGCTGCACAGGATCCACAGACGGATGTTACTGTCAGTTCACTTCAGAGGTCTCTGAGAACTTGATGAAGTGCTATAAAAGTGCAGGCCATTTACCATTTTACCATTTTACATCATTGTAATAATATAAATACAGAAATGAAGTGCACTAATGCTACCACTAGCGCTAATGCTAGACGTGAATGCTATTGCAAACACCTATATCATTTGATAAGGCCAGAATTAGCCTTACCATGAGCGAGAATGTGCTATTTGCACTCTAAATTGTATTGGTTTGGTAAAATATCTCCAGTTCATAATTACAAGCCATGTTAAAGCTAAGATGGTTTAGTTAAAAGAATAAATACTTACGGTGTTATGAGTTCATTTAGTCAAGATTCTTAGAAGTAAAATGTTTTAAAAGAGCTGATTTATGATTCATTTAAACAAAGAGATTCTGATTAATTTCCAAGTTGTACAATACATGTTTAAGTTGTCAATGTGCTATTGGTTTAGCACCAGAATTTTTATTGCCAATTACTGCTTATTTCATTACATGGTAATTCACCATAAGCTCAAGTTGACTAAGATGAAATCTGAAATGCAAAATTTGTGAATGATTTGTGCTCCTTGAGAGTCAATAAGCATAGGGGATCTTATAATGGTTGAACCAGAAAGGTATGGTTTACTTTCTGCAGATTGGTTTATTGTGACTCTGGATTCCTGGATCTTGATGGCGAGCCAAGCCCTTAAGGACTGCACACAGGCGTAAACTGTGTGGCCAGCTAGGACATTATTTTGCAGCAGAACCATTACAAACCAGATAATCCGTTCTGGATTACAGATAAGATGCAAAACACTACACTACTCGGGTAGCAACGTTGCTAAAGAACTGAACTTAGTTTATTTTCTTTTGGTAGGAACAGAGCTCTATTTTATTTGAATATTGTATTTTATGTTCAAGAATTGTAAATAAAAGCATTTGCTATTTTCATGTGGGGAAGCAATAAAATAATCAGTTCAGTGTTCAGTTAGTCTGACATTTCCTTACTCCTGGTAGAACCTAGCAGATGTCTAGTGTCTGTTCCATACGGGTCCACCTTAAGTGTCCTACATTAGCATTTTAAAAAGGTCACTAAAATCCTTTGTGACGTCAATGAACCCAATAAGTGTTTCCGGTTTCTGTTTCCAAGTGATATTTCTATTTGACAATAATGAGTAGATTATTAATATGCTTACGTTTGTTTAGTTTCTTTTGGTTTAGTTAATTGGTAGTGAGTAAATGTTGTCTGATTTATAACAAATTTGATTTTAGTAACTCCAAGCTCTGGTCAATTTTTGCTATTTTATTATTCATATGGGTGGGGGGGGATGTACTGGCAAAAAGAGCACATATTTTGAATTTAAGAGCAGGATTCTGCTCGTACTCAAAATTAGTAATACGTACAAAAATTGTGATGATTGCACTCAAAACATCTGCTCTCTCCCTCAATTCTTTGTTTTGCCCAGATTTATCTTGAACAGATATTTTCTACTCCCGCTTGCCTCCTTCTGCTCGCCTCACATGCAAACTTGCTCTCTGCATGAATCAAAATTGCGCTCTCAAACCCTTCTTCTTCTTTTTCTTGGTATTTTTTGGCGGGTGGCATCTAACGTTAAGCTGCATTATCGCCATCTACTGTGCTCGAGTGTGGATCAAAGTATCTATCCTACTTAAGCTATATTCTTTTATATGATGCGGTTTCCTTTAAATATCTAATAAATGCTTTATTTATTCTCTCAAACCCCTCTTCCCTGCTTGTGGATTTGTTTTGCTCTCTCTCAGATTGGAGCGGGACCATCGCCTAGCAACCTTTCCAGCCAACAGAATGACAGTGTGCAACTGCAAGGTCAAAGCCTTAGTTGGTTAGCCTTGTTTTCCCTTCTACTGGGTGTGCTTGTGTGGCTACAGTAGATTGCTGCATCTCCTTTTCCAGCGCTGCCCACTACAAGTAGGGAACCGCTGTTAAACCGAATAAGAAGAAGCAGCAGCAGCTACTTGTTTGGATTGGAAACATCCATCCATCCCTCATCTAAACTTGCGTATTCTTGCAGTATCACGGGCGTAGTGGTGCCTAGCTGATAATAATATGCTGCAGCTTGACTGCATCAAGTTGTCCATAAGGGGAGTTATTTTTTAGAATAAAAATAAATCTATATGAGTATCCCATTTTCAGAAGGAGCTGATTATAAACACGAAAACAAGTGAACTGTTTACTTTGCAGTAGAGAGTATTGAGCAGTGTACTGAATGTAAAGCTATTACCATATTAGATTTGCTAACATCACTATTGCTTTGTGATTGAATTGCTGCTGTATATTAGCCTGTTTTGATAGAAGAGTAACCTGTCTTTTTAATAAAGAGAATCTGTATTCAGCTTTCTGTCAGATGATTGCAGCTGTTGCTGGTTTATAATCAGATCCTGTCGAATTAGGTTCTAACACCACATATCAGCCAAGTAACTTAATTTCAATGACGCTGCTGTCTGTATCTGGGCTGCTTGTTTTTTCTTATAACTGGACAAAAAGTCCTAGTATCCAGAGAGACCCCACAATAGGCAAGTTTACGTATCTGCCACATATCCAAAGTGTTTTCAGGGGTATACGGAAAGATCAAATCTGTAACAGATCCTAGCGTAGGAGACCCTCCTTATACACATCCCTAGCAAATCTTAGTAGGATATTCACCAGAAATAAATCTGTGATAGATAGTAGTATTGCATCTCTTTTACTTACACATTTATAACAGATCTGGTATAGGGGATCTTCTGCATACACATCTATTACAGATCCTTTTTGCTCTTTTGGTGGATAAAAGCTTGGTGTATTTTGCACCTGGGTCCTAATAACGCATCACACATCCAAGAATTATCCCTAATAGCTGATGATCTTTACCCCTACTTGGAAAAAATATTAAATATTTCCACGTACCCCCTACAATGTGCTCACGTACCAGAAAAAGGGTACAAGACCCCGGGTTGGAATCACTGATCTACACAATAAAATTACATAATAAATTTTTAAAATGTATTAAAAGAATTAGTTAATACATACTAACTTGGTTTAAATAATCAAAGTTTAAAACAAACAAGATTCTGTTATTTAAAATTTATGTGAATGGGTTTTTAATAAGTTATGAGAAGTGAAATTGGGAAATCGGAAACGATGTCCTGCACTTCCGCTGGACCCCAGCACTTTGGCTGCATGTGATTGTAAGCAATCCGAGACATTCTATGTTCTATTAATCCCAAATGTGTCATAATCGTGCAATTTATATCACATCAATATCAATTCATTTAATGATAATATCTATGTAGTTCATGATTATTTTAAGCAGTTTTATCTTGGTCACGTCGCTGTACCGGACGCCTGCAGGCATCATAGCTGACAAGCTAGCTATTTCAAAGCATCTTTGCTAGCTTGGTAATACAGCTTGATGCTGGATTAAACTAACCCTTTACAGTCGGTTTTCATGCCGGTTAAAACTACTACTAGTAACATCAGTAGTTAAGCAAGCCGGATAGCATTCTCTTTGTCCACATCATTTAGCCTATTTTTTTGTAACAACTTAGACTCTCTATCTGTAGCATTATTTTACATCAGTTTGCTTAAAGGTTAACATGAAATCTCCATGGGGCTGTTTTGGTAGGTGCAAACTCGTTACCTTTCGGTGAAATTCTGCGTTTTGAATGCAAAATATGGCGTTTCTGTGATTCATGCAAATCTGCAAATAAACCTTTTTAGGGGGAGGAAGAGGTGATGGGGTGGTCAAGCAGGGAAATGTCAGTGACTTTTTTAGCCCAAGCACCTGTATGTTAGTGTGTCTCTGACACTGACTAGCATAAAATCATATAATATGTTTTTTTTTTTTTTCACAATGAAGACATCATCATGAGGCGTGATTGTGTGCCGAGTCCTGGCACCTAAATGCCCATGCGGGTGAGGACACATACACTTCATAGTTCTTATAACCCAGTAGTTTTTACTTCATTAACATATGTTTTGGAAGTGTTTAGTAAGAAATGCCTTTCAGATAATGTCAGGTCATTTTAATTCTTGGTTTTGATCAGCTGGATTCTACTATTTGTTTGTGGGGGGTATCACTAGGATTCATGGTGTGGACTGTCTGTTTATGAACTCTAGCACCTTGAGGACATCATTCAGAAGAAAGCCTTGTCTTTTTTGACGATATGGCAAGTACGTGGAGTTGTTAATTTGAACTCTAACCAATTCAAGACTGATCACTTGTTCACCATTTCACTCTCTCTCCCTCTCACACTTTGTGCGTCTCCACCCACTCTCCTCTCGGCATATTTTTCTCTCCCTGCCGCTCCTTCACTGTTGTCCCCTACCGTCTTCTCCCTTTCTCCTACTGCATCTTTCTGTCTGTCATACTCACTTATCTCACACCAGTGCAAATTCACACATTTATTGAGCATGGGACTATAAAAAGGTGTCAATTTTTTTTCTACAATGTAAAAGGGAGACAAGGTTGGGATACGGATAGGTTGGTCCTTTCTCTTCCCTATCATCCTTCGAACACTCATCTTACTCTTTCTGTCCTCTCTTAGGCAAATGCAAGGCAGCTTACTTTTTTTACAGGCCCTGAAAAGTTGAATCATTTCAACTTATCAAGCAAAAAATTGGGCAAAACACAATGTGAGTCAGCTTTAGACTTGAACAGGCTTGAAGCACACACTCCACTACTTCCTGACTGGAAGACTGCATCTTTATTTTCTGTATCATAATATTGTTTTAAGTGATTCATCAGGTGGCCAGGCTCAACTCAAACATGTGAGAACAAGACTACTACTTTAAAGGATAATTGTCAGATTTCTATGTGTCACCTTGGCAGAAAAGTCCACAATATTCAAGAGTAGTACTGCACACCTGATTAATCACTTAAACTTGCAGTATATACAGGAAATAAAGATTGTCAGTAAGTAGTTGAGCTTGTGCATCAAGTCTATTATCCAAGTGAGGAGGGTAAGAAGGAGAGAGAGGATGGCATGAGTGAGAAGGTTTGGAGAGCTCAGGAGAGAGAGGAAGTGAGTGGAGATGGCCTCACCTGTGTTCTAGATTGTTTGCTTTGTCCACATGATAATATAGTTACCTATGCCTATTTTGCATTGCTGATGTTTTTTACATCCTTGTTTTTCAGACTACAATTCTCAGTTGAATGGTTTTAGCGCTTTAGAGCAGGTCAAGGCGATGGCCCTCAACAACAGCATGGATGCTGCAAACCCTTTACTTCTGTGGAAGAGGTGGACTCATCAGAGAAGCTCCTTTCAGCTTCCACTGAGGACCATGAAGCCCTGAACCAGAAACTTAAGTCTGGAACACTTCCTAATAAAAAGTATGTATATTTCAGGGACACTTCTGACAACTATTTTACCAATAGACTAATCTACAGTGTCCTTGTTGTCTTGTTTCCACTTATTTATTTACCACCTTTACAAATAAAAACTCTTACAGTAACCGTTTTCATCAGCCACCTTTGTCACTAAATTACTACAGGGTGCCCTGGGCCAGGAAGTGGAGGCTATACTGCCCCATGCAGTGTGATTAGAGAACTACATAGTAGTTTTAGAGCTTATCGTTGACAGACACGAATACAATACAAGACCCAGACACGAAACTGTGTGTGAATTGCAGTGTATTATCATATATCTGGAGGTAATGTGTGCAGTGTTCATCTTTAGTGCATGAAATTTTAACTTGCTGAGTAATAGAGAAATACGTTGATTATGTTTTTGCAGACTAACATTATGAAATGCACAAATAAGTCTTTGTTACAGATCCATGTCTGTTTATGGTAATAAACAATTACTATATTTGCTCATGTTGTTTTATAACTAACCCTAACCCTTCACTCTTTGTGTTCATAGAAACCTGCAACGGATACTTTGAAACCATCAAACACATCTTAGCAGACGGAAGACATCAAAATGGGGAGATCGGAGAGCCCAAGCTCTCAACATTACAAAGGCATAGGGTAAGTTGACTAACTTTTGGATTGTTGACATTATTTATTTTCCCTTTAAGATCCTTAGAATGGAAAACAATCTCTGATTTCCTTTTGTGTCATGTTTTCTGTTTAGCTTTTAATTGCTCCATTTTGGCTGATGTGGAGTACCAATACATCAAACGGGTGCCTGCATGCCTGATGAACGACAAGGAGACGCACACAAAAATCAGGGAAACGTGGAAAGTTTATCTACCTGAATGGAGGGCAATTAAACTTTGACATTTTAGATAGGTGCTAGCACAAACCTGTGGGGCTACAAAAACTTCCTGCAGAATGGGTCCCCGCAGAGGATGTAGCAGGAGGCAGCTTCCAAGAGACATCAACAACATTTGAAATATCACAGAGTATCTGGTTAATAAAAATGATCTTCAGAAATTCTTGGTTTGTTTTTTTGCTTAATTTTTCATTAATGTGTGCTGTTATGTAGATGCAAAACAGCTGATGTACTACAAAAGTTTATGAACTGCAATAAACTGTAATGTGTTTATTAGTCCAGCTAGTATTTTGTTCAACATGATAATGGTACAGAAATCAACATTCAAGCATTTCATAGTTCTGATAGTGGTGTAGAAAATTAACTGGGTGATCTTGAAATGTCTCATAATGTCAGATCTTAAAGACACTTAAGATGGTTAATACATTAACATGAAGGCCTGGTACATCAGGCATGGGGTTATCAACTTTGGTTAATTAAAAATAACTTAAATAAAAAAAATTATTAAAAAACCATGAATATCCGGCGGGCATCCGTCATGTGAGGTCATGAATCTGTGAACATGATACGCCAAAGATGCAGAGATCTAAGGTAGGAACTGTCGGGGATTAAATGCACGTATTTTCTGTATTCCACTCGAATGGGTTTCCAGGTATGCAGACAGACGGCGGGCATCCCTCACGTATGGTTAAGAATCCATGAACATGATACGCCGAAGATGGAGAGATCTCTAAAGTAGGAACTGTGGGGGATCTAATAAATATATTTTTCAGGATACCAGTCGGATGGGTATCCGGAAGTTAGGATATTTTAGTGGTCCGTATCACGGAATATCCCAAAAACAGAATCCCTCACATATGCATGTGGATCTTCCCGTATATTATCCATATACAGGGGTTGGACAATGAAACTGAAACACCTGGTTTTAGACCACAATAATTTATGAGTATGGTGCAGGGCCTCCTTTTGCGGCCAATAAAGCGTCAATTCGTCTTGGGAATGACATATAAAAGTCCTGCACAGTGGTCAGAGGGATTTTAAGCCATTCTTCTTGCAGGATAGTGGCCAGGTCACTACGTGATACTGGTGGAGGAAAACCTTTCCTGACTCGCTCCTCCAAAACACCCCAAAGTGGCTCAATAATATTTAGATCTGGTGACTGTGCAGGCCATGGGAGATGTTCAACTTCACTTTCATGTTCATCAAACCAATCTTTCACCAGTCTTGCTGTGTGTATTGGTGCATTGATATCCTGATACACGGCACCGCCTTTGGATGCACATGGTCCTCGAGAATGGTTCGGTAGTCCTTGGCAGTGACGCGCCCATCTAGCACAAGTATTGGGCCAAGGGAATGCCATGATATGGCAGCCCAAACCATCACTAATCCACCCCCATGCTTCACTCTGGGCATGCAACAGTCTGGGTGGTACGCTTCTTTGGGGCTTCTCCACACCGTAACTCTCCCGGATGTGGGGAAAACAGTAAAGGTGGACTCATCAGAGAACAATACATGTTTCACATTGTCCACAGCCCAAGATTTGCGCTCCTTGCATCATTGAAACCGACGTTTGGCATTGGCATGAGTGACCAAAGGTTTGGCTAAAGCAGCCCGGCCGTGCATATTGACCCTGTGGAGCTCCCGACGGACAGTTCTGGTGGAAACAGGAGAGTTGAGGTGCACATTTAATTCTGCCGTGATTTGGACAGCCGTGGTTTTATGTTTTTTGGATACAATCCAGGTTAGCACCCGAACATCCCTTTCAGACAGCTTCCTCTTGCGTCCACAGTTAATCCTGTTGGATGTGGCTCGTCCTTCTTGGTGGTATGCTGACATTACCCTGGATACCGTGGCTCTTGATACATCACAAAGACTTGCTGTCTTGGTCACAGATGCGCCAGCAAGACGTACACCAACAATTTGTCCGCTTTTGAACTCTGGTATGTCACCCATAATGTTGTGTGCATTTTAATATTTTGAGGAAAACTGGGCTTTTACCCTGCTAATTGAACCTTGACACTCTGCTCTTACTAGTGCAATGTGCAATCAATGAAGACTGGCTACCAGGCTGGTCCAATTTAGCCATGAAACCTCCCACACTAAAATGACAGGTGTTTCAGTTTCATTGTCCAACCCCTGTATGTTCCATATACGGACTGTGATGGCCCCCTTCAGTCCTCTAGGTGTCTCTGTCTTATTTTCTTTCAGGAAGCAGTTGGATGGTTTGGCCGCCTAGTTGAATAAACCGGGCTGGCGTTAAAAGGCTGGCTTCCAGCCAGTTATGCCCTGCTTGGTTTGGCTTCAGATTAGACCTGGTTGGAGCGGGCAGCAGTGCTGGTGCACTTATTTCTCAGACTGGATGTTGTGATCCTCACACAGTTTTTTTCTCTTAATAAACGATTTGTCTCATGGATCTGCTCGTCTGTCTCCCATTTTTGTCATAGCCTTTGAGCCTGGCAAAATGGGGGCTCGTGAGTTTGAAACCGGATTGTTGGAGATCTGTTGTCAGGTATGAGCGTCTTGAGTTGTGAACTCTGTTTGGTTGGGAGACATTGGCGAGAGTGATTGGTTCGATGAGTGAAGCAGCAATTGTAAATCTGGTTTGGGAATTTGTGTTTGTGTAGCAACTTCTGAATTATCAGTCCCAAACAGTCTTAGTAAGTGACGGTGGTTCTAGGTGGTTAAAGATCGCTGATCATTTTAAATTGGAGATCAGTGATAAGCGATCTAAGGAGAGTATTAAACCTATCATTAAGGCTATTTGACTGATTCTGGTGTGATTAGACCAGTTAAGTTGCAGGCTGCCGCTCCGGTGTTGGAAACTGATGTCTTTGACGTTAGTTTAACTTTTGAACAGAAGTGAGAGTTGCTTTTGCTGCAGGCTGGGATACAACAGAAAAGGCTGGAAGTAAAAAAATTGGAGCTAGAAGAGCGAAGGTTGAGTTCAAGTAGTCCGAGCCAGGCCTCTCTGGATATTTCCGGTAGAATAACTTCTAGCTCCTTTGACATTGCCAACAACCTGCGCTGAGTCCCTCAATTTTCTGAATGGGATACAGACACGTTTTCTCCCTGTTTGAGTGTGTTGCCAAAAACAGAGGTTGGTCTGTTTCAGATGGAACACTGCTATTACAATGTGTGTTAACAGGTGAAGCTCAAGAAGCATATTCCGCTCTTACAGTGGATTAAAGTAAGGTTTATGCTATTGTAAAAAAGGCTGTTTTAACAGCTTATGAGTTAGTGCCAGAGGCTTACCGACAGAGGTTTCGGACATAGGAGAAGGCTGGGAAACAAACCCATGTTGAGTTTGCCAGGGAGATGGGGATTAATTTCAATAAGTGGTGTGCTTCCCTAAAAGTCAGTATTTTCATTGACCTCTGTAATCTGGTTGTTTTGGAGCAGTTTAAAAACTCTGTTCTGAGTCACATTGCTGTGTACATCAGTGAGCATAACGTGAAGACAGCTGTTGAAGCTGCTAAACTGGCAGATGAGTATGTGCTTACACACCGGGGTGGTCGTGAGTACCATCCTCGCAATTATTTTGCTTGCAGGAGAGATGGTCAATTCTTTGTGGCAGGTCATGTGAAGGGGGAGGAAGGCGGTGGTCCTGATCTGAACAGTAGGTCAAAACGAGTTGCAGGTGGTCATGAACACTATGATCCAACTGAAATATGTCACTATTGCAAAGCCAGGGGTCACTGGAAGCGTGAATGTCCTAAATGCCCAAGTTAAATCTACTGCTTTTGCTGCCTCTGTAAAACATGTTGGTTTTGTCTCTTCTTCTGAACAGGTGGAGGTTGGAAGGAGGTGCGGTTTGGATCAGGTGGATTTCTCAGCTTTTGTCTCAGACGGCCATGTGTCCCTAGTGGGGAGCGATGCTACTGTGCTGGTAAAAATTTTGAGGGATACTGGGGCTTTTAACTCATATATTGTGAGCTCTATATTGCCCTTTTCAGAGGAAACCAACACTGGAGACCATGTCTTGATGCGGGGAATGGGGCTAATGGTGCTACCAGTTCCACTGCATAAACTGATATTGAACTGTGGGTTGGTTCAGGGAGAGGTTGTCATGCGCCCTGCACTTCCTCTTGAGGGGGTGGATGTTATTCTTGCCAATGATCTTGCTGGAAGCCGGATGTGGGCTGATTGTCCACAACCTTCACCCATAGTAACATTTTCACCTGTTAAAGGGAAGCCGGATGAGAGTGCTCAGTGCCTTCCTGGGGTTTTTACACCCTGTGCGGTGACACGAGCTATGTGCCGTGCTGAGTCGGAGTCTGATCCTGATCTTGAAGGTGGGGGAGCAGGAGAAACTGAGTTTTTCTCTGTAGATATCTCCGATTCTCTTTTGTCGGTTTCCTGCAGAGACCTGATGGGGGAGCAGAGAGCGGATCCTTCTCTTTGTCATTTGTTTGACCAGATTCTCACCGATGAGGATAGTGTTGCAAGTGCGTATGTGCTGAAGGACGAAATGTTGGTGCGGAAATGGTTGGCACATGGAGAAAATTTTATTGGTGATCCACTCTGGCAGATGGTTGTTCCCGCTAAATTTCGCAGTGAAGTGCTACGGGCTTCCCATGATCAGCCAGGGCATCTTGGGGTCCACAAGACTTATAACTACATTTTGCGTTACTTTTTCTGGCCCCGGTTAAAAAGGGATGTGTCAGAGTATATCAGAACCTGCCATACATTCCAGATAGCAGGGAAGCCAAACCAGAGTATTAAGCCGGTTCCTTTGTATCCAATCCCTGCAATAATGCAACCATTTGAACACCACATTATTGATTGTGTTGGTCATTTGCCCCGTTCTAAGGCTGGGAGTAACTATTTGCTGACAATAATGTGTCAGAGTACAAGATATCCAGCTGCGTATCCACTTCGTACTATTACTGCTAGGTCTGTGGTGAAGGCTCTGACCCAGTTTATTTCTATCTTTGGTATACCAAAAGTAATTCAATCTGATCAAGGTTCAAATTTTTCTTCTCACTTGTTAGCTGAGGTTTTGAAAGAGTTGCATGTAAAACATAATCAGGCTTCTGCATACCATGCTCAGAGTCAAGGTTTTCTGGAGAGATTTCAATGAACCCTAAAATCCTTGATGCGTAGCTATTGTGTGGAGTTAAACCAGGACTGGGAGGATGGTTTGCTGTGGCTTCTATTGGCTGCTCGTGAGGTGGTGCAGGAGAGCACTGGATTCAGTCCAAATGAGCTTATTTTGGACACACGGTGTGTGGGCTGCTCAGATTGTTGCATGATGCAGTGGGGGAGTCACAAACTCTGAGTAATTTAATTGACTATGTAAATGGTTTTAGGCACCGGTTGTATGTGGGGGGAGAGATGGCTAGGGAGAAGCTAACCTCTTCCCAGGAGAAAATGAAGCGTCTTAATGACCATGAGGTGGAGCGCCTTATGAACATGGTTGTGTCTGGATTAGAGGGTTGTGCCGTATATCTAGATGATGTTGTGGTCTTTAGCAATACGTGGAGGGACCATTTGGCTCGTATAAGTAAATAGTTTGACCGACTGACTGAAACACACTTGACCGTACATTTGCCCAAGTGTGAGTTTGCTAAGGCCACTGTTACCTAGCTGGGTAAGGTGGTGGGGCAAGGGAACGTGTGGCCAGTGGAAGCCAAAGTGACTGCAATTGCGCAGTATCCTATACCGGCAACGAAAAAAGAACTCCAGCGGTTCCTTGGTCTTGTGGGGTACTACTGCAGTTTTTGTAAAGGTTTTTCTAATGTGGTTGCTCCTTTGACAGATTTGCTGAAGGAGAGGGTGAAATACATCTGGTCACTGTCAAAAAGCTTTTGATGATGTCAAATCTGTTCTCTGTTCTCCTTCTGTTCTTTCAGCCCCGCACATGGATCATCCTTTTGCCCTGCATGTGGATGCTACTGATGTAGGTGCAGGTGCCGTGTTATTTCAGAGTGATGATGGTGGGGTTGACCGACCTGTGAGTTTTTACTCCAAAAATTTTTATTACTTTCTGTTGAATTACTCTGTTATTGAAAAAGAAACACTTGCACTCATCTGGGCTTTACAGCATTTTGATGTATATTTGGATTCTGTCAGTGTTCCCCTGGTGGTCTTTACAGATCATAATCCACTAACATTCTTGCATTCATTGCAGTGCCCAAATCGCAGATTGATGCGATGGATGTTGTTTTTGCAGTCCAATTTTCTGGATATCCGCCACATTAAAGGCTCAAATAATATTGTGGCTGATGCTTTATCCAGAGCACCATGTTTCTAGCTTTGTAATGTACTATGTATTGCTTAACTCTTATTCTTTTTCACCTATGCAGTACCCTAAAGGATATTTTTTAGGGCTTCGAGTTGTTGAGCTGTAGATATGGGGAGTGATTGGGGTAAGGCAACAATGCTGTTTAGTATAAAATATCGTACTTGACACTCAAGTTGCTCAGATGAATCACAGTGTGTGCTTTTGGAGTTTTAGTGAGAACTCAATTTTTATGGGGGGGAAGGTGTGATGGCCCCCTCCAGCCCTCTAGGTGTCTCTGTCTTATTTTGTTTCAGGAAACAGTTGGATGGTTTGGCCGCCTAATTGAATACACTGGGCTAGCGTTAAAAGGCTGGCTTCTAGCCAGTTATGCCCTGCTTGGTTTGGCTTCAGATTAGACCTGGTTGGAGTGGGCGGCAGTTCTGGTGCACTTATTTCTCAGACTGGATGTTGTGATCCTCACACAGTTTTTTCTCTTAATAAACTATTTTTCTCATAGATCTGTTCGCCTGTCTCCCATTTTTGTCATAGCCTTTGAGCCGGGCGTGACAGGACATATCTCCGCATCGGATAGTACCGTATCTTGATGCTTTTCGTGCAGTGTATCCTAGAAACAAACCAGCTGATTGAAGCTGCATGTGAACATTTTATTTAAAAACAAATGTTTTATAGAATAATTAAAGTTTTACACTGCCTGGCCAAAAAAAAGTCACCACCAAAAAAAAAAAAAAGGTCACACGCATTAATATTTTGTTGGACCCCCTTTAGCTTTGATTACGGCACGCATTTGCTGTGGCATTGTTTCAATAAGCTTCTGCAATGTCACAAGATTATTTATTTCCACCCAGTGTTGCATTAATGTTTCACCAAGATGTTGCACTGAAGATGGTAGAGTCTGACCGCTGTGCAAAGCTTTCTCCAGCACATCCCAAAGACTCTCAATGGAGTTAAGGTCTGGACTCTGTGGTGGCCAATCCGTGTTTGAGAATGATGTCTCATGCTCCCTAAACCACTCTTTCACAATTCAAGCCCGATGAATCCTGGCATTGTGATCTTGGAATATGTCCGTGCCGTCAAGGAAGAAAAAAATCCATTGATGGAATAACCTGGTCATTCAGTATATTCAAGTAGTCAGCTGACCTCATTCTTTGAACACTTACTGTTGCTGAACCCAGACCTGACCACCTGCAGCAACCCCAGATCATAGCACTGCCCCCACAGGCTTGTATAGTAGTCACTAGGCATGATGGGTCCATCACTTCACCTGCCTCTCTTCTTACCCTGATGCACCCATCACTCTGGAACAGGGTAAATCTGGACTCATCAGACCATATGACCTTCCATTGGTCCAGAGTCCAATCTTTATGCTCCCTAGCAAATTGAAGCCTTTTTTTCCAGTTAGCCTCACTGATTAGTGGTTTTCTTAAGGCTACACAGCTGTTCAGTCCCAATCCTTTGAGTTCCCTTCGCATTGTGCGTGTGAAAATCCTCTTACTTTCACTATTAAACATAGCCCGGAGTTCTACTGTTGTTTTTCATTCATTTGATTTCACCAAACGTTTAAGTGATCGCCGATCACAATCATTCAGGATTTTTTTTCAGCCACATTTCTTCCTCAAAGAAGATTGGTCATCACTATCCTTCCAGTTTTTAATAATGCGTTGGACAGTTTTTAACCCAATTTTGGTAGTTTCTGCAATCTCCTTAGATGCTTCCTCTGCTTGATGCATGCCAATGATTTGACCCTTCTGAAACAGACTGACATCTTTTCCACGACCACGGGATGTGTCTTTCTACATGGTTGTTTAAGAAATGAGAAGCAACTCATTGCACTAGTTGGGGTTAAATAACTTTTTGCCAGCTGACACATAATCGCCCATGCCCTAATTATCCAATGGGAGGCTCGTACTTATCTGTTTAGTTATATCCAGGTGGCAACCTTTTTTTTGGCCAGGCAGTGTATGTTGCTCTTCAGCAATATACACTGAGAGACATCATTCTCACACATGGATTGGCCACCACAGAGTCCAGGCCTTAACCCCATTGAGAATCTTTGGGATGTGCTGGAGAAGGCTTTGTGCCGTAATCAAAGCTAAAGGCGATCCAACGAAATATTGGAGCGTGTGACCTTTTTTTTGGTGTCGACTTTTTTTTTGGCCAGGCAGTGTAATTCAAGGTTGGTTGGCTGAAAACCTCCTGAAAACCATAAAGTTTTCTTTCTTCATTGCAGATTACAGTACTGATTCTTTGTTATAAGAAACCTTTTAGACCCCTGATGGTTTAAGGAAGATAAAAGCCAATAAAAGTATGGAGTAAGACAGGCCATGAATCATAGTTGCTGAATTGTTGCAACATCATAATCTGCACATCTTAAGCTCTTATGGCCAGAAGGGAATTCTCAGTCTCATTCCACTCTGTGTGAGAACCTTCTCTTGCTTTAGTATCTCTCAGTGTAAGCAATTCATAAATCACTTCTCCTTTCATTAGGCCGTGCCAGAGGAAATGGGCTTAAAATGAAAGTTGTATGACAGTACTTTCACACAGACTTGTAAAATGAAGATTAATTAAAAAATCGTTATGTTGTGAAAAGATAATTCTGACTTTTTTTCTGTCATTTAAATTCAGAGGTGAACTGTTTTTCCTAGGGAATAAATCTGAAAATGAATAATAATCAGAAGAGTTGTCCAAGAGCCAAGGATCCTTGGCTCTTGGACAACTCTTCTGATTATTCTTCTGATAACTCTGCAACCTTTAGAACTCTGTATGTTTACTGCAGAAGAAAATGCTAATTGTTGAAGCACATTCAAGGTTTGCTGCTAAAGCATCTGCACTAGTCAGTGGAATATTGGGAGACTATAGTCTGATCAGATGAGAGCAAGATGTAACGTTTTGAATTTCACTGTATGCTAGGGATGGGTAATCACCACTATAGCGGAAAAATCGTGTTCAGAATTCTAATTTATTATGACAACAATAAATTCTAATTCATAAAGTCTGCAAATACCCAAAACTCTTTTTCCTAATACTGGTTCCATTAAAGGATCATTTACATTTATCATCATTTACATCATTTATCAGTACATTTTATAATATTATTTAATGCAATTATTTTGCCAATTCTTTGCTTTGAAATTGACAATGGTGATAGTAACAGAATTTCTAAATTATTTTATCATCATCTCTATCACAGTAAATAGCACAAATTAACCTGGTAAAAATTTTAAGTCCATATCACTTGTACTGTACACACCACCAAATATATCCCATAAATTTCACTCAGATCAGTCTTTGTGTGCTGAACATCCACAAAAGATAGGATAAAGCATCAAGACAAGTTTGTTGCACTTAAGTTCTTCAGCATCAGCTGTTAATTGTGTTCTAAGCCACAACCTAAGCAACAACCTAAGCAACGACATCCTTTCCGTTTTTACATGACTTCCTGCCTTGTCCTTGGAATTAGCAGAGATTATCTAGTGCTCAAGGTATTTCTGAAGTGTTGTAAAGATAAAAATAGTTAAATCAAAAACTGGAAAATCAAAACATTGAACAGAACCAACCTGTGGATTGGAGGGTCTGGACTCACAAATGTATTGACTTTAGACTTGATTTGAACTTTTACAACAATAAATTGTGACTTTACTTGGACTTAAGTGGTTTAACTTGAAAATACTTGATATCTTACACCAAACAGAAAGTGTTTTAACAATGGATCTATTCATGGTCGACAAAGATGGAACTGTGTCTGGTGCACAATCCATCCCGCTGCACGCTTCGGGCCATTTGCCAATGTTTCCTCTTTCTGTTGCTGCAACATGAAGAAGTCTACTGTGATGTTTCACTGCTTTCTTCTGCATTCTATTATGGCAGGAAAGAAATCTACGGCGGTGGAGACATGCTGTCATCTAGCACTGTCAAAGAGGTTGGTGCAAAGTTGAATAAAGAAAAATATCACCCAAAAAAAGCGTAGGCTACCATGCAGCATAACCCTGCGCAATAGTGTTAAAGCATTTTAGTAACATTTTAAATGCAGTCAGAAACAAGTGTCTCAGGATTGATCCCTAACTGCAAGAATGAAGACAGTGATGCTGGTGCTGCCACCGATTGTAGCTAGCCAGCCTTTAGTAACTTCTAATAATCCCCAGATCCACACCTTAAATACATCATTTAATATGTTTGCAGAGAATCCAAGGTGATCAAAATATGACTTTGAGTCTGTAAAACATCTAACTTCTATTAGATATTTAAGCTGACACTAGCAATGATGTCTCCATACTATTAAAGCAACTAAACTATAGTTAATGTTAGCTCAACAACTAAGTTGATCTCTATTTCGCTCGCTAAAAATTTTAATCATGAAGTCTGGAAAGTCTAATCTTATACTGTAAGAATGAACGATGAGTATTGTGGGCATTGTGAAAGGGAACTTATTCACTACAATGCATTTAACAATCTGACATTTTAAAACAAAGCAATTCATTGAATATCTGTAGCCTGTTGGAGAATAAATACTTGGGAGTTCTCTTAAAATAATAATAGGTGAATTCAGTGCTGAAACACAAAAGCTCACTTAATTGGACCTGATTTGAATATCTGGATCATAAAGACTTCCCCATGTGCAATGCTTTGTATGATTAATGACAGAAAACAAACTGGTTCCTTTTCTCTCTCTTCATCAGTTTGACCACAAACCAGCTCACTTTCATTCTTCATTAATCTTATTCAGGCTTCTGAGCACAGATTTAGAAAGAATTGTGGTCTCACCACAAAATGTGAAAGACAAAAGGAAGAGGTGCTTTTTTTCTTTACCTTCAATCAACCTAGATGGCAGTAGCGACCTAGGTACCTGGATTTCCATCAACAATGCAGACTGTATTATATGGAAGTAAAATAGTCTCATTAGAATCAGAAATTTTTTAGATATTTTAGGACACTGAATTTTTATCCTGTGCAATTATGTACGTGAATTTTTTTTGTACTTAAAATTTGCCTGCAAAAATTCACCTGCAAGAATTCGCCTGAAAAAATTCACCTGCAAAACTTCACCTGCAGAAATTCACCTGCAAAAATTCACCTGCAGAAATTCGCCTGCAAAAATTCACCTGCAGAAATTCACCTGCAGAAATTCGCCTGCAAAAATTCACCTGCAGAAATTTGCCTGCAAAAATTCATCTGCAGAAATTCACCTGCAGAAATTCGCCTGCAAAAATTCGCCTAAAAAATGTATCGCCGGTTCTTCCGGTCACTTCAAAACGAGCATCTGCGGACAGGGTTGGGGCACTAGCTATCATCAGGTCAGTCAAACATTTCATTCAGTTCCATTAGATGAAAAAAAAATACCGAATCTCAAATGGGTATTAAAGCAATCAGGACTCGATCGAGTCGAGCGTCTTTTAGCCAATCAGATTACGCTTATTTGATCACGTCACACACCATTGCCTTGGGCAGAGGCGAGTCTCTTAACAGTTTGCTGGATAGTGGCTTAATGAAGATCAGTGATGAGATTTTTCTGCCAAAAATATATTATTACAAAACGGCAGGTAATTAACACCCATTTGAGATTCGGTATTTTTTTAATCTAATGGAACTGAATGAAATGCTTGACTGACCTGATGAATAAAGTGTTTCCCACATAATATGGATGCAATATTTCAACAGCAACTACACTGTTGTCTTTAGGCTAAAGAAGCTTGTAAATTTGACTTCAATGTATATTTCTGAAATCCTGTGTTTTTCAAACATATTTTGACCTATGAATGTTCATTTTAAAAATAATGTGAAATTCAAGAAATACAACTTTACAATCACATAAGCCCCTTTTCCATTGCTTGTAAGTCCAGGTCTTTTGAAAGCCCAGGGCGCATTTCAATACAAATTTTCCTGGGTAATTTCGCTTTCAAGGGGCCTTACTTTCACTGGTAAAAGGTCCTGGTCTGAGGGAGGACATTTTAGATTTCCCGGGGATTGTTGTGTGCAGCAAAGCACTGCACCAACAGCTGCAGTACTGGCAGAGGTGAGTATACAAATTTATAATTTTTATGCCAGTAATTGGTCACAAAAAGTAACTTTAAGATGTTTTTATTCGAGAAAGTAGACCACAAAACTTCATCTGTGCAGTCAGTTCATCAAGAATAAGCCTGCTTTGAAATGTTCTCTGGAGTTTACAATCAGCAGAGCTCTGCTTACAAGCTTGACTGGCTGCTAAACTAAGATAAGCTAAGCTAACTGGGCGTTTGGACTGGGAATTGGCAGCCTGATCTTGGCCCAGCAATCTGGGATTTCCCGCTACCTGTTATCTGTTTGTGGCGGATTATACTGAATATAAACCATTTAGTAGGTATGTGGTAAATAACTGCAAGTACCAGAATAAAACTTTTAAAAATATTTTTTTTAATGTAGAAATTAATGAAAAACTGTTTCGCCACAGTTCTGCTGAATTTTTACATTTTTCATAGTTTTATGCAGACAGCTCTGCAGGACGAGAGACCACAGTTCCAGGTTTGGATACAGCCAAGGGCGAAAATCCCATTTCATTTTTGGGGGGGATAAAAAACAGGAAAATTTCAGAGAGTAATTCCTGGGGGGACATGGAAAAAAAGTTCTCTTCCTCTCTCTTTTCTGTTCCGTTGCGACTTCCCTTGTAGGATTGAGCCCTCAGCATATTAAATTTTTAAAAAATTTTATTAATTATTTTTTATTTCATTCATTTACAGCTTAAAATGAATATGGCACAAGTTGACATAAACAAACGTTTTGAATGAAAAGGAGTAGTTTGAAGAAAAAAAATCTTATATTGTCTACCCCTTCTCTCAAAAGTCAGTGTACTATACCATAAGCAACTAAGCATCAATCAACCATACATATAGATACAGGGCTTGTACAATGAAACTGAAACACCTGTCATTTTAGTGTGGGAGGTTTCATGGCTAAATTGGACCAGCCTGGTAGCCAGTCTTCGTTGATTGCACATTGCACCAGTAAGAGCAGAGTGTGAAGGTTCAATTAGCAGGGTAAGAGCACAGTTTTGCTCAAAATATTGAAATGCACACAACATTATGGGTGACATACCAGAGTTCAAAAGAGGACAAATTGTTGGTGCACGTCTTGCTGATAATAAACATATTATCTTTATATTGATACAGCTCTCTACTGAATCAATATACTTTGTTACCTTGATAGAATACTACATTATATTATTTTCTTAAAAATAAGAATTGATATACTTTCTTTGGTCTCTTTAGACAGATTGTTCCACAGATTTATTCCATAAACAGAAATACAATGTTCCATTTGTTTAGTTCCGCCCTTTGGTTTTTTAAAGTCTCTGATCCTCTCAAATTATAAATGCTATCTCTCTAAATAAATCTTTTTTGCAAATGTGCTGGCAATATAATGTTATGTATTTCAAACATTACTAGCAGAATGTAAAGGTCCACCAAGTTGTGAAATTTCATTAAATTTAAGTTGAAGAACAACGGATTTGTTAGATCTCTGTAGTGTTTTCTGTATTTAGTTCTAACAGCTCTTTTTTGCAAATGAAAAATAGAATTTGTTTTACAGGCATTCCCCTAAACTTCTACACAATAGGTCAAATAAGGGACGATCAGTGAATTGAATATTAACAATGCTTCATCATTTAATGAGTCTTTCACTTTATATAATAATGCAATTTTCTTTGATATGTTTATCTTTAAATTGTTGATGTGTGGTTTCCAGTTTATGTTTTCATCAATAGTAACACCCAGGAATCTCTCTCACATGCTAAATCGCAACCCCATCAACATCAATCAACACATCTGTAGGAATCACTCTATTGCTAAATATTATGTAATTAGTTTTTTCAACATTCATTGATAATGTATTTATGTTCAACCGTGTTTTTATGCTACTCAAATCCTTGTTAACTACATCAAACATATTTCTTAAATTTTCACCAGAATAGAAAAAAGTGGTGTCATCTGCAAAGAGAATACTTTGAAGATGTCTGGGTACGTGAACTAGATCACTGATAGCAAGACCTCTAATACCATATTTACTTAACTTTTCAAGCAGTATATTGTGATCAGTGGTATCAAAAGCTTTTTTAAGTCTACAAATATATTTACATAATAATGTTTCTTGTCTATTCCAGCAGATATTTCTTCAAGCATATCCATCAAAGCCATTGACGTGGAATGATTAAATACTGTTTTTAAAAGTAATAGTTATAGCATTGTTCTTTACTGACCTAATTGTCTGACAATTGGTCACAGGCAAACACATAGAAAGGGGAAATTGCCATTAGCACACACCCACTACAAAAATACAAAAAACTAATATGCATAATTAATAATGAAACTTAACAAAAATAAAATATTTATTGTTTCTCAAAGAAGCAGATAAATGTTTTGTCTCAGTTTGTTTAACAATCAAAACAGAACAACCTTTGACTTTAAATGAAATTATATATCCTTCAAACTGAATATCTAAGTCATGTGACATGTAAACTACTAGCCTACAAAAAATAATGAAAACTCTGACCTTAAACTTAAATAAAAATACTTTTCAGAATCTGGATATCTCTCCATCTTAAATGCCAGTAAAATATGAATTAGGCTTATATCTGACATTAACACCCTTACAGTCGTTTTTGGAAAATATGTCCTCTTTATTTCCTCCCCTTTTCCCTCATCTATGTTTCCTCTCAGTCCTTAGTAATCTCTGTTTTTTCTACTGTCTTCCTCCCTTTCCCTCTCCTCCCTACATTGTGTCCTCTTCTCTCTTCCGTCCTCCCCTCTCCCATGTCACTGCTGCTATATTACATACTCGTTTGAACTTGTTAACCATCATAAGCTAGGCTAATTGCATAACCAGTGAGCTGATAAAAAAAAACAGGCTGATTTTGGACAAAGCATGTTACAACCTTAATAAATCTAACCTAAATAATAAAATACTTATTGGCTTTTACACATTGCTGCATTGCCGTTTGAGTTGTACTTTTATTTAAAATTACTATATTATTATAAAAAAAATATTTAAGTTTACAATGATATTTCTGGGGGACATCTTTACGGAAGATGAAGACACATCCCTTGTGTTGCCTTTGTAATTTCCGCCTATGGATGCAGCTTGCCAAAAGCTCCATGATCTTCTTCAGCCTCGTGTCCTTCCATCATCTGCTCCACTATCTACATTCCCTGTACTTATGGACTAAATGTATTGTTATGATGTGTGAATGAGTAACTGAAATTATTATGTATTTTACAGGAAATTATTACCAGTGTGTTTAAGTGAAAAAAAAAATGTAAAAAAGAAAATAAATAAAGAAATAAATATTTCTAAAAGTGGTTTAGGGGAAACAAGGGACGAGTGGACTTTACAGGAAGTTGGGAGGATCGTGAAAAAGTCGTCACGAGAAAAGAGGCCGTGGATGAAGTGTCACTGTGGGGGGATGCTTTGCTCCAGCAGGACCTGGCCAGGGTTACCATCATCCTCTATGAATCCTACTGTTTATCAGAGGGTGTTTAAGGAAAATGTGAGAGCATCTCACTGTGGCTCAGGTGGTAGGGGTTCATCATACAATCGGTGGGATGTCTGATCGAACATCCGCTCTTTCCGTCTCAGTTGTTGGATCCTTGGGCAAGACACTTCACCACCTTGGCTGCTGATGGTAGTCAGAGGGCCCAGTGGCGCCGATTGTATGGCAGCCCCACTTCTGTCAGTATGCCTCAGGACAGCCGTGGCTACAATGTAGCCTACCACTGTCCGTGTGTAAATGTGTGTATGAATGGGTGAATGACTGATTATAGTGTAAAACGGTTTGGAGTCCTTGGACTTAAAAAAGAGCTATACAAGTGCAGTCCATTTACCATTTAAAAATATTAGAGCTGAAGCAAAACTGCAACCTGCAACAAGACAATGATAAAAAAAAATACCAGTAAATACATCAAGGACTGCCAATAATTAAGAAACAGAAAGTTCAAGGCCGTATCAAAGCTCATCTCTAGATCTCAATTAAATGCTATGGAGACTTGAAATGGTCTAAACATGCAAGAACCTCAACCATCCCATATGTGAAGATGAGGTGTGGGACAAACTTTCCTCACACATTGATGTTAAAGACTGGTAGATGGTTGTGTCTCACTGACAATATTTCAGCCAAAAGCAGTAGGGTGTCCTAACTCTTCCCCAGTTTTTATCTTTTTTCAAATCAGTAAAACAAGGTACATATCTGGTGATTACCCGAAATTAAGTTACTTTATTTTTCAGGAATAAAAGCAAGACAACACATAAATTTGTGAACATTTCTACACAAAGAAGAGAATAATGTTCATAATGTTAACTTGCTAACATGACTGTAAATTGTTGTTTGATCTTTAAGCTACAAAGATCTATAGATTTGAGATAAAAGTAAACACTTTTCTTTCTTATGCTTTACTGCCTCAACATATCACTCATGGCATTAAGTGATAATTATCTTTTCATCGGAGTTAAATCAGAAGATCTGAATAATGGATGTACAGGGCTTGTACAATGAAACTGAAACACCTGTCATTTTAGTGTGGGAGGTTTCATGGCTAAATTGGACCAGCCTGGTAGCCAGTCCTTTCATTGTTATTGCAAACATTGCACCAGTAAGGGAAGCAGGAAGTGGGGAAAGGGGTTAAAAATTAGCAGGGTAAAAACCCAAATTTTTTTTGTAAAAAATTTTTTAAAAAAAGGGCAAAACAAAAAAATTATGGGTGCATACCAGGGGTTTTAAAAAAAAGGGGGGAACAAAATTGTTGGGTGTAGGGCCCTTGGGGCTGGGGCATCTGGGGGCCCAAAAAGGGACAGAAAATTTTCTTTGTGATTTTATCAAGGGGCCAGGGTTTATCCGGGGTAATTTTCAGCATACCACCAAGGAAGGGGGGAAACCCCCCTTTCCAAAACGGGAAAAATTAATTTGTGGACACAAGGGGAAAAGCTTTTTTAAAAAAGGGGGAGTTTGGGGGTGCAAAAACCCACGGTTTTTATCCAAAAAAAACAAAAAAAACCACGGCTTCCCCCAAAATCCGGAAAGAATTAATTTTGGAAACCTAAAACTTTTCCTGTTCCCCAAAACCCTGCCCGGGCGGGAGCCCCCAAACGGGGGTAAAATATACACGGTCGGGTTTGTTTATGGGCCAAAACCTTTTGGGGTCCCTCAAGGGCCCCAAACTCGGTTTAAAGGGGTGAAAGGGGAGGGGCCAAAAATTTTGGGGGGCTGGTAAAATTTAAAAAAAGGTTTTTTGTTTTTTCTGAGGGAAGGGCCCCACCTTTACGGGGTTTTTCCCCCCCACATCCGGGGGGGTTTTACTTGGTGGGGGAATTTCCCAAAAAGAACGTTGCCCACCCAGACTTTTGGCATGCCCGGGGTAAAAGGGGGGGGGGGTTTTTTTTTTCAGTGAGGGTTTTGGGTTTCCCCAATTATCAGGGGCTTTTTTCCTTTTTGGGGCCCAATTTTGTGCTAGTTTGGGGCGCGCCCCACGGGCCAAAGGGAACTACCAAACCATTCTTGAGGACCACGTGCACCCAATTTGGTTCAAACATTTTTTCCCCTGAAGGCGGGTTCCCGTGTATCAGGATGACAATGCCAAAAAAAAAAAAAAGAAAAAAAAAAAAAAAAAAATAAATTTGGTGAAAAAACCCGAGGGTTGGGGTTTTTGGGGCTTGAAACTTTTGAACGTGAATTTTGCATCCCCCATGGTTTTCCCACGGGCCCCACCAGATTTTAAATTTTTTTGGGGGGGCCCCCCTTTGGGGTGTTTGGGGGGGACCCCGGAGGCCCCCCGGGGAAAAGGTTTTCCCCACCAGTTTTTTCACGTAGTAAATTTTGGCCAATTTATCCTGCCAAGGGGGAAGGGAATGGCTTAAAATCCCTTGGGGAACCCCCTTGTGCGGGGATTTTTGGAAATTATGTCTTTTCCCAAGACAAAATTGCGCGTATTGGGCCGAAAAAAAGCTTCTGCTGGAAAAAATTTAAATGTTTCACCCTCTCCCGGGTTTAAATCAAAAAGGGCCCTGTTTTTTTCAGTTTTTAAAACCCTTTTCTCTCTCCTAAAAACCATGGGTTTTGACTGAGCTTTTTTACGGGGAAAAACAAAAATTTCTATTGCTTTTCTTTCGGGCTTTAAACTTTGGGGAAAAAACTGGCTGGGGGTTTATTCTTTTCTTTTTTTTTCTAGGGGGGTAAAAAAACAAATTAAAGGGGGGGCAAACCTTTCCAAATTAAACTTTTAAACTTTTTCCCTTTCCCCATGGGGAAAAGTATTTGGGGGAATTAGGGGTTTTCCCTTTGTTCTTTTTTGGGGTTCTCTGCTCGGGGTTTTCTCTCTAACCCCCGGGTCGGTCGGGGGCGGGGTTGGGCCCGCTCACATTTGGAGCCGGTTCTGCTGGGGGTTTTTTTCCTTTTTAAAAAGGGGAAATTTTTTTTCCCTCCCCCTGTGGGCCAAACATCCCACCCTCGTAGGGGGGGTTTTGTTTGGAAAAGGCCAACCCGGGGGACTGCCCCCACTGTCTCTAAAGGGCTCATCGGGGGGAAAGTAAATGCCCCAAGTCCCTGAGGGGTTTTTGAAATTTTTGCGGGGTTTTTCCTTTTCCCTTTAGATAAAAAAAAAAACTTTTTATAAATTTGGAAAAAAATAAAAAAAATCTGGCTCCCACTTTTTAAATGATTAAATCAATTGGAAGTATGTACCTGATTTTGGAATTGCCTTGAGAGGGGACTTTTGGGTTGTAAAATTGGCGTTTTAATATAAAAAAAAAACGAATTAAAATTTAAAATTAAAAAATTGAATTGTAAAAAGTTTGCCCTTTACACCATACTAATAAAATTTATTGGGGTTTTTTTTAAACCGGGTTTTTCATTTTTTAAATTGCCAAAAACCCTGAAATGTTATATTTCCCATATCTGGTTTTTTTCCTTTTAAAAAAAAACCTTTAACCCCAATCCTTCTGCCCCGTATATTTCAATCTTCCCTCTAAATTTTCTCTCCCTTCCTCACCTTGGTCTTTGGGGGGGAATTTTGCTTTTTTTTTTCCCCCCTCGGGCCAAAAAATTTGGGAAAAAATAAAGGAGGGGGGAGGGGCATTTTTCCCTTGGGTTATTCCACAAAAAAAAACCTTTTGGTCAATCTCCCCTCTGGCTTGAAAGGTTTCATATCCAAAAGGGAAAAATCCACCCCCCCCTTACTGTGGGTTCGGGGTTTGGGGGGATTAAAAAAAAAAAAAAACAAGGGGAAATCATGCCTCGGGGCAAACCCGTTTCCCAGAAAAAGGCTTTTCAAGAAAGGGGGGGATTTTACCCATAAAATAGAACTGCCAAAAAACTTAATGTGGAAAAGGGGGAAAAAAAATTTTTTTTCTTTTTTACCCAAATTTGAAAGGTTTAAAAATTTTCTGCTCCCCAAACTGAATTTTTTGAAAAAGGAATTTTTCTACATATTCCACTGAAATCGCGATACAAAGGGTTAACAAAAAAAAAGAAAATTTAAACGAAAAAAAAAAAAACCCCAGTGTTTCAGAAAACCCCATTTGAAAAAAAACATGGGGGGAAAAAAGAATATTAATGAGGGTTTGGCTTTTCATTTGGAAAGAAAAAAAAACAAAAAATGTACCCTATATTTTTGTATTTTCCCTTTTTTGGCGGGGATAAAAAGGTAAAAAAAAAAAATTCCAAATTTTTTTTTACCCCGCGGGGACATGGTATAATTGTTAAAATTTGGGTTTTTTTAAAAATCAACTGCCTTCCCATGAAAAAAAACCTTTGGGGGTCGGGCTTTTCCCAAAAAAAAAGAAAAAAAAACCTTAGGGTCCCTTAGTTTTTTTACTTTTCTGTTTTTTCCAATGGGAAAAAAATGGGCCCACCCGGTCGGGCCAGAAAAATGTTTTAACTTCCCCCCCTTTAAAGTTTAAGAAAAAGAGGGTTCCTTTTTTCTGTGATTGGGGAGGCACCAAAATTCCTTAAACCGGGGAAAAAAAGAAAACATCCTATGAAAAAATTCAAAAAAACCTCGGGGCCCAAAAAATTTTTAAAACTTTTTTGGAAAGAGGGGGTTTGGGTCTGTACACTTATTTCCAAAAGGGTGGGCGGGGGTTTGGGCCCGTTCCCAAACCCCCAGTGCTGGGGAAGTTACCTTTTTTTTCCTTATTCCCTTTCAAAAAATTACAACGCCATTTTGGGTCCCCTTTAAAAAATTTTAAAATTTCTGGGGTTGGTTGAAATTTTCCCAAATTTAGGGAAAAGCAGTATCAGTCCCAAAAAATAAAGGGGAATTTTATTGCGCTCCCACCCGGGCCTACTTCCTTTGGGGGGCATAAAGGTATTTAAAATTCTAAAAAGCCAGTTTACTGATCTGTTTAATGAAAAGATGGGCTCCCGGAAAAAATTTTGAGGGGCCCCAAGGGGGCTGGCAAGGGGTTAAAAGGGCCCATTTAAAACTGTGGGGGGGGGAAAGGGTTTTTCTGGAGGGGTTTGGAAAATAGCTTTGGGGGAGAAGCAGGTGGGGCCCAAAAGGGGGAAAAAAGGGGGCCCGGGGAAACCATTGGGAAGCGGGCCCAATTCCCCAATTGGGGGGGGCCCCCGGAAAATAGCTTGGGGAAAAAAAAGGCCGGGTTAAATTTTCCATGGAAAAAGCTGGGCGAGCCCCAATTGGAAAAAAGCGGGGAAAATACCTTTGGGAAAGGAGGCTGGCAATAGCTTTGGGGAAAAACCAGGGTAAGGGCCATTTGGAAAAAGCTGGAAAGCACAAAATTGGGAAAGCGGGGGCAATTCCCCAATTGGAGAGGCGGGGAAATAGCTTTAAAAAAAGGCGGGGCTTTAAAAGAAAGGGGGAAAAAGGCTGGCATTGGGAAATTTGGGGGAGCGAATGTTTGAACTGAGCCCAGGAATTTAAAAAGCTCAATAGCTTTTTATTTGTTAGTGAAAGGCCAGGGTTAGCTTGCTAGTGGCTAAAAATATTTTTCATTTTTTGGGAACCCATTAAAAAAAGGGAAAAACCCCCCAGGGAAAAAAAATTAAAAAGGGGTGGGGGGTTTGGGTCTGGCTTTTTTGGGTTGCGGGCGGGGAGTTTAGGATTCCCTATGTTTTTAAATTTGGGGCCCCCCCAGAATAAAAACCCAAGGGAGATTTGGGGCAAAATAGCGGGGGCGGGGCCTTTTCCGGGGGCCAACAATTTTAAAAATTAAAAAAAAAACCCTTATTTTTTCATTTTTAATTTTTAAGGCAAATGTTTTACGGGGGGGCCCGAAAAAACTTTTGGGGTTTTGACAGCAAAAAAAAGACAAAAAATGGGGGAGGAAATATCGTATTTCTTTTTTATTCGTATATATATATTTTTATCGGGAATAAAAAAACAAAAAATTTCAAAAAAAACCCTTTTTGGGGTTAGCAAAAAATTCTTGGAAAAAAAAAAATTTTTTAAGGTTTTTAAAGGGGATTTGTATTTTTGGGGGTGCTTTTCAATTTAAATTTAAACATCCCCCTAAAAAACCCACGGGACCCCTCTGAACCCCTTTTCATTTTTGTTTTTATGTTTGCTTTCCAGTTTTTTAAGGGTTTTTGGGGTTGGGTTTGGGCCCACTTTTTAACCCCATTTTTAAAAAAAAATTGGTTTTTAAATTTTTAAATAAAAAAAAAATTTTTATGGTTTTTTTGAGGATAAATCAAATTTTGGGGGCCCGGGCCCTTTGTGTTTTTTTTGGGGAGCGTAGTTTTTGGCCTTGGAACTCCCCCCAGGGGGGTTCGGGTTTTTCCCCATTTTCTTTTTCTTTTTTTTTTGAATAATGAGCCCCTGTTTTCCCAAAAATGTGAAAAGTGGGGTTTCTGGGGGAGTTTGAGTTTTCTTTGAAATTTTCCCTAAATTTGAGTCACTGATGGGGGATTTTTGGGAAAAATTTGGTATGGGGCTTTCCTGGGGAAAAATTTAAAAAAGTTTTTAAGGGCCCTTTCTCGATTTTTGGGAAAATTGATTTTTCCGTGGTTTTTCGGGAAATTCCCAAAAAAAGCCTTAAAAAAAGGTTGTTTTTCCCCTTTCCAGAATAATAGATGTCACTGACTTTATTTCTCATGTGTTCTTGATTTATTTAAACTGGAGTGTAATTTTGTTTGTGTTTATGTTTTGCCTACTTCATGTCGTGTGACCAATTCTATTCAAGTTCCCTCTTACTTTACTGGTCTCGCAGTTGGATAGCATTTTTCCCTCAAATAAAAGCATAATTTAAAACCGTGTTTTGTATTTACTCAAATTAGCTTCGTTTGACTATGAAATTTGTTTGATAATCTGACTATATTTAGGTGTACCAAAAAGTAAAAAGCAAAGATATCCATAAGGGGATAAATGATCCACCCAAAGACAGCAATGTTTAAACCTTGACTAGGCTGTTTAAATAGGTCCATGATAAATTAATTTAACAAACTCATTATGTTTTCCACTCTAAAAATGCTGCTCTTATTTTTGGACTGGAGGCTAGCCACACCACCACTTAACAACGGCAGCCTTTTTATTGAATGTTTAATCAATATTCTAAGTCATTAGGAAGCTTAGGACCTTCGGTGTTTCCAGGAAGATGCTGCATATCTTCTATAAGTCTGTTGTGAAGAGTGTGATCTCTTGCCATGTATATTCTTGCCATGTATATTCTGTAGTGTAAATATGTATATTCTGTAGTGCAAAAACAAAAACCAAAGAGCAAAGTGTACCGGAGTCAAATTCCTTGTTTGTATGTACAAACTTGGCAATAAAGCTGATTCTGATTCTGATTCTGATATTTGGTCAGTCTGTTCAGATTTTTCCATTTTCTATTACGTTTCTCTCTATTACGTCACAGTATTTTCTGTGGAACTTTTAAAGATGGTCATGGACTTCCGGCTAACCAATCCAGCGAATCCGCCTTTTTTTTCTCTTGCAATATTCATGTAATTCAAGTTGAAGGATGCCGAAGCAGCAAGCGGAAAAATCTAAATGCTCTGTTGTCAGGTGTATTAACCCACACCAGTCATTACACCGCCCCCCAGGATCAGAACCTCTTCGGGGTGCCTGGTTAAATTTTATTTTTCATGAAAATGTGTCAACATCACTGGGGAAAGTCCTCTGCGTTTGTTCGAAGCACTTCAGGGAGGAGTGTTTCAGCAACTTCGGCCAGTATGACGGAGGATTAGCCGAAAGACTCAGGGGGGATTAGCCGAAAGTCTGTCTGAGGGGTCAGTTCCTTATGTCCTGCTAATGTTAGCTCTGTGCGCTCGCTTTTAGCTCCTTAAGGACATCACCTTATTGTGTGTTTTGAATAACAATATTAAACAAACAGTTTTGCAATCTGTTTGGTTGCCCTTTTTGCCTTGGGAAACACATGATCCAAATGCATTCAGTGATGTTCTTGATGCTAGCATTAGCTAACTTGTTAGCTATGTTGGGGTCTTGTTTAAAAGTTGTGTTCATTCAATTTGTGGTAGCATTAACATTATAAAAGGTTTCTTACATGTAGTTTGTGTAAAAATATTGTCAGTAACATTAGTAATGGGATTACAGCTTTTGTTACTACTGTGAATTCTTTAACTTTTCTCCGCTATTGTTTAAAAGTTTACATTTTTCATGTAGCCTACTAGGGTAGGGGTGTTCAAAGTCAGTCCTTGCGAGGTCCTGACGTTTCCTTGCTTTTACACACCTGATTTGGATGATTGCAGCTCAGCAAAAGCCTGTTAATCAACCATTGCTGTTGTTTGTTGGATCCGATAGCTTACAGGTACAATATTAGTTTTAGTGCTGTTGTTCTCATGCATTAGTAAACGTTACACATTGTTGGTGCAATGATTTTGTATATACTTCTTGTTTTTTAGACATTTGTTGACATTTATCGAGGGCAAGTAAAGTAATGGAATCTTGTTTTATTCAGATGTCTAAAGCAATGAGGCAGGAACCATCATTTACCAGCACAGGCCGAACGGGGTGGAGTGGAAGGCTCCGCAGTTTGGAGGGGGGAGGGGTGTGAAGTGCCTCATTTGCATTTAAAGAGACGACAGCAAAATGAGACGTCAAAAAGGAAGCTTAAAAAATGAGTTAAATGAACGCCTGAGTAGCCAAAATAACGACAAATTCAAACCAAAGCATTGCAGTTTCACTATAGAGACAAATTAGATGCAAATCTAAAAGGTGCCAAGTGATGCATTGGTTGCTAAATGCAGTTAAAACAGACCACATATGTTTGAAAACATGCTAACAGGTTGTTTGAGATCTATTTCATTCAGCGACACAGTTTATTTAGGCGAAAGCATCTCACATATTAGTATAATGTGCCAAAACTGTACCAAATGTGTTTTTCATCCCATAAAAGGAAATCTGGTCAAATAAAAGTGCTGATTTCCATTGTAGTACTCCTTCTGACATAGCTTTTGGCATCTACCCTGTGTATCATGAAGTCTTACTAAATTAAATTCTGGTTTACTGCAAGTGAAGGAATTTTATTAAAAAAAGAATAATCCATGACAAACTAACTATACAAATCCGCAAAAAAGATTTGATCCATTGTTAAGCCCCGCCCCCCATAGTTTCTGTTGCTATGACTGACAAGCACTGCTAGCCGCCTAGATATTGTGATGGATTTCACAGTGATTTCGGTGGACGATATTTGTTTCAAATTTCTGGAGTAATGAACAGAAAGAACTGCAAAATGCATATGAAAAACATATTGACGACATCATTTGTGAGCGGAGTAATGTTAATGAAGAGGACATAAAAATCGAACCGAGGGCTCACCGTTCATATTGTAAGACTCAGCCACCCCACGTCTTAATAATTCACGTACGGAACAAACATATAAAGGAGCAACAATGTTCTTGCATTGGAGGGAAAGTAAATATATTACTTTATTATAATCCAACTTTCTGGTTTCAGCCAGTAAACTAACTATTATAAACTAGATTTCGGTATCTGTTATGCTATTGGCCGGTTGCTTAATGCTTTCTGTCTGTTTATAGCGCATTTTGTTTAATACATTGGATCTGATCAGAGCACAAGAAGAAATCCCAGTGAAAGCTTGCACTAGTTTGCCACAGTAGTGGCACAAACCAAGAGGAGCCAAAATAACTAGCCCCCTCCCTTCTAAAGCCTACCTCCATCATTGCCATCGTCAGCCTACTAGACGCAGCTGTCAGAAGTATATTTCATTTTCATGTCACTGGTCCGCTAAATGTCATCCAAAATTTTCAAACTGGTAACTATCCTCTATGCAGTTACAAGTGACTAATTATCCAGAAATAACACAACACTGGGAACTAACGGACCAGAGCGCAAGCCAGCAGCCTATAATTTGCACACCAGGGCGCACCCAGGGCGAATAAGCTACACACGCAAATTACATCACCGGTGAAGGTGCTAGAAAGACAAGTTATGCTTTGTTAGAAAGATAAGTGTCTCTAGTTTGTAATAATATCGGACATGTGGGGTTGCTGCAAAAAGAAAGGTGCTTTTTGTACCATTTTGTTCACATAGTCAGCCATGTCTGAGGGACATGTTCAATTGCTGTAAAACTAAAAGTATTTAAGCAAAACTTATTTGGGGAATTGTTTTGTGAACATTAAAGCCTCCTCGTGCAAGGGATTTAAGAAAAAAAAACTGGCTCTAGTTTTAGAGAGGGCGAAAAATGGCCGTTGCTCTCTTCATCGAGCTTAACAGGTTAATTACTAAATTAACTCGGTGTGCACCTGTAGAGTTTCTGCTAATTATCGCATGATTTTTCATCTACCAAGTTACCTAGCCCAAAAGCAGAATGGGAGGATGGACCTTTAGTTTTTATGCGCCTCCCAGTGAAAACAGCTTCCAGTAGAGTCATTTTGACTTACTCTTCCACATGAACTGTCTTCAAGTCTGGAAGATTCTGGGGATTTATTTCTATGAACTCTGACCTCCAGTTTTTCCATAGATTTTCAGCTGGAACCAAGTCAGGTGACGGGACTGTACCGGACCGTTCTAGCAGTTTTACCTTTCTCTGAAACCAGTTCGCTCGTTTCATCGTCATATTTCATTCTTATGTCCCTGTACATTTCTCCTTACATCTTTCCTTCAATTTTATTAAGACTGCCAGAACCATATGCTGTAAGGAAGTTCTCACCTGGACTGCTCCCTTTTGGCATGACGTTTTTGTTATGTGGTGTAGAACCATTCTTCCTCTAAACATGCTGTGTTAAATGACCTCCAAAGAGTTCAGCTTTGGCCTCATTTGACCAGAATATATTTCCCAGCATTTAACTGGCTTGTCCAAATCTTCAGCAGCAAATTTAAATGAGCTTCAACATTATTTTTCTTCAGTAGTGGAGTCTGGTGCCATGACTGTTCATAGTGGCCATTGTGGTTGAATGTAATACTTATTGTTTTTCTGGGAAAAACTGTAGCTGCTGTTTCCAGGTCATGTTGAAAGCTCTTTGTAAGTGCTCCTGAACTATGTGGCAGCTCTTTGAATCCATCAGGAATCCACGTGGCTGTGGCAAAGAACATCCAGAATATTGTCCCAGCAGTGCTCATTGGAGCATTAAGAAGTTTAAAAATGCAGCCGCAACCATTGTCAGTAGAATGTTTTGCAACAGCAAGACTTTTTAGTCAAGGCTCCATTGCTTTTACTAGCTTTGCCACTGTGCAATATTTTGTTTAAGAGGAACCTTTTTATAGGCTGTAAGCTAATTTTAAAACAGCTGACAATGATTTGGTGTTGCCCTACGATGGACTGGCAGCTCTTGACCGGGTGTACCCTGCCTCTCGCCCGTAGATTGCTGGAGATTGGCACCAGCTCCCCCGCAACCATGTACGGAAGAAGTGGGTATAGAAAATGGATGGATAGATATTTATTTGTATAAATCAGCAGGGATGCTTTATAAATACTGACAGATTTCAGCTAGTTTCTTAGCTTTCTATGCCTTGCACATCATTTCCTTCATATTTATTCTATGTACCATTCTAATTTTTACCATTAACTTCACTTGTGGACTAATCTGCTTTATTTGTGTAGCATACTTGGGTTTTTTACTGACATGTTTCATATTTCATATTTACTTATGTAGCCCTTTAAAACAGTGGACCAGGCATCCATATTACTTTACATTTCAGTCATAACAGGAAAACATCAAACAACCAAAATCAAGATTAACAATAAAATCAATAAGGAAACTGGAATAAAAGTATCCTGCGTCAGGTCCTGTTCCATTTTCAATGATGCTGGACAGGGGCACCGCCAGGGATTTTGGGCCCCATGAAAAGAAACCTTACTGGGACCCCCCTAGCCGGCCATCAGGCAGGCGGAAATTTCTGATGCTGTTTTACATAAAACTATGCATTTTAATGATACTTTTGGTTTTAATTCTGGACCTGGCTCTGTAGTGCACATGACGTACACAGATTATATAGTATTTCCTATACTGAAATACCATTTGTAAGCATCATCATTATTTCGGGTGGCTCTCATCATTTTGGTCTTTTTGGTGAAAACCAAAAATAACAAAGGGAAATGTGATTTTACTACCAATACTCCACTACTCACTGTTTCCCCTTGTAGCCCCAAATGCAGGTCTAATTTATCTCCAAAACTGTAGACTCACAGGTGGCATTAGATTTGTGGTGAGAAAATACATACATGGCTATGTGGTTATTGTTATTTAATCTTCTGATTTCCAGAAAATGCATTTCTCTGATTGGATTGAGAGCAGTCACTCAATCTTCACACACTAGAAATGTTCTCTGTTTCTACTGCAAAAAAGCAGGGGCATGAGAGTCCTAAAATACTGACCAAATATTATACTTCAGTGATAGCCGATGGTTTTTAAACCATTAAAATCGTTCTGAAATAAATACAGACTATTGGCTTTTTTTATTTCAGAACAATTATTTTTATTCTTTAAAGTTTTTTCTTCATCGTAATCGATTAATTCAACACACAGCTGCTCACCTCTTTCCTCATATGGTAGTTGGGCGGGGGGCGGAGCGCAGAGACTGCTGCGCGCTCTTGAGTTCTGTTGGGGACATGCGTCTTTTTTTACAGAGCAGCTTGCAAAACGTTTGCCTCTTGATTTTTAACTAAAAAAAACATGAAATGTTAAACCCAGAGTTTTTTCAGAAATACGAAATTTGTGGAAACAAAAGAAAACAGGTTAATGTTCCGAACTTTTATTTTTGAACCACTAACGACCCACTTTGCCTGAAAGAAAAAGAATTGGTGAAATCCCTTCTACCCTTTGCTCTTTTTTTGTTTTTTTAACCGTGTTGTACGGCGATAACACTCGGGAATTGTTGTTGGTGCCAGAAAAAAAGCCAAAAACAGATTTATTTTTCAAAATTGGGTTTTACAGCTAACGTTTAAAGCTCTCTTGATATTCATAAAACTTTATTAGAAAATCTTTGGGAAATTTCAAATTTTTGGGGCACGAGAAGAAATGAAAAAAAAAAAGAAGCATGCAAGAGAGAAAAGGGGGTCAAAAAGGAAAAGGGGAGGAAGGAAATAGAATGGGAAAAAAAAGAAGGATAAATAGAAACAAGAAAAAACCCTGCTTGCTCTACACCCACAGAAAAAATTCATTTGCCAGCTTTTTTTTCCAAAAAGTGCTGGTACTTTTTGAAAGCAAATTACTTAGTGTAATCGGTCAATACAAACATTTGTGATCTGTTAAACGAATCTAAACCCTGGGGTCTGATGTACGTGCTTGTGTATACAAGTTTTCATAAAAAAATGCAATTAAGTGCGAGTAAAACCCCGACCCGCCCACCCCGTACCCCGGGCAGTATGGAGAGATCCGAGCCCCCAAAACATCCCAAAAGCCCCCCAGAGCACAGGAACCCCAGGAAAACCATTGCCGGGACACCGTATCCCCCCCCGAGAGGACAGGGGGGGAATCCCAGGGGAACCCCCACAGACACAGTGCAGAAGCCCAGGGGGCTGCAGCGAGAGCCCCACAGGCCCCGCCGGGGCCTCTCGCCCGAGCAGATTTCCCCAGGGCCCAGAACCCAGACCCCGGGACATATCCTCCCCCAAACAGGCCCGTCCAAGCCCGGGGTCCGGCCCCCCAAGCGCCACCGGGAGTAAACCGCACACACCAAAGCACCCCGCCCCGGATACCGAGAACCCCCCCCAAAGTACCTGGGGGGTCCCTTCCCCCCTCTCCTCGTCGGACCGAGGGACCGGGCCCCCAAGCCAGGGGCCGAGACCAAGGCAATCCAAAAGATCCCGAGAGGGCCGAAAAACCAGCCCAGCCCAGACAAACCCCCAAGACCTGAACCAACCCCGCCCAGTCCCAACCAGAAGGCCCCTCCCTTCCCGGTCTCCGACCACGACAGTAACAGCAAAAGGGGGTGTGAAAACCTAGCCTACCTCCCCCGCACAATGTGGTGTTTTATGCGTGTTGAAGTGTGGCTTTAAAAAGAAAAAAGGGTGAGGGGGAAAAGGGGGCGCCACGCCCCCCCACCCCAACCCTAAATGTCTGCATGAAAATTAACCCTTAGAGGTGAGGCCCCAGCACCAGAGGTTGGGGAATAAAATACCCCCCTCTTAGTGCCATTTTCCACCCCAAGGCCCTCATTTTTGCCATGAAAATGTTATAAATGATGTCTAAGTTTAAATAAAATTGGGGCACAGGTCCATGGGACCGCAGAGATGAAAACCCTTGCGCACCCAATGGGGCCCTGGCCTTGGGGTGCAGGTGGTAGGTGTAGGGTGGGCGAAGGGGGGGTGTCCGGGGACGGGGAGGGAAGAATTGGGGGGCAAAAATGCTCTCTCGGGGACCACTCCCGGGCTGACCCCAATAGGCACCCCTGTTCGCCGATTCCCAACCAAACACGAAGAATGGGCACACCCAGGGGCGAAAGGCTAGCGACAGGGACCGGCCCCCGGGAACAGCCCAAAATCCGGACCAACCCCCAGCCCGCCCCCCCAAAACCATGCGACCCCTTCGCCCCCCTCCCCCGGCAGAGCGGGATCGGGTCAGGAACCGAACCCAGGCAAGTAAACCCAAAACCCAACCGAACCCCCCAGTCCCAAAAAATCCCATCCCCACCCAAGGGGGAACCACCCCCCTCAATCCCGGAAGAAAACTACCCCCCCCAACATTTTAAAACATAAAAACATTAGACATCCAGGTTACCCCCGCCCCCCCCCTCCCCCCCGCCAGGAGCAGCCCGGGCCCCCAGGCCAGTAACCATTCTGCCCGGAAAAGGGGTGCCCAAAAACATCCCTGCAGTCACCAGATGCCGCCCCAGAGAGCCCCAAAGCCCCCCCCAGTCGGGGCCCCCAGCCCCCCTAACCCCAGCCCAGGGACCCCCAAAAGCCCCAAAACCCCGAATCCCCCCGCATCGGGCCCCAATCCCCACAGGCGAAGCCCAAAAGGGGCCCCACCCCCCCCCAGGTGTGGAGCCGATTAAAAGGGCCCAGAGAGATGATGTGATTGAGGGAGAGGTTGTCCAAGACTTTTATATCCAAAAGAAGGTTTCGTACTGGGTTTAAAGGGTTTTTATTTTTCCATTCTGAGGTAGTTTTTTTAGCATCAAAGGCAGTGAAAACCAGGGAGCGGAATTTGGCCTCTATGGTGAAAAAAAAATCTAATTTTTTTTTGCCCAACAAGCAAACTGAGAGGGAAGGTGAAATATTACATCTCAGGCACTTTGATAAGTCTTCACATATCAGGCGCCAGAACCTCTGAACAGGTGTACATAACCACAGTGCATCTTTCTCTTGTCTGAGCTTTTCATCTTTCCTTTTTTGGCTCCCTGACGTATGCGGCATCTTGCTGTCTGCCTCCAGTCGCTGTCTCTGAAAAGCTGTCTGCTGCTTTCTGAAGGAGCAGGTGGTGGACTGAACCATTTCACGTAAATAAAGAGGGGGGTGAGGTGAGCATTAAGAAACGTTATATATATATATATACATATATATACACACTTCCAAGGGCCCCTGTCAGCCCCTGTCTGCATGATGTGTGTGGCAGCACATGGTGCAGAAGCTAAACATGCAATTACACATTCACATTCTGGGGACTTTGATTTGTCTGGTTAAGTATTATTTTCATATTGAGCAGAAATGGGAAGAAAGGCAGAAAAGAAAAGAGAATGTTGATTTCTAGAATTTGGCCCTATTGTATTTTTTAAATTTTTCTCTCTATTTGCTGACTCGCAAGGGGTTCGCCTATTATAAAAGGGAGCTTTTTTTTTTGGGGGGTTTGGGGCGCGGGGGGGCTGTAAGGATAAGTTTTCTGTGGTCCTTTTTGGGATTCCGCAGGGCCCCCCCTTCTTTTTGGGGGAAGGGCAGATTGCAAGAAAGGGGGGGGGAAAAAATTTTTGTATATGTTTTTTTTTTTTTTTTTTTTCCCTTTTTGGGTTTGGAGGGGGGGCCCAATATCTTTTAAACTTCTGTTATAAAACAACTGGTCGCATGTCCGTTGATTTAAAAAGCTTCCCAGCTCCTTTAGTTTCCCTAAGGGAATTTTAAAAGGGTTTAATATTCCAGTAAAACGATCAAAAAAAAAATCTCTCTGAAAGGGGCCAAAACCCTGATACAGTATTTTCGGGAAACCATCTTAGAATGAAAAATTGGGTTTCCGGGGCTCAAATATTTTTGGGGGTTGGAGAGATTTCCCATCGGGTTCAACTCAAAAGCTAGAGGAGTAGCCATATTATTTAATAAAAAGGTTCTTTTTCACACCCATAAAAAATAATGCGAGACAAAAAATGGCAAAATTTTTTATAAATTTCAGGGAGTCTGTTTTCCCCACCCCTGTTTAAATTTGTGAACATTTTTTTGCACCAAACCTTTTGAAAAATCCCGATTTTTAAAATAATCTATTTAGCAAATTCCTTTTTTTGACCTCATTTTTTTTTGATTTTAGCTGGGGCTTGAACTGTGTAATGGAAACCCCGCACTTGATCACCTCCTCTCTCGGGCCCCTTTTCGCAGTCAAATATTTTCTAAAAAATTTCGGATTTTAGACCCAAAAGGGGATGTAGATCCAGGAGGGCACGTAAACCCCTAACAAGACGGGATTTTTTTTTTTTCTCAGGTAAAACCCGTCCTTTTTTTCCCCATAGATATTTTTTTTTTTGAAAGGCTCCTTTTAATGGGACAGAGGCCCCTCTTCTGAATACAAACGTTATTTTTTTTCCCGGGTCATTCCCCCTTTAAGCCCTTTAATAAATTTTTATGAATAAAAGGGCCCTTCTTTTTCCCCTTTTTTGGGGGAAATTTTAAAAGTCCCCCTGTTATCAGATGACCCCTTTTTAATTTAAAATTTTTCCCCATCAAAAAAATTGAATTTTATTTCCCCCTTTCGTTTTTTAAAAAAAGTGACCCCAATTTTTTTTCCCCCATTTTTTTATGGGGGGAAACAAAAAAAAAGCCCCTCTTCGGGGGCAGATTTTTTTTCTTTTTTTTAGCTTTAAAGTTTTTAAAAAAAAAATTTTTTACATGAACCCCCCGGTATTTAAAATATCAAAAAAAAAAATTTTAGGAAAAAACCCAAGGGAAAAAAAAGGGAAAAAATTTTTCCGTTCCCTTTTTTGCTTTTAAATGGAAACAAAAAAGAAATGGGTCTTTTAAACCCGAAACTTTATTTTTCCTAACAAAAAATCCCGATGCCGGGGGGGCGGTTTTTTGAAATTTTTGATTTTCCCCCTCCTTAAATTTTGAGCCCTGGAGAAAAAAACCAAAGGGGAGGTTTCCTGGCGGGAAAAAAACTGGGAAAAAAAAAGCTAGCTCCCCGTTTCAAATTAAACCCCAAAATCCCCAAGGGGTCAGTTTTTGGGGAATTCCCCCCGTTTTTTTTCCCATCCCCGTTTTTTTTTTCAAAAAGACCCCTTTTTTTTTAAAAAAATTTTTTTTGGTTTTAAACTTTTAATTTAAAACCCCGAACCCACAATTCCCGGGCCCCCCCCCCCCCCGATGGAAAATTTAATTTTTTCCCTTTTTTTCCCGGAAAATTTTTAAAATTTCCCCAAAGGGTAAAAAAATTTTTTTTTTTTGGTTTTTTTTATCAAACCCCTTTAGGCCCCCCAAAATTTAAAAGGAAAGGGGGGGAATTTTTTTTTCATCAAAACCCAAAAAAATTTGGCCCGGGGGGTTTAAAAGGGGCCCCCCCGGGTTTTAAAAAAAAAACCCGGGTTTTCCCCCGCCGAAAAAATTTTTTAAAAAAATTTTTTTTAAAGGGGAAAAAAGAAAAAGGGCCCCCCCTTTTCCCTTTTTTTTTTTAGGGGCCCCATAATGAGTCCCCCGGGGGCCCTTTTTTCCCCCTTGGGGGCCCCCCCAACCCCTTTGGGGCCAAAAGGCCTTTTAAATTTTTCCCCCCCCTGGTTTTTTAAAAGGGGGGAAAAAAAAATTTCCCCCCCTGGCCTTTTTTCGAGTTCCCCCCTTTTAGGCCCCCCTTTTTCCCCCTTTTTTTAAATTTTTGGGGGTTTTTTTAAAATTTTTAAACTAAAATCCCCCCCCGCAAAATTGGGGTTTTTTTAGGCCCGGTTTTCTTGCCCCAGAAAAAAAATTTTTTAAACTCAGATTATTTTTTTTAAAATTTGCCCCCATCTGTTGGGGGGGCCCCCCATAAAATTCTGAAAAAAAAAAAAAAAAGGGAAAAACCCACCAAGGGTTTTTTTTTGGGGCCAAAAAAAAATGCCCGGCCCCTCCAAGGAAAAAAGTCCCCCCTTTTCAGGGGTTTTTCCCGGTTTTTTTTCAGCAAAACTGTGCCCCATACCCCCCCCCAAATTTGGGAAATTTTGGGGGGAAAAGGTTTAAAAAAAATAACCAAAAATTCCTTTCCAAAAAATTTTTCAACCCAAAAAAAACAGGGGGTCCCCTAAAAAAAAAGGGGGGGTTAAAATTTTTGGGGGAAAATAGGAACCCCGCCTGGGCCCGGGCCCGCAAAATTCCCCCCCCCTGTTCCCCCCCCCAAATTAAAAAAATTTTAAGACGCAATTTTTTTAAAAACACTAAAAAAAGGGCAAAAGGGGGAAACCCCCCCGACCTTTTTGGTTTTTTAGCAAAAATGAAAATGGGTTTTTCCCAAAAATTCCCCAAAATTTTGGGCCCAAAAAAAGGGAAATTTTTTCCCCTGTCCTTTTTTTTTTTTCCCTTTTTTTTTTTTGGTTTTGGGGGTTTTTTTTTTTTTTTTAAAGTCCACGTAAAAACCCCTTTTTAAAATCTGTAAAAAAAAAATTTTTTAAAAAATTTTAAATGACAAATAAAGAATGCTTCATTTTTTAAAAATTTTTAAAGGGTTTAAAAAAAATTAAAAACCCAGCTAAAAAAGTTGGGGAGAAGTTAAAAAATCAGGGGGAGAAAAAAGGGGGCCCCAAAGAAGGGTTTTAACAAGAGGTGGTTTTTCCCTTTCATTTTTTTTTCCAAAAAAAGAAAAAAAACCCCCAAATATATAGACCCCAAATCCCCCAAAACCCGGAAACCCCGGGTTTTTTTTTTTTGGGACTAATTAACCCCAAATTTTTATTAAAAAAAAACAAATTTTTTTTTCCCCTTTTTAAGGGGACCCCCTTTCTTTTTTTTTTTTTAAAAAAAAAACCTCTTTTTGCAAAATTTTTTTTTTTCCCCCCCCATGGACAGCTGCCAAATCCCTAATGGATATGACCCCCAAAAATTTCCCCAAGTTTTTTGGGCTAAAAAAAAACTTTTTTTTAGCCCATTTTTTTTTTTTACCTTTGTACCTTTTGCCATATGTACCAGGAGTAGGAGTTATCCCTGCTGCTACTCGCAGGAGAAGAAGTGATGCCATCAAAATAAAATTTGGCACTTTTAAAAACCGCAGATATCCTTGTGGGGAATGTTTGTTCAACTGCATGCAAGCGCACGCAACTCAGCGTGCCAGCATCAGCGTCGGTGACACAGAGTATGAAGAGTGTGCTTTCGTCCAGCTTTTGTCAAGTTTGGCCATAGAAAGTACAGTAGTGACGACGCAGGGACAGAAATCACTCATGATGTGATCTAATAAAATGAATGAAATCAACTGTGAAAACGTAGTATTACCTCACTGTTGGTGGGGCGACCCGCCCCCCTTGAATAATGGTAGGAGAAACACTGTCGTCAGTCAAACGTGTTAGCAGAATGTACCACAAATGATTATTAAAGAAAATCATTTTATTTAATTTTTTTAATATTAGGCATTTTATTCTTTTCAGCTCAAATTAAACATAGATAACTCTGTTGCTGTGAAAGTGAAAAAGAAAAGTAAATAAATACAAAATCAACATAAATAATAAACCTACTTTTGTTATAACAAAAACTTGAGCTGTTTTGAATAAGTCCCCAATAAATAGACATTTAAACCTAAAAATCAGCAACAGAACACTTAAAGATAATGTTCAGGCTCACTTTATCAGTTTTACTTTGTTTTCATCAATTAACTTAGTTTTAATGATACACCGGAGTTTGCTTGTCCTTGGTAAGCTTTGATAGATCTGGAGGCAGAGTGGAAACAGCTACAGTTACTTTTATCTCTCTCTCTCTCTCCCGGTGCGGAGCGTCATGCAGGTAAACAGCAATGACACCCCTGCTCTAGTTTTTCCCACCTGTAGCTGTTTTTTGCACTTTTGGCTGACAAAAGCTTGGTGTATTTTGCATCTGTGTCCTAATAGAGCATCACACATCCAAGAATTATCTCTCGAAACTGATGATATTTACCCGGCATCTTGGAAATAAAATATTAAATGTTTCCACACACCAACAGCAATGTGCTCATGTACCACTAGGGCTACGAGTGCCCCCAGTTGGGAATCACTGTTCTACCCGCCTAACTGCGTCAAGTATCTTCACAGAACACATGTAGACAACAAAAACACGTGTTAATCCCACCCTGAAGTGTTTTGTGAAAGAGGGTTAAAAATACTATGACCTAGAGAAACACCCCAAACACACTAAGCCCCTCATGGAGAATGGAGAGCAAATACCTGAAGTGGCATGTACAACAAAGGACGAACAGAGTTTTTATAACCATTAGGGTCGTTACTGCAGACATTTTTAGCCACTTATGAGACAAGAATCTGCCCAGGAAATTAAGAATAAATTCTATTGTTTACTTGTTAAAGTCAAAACATGTGGAATTCACAGTGCTTTTAGGAGATGAACCTGTTCAGAGATTACTATGTCTGAGATCCTTCTCAGTTCAGATCTCTGTCACCCTTGTTTCCTCGCTATGTTGGCAGTCTGTGTGGGTTTTCTTCGGAGCAACTCGAGGTGGGTGTGAAATCTTTGAACTCAGTCATTTTCTACCGCTTATTCCTTATTCCATAGTGGGTCGCGGGGGAGCTGGTGCCTATCTCTAGCAGTCTATGGGCGAGAGGCGGGGTACACCCTGGACAGGTCGCCAGTCCATCGCAGGGCAACACACAAACAACCATGCACACTCAACACACTCATTCATACACCTAAGGGCAATTTAGAGTGACCAATTAACCTAACAGGCATGTCTTTGGACTGTGGGAGGAAGCCGGAGTACCCGGTAGGAACCCACGCATGCACCGGGAGAACATGCAAACTCCATGCAGAAAGACCCCCGGCCGGGAATCGAACCCAGGACCTTCTTGCTGCAAGGCAACAGTGCTACCAACTGCGCCACCATGCACCGTGCATATATTTGGGGAACTTCTTCCCTAAATATATTCCACAGATCTGGGATCAGTCATGTTGATCAAAGGGAGTAGAGATCAGAAAAATGTTTTGGATTCTGTCGGCGTGGGCCCCCCAACCACCCTTTTTCTTTGATATTGAGCTTTAAATGTTAGTATCATGACAATCCTTTTCCTTACATGCCTCGCTTCTAATATATAACTATTCATATCTGATTAAATTAAACATTTTACAAAACCTGATTAGGCATGGTTGTTTGTCCTTTGTGTCTCTGTGTTGCCCTGTGATGGACTGGCGACCTGTCCAGGGTGTACCCCACCTCTCACCTGTAGAACGCTGGAGATATGCACCAGCTCCCCTGCAACTCTGTGTGGAATAGTGGATATAGAAAACGGATGGATGGACACAACCTGATTAGTTGACAGTTGAGTCATATTCTATCAGTCGCCTAATTTTAAATGTGATCTTTTGGCACATTGTTACAAGCAGCATGTCACAAAGACAAAATTTGTTCCATTTTCTATATTAGCGTTTTCCCAGCTCTCGTTCTTGAACCGGTCTGGTTCGTATGCCTTCGAAATTTGGTATTTTGTTGAGCACCGACACGCGTTTCTACCAGTTTTAGGTACCAATCATGAGTCATCAGAGAGCAGAGCTGAGCTGTGCACAATGTTCCTTTTAATACAAAAAAAGAGCATTCATAAAATACAGTTGATATGAAAAAGGAGACAGCGAGACCCCGCCAGAACAATGGTATTTACAATGTTTTCATTCGTATATTTTCAGCATCCGCGAGCGTAACGGAAACCAGTAGTTTTACAATGCGTAGTTGTTGCTTCTCTTGTCTGCAGTTTTGAGCAGCCTCACTTCTGTTAGTGTGCCCCAGGGCAGCTGTGACTACAATGTAGCTCACCACTGGCAGTGTGTGAATGTGTGTATGAATGGGTAGATGACTGAATGTAGTATGAAGCACTTTGGGGTCACTGGGGACTTGATAAAGCAATATACAAGTACAGGCCATTTACCATTTACCATTTAATGTTGCGGTTCTTGCAGGAAAACCAAGTATTCTGAGGTCGGTGCCCTAGTTTGCGCTATGGAACTACTGTTCGTCAGCGGAAACACACGTGAAGTTTTATCTCTACTGAACACATGAGGTGTTTTTTTTACCAACAAACTCATGAACAAAGTGAATGCTACAAGTCTTGTAAATGCTGCTTCTTACTGGCAGACACATTCCTCTGTATCACTTTCTGCAGCAATCTCTGTCACAATACAGACATACATCTCTCCCTGACTTTAGGGTTTTCCTCTACCTGTTAAAGACACCAGGCATTAGGTCATATAGCCTGTACCATGAGCTGAATAATTCAACACATTTTTAGAAGCAAGTTAAAACAGGACAGTAATCAGAATGAGACGATATACAGCTTAATCAACCGATCTGAAACTAGAAAATCCAATATTTTCCAGTCATTTAATGCAACTTACCAAGTCTTACCAGGTCAAGTGGAAAAATGACATCTAAACCAACCTGACCCAATGTCTATCTGACCATACGTTTGTGACAATAAGCTCAGGCACACTTGGATTAATCAGCAGGACAATCCAAAACTCACCAGCAAGTCCACCTCTTTATATTTTGGGGAAAACCTGTTCTGATCCGGAGAGACGGCATCCAACCCACTTTGGATGGAGCAGCTCTTCTTTCTAGGAATCTGGCCGAATTTATTAGTTCTCCAAACCTCTGACAACCCAGGGTTCAGACCAGGAAGCAGGGTCGTAGTTTAACACTCCTCTCTGCAGCTTCTGTACTGCTACCCACCCATTACCCATTAAAGACAGTGTCTCGCCCACGGCCAAAATTGAATAGATTAAAAAATTATCTAAAAAGAGGAAATCAGGAAAATCTAATAAAAATAAACACAACTCAGACTAAAAATAAAAATAAAACAATTAAATGTGGCTTACTGAACATAAGATCTCTCTCTTCAAAGACTTTGCTAGTTAATGACCTGATTTGTGGCAATCAGATTGATTTATTTTGTCTCAAAGAAACCTGGCTGCAGCAAGAGGATTATGTTACTATAAATGAGTTGACTCCTACTAATTATTTACATTTTCACATTCCTCGAAAGCAAACATCTTTCAGTCCGATTTATTGACTAGTCCCAGACCAATCAATAGCTACAACTCTTTTGAATATTTAATCCTTAGTTTTCCTCATCCAAATTGCAAAGCACTAAAACCACTTCTGTTTGTTGTTTTGTACCGTCCACCAGGCCCTTACTCTCAATTTTTAGATCAGTTTTCAGACCTTTTGTCTGATTTAGTGTTAAATACAGATAAGGTTATTATAGTGGGGGATTTTAACATTCATGTTGACACTGAAAGTGAAAGAATAAATATAGCCTTTAATGCTATCTTAGACTCAATTGGCTTTGCTCAAAACATTAACAAACCTACCCACCTTTGTCTTCATTCTCTGGACCATGTGCTGACATATGGCATTGAGTGTAAAGACATAACAATATTTTCTCATAACCCTGTCCTGTCTGACCATTTCTTAATAACCTTTGAGTTTAATTTAACTGAGTACTCCACACCTGAAAGAAAATTTTATTATTGTAGATCATTATCAGACAATGCTGTAACAACCTTTTTAAGAATCTGTTCCACTTTTGATTTCCTCATTATCACAGAAAAACACAGTGGAGGGCAATAATTTTGTTTCTTCCCCTTCACAAATTGATTCTCTTGTTCATAGTGTTACTTCATCATTGCGTGGTGCATTAGACAATGCAGCCCCCTTGAAAAAGAAGGTAATTATTCATAGGAGGCTGACTCCCTGGTTTAATTCAGAGCTGCATACTTTGAAGCACAATGTTAGAAAAGTGGAGAGAAAATGGCGCTCTACACACCTAGAGGATTCCTACTTAATCTGGAAAAATAGCCTACTGTTGTATAAAAAGACAATTCACCCAGCCAGAACAGCTTATTTCTCATCATTAATAGAAGAGAACAAGAATAATCCTATGTTTCTCTTTAGTACAGTTGCTAAACTTACACAGAGTCATAGCTCTGTTGAGCCACCCAGTCCCTTAGCTCTTAGCAGTCATGAGTTTATGGGATTCTTTTTAAATAAAATTAATTATATTTAAAAGAAAATCTTTGATATACTCCCGAAGATGATTACTTCATCCTCAGCAAGTGAGACAACATTGAAAGCAACTGTAGAACCTGATCTGTGTTTGGACTGTTTTGATCCTGTGGACCTTCCTGAGTTATCAGAAATATTAGTTTCATCAAAACCTTCAACTTGTATGTTAGACCCAATCCCAACCAAATTATTTAAGGAAGTGTTTCCTCTGATTACCAGCCCCATTTTAGATAAGATTAATTTATCCTTAGTAAATGGATATTTACCACAAGCTTTTAAGGTAGCTGTAATTAAACCTTTGCTTAAGAAACCTTCACTTGATCGAGATGACTTAATAAATTACAGACCTATATCCAATCTTCCATTCTTTTCTATAATTCTTGAGAAAATAGTTGCTAATGAAATGTGTGAGCATTTACACAGCAATGACCTGTTTGAAGAGTTTCAGTAAGGCTTCCGAGCTCATCATAGCACTGAAACAGCTCTGCTGAAAGTCACTAATGATATTCTTATTGCCTCAGATAATGTGTCTGTACTTGTCCTATTAGATCTCAGTGCTGCATTTGATCCAGTCGATCACAATATTCTCTTAGAAAGGCTGGAATATGCTGTAGGGATCAGGGGAACAGCACTAGGCTGGTTTAAATCTTATCTGTCTGACAGATTCCAGTTTGTTCATGTAAATGATAAATCATCTTTAAACTCCAGGGTTAATTGTGGAGTACCACAGGGTTCAGTACTCGGGACAATTCTCTTTACTATATATATGCTTCCAATAGGTAAAATTATCAGGCAGCATAGAATAAATTTTCACTGTTACGCTGATGACACTCAGCTTTACTTATCCATGAATCCTGATGAACCCAACCAGTTAGATAGACTACAAGCATGTCTTGAAGACATAAACACTTGGATGACCTTAAATTTTTTGCTTCTAAATTCAGACAAGACAGAAGCTGTCGTCTTTGGACCGGAGTCTTTAAAAAAGAAACTGCTTAGTCAATCACTTAACCTGGATGGCATTAAATTGACCTCCGGTAATAAAGTAAAAAACCTTGGTGTTATTTTTGACCAGGACATGTCATTTAAATCCCATATTAAACAGGTTTCTAGGATTTCCTTCTTTCACCTCCGGAACATTGCCAAAATTAGAAATATCCTATCCAGGAGTGACGCTGAAAAACTAGTCCATGCATTAGTTACTTCAAGGCTGGACTATTGTAATTCTTTACTATCAGGATGTCCACAAAATGCAGTTAAAAGCCTTCAGCTGATTCAAAATACTGCAGCAAGAGTTCTGATGAAAATTAAAAAGAGAGATCATATTTCTCCTATTTACCTTCCCTTCATTGGCTCCCTGTTAAATCCAGAATAGAATTTAAAATTCTCCTCCTCACATATAAAGCCCTTAATGATTTAGCTCCATCATACATTAGAGATCTGATTGTTCCATATGTTCCTAACAGGGCACTTTGTTCTCAGACTGCAGGTTTACTGGTGGTTCCTAGAGTCTCTAGAAGTAGAATGGGAGGCAGATCCTTTAGTTATCAGGCTCCTCTCCTGTGGAACCAACTCCCAGTTTTAGTCCGTGAGGCGGACACCCTGTCTACTTTTAAGGCTAGGCTTAAAACTTTCTTTTTTGATAAAGCTTATAGTTAGAGTGGTTTAGGTTATCCTGAGCTATCTCTGTAGATATGCTGCTATAGGCTTAGGCTGCTGGAGGACATAATGACTACTCTCACCCTCTTCGCTACATTCTCACACTGTTCTACAATTTTGCATTATTTGCTGTTATTTCAACTTTTAACTTTGTTCTCTCTTTTCTCTTCCTAGAAGCTACACCTGGCCTGACTCTGTGTTTACCTGTGACACCTTTCTGGAGAGGGGCATCGTCCAAGCTTCTGCTGGCAACAACTTAATCCTCACCCTCTACCGATGATCCACAGAGCCCTGTCTTTCAGTGTTTAACCCTTTCTCTCTCCTAGACATGGCTACTGACTGAGCTTTTACTGTAACTAACTCTATGTGCTCTCTTCAGACTCTAACCTTGAAAACTGGCTCAGAGTTTATCTGTTCCTTCTTTCTAGGTGAAACGACTAAAGGAGCTACATCCATTAACATTTACTTTTCCTTCCCATAGAAAGTACTCCTGGATCAGTGCTTCTTTGTTCTCTTTGTGTCTCTGCTCTGTTCTCTCTAGTCGGTCGGTCGTGGCAGATGGCCGCTCACACTGAGCCTGGTTCTGCTGGAGGTTTCTTCCTGTTAAAAGGGAGTCTTTCCTCTCCACTGTCGCTACATGCATGCTCAGTATGAGGGATTGCTGCAAAGTCAACGCCAGTGACTGTCCACTGTCTCTACATGCTCATCCGGGAGGAGTGAATGCTGCAAGTCACTGACTGGATGCAATCTGCTGGGCTTCCTTAGACAGAAAAACTTTTTATCCAATTTGAATAAATAACTGAATCTGACTGCACTGTTCAATGATTAGGATTAATTGGAATGTAAGTACCTGAATTTTGTAAAGTGCCTTGAGACGACATGTGTTGTGAATTGGCGCTATATAAATAAACTGAATTGAATTGAATTATATCTAAGAAAAAACTTAATAAAGGTTTTGGAGTGGCTTAGTCAGAGTCTCGACTTAAATTTAATTAAGAGCCGGTGGCATGACCCTAAACAGGCTGTTAATGGTGGAAAACCCTCTAACGTGTCTGAATTAAAATCATTCTGTAAAGATCCTCCACAGCGATTACCAGTTATAACAAACACTTGATGGCAGCTGTTGTTGCCAAGGGTTAAACAAGCAGTATTATTTTTTTTTACATAGAGCTTGACTGGCTTGGATGAATTTTTCTCTTTAAAAAATGGTTGTTTTGTACTTACGCCAGGTTATCTTTGTATATCAGTTTGATGATCTAAAACATTTAAATGTGACAAAAAAAATCAGAAACAGAAGAAATCTTTAAGAAGACAATTTTTTTTTATAGCACTGTAAGGTTTGATGTTTTTTTTCTAAATGTTGCTGTTATGACAGGTATGAGATGTGACAGACCACCACTGTGGGATGTGTGGGTCCTAATAGATGGGATAAATCAGCCTGAATAGATCCTAGAACCTTTAAAACCAGTCTGAACCTTCTCGTCCCTTTGCTCCTGCTAACACCCGGTTTGGAGTAATATCGGCCTTCCTTCCTTCATAGCAAACATCTTTTCACAGCTGATTTCCGGTTTCAGTAAGCGCCTGTACACTAAGGTTCCTCAGGGGAGCCTTTCATTCGCTCTTTGAAAAAATTCTTGTCCCTAAGCTATAATAATCTTATTTCCTATAAAATAAAGATCTGTGACTTTGCAAACATAAATCTCCATGAGGGCAAGCAATGGAACAGCTAAAATTCCTTTGACTTTAAAGGTTTTCTTACAGCAGCATTTTGGAATATTTTTATATAATTATATTGTTTGTGTCATGCCAATGAATGATTCTTATTTAGCTGGAAAGCAACTCTGAAGAAAAATGAAACAATAAAAGCCAATGACATTATCCAAATACAGGAGAAAATTTTAAGATTTGTTTATGATGTGTATTTTTAAACTGTTCTCTGGATCAAGTCAGTAAGGCCTCTTAGAAAAGGTTAAGACACTTTCTGACGCATACCATGACAACAGCTTTGAGTGATTCTGTTTGTTGTATGAACAGCACTAACTTAAGAATAGGCTCAAGGTGATGTCAAGATAAGTTTCCAAAACCATAAAATTTCAAACAAGCAAAATGTTCAAACCAACATGTCAGAATTACACAGACATGTTCAGCTCTGGACAAATGTCTTCTGGAACTGACTTCAGGACATTGTGATGGACACTCCAAAATATGTCACTTTGTAACTAGTTTGGTGGTATCCTGAGGGACATTGTCCATTTGCCTTTAACATTTTACTTTTCTTTCTACTCCTGGATCAGTGCTTCTGTGTCCTTTTCTGTCTCTGCTCTGGAGGTTTTTTCCTTTTAAAGGGGAATTGTCCTTTCCACTGCCGCTACATGCATGCTCAGTATGAGAGATTGCTACGAAATCAACGACACAATGCAAGCAACTGACTGCTGTCGCTGCATGCTCATCCACGTGGAGTGAATTCTGCAAGTCAATGACTCGATGCAATCTGCTGGGTTTCCGTAGATAGAAAAACTTTTCACCAAGTATGAATAATAATAAACTGAATTAGACTTGATTGTTTAATAACTAGGAATGTATTTACATGACTCGGAATCTGTATGACTCTATTGAATTGACTTAAAGTGCCTTGAGACGACGTGTTGTGAAACGGTACTACATAAATAAACTGAATTGAAACAGAATATTTGCTTTAACTTCCTGGTGATGTCTTGGGATGTTGCTTAACATTAAACACATAATGTTTTTCCCTCATGATGCCATCTATTTTGTGAAGTGCACCAGTCCCTCTTGCAGCAAAACACCCCCACAATATGATGGTGTACACCCCAGTACACTGCTGTACTTCACAACTGAGGTGGTGTTCTGAGGTTTGCAAGCTTCCTTCTTCCTCCTCCAAATGTAACGATACTCATTATGTTTAAACACTTTCATTATACTTTGATCAAACCATGTCTCGAAACATTTAAGCTCTTTGTCACTTAGTGCATTCACAAACTGTAAAGCTTCTTCCTCTCTGACAGCCTTTCAGCCCATGTTGATGCAGGACTCATTTCACTGTGGATAATGAGCTTTTGTTCTGGGGCTGATTAAAACATTTCAGACCAGAACCCATTTATCTCTGGGACACAGAACCTGTCTCAGTCCTGAACAGTATGTTGCCTGAAGAATCACATGCTGTTTACAATTGAATATAAATGTGGAAACTTAAGCTATCCAGTGATTGAATACTGGATTCGAGAGCTCCTCCTGCTATTTGGGGGGATTTTGTTAGGTTTTCCCATGAAAACAGAGGAAGCAGAGTGTTTGAGGTGTGGCCTTAAAAATATATCCAGAGTTGAACCTCCATGTAACTTAGATGTACTGTATTAACCTATCAGAGGCTTACAAAGCCATAACATCATTACCTGGTCTTTACCAAATTGAATTCCACACATACTCTCTGACTGACCCTGTTTCCAGCTCAGAGGCGTATCAATGGAGGAGTCTACCTTAGTCGCTTTACACACCACACCAATGCAGGAAAAAGGTTTCTCTAGCCTAAGAAGTAGTTAACTTCAACAAACACACAATCAGCAGCTTGATTTTGCTGAACGACTGTAGTTTTTCAACCTTCACCACTGCTCTGGACGCACTTTTTAAGGCTCACAGAAATCAGTTTAACGCAGAAATATTTTGCAAGACAAATGTGTTTGTTTCCAATTTCAATTTTCAGTGCATGGAAAGAAAGCCTGACACAGATTTATCTGCAATCTGTAGTTCTTACCCTCTCTGGGGAGGCTGGGGGGTTGAATCTGCTGGCACACACTAGAAAGGAGTCAGGCTGAGGTTTGCCATTCTTTACGTCAGGATCGTCGCCCAGAACAATGTGCTCAAACACCGCAAAAAATTCTTTATGTGCACTGGTTTTTAGTTTGAACGTCACCCCAGCTGAGCTGGTTGCCACGGCTATTGGGATATTGTGCTTCTTCAGATGGTTCACAAGTTTCTCCACACCTGGTGAATAGATAGCAAAATGACAGATCAGGTCAGGCTTATATGAGATGAAACAGGAAATCATCCACATCAATGACTTTGTCTTAATGTCAATTTACATTTCTGGTCAGATTATTTTGTCCATCATGAGAGGCATATTAATTTGGGGCCTTTATTGATTTACTACCAATATGGAATAACTCCAAAACATAGAGCTTCAGGGATTATTTCTCTTCATTTAGTGCCAGCCACATTTATTTGCAAGCCTTGGTAGAGGTGTTTAAAAAGCCAAACAATAAATTAATCTATTGAAATGGCCGAATCTCACACTGGAAATTTTAGAAAAATCAACTTCAGAATATTTATTAAGTAGGGGATGAGAAACCTATGTGCAGAAATCATTTTTTAACAAAATCCACTGATGGCTGCATGTTGGTGGCAGCATCATGTTTTTATAAACCAATCTCTCAAGTTGTGTGTTATTTATTGCTCCCCCCAGGAAAAAATCATCATTAAAATTGAAAACTAATGTTATTCAAAAGCAAACATCCTCCCACTTCCACCAATTCTGTCAGGAGGAATGGGCCAAAAACTCAACACATTTCAGACAGTCAGACAATTTAAAAGGAAATTTGATTAAATGCTAATACCCCTTCACACTACTGCATATCAGCCTTTTGTTTTAATGGTGTAGGAAGACATATTATGCTATTGGAGAATCCTGCTCCCACATACTCCGTTCAATATTCTGTTATTTAATAAGTAGTAATAAATTTGTTAATCCTGACTGACCTAATACACGAAATATATAGTCCAATTTAAAAAGATTTTGTCTCTTTTTATACAGTGTATGAAAATAGTTGGTTTCAACTGCATATCTATATTCCTGCTCCACACCCATTTCTGTTGTTACCAGGGGTAACTGAGTCCAGCTTTGGTCGTGCTGGTAAAGCTGATATTAAATTACCAGCACAGACCTTGTCTTTAATCTAAACCATCATATTGTATCTCCGGCAAAACAGCTCAAAATCAGTCAGATTGCAAGTAGAGCATCTTTTATTAGTTGTTTTTCTCTTTCTATTGAATGTAGCACTTTGAGATTTTGTTGGAAATGTAAAGTGCTTTACAAATTAAATCTATTGTTATTATTATTATTATTACTATTATAATATCTGTGAAAACCCGTGTTGAAGTCTTGCTGCAGAATCTCAGTTGGATTTAGGTCCGGATATTGACCAGGCCCTTCTAACTCAATAATATGCTTTGATCTAAACCCTTCCATTGTATCTCAGGCTGTATGATTAGGGTCATTGTCCTGCTGGAAAGTGAACCACCACCCCATTGTCAAGTCTTCCGCAGCCTCTAACAGGTTCCAGGGATGTTCTGGATTCAGCTCCATCCATCTTCCCGTCAACTCTGACCCAACAGCATGTAGCTGCCACCATCATGTTCCACTGTAAAGATGGTGTGTCTAGTGTAATGTACGGTGTCGGTTTCTTTCATGTGCAAAGGTTTATGAAGATCTGTAGTTTGTGTTGGGTCTGTCACATAAAATCCAATAAAGGACATTGAAGTTGTGATTACATGACAATAAAATGTATAAAACCTGGGGTTTGAATAGTTTTGCAAGGAAATGTACCAACATGTAAGCACGTGCTGTTATCCTAATCAGTAACCCATGTGGAGATCTGCTGGTGGAAACATGTGGTGCTGTTACTATTCTTTCTTGGAAGGTTTAAAACATGAAGACATTGGTGAGGTAAATAAGACATACCTGGCATGAGTTTGGCCGACGGAAAGATCCCTTCCTGTATTTGCCTGCTTTCCTTCAGAAGTTCCTCAGCTGTCATGGGAAGCTCCAAAGAATCACAAATAATCTGGGCAGCATCCAGAGCCTTTTTTCCCATCACAGATGACTTCACATCCCATGTATACTGCTTTCCAAAGCGGTCGCATATTTCCTGGAAAGACACGGTGTAAAGCCGCTCTGTGTCTGCAATAAGAAGACGAAATAGGACAAAAGATGGCATTTAAAGTGCTGCTTAGGATTAAACATAAAAGAGACATTTGGTTTGCTGCCACAACCTAGTTTCAGGGGAGTCGATGTGTAAATTTACATGAATTAAAAAATCAGCAACCCATATAACCAAAATCTTATAAGTAACATTTATTTATTTGATTTTAAAATGCAGACTTTGCCAAAAAAAAAATTCTTTAGTTGCAGTTTATTAAATAATTAATATGAAGAATACTATAACTGTTCTGCTCTTGGTAGAGAAACTCAAGTAAAGCAGGCTAGTTACTGGGTTGGACTGTCTGCTCCATCTGAAGAAAGTGGCTTTGAAGACATGCTGCAGCTTTTCAAAAGCATTAGCTTAAAGATTGATAGGTGGAGCTCTCTTAGTTTCCATACAATAACTGCCCAACGCTAAAATTTTAAACAGTCCAATTTGTCTTTTTTGTAAGCCAGCTGAGTAGCCCGCAGTGTGCAGCAAGAGTTTGAGGGTGAGGGAACTTAACCAGAGTTATCAGTCAGAAAACACCAAGAACGCCTTCTGAAGTCAGAATTCAGACTGAGTTTTGTATCCAACATGGCTACATAATGAAAATTGGAGGCACTTACTTTATCTTCACGCTCTTGAATGTTTGTATCTCTTTAACCTAGAGGCACATAATAGTGTAAAATAAATTATATTTGTGAACATGTTTCTTTTGTGTTTGAATGTATAATATGGAGAGAAATATTTATTAGCTTGTATTGCTAATAGTAGTTAGTACAAAAACAAACTCCCAAAGTTTTCCAACTTGGAACAGCTTGGGACTGATGTCTTTCCCGGCTCCAAGCTATGGCTTCAGAGACAGATCTAACTCAGTATCAGCTTCAGACTAATTTACTCCAGATCTTCTCTGGCATCTGATTAAAAGTCCAGACTAAGCCTTAAATTATATTTGACTCCTATTTATTTGTGCCATTCCTTCTTCTGATTTTCTTTTGGGGAGAGATACATGCTGGCTGCATTAATTTGTTCCCTGTTTTATAATTCTCGGTGAAGAATCTCTGTTATGCTGATAAAACTACAAGGCATATGATGCAAAGCATCCCCCTTTCCATTGGGAAATTCTCTATTGCTGTTGAATTTGGCTTATTATTGCTTGATTGTGAGACATGTCAAGCTCAAGGCCAGCAGCCAGGATGCTATACCAAAAAAAAGTCTTAAATTGAACTTTAGCTACTGAAACTTGCAGACACCCTGGGTGACATACCTTTTATCTGTTATTAGGAGCCCTGGATATTACGGTGACTGCTTTAGCTTTGACATCAGAATCTATGTTAGATGCTCATTTTCTGAAGAATGAAAAGAAGGGGGTTTATGACTTGGCAAAATATGTTGGCAAAAGTTGACTAATGAGGACAGTCTATCAGCCCAGCTAAGTTACATTAGCACTAAAGAAGGCTACATCCCTTTTAAACCCTTTATCTGGCAGTATTTTGGGTAATCAATAGAAAAAAGAAAGTGGTAGTGTGACACAAAATTATTTGGAAGCACCAAAAATAGGACAACTAGCTAAATGTTAGCCCCCAAACAACAGTGTTCATCTGCTTCAGAACATCTGTGTAGTAATAAACTACAGGGCTTTTTCACAGTTTTATTATTGTAGACTGAATTTCATCACCCTTTTGATGTTTTCTGGCATTAATACTGCTTTAGAATTAGTCTAGAGGAGCTGCACCTCCTTAAATTAGAATTTCATGTAAAAGGTTGTTTATTTTTGTAATTTCAAAAGTGAAACTCCTATTACATATATACACATTACAAGCACAGTGATTTATTTGTCTTCCAACTAATGAAAGCCCAAAACACATTTCTCCAAAAATAATAAAGGTTTCTGATTCCCACAACCCTCCACAGATGAGCAACGTTCTGCTATGATCGACACAGTTATGAAGACTGCTGACTTGACAGATGTCCAGCAGGCGACCACTGCCACCTTCCACAAGCAGGGTAAGCCACAAAAGGTCACTGATAAAGAAGCTGGCTGTTCAGAGTGCTGTATCCAAGTAAATTAATGGAAATTTGAGTGGAAGCAAAAAGTGTGGCGAAAGGAAAAAAAGGTGCACATCATTCCCTCACAGATGAAAGTACATTCTGCTTTGCATTTGGAAGTCGAAGCTCAACAGTCTGGAAGAAGAGCGGACAGACACAGAGTCCAAGCTCCAAGGTCTAGTGTGAAGTTTCCTCGGTCATTATTTTGGGAGACCTGTCATCTGCTGGTGTTGGTCAACTGGGTTTTATCAAGTCCAAAGTCAGTGGAGCAATCTGCTAGGACATTATAAAGCACTTAATGCTTCCTTCTGCTGACAAGCTTTATGGAAATGATTTTCCAGTGGTATCCGTCAGCAGTAATGATACCTGAATTTAATCCCCATGGAAACACCAGCAAACTGGCCTGACCTATTGTCAAGAAGATGTGAGTAGCCAGAACCAAAAATGCAAAGACCTGAAAACCCGTCTCAAAGCAACTAGGGCTTCCTGAACTCCATGCAGACCAAGTACTGAATGCAGATACTGTACAGCACATGGACAAGCACTCACTGGCAACCTTGTAACCCTGCTTGTAAGCTATAATTATTAATTAATCTTTAACTAGAATAAGAGTTTCACTTCCCAAATAATATAACCGAAATTAAGGGTTGCCCTATGTTATTATAATTCATTAAGATATAACTGTAGATCAGAAATGAAACTTCAGCTAAAGTTATCCAGCTTCCTTGAACCTAAACATAGATATTTGTACTTTCTAGCGCTGATGGCTTCATAGAATGTCAGCCGAATTCATTGTTACTTATAAACACAGAATATATTCTGGTCATCATGTTTGATACGATGTTTTAAGTTAATTATGTGCAAAAACGTCATAAACACGCATTTTTTCCTACGACGTTCGTTAGATGAACTCTTCACGGCTTTAGACACAGTGAGAACGAACTGCAGATCAACAGGAAGATCGGTTCAAGAGAAGCCGCATATAGAAACACAACAGAAGATCAACAGTTTGAATACCGAGCAATAATCCATCCATGTCGAAGATGACATGGCTCGCAAGTTTGTAGCTGCTGCCTGAAGTCGACATGTTTCATCTTGCGTCAGCTCCGCGCATGCGCACTAGTGATGTGACGTTCACAAACGAATCGATTCTTCAGAACGGCTCCTTACCTTGAACGATAGGACTCGAGTCTTAGTTAGTTAGAGCCGTTCTTTGTTTTTTATTAATCATTGAACCTACCAATGACATCTGTGATACATTTCTCTCCTTATTCCACAATAAGATCCAGACAATTTGATCAGACCTCACCACTCTCACCTCACACTTACCCCTTCAACTGATTCACAGCTCTGGATCCTTCCCCTATTCTTGCTCTTTTCCAGAGGCCTGCGTAGAGGAAGTTGAGGCCACTGTCAGGGCCATTAAATCCTCTACATGTGCCCCGGACGCCTTCCCAACGGTCCTGGTTAAGGCCCATTTAGCCTCCCTCCTTCCTCTTATCACTGCCAGAGTGAATGAAACCCTCCAATTTGATCACATTTGCCATTGTCAAACCTATCCTTGAAAAACCTACCCTGAACCCTCAGAGTACAGACCCATTTTCAGACGCATTTTCAACATTCCCTTTCTTACTAAAGTTCTGCAGAAATTAGTGTCATTTAAGAGCACTGCAGTACAGCCAGCAGCCGGGTTCCAGAGCACTGCGGTACAACCAGCCTCTTCCGCACGCCGCAGACGATGTCATTTCAGCTCCAGTCTCCAGACTGTAGGTCGGCTCAACGCCTCAGCTCCAGCTCCTGCTTCAGTCTCCACTGAGGGTTCTGCTGGCGCTTTAGCTCCTGTCTCCACTGGAGGTTTGCCAGACGCCTCACTTTCTGCACCTGCTAAGTCTCCTGACCCTGTTCCTGTACCTGTTCCTGAGGGGTTCGAGGACGAGCCGCCTCCACTTTCTGTTCCTGTTCCGGAGGGGTTCGAGGACGAACCGCCTCTCCTTCCTATTCCAGAGGGGTTCGAGGACGGACCGCATCCGTCTTTAGAGCCTCAAGGGCTCCGCCGCAGATCTTCTGGGCCCCACTGCAGATCTTCAGGGCTCCAGTGGTTCTTGCAGGGCTCTCCAGAGCCCCGCCGTGGGTGCAACCAGCTTCCACACCGTTCTACAGAGTTCCTCCGAGGGTCCTCTACGCTGCTTGGCCAGCCTCCAGACCACATGCTCCTTCATCGCAGGCCTCCTAGACTCCTTCTCAGTCGTCACAGACTTCATAGACTCCTTCTTAGTCGTCGACGGCCACTGTGGTCTGAACCTCTTGGCCGTCCACCTGAACTCTATACCTGCTCGGGACGGCGGTCCACCTAAACTCTGTTTTTTTTTGTTTCCTGGTTCGTTTTCCTGTGCTGCCCCTCGGCTTTGGAACAATTTGCCTCCACATCTAAGGGCTCTACAGACCCTGACACATTTTAAAACAGGCCTTAAAACCTTTCTCTTTGCCCAATGTTTTAATGGACTTTAAATGCTGTCCTGCTTTTATTTCTTTTGCATTTAATTGCCTCAAGACTTTTACTTGTGGATTTTATCTGCATTTTAATTTCTGTTTTTATTTCATTAGTTGTTTTTCTCTGTCTATCGACTGTAGCACTTTGAGATTTTGTTAGGAATGTAAAGTGCATTACAAATAAAATTTATTAATACAACCAGGTACATTACTTTATCTTGATATATACCCTTATTTATTTATAATGTATTTATACATTATAAATCCTCTTCAGGTTGGAGGGGAGTTCCTGCCTCAAGTGGAGGAGTTCAAGTATCTCGGGGTCTTGTTCACGAGTGAGGGAAGAATGGAGCGGGAGATCGACTGACGGATTGGTGCAGCTGCCGCAGTAATGGGGGCACTGTACCGGTCCGTTGTGGTGAAGAGAGAACTGAGCCGGAAAGCGGAGCTCTCGATTTACCAGTCGGTCTACGTTCCTACCCTCACCTATGGCCATGAACTTTGGGTCATGACCGAAAGAACGAGATCCCGGATACAAGCGGCTGAAATGAGCTTCCTCCGTAGGGTTGCCGGGCACTCCCTTAGAGATAGGGTGAGGAGCTCGGCCATCCAGGAGGGGCTTGGAGTAGAACCGCTGCTCCTCCACATCGAGAGGAGCCAGTTGAGGTGGCTCGGGTATCTATATCGGATGCCTCCTGGACGCCTTCCTCTGGTGCTGGTCCAGGCACGTCCCGCCAGGAGGAGGCCCAGGGGACGGCCCAGGACACGCTGGAGGGACTATGTCTCTCGGCTGGCCTGGGAACGCCTTGGGCTCCCCCCGGAGGAGCTGGAGGAGGTGTCTGGGGAGAGGGACGTCTGGGCATCTCTGCTGAGTCTGCTGCCCCCGCGACCCGGTCCCGGATAAAGCGGAAGTCGACGAGTACGAATACAAGTACGAGTATTTATTTTTATCTGGGAATAAAATTTTAATAATCCCTGAATGCCCTCAAGCGGTCAAAATTATTAGCCGAATTAAAAGGAAAGCACAATATGCAGTTTCAGCCATCGCACATCTTTGGGTAAGTAAAGCGTCTGCCTGGCATGGTGTGAGATTAAGTGATGTTATTATTCTATTCAAAAATACTTTATTAATCCTGAAGGGAACTTAAATATTGTTGTAGTCCATATTATGAAGGTTTCTTCAAAGAGCCGTAGATGACTGATGGCTGTGGACATGAAGGATCTCCTGTAGTGGTCTTACAGCAGATCTGAAGATGCCTCTGACTTAAGATACTCTGTTGTTGGACAACAGTCTCATGAAGAGGATGCTCAGGGTTCTCTGTGCAAAGAAGGATTCTTCATAAAATAAAGAACATTACAATGATCTCCAGAGGAGAGTCTTCCATGTCCTTATATAGCCCACTGTGACATCAGCCTTCCTATTAGCTGCAATGCCTGCTGGGAGTTGTGGTAGCAGACCATACTGTGGTATATAGTAGCAGATGACACTGGAAGGTATAGTAGCGAGTAAATGGTCCAAAAACCTATTGAAGAATGTGTTTAGTTCATTGGCTCTGTCCAGACATCCATCGGTCCGATCTTCTTTCTGCTTGAAGCCTTCAGGTCACTGGTGATCCAGGCTTTGTTATTGGGGAAGCATCTCACCGTTCTGGTGGGGATTGTGGGATCCACACAGAAGTTTTTTGGGTTTTTTTGTCCGGCGGAGTAGCACTCAGAATTGTTGTCTGAGTGCCAAGAAAAAGCCCAAATGATTTACTTTCACAAGTGAAGCATTGCAGCTAACGCTTTAAAGCTATGCTTAATATTTATAAAAGAAACTTTATTAGAAACTGCTTTGGGATTATTTCAATTGTTACGCACACGGAGATAAAAATGAAAAGGAAAAAAAATAAGAAACATGAAAGAGAGAGAGGTGGGGCAAAAAAGAAAAGGGGAGAGAAGGAGAAAAGAACAGAGGAAAGAAAGAAGAACGAAGAGAACACAAGACAACACCTTGCATGCCTCCACACCTGCAAAAACCTTCACATCAACAGCTTACATACTTTACCAAAAGTGCACGGTACTCATGAATGCAAGAGATATTCAGTGGCAAATGCGGCTCAATATAGAATATTTGTGTATCTGTTAACGCCTGAATCTAAACACCTGTGGGTCTGAGTGTGAGCACGTTTGAGTATACAAGGTTTTTCCATAAAAATATGCAATAGTGAGTGTGAGGAGCCACAAACCTGCCCCCCTGGACCTGGGACATATATGGAGGAGATCCGAGCCACAGACATCCAAAGGCCCCCCAGAGCACAGGAACCCCAGGAGAACCACCGCTGGTACTGCCGCAACCCCCTACAGAGAAGAGCAGGGGAGAATCCCAGGGGAACCACCCAGCAGACACAGTGCAGAAGCCCCAGGGAGCAGCAGCGACAAGCCCACAGGCCCCGCCGGCAGCTGTCTACACCCGAGCAGATCCAGTCATGGACCCAGAGACATGAGATCACTCCCCAAGCAGAGGCCCGACAGAGCCCAGGGTCCAGGCCCCAGCAAGCAGCCCCTGGAAGTGAGCCAGCACACACCAAAGCTCCCAGCCCACGGACACCAAGAACCACAAGCACACCAGCGGGCAGAGACACCGAGCACTGGCAGGTAGTGTGGCAGAGAGGAAATAGGCCCCACATTTGATGGGGGGCCTAAACTGATCCAGGAGAGGGAGCAAAAAACAGGCACACACAGTCACAATCACACATTCCCTCCCTCATGCGTACAAATAAAAACACACACCCACGCACCCAACATAAAGACAAACAACAATGGACGTCGTACACTCACTCACACTCCCCTTACATACTCTACACTCCCAGGTTCAGCTGCTGATACCCCATAGGGGCAACCAGCCCCTGGACCCAGGAGGTGGTCCCCTTCCCTCCGGGGGTGGAGACAGGCAGACCATCCCAGCACCTGAACCTGTGTTGGGCTAGCCTGGGCTGGTGCCTGAACATGAGCGACCCCAGCCCGGACCCCGACCGCCCGCCCCAACCCCAGTCCCCAACGAACCCCATCCTCATCCGGAGAGGGGGCCATGTAAAAAAGAGGGGTCTGCATGGTCCAAACTAAACCGCCAACCAGAGCCGCCGTAGGATGATATAGTCCCGACCCCCCAATGAATGCCGATTTCTAACCCCATGAGCCCCCCACCCCCAATGAACCCCAACATGAATTTCCCCACAAGGCTACCCCCAACCAAGACACCAGAAGTTTTTTGATATCCTCTCCATGTGGCTGTCACAGTGCATCCCAGTCTGCATCCTCAAAGCTACCTCGCAGGGCTTCTTCAGCTTCCTGTGACCATCTTCTCACAGTTCTTTTTATTACAGGTTGCCTCTGAACAAGGGGCTTATATTTCAAGCAGCGTTTGGTTTTCTCTGGAATAGCAGCAGACAAACTGTTGAAACGTTGGAAGTGTAGCAGAGAGTGAAGCATGGTTAAAATCACCAGATATTGCCACAAACACATTGGGGTGTTGTGTCTGTAGCTTCGCAACAACTGAGCTGATGGCATCACAAGCAGTGTCGGCAACAGCTAAAGGTGGAACTCATACTGTTGTCAAAATAACACTGGTTAACTCTGGGTAAATAATATGGAAGAAAAATTAATGCTAACAGTTCAATATCTAGGCTGCAGAGTTGACACTTCACAGTAACATGTCCAGGATTACACCATCTGTTGTTCAAAAGTACTGCCAGTCCACCTCCTTAATGTTTGCCGCTCCTCTTTAAATCCCTGCATGCTCGTATGGTCAGAAATCCTAGCAGAGAGACACTAGGGTCAGGGACATGATCCTGCAGCCAAGTCTCAGTAAAACACATAATACTGCATTCCCAAAACTCTGGTTGGGTCCTTTGTAGGGCTTGGAGTTCATCCAACTTGTTTTCCAACGATCTCACATTGCCCATCATGATCGATGAAAGATATGGTTTGAACTTCCTCCTTCTCTCTCTTCTCTTTGCTCCTGCTCTGCATCCACAGTGACTCCTTTTTAACTCATCAGGGAACTGGGTTGGTTTGGGTTATTATCGGGTCATTACTGCTGTATTTGAGTCGTAGTTGGTGCTCATGTTGGGTTTACATGGTTTGTGTTGTTCCCCAGCCCTGGAATGCTACATGCACCTCATCGCCCACTTTGGACCTCCTGCCCTCCTGTTCTTTAGAATGGTTTATGTAAGAGGTGGTGTCTGGGCAGAGAAAAATCAGTTTATTTCATTGTGTTTTGCTTGTTTTTGGTGCTTAACTATTTGAGTGTTAGCATTAACTTAAAAGGTAGCCTGCTAACGGTCACTGAGTGCTAACAGGGTCTATATGCCTTATGGCTAGTTTATCTTTTTTCGGTTAAGTTTTAAAGTTACCACAAACCTTACTTTAATGTGTGATTTAAACACAGATCGGATATAGTAGAGCAATTAGCCCGGACCCATGAAACGGATCTTCTTTTTCAACAGCCCATAACTGGCATGGACCTGGATTTGCAGATCGGGAACAAATCTGGGCCAGGAGTGCTGCAAAACTAATGCATTTGGCCAAAATGTGGCCCAGATATGGAACTGTTATTTAATCTTAAGGTTGATTTAGCCAAGACCCCAGCCACAGTAACTAGAGTCACAAAATGCTGCCCAGATTCGGATTTAAACTGCAATACTGATTTGTACAACAGGTCTACATATAGCACAGTACGTGGAAATAAAAGGGTTGCTAATGTAAGCTATCTCCTTTGTGTTTAGCTTAACCACTAACCCCGGATGTAAAGTCATTGCGTCTGTCTGTTCTAATTCCAAATTCCTCAACCAAACCTTCGTTCCTAAACAAACATATGCTCACTGAACTGTGATATCACTTTATCATTTTATTGGTTTTTGTGCATTTCTTTGTACCCTTCTTGTAGCTTTTAGTTTTCCTTATTCTTCTCATTTCCACTTAGTAATGTAGTTGAGTTTTACTAGTCTAGTAGGATAGTTTGTTAATTAAAGTATTTAACCTAAAATTGAATAATTTTTTTTTGTTAATAAATTCTTATTCTGTAAAGTCAATTGTTTATTCTATATATGTGTACAGAGCTTGCTGTTTTGATCACCAGTCCTTGTATTTCCTCTTTCATGTATTGTTCTGTAGCACAACATTCAGGGCTGGTATTCACAGGACAAAACCTGACAAACAGAAAGTTGTTTGGCTAATGATTCCTGATCAGCTGGTTCCCTGATTTCTTAGTCTGGCTAAAATTTTATATTCTAACTTTATTAGTAATACTGTTAATAATAATTGTTAATTATAATTGTTATTAGTTGCTAATGGTTAAATCAATCACTGCTGTGGTGCTCTGATTTCTTAGTCTGAAACTTTTATAATCTACCGGCTGGGGGTCTTTCAGCATGGAGTTTACATGTTCTCCCCGTGCATGCGTGGATTCTCTACAGGCACTCCGGCTTCCTCCCACAGTCCAAATACATGACTGTTAGGTTAATTGCCTTTAGGCGTGACTAAGTGTGTGTCTGTGTTGCCCTGAGATGGACTGGCGACATGTCGAGGGTGTACCTCGCCTCCCGCCCATAGACTGCTGGAGATAAGCAACAACTTCCCCACAACCCACTATGGAAGAAGTGGGGGAAAAGGTATTTACAAACTGCACTTTATATAAGGATTAATAATATGTCGGTTGCTTGTGTAGTATTTTTAAAGTGATAAGTATCCATGCCTCACACTAAACTGCTAAAACTCCAGCTAACATAAAATTCACAAGGACAAGCTCTTCATTTTAAAAAGGTACTGTTTATGATTGTTGATTGTATGCTACAGTACCTTTATCTGCCTGTCTTGTCCTGCACTCACAGTCTCCGTTATGGTCGCAGTGGCCTTGTTTGAGCTCCTGCGGGATGCTGGGACATGTAACTAGGCCTGGGACAGCCGATGTACCCTCCCCCGCTCGTACAGTGGAAGAGAGAGAATGACAGCAAACAGAGAGACCGTACACTCTTTGGGAACACAACGCTGCTCTGACACCGGGATCACACAGCTCTCCTCCTTTTGTCTGCCCTTCTGCTTCTCCAGCTGTAACTGTCGCCACCTTCTGAGCGATGCTGAGGCAGTTTCCCCCCCCCTTCTCTTTGCCCTGATTCTGTGTCACAGCTGCTTCCTGGATTGCACCGGTTTTCAGTGCATGAACAGCACAGCCTTCAAGCTCCCGGATTTAAGTACTTGGTTGGTGCATACCACGTGGCAAAAAAGGGGACGGAGTGGGGCGGACTGCATCAAGCTCTATTGTGCTGTAAAATGGAGGGGGGCCCCGGGATAAGTAGCCACTCCCACTTCTTCTCCTCCTCCCACCTCTTCTTCATGAGCACAAGACTTCAATTATCTCATGAGTCCAATCTTGCACATAAAACTGCATTTGATGTTATTTATTTCAGCTGATTACTTTTTGATTTCTAACTGAGGTTTGTTAAGGTCTAAAATATCTCTCCTTTTCACATGGCAGCTCTGTGAAATTTGTCATAAGGTATGACTACTCTTTAGAAAATCTCATGAGGCTTCATGTGCAATTACGTTTACATGGAGGTTAGCTAGTTTACATACTTACTCCCATGTTTCCCCTTTAATCACATGTTGTCCGGAAAGCTGCTTCTTTCTTCTCTCACATGACAAGGAAGGTCCAAGCACTTTGTTTTAACTCACGTCAGCTTTTATTTTATTAGACTTTTCAAAGTGCTTAAAAGACAAAGCGTTAAACAAATTAAGATGGTCCACAGCAACACAATTTATAAATTAATTTGCCAATACAGGATAATTAAAATACATTTAAAACACATATAACTCAAAATATGTAAATGATACATAAAGCATTTTAAAACTATCACTGCATAACAATTAATGAGTCTAATAAATGCTCTATCTAAAATGTATGTTTTCTGAATATGAAAGAATGTTGTACTTCAGACTTTTTAACATATGAGACTTAAAAGACGGGTCCTGGTAAAAAAAAAATACCAGAGGATTCTCACTATAACATTTGGGACTAAAGAAATACTGTTCAGAGAAAGAATAGAATTAGAAAGTTACTCTCTGAGTTTTATATTACCAAATATATACATACCTTTGATATAGTTTGTAACACTCACTTTTTTTTAGAAGTGACATGTAGGAAGTCTGTAATGATTCACAAGCAGATTATCAGATTTTGAATAGATTATTCAGAGCTGTTATAATCTTGCTGATGGGAAAAAAATATTGTTATGGAACCAGATGATTAAAAGACAGCAAGTTATGGCCAAAGAGACACATCTGCAGGAAAGATCCAATTAAATATTATTTAACCTTGTCTATCGTGACACCAAACAAGGTTTATTAACATCTTGGACAGCACATATGTATGGACAGAAATAAAAATGAAGGTATAATTGGTAGCACAATGGAAAAATGCAGAGTTATTACTGAAATTATTTTTGTGCATCTTGTTTGATATGTACCCCCAAGGACATCTTTCCTTGCAAAGGACCAGATGCTATAACAGTGGCAAAAAGGGGCTTTGTACATTTGGAATTCCAAGAAGGATTTATAGTGATAACGAAATATACATATTTTAACAAAGTCATACAAAAATTGGTAAATGTTTTAAGATTGACCTGAAAATACAGTGTAGCTACCACCCCTAGAGTCCAGGGTTGGTAGAGATAACAAATGGGACAGTTAAAAGTAAGCTTAGGAAGACAATGGAAGAAACAAACAGAAATTGGGTTGAATGTTTAGAAATAGTAAAACTTAATATGAGGATAACCCCAACAGCTCAGGGTGGATTAACACCTTTTAAAATAATACATAGCAGACCTTATTATATCCCTGAACTCCAAAAAGAACTAAAAAATCCACAACAAGAGGCAACATTAGCAGATTTCATGATGAAGGCATTACAGTTTAGAGACATACAAAATGCTAATAATCTGCCAAATGATGTTTCTGAAGCCCTACAGGTTCCTGGTGACATGAAAGAAGGTGACTGGGTGCCTATTAAGACCATTAAGAATAAAGCGTGGTCTGATCCAACGTGGGAGGGTCCATTCCAAGTGTTATTGACAACTCCCACCGCTGTGAAAATCCAAAGCATACAGGTGAGCCTGTCAGTCCTTTCACCCACAGGTTGGAAATGATAAAGCCTAACTTCAAAGGGGTTGTCGCCATCTAGTGGAGGCTTCGTCTCAATGTCAGTGACGAAACCAACGATCTTTCCTAGTCTTTTAGGGGTGAGAGAGAGACTAACAGGTAAATCTAAAGTAAAGATGTTGTTGAAACATTTAATTTAGTTTTTCATGTGTGTCCTGATTGTGTTAATAATATGCTAGACATTTCCACAATCTCATAATCTCCAGAAATTAGAGGTGGATCCATGAAGATTTCCATGGAATGTTTATACAAGATACAAATTACTTGTATGAGACTAACAGCTGGTACCAATATGCAAAAATATTGTAACCAAGTCCAGAAACAATTCTGGTTGTTATGTATATACTGAACTTCCTATCTCTTCCAACCAGCCCAGGTTGACAGCTAGACCAGTACCAGCGCCAAGAGATGAGTGTTTTATCAGAAACAGCGTTTCTGGTACCAGTACCAGTTTCTGCATGGTAATGGGTAATGAAACATTTTACAACTGTGACGTTACAAAGTTTAAACAGTTTAATGTTACAACTCCTGTGTCCAATTATGTGGAGCTTCTTGCAGGTTCCTATTTTTCTCATTGTGTCGTGGGCACCGGTTCCATCCCAGTGGAGACTATTCCAATGCTTCAATTTTCCCTGAGTAGGAGTAAGAAGGAACTCATCCGTCTGAAGCCACATGACGAATTTAAGCATAGATCAACAGGAAATAAGATTTTTGAAGTTTATTCCCATGGTTGGGAGTAGGAAAGAACATGCTTAGATTGGAAACTATAGATTATCGACTGGGACTGTTTGTTAATGCAACCACAAAAGCTCTTACAGGACTGTCCACAGAAAGTCACAGAACTTCGAACCGTGGTGTTGCAGAACAGGATGGTTTTGGACTTGCTGACGGCCTCGGTTGGGGGGGCTTGCGCTCTCCTGAACGAGACCTGCTGCACCTACATCCCTGATGAGACCAACGGCGAAGATAGACACACAGTGAGCGATGCTATACGCCAATTAAATGAAATTAAAAGGGGAATGTAGCAGGATGTCCATCCAGGCCGAGGAAGCGTTTTTTCGTGGCTTACTTCTGGACCGTGGTGGCAACTGCTTTTGAATATCATAACCCCTGTCATCGCTGTGTTATTGTTGTTCTGCCTTTTTACTCTGTGTGTTATTCCCTGTATCAGAGCAATGATATTAAGGATGGTTGGAGGAATTGTTGATACAATGTTGTCCCAGGATTACCAGCTTCTAGACGAGGACCAGGACTATGATGACATTCTGGAGGAGAAGTCACTAAACTTAACAATGGTTAATGTTTAATGAGGTGTATGCTTAATGCTTTTTGGAAGTGTATACATGGATGTGTTGTTAAACTAATCAATAATAAACAGGAGGGAATTGTTGGAAAAATGTATATAAATTATCATTGTTTAGTTTAAACTAGGTTTATATTTTAAGTTCTACTAATAGTGACGATGATTCCTGTGATTTTTTAGTGTGTAAAAGGGAGTAGAGAGTTAAGGAATGTGGTGGAGTGGATCACTCTCTGGACATGACATGCTCATACCATATATGGGAATGGCTACTTTTTATGTTGAAAATCTTTGTAAGAATTGGCTGAACCAATTCCCCTTTTTTGCTTGTAAGAATGTGAGTTGTAAATAAAGGCTGGTGCAAGGATTTATTCTTTGTGAGAAGGAAGTGCTGTTTGGCAGAGGACTAGCTTACCCTTGCAAGTCAAACTTACTTGGTTATCTTGTGTCTTCTTTTGCACTGATCTGTAATTATCAGCTTTTTAACTCTAACAGAAAGAATAAACCAACATAACATAACAATGATGAAGACAGAGAACAAACATGCAAAAAGTCCCGTCTTCTGTACATCTTCAATTTGGGAGACTTGAGGTAGATAAAAGACATCTTCTCATCCGTGATCTTATTCAAAGCAAACGTTGCACTGCCCAAGGGATTATTATGCCCATTGTAAAAACAGTGTTCTTCACCCACATCTTCAATCACTCTCCAGTGATTAGCTTACAGTTCTTTGGTTGTGCTGGGACGTTGTCCTTCATGGGGTGATCTCCTTTCTTTACATCCTGTGATGGTTGGAGCAGGCCTAGTGCTCTAACCCGTTGGCTTGGGCCGACGTCCCTCAGGAGTGGAGTCATCTGGTGGATTGGGAAGCCGTCTGCGGTAAGCAGCCACTGTTCGGAATTGTTTGGAATGGACTGTTTGCGTTTGGACCTTTGATGTCTCTTCCTTGGCTGGTCCAATAACCCTTGCTGCAGTTGGTGTACTCTGACTGCATCCTGCTAATGGCAGACAGCTCCACCTGGAGAGAAGGCTTGTTACAGTTGCAGACAAAATTCTACAGTAATAGCTGTTTTCAGTGGCCTTCAACAGTTATAGAATAAATCAACTATTCTGTTTTCATTGCACCAAAAAAAAAGAAACTTATGTCTACCCTTATTTTGCATGCAATTCAAATGCGGTTGTTCATTATTACCCCAGGTGCTTAACTCAATTTGCATCATATTAAAGCTCAAAAATCTTCAAATAGGGATATTTACTATGATAAGTAAGACTGGTCCATTCTAAGTCTGCATTTTATCCACTGTATCACTTGGCGATGTCAAACTTTAGATCTGCTGCAGTCTGAACTCCTTTATTTCCAATAGTTGTTTCAGTTACTGAAGGTTAAAATAATTTTGTTTGTATTTTTACCTTTTTCATTAACCAGAAACTACTTTAATAATTACACGGATCTTCATCAAAATATCCAGCAAATGAGAATTAATCTTTTGACTAATTTAGAGGAATTAACCCCGTACATTCAGACAGGTTCTCAGGATGAGGCCTTGGGGAGTTGGGCACCAGTTTTATAGACAAAACACAAAGTGTAATCTTCTCTCACAATGTCACTAAGTTCTCACTGGAGATATGAGCAACCTTCCCCACAGTTACAGTACTGCTCCCATACGTCCTAAAACTTTTGTAACCCAGTGTTTCATTTTTTTTTATTAAGGCTTACATTCCCTCTTTGTACGCATGGTTCAACCCATTAGTCAATTTAGCATTTGTCTTTTGTCTTTAATGATTGAAAAAAATGTTTTAGCAACCAAGACCACATTACATATAATTCAAAGAAATTAAGAATCTATTTCCTTCTTGCCAATAGATTGCTTCTCAAAAAGTTCATTTTGTATATCAATATAAAGGTCTATTTTCCCTAGTAGACTGTTTATTTTATAATTGCGTTAGCTTCAGTTTGTGTAGGTAATGTGGCATTTTCCTTTAAATTTCATTTGAAGTCACGCATATAATTTTAACCTAGTTAGAACCTCATAGGATTGATGTATTTCAAATACAGTGCCTTGCGAAAGTATTCGGCCCCCTTGAACTTTTCAACCTTTTGCCACATTTCAGGCTTCAAACATAAAGATATAAAATTAAAATTTTTTGTGAAGAATCAACGACAAGTGGGACACAATCGTGAAGTGGAATGAAATTTATTGGATGTGTCAAACTTTTTTAACAAATAAAAAAACTGAAAAGTGGGGCGTGCAATATTATTCGGCCCCTTTACTTTCAATGCAGCAAACTCACTCCAGAAGTTCAGTGAGGATCTCTGAATGATCCAATGTTGTCCCAAATGACTGATGATAAATAGAATCCACCTATGTGTAATCAAGTCTCCGTATAAATGCACCTGCTCTGTGATAGTCTCAGGGTTCTGTTCAAAGCTCAGAGAGCATCATGAAGACCAAGGAACACACCAGGCAGGTCCGAGATACTCTTGTGGAGAAGTTTAAAGCCGTATTTGGATACAAAAAGATTTCCCAAGCTTTAAACATCCCAAGGAGCACTGTGCAAGCAATCATATTGAAATGGAAGGAGTATCAGACCTCTGCAAAGCTACCAAGACCCGGCCGTCCCTCTAAACTTTCATCTCGAACAAGGAGAAGACTGATCAGAGATGCAGCCAAGAGGCCCATGATCACTCTGGATGAACTGCAGAGATCTACAGCTGAGGTGGGAGAGTCTGTACATAGGACAACAATCAGTCGTACACTGCACAAATCTGGCCTTTATGGAAGGGTGGCAAGAAGAAAGCCATTTCTCAAAGATATCCATAAAAAGTCTTGTTTAAAGTTTGCCACAAGGCACCTGGGAGACACACCAAACATGTGGAAGAAGGTGCTCTGGTCAGATGAAACCAAAATCGAACTGTTTGGCCACAATGCAAAACGATATGTTTGACATAAAAGCAACACAGCTCATCACCCTGAACACACCATTCCCACTGTCAAACATGGTGGTGGCAGCATCATGGTTTGGGCCTGCTTTTCGTCAGGAGGGACAGGGAAGATGGTCAATATTGATGGGAAGATGGATGGGGCCAAATACAGGACTATTCTGGAAGAAAACCTGTTGGAGTCTGCAAGAGACCTGAGACTGGGACGGAGATTTATCTTCCAACAAGACAATGATCCAAAACATAAAGCCAAATCTACAATGGAATGGTTCACAAATAAACGTATCCAGGTGTTGGAATGGCCAAGTCAAAGTCCAGACCTGAATCCAATCGAGAATCTGTGGAAAGAGCTGAAGACTGCTGTTCACGAACGCTCTCCATCCAACCTCACTGAGCTCGAGCTGTTTTGCAAGGAAGAAGGGGCAAGAATTTCAGTCTCTCGATGTGCAAAACTGATAGAGACATACCCCAAGCGACTTGCAGCTGTAATTGCAGCAAAGGGTGGCGCTACAAAGTATTAATGCAAGGGGGCCGAATAATATTGCACGCCCCAATTTTCAGTTTTTTATTTGTTAAAAAAGTTTGACACATCCAATAAATTTCATTCCACTTCACGACTGTGTCCCACTTGTTGTTGATTCAACAAAAAAAAATAGAATTTTATATCTTTATGTTTGAAGCCTGAAATGTGGCAAAAAGTTGAAAAGATTAAGGGGGCCGAATACTTTCACAAGGCACTGTATTTATAGCTTTTGTTAGCTCTATGTTTTAGCCATTTACATCATTAGAATTATTCATTAAGAATTAATTAATTTATAATCATGTATTTCAAATAAATTAGTATTAATTAAATTGGTTCACCACAGTGAATTTACCTAATGTCATAGTTTTGACTGCCGACTTGACACACATGCAGAGAACACTCAGAAACAATGAACGTTTAAGTATTTTATTTAAGGCTGAAACGAGAGTCCGGCAACCATGAAGCCCAGACTGGGCTGTGATGGGAAGGAACGTGGGGGTAAGTAACTGACTAGAAACGAATAGCCTAGACGCAGGTAGTGCTTATTGAGAGGGCGTCGGTATCCACCAGGGAGAGGATGCGTCAGGGCTGAGAGCTGATCCAGAGAACGATGCCAGCAGGAGCCAGAAAGATAATCCTTCGAGGAGGGGTGGACAGGATTCGCGGCTGAAACGGTACGCTGATCTGTTCGGACTGTCAGCCAGGTAAGATGTCCGGTGAGTTCACAGTCCGTGGGAATTCCAGAGATTCTTCTTAACCAAGGTAACGTAGCATAAAGCAACACCTGCATAGGAGAGCAAAGGTTACTAAGAGCTTGGCTTGACAATAATACTTAACGTGAGATTCAAGGAGAGCCGGTTGTAAAACCACTGGGGCAAAACAGTCAGCCGCTAAAGTGCTGGCAGTCCTCTCCTTTTATTGCACGGTGGCTGATGATCAGATAGGCTGCACCTGTCAGGCTCTAGATCTCAGGACTCCTGCGACACCTAGTGAGGAAACTGGTTACTGGCAGATCAGCAGTTCAGGCCTTGACACCACCTCCCCCTCAACGGCCGACACCCGGCGGCCCATGTGGAGCACGCTGGGAGGAAAGGAAGTCCTGGATGAGGGCAGGGTCCAATATAAAGGAAACAGGCACCCAGGAGCGCTCCTCCGGACCTTACCCCTCCCAGTCGACAAGGTACTGCCACCCACGACCCCGTCGACGGGAGGCCAGGATCCGGTGGACCGAATATGCAGGGTGGGCCTGGAAGTCCCGGCCGGGCGGAGGGGGCTCGGCTGGAGGGCAGAGCCCACTGGCATGGACAGGCTTAATCAAAGAAACATGAAAAACAGGGTTAATAAGGAGACTGGATGGAAGGCGGAGACGAACAGCGGAGGGACTGATAACGGAATGGATGACAAAAGGACCTATAAACCTGAGAGACAGTTTCTTAGACATGGACCTGAGTGGGACGTCACGTGCGGAAAGCCAAACCTTCTGACCCGGGCGGTAAGTGGGGGCCGGCACACGTCGCCGGTCAGCATAGCGCTTCGAGAAGCGATCAATGACTGTGAGGATGGCGGTCATGCCACCGGAACATGGAAGACCTGTCACAAAGTCTATGGTGATGTGGGACCAGGGCCGTGAAGGTGTACTAAGTGGCTGTAAAAGGCCGGCTGGAGGTCGGTTGGAGCTCTTATTCCTGGCGCAGGGCACACAAGCAGCAATGTAGTCCCTCACGTCTCAGTGTAAGGTGGGCCACCAGTACCTCCTGGAGATCGAGGCTATAGTTCGGCTGGCCCCGGGGTGGGTGGCGAATCTGGCCGAGTGGAACCACCCAATAAGACGGGATCGTACGGCAACAGGAACATAGAGGCGCCCCGCTGGACCATTACCAGGCCCCGGGTCATCAGAAAGGGCTCGCCGCATGTTCTCCTCTATCTCTCAGGTTAAAGCACCGACAGTACAGGAAGGAGGTAGAATAGGAGTCGTTTCCTTTTCTGATTCGTCCTGGCCGAGTTGACGAGAGAGAGCGTCAGGTTTGGTGTTCTTTGTTCCGGGTCTAAAGGAAATAGAAAAATTAAAACGGGAAAAAAACAGTGACCAACGTGACTGATGTGAGTTAAGGCGTTTGGCCGACTGAATGTAAGATAAGTTCTTGTGGTCTGTCCATACCAGTACGGGATGCTCGACCCCCTCCAGCCAGTGATGCCATTCATCCAGCACCAGCTTGAAGGCCAGTAGCTCCCTGTCGAACACCTTCATAGTTCTGCTCGGCCGGAGACAGGCGACGGAAGAAGTAGGCACAGGGGTGGAGTCTTCCGTCCAGGTCCGAGCACTGGGAGAGTACAGCCCCTGCTCCCATGTCAGAGGCATCCACCTCCAGGATGAACTGCTTGCTGGGGTCCGGGTGGATGAGCACGGGGGCTTGGGAGAATCGGCCCTTGAGCTTGGAGAAGGCCGCGTCGGCTTCAGTGGTCCAGATATACGGTACCTTAGATGAGGTCTGAGCAGTTAGAGGTCTGGTCACCCGGCTGTAGTCCCGTATGAAGCGTCTGTAAAAGTTTGAGAAACCAAGAAACCGCTGCAGTTGTTTTCTGGAGTCAGGTTTAGGCCAGTCCAAGACAGCTTTTATCTTCTCCGGATCAGCGCGAAACTGTCCACCCTCGAGAATAAGCCCTAAGGAGCTGATGGATGACGTGTGGTATTCACACTTCTCAGCCTTCACGAAAAGTTCTCCAGCAGGCATTGGAGAACCAGGCGGACATGCCGGTGGTGATCGACCAGGTTCCTGGAGTAAATTAAAATGTCATCAAGATAAACAAAAACAAAAGTTTTTAAATAGTCTCTCAGAACGTCGTTCACCAGGGCCTGGAAGACTGCTGGAGCATTGCATAAACCGAAGGGCATGACTAAGTATTCAAAGTGTCCCACAGGTGTCTTGAAGGTGGTCTTCCACTCCATTCTTCCCTCACTCGTGAACAAGACCCCGAGATACTTAAACTCCTCCACTTGAGGCAGGAACTCCCCTCCAACCTGATGAGGACAAGCCACCCTTTTCCAGTCGAGATCCATGGCCTCTGACTTGGAGGAGCAGATCCTCATCCCCGCCACTTCACACTCGGCTGCGAACCGCCCCAGCGCATGCTGTAGGTCTTGGCTAGAGGGGGCCAGCAGGACCACGTCATCTGCAAAAAGAAGAGACGAAATCCTCTGGTCCCCAAACCAGACCCCCTCCGGCCCTTGGCTGCGCCAAGAAATCCTGTCCATAAAAGTTATGAACAGGACCGGTGACAAAGGGCAGCCCTGCCGGAGTCCAACATGGACCGGGAACAGGTCCGACTTAATGCCGGCAATGCGGACCAAACTCCTGCTCCGCTGTACAGAGACCAGATGGCCCCTAGTAAAGGGCCCCCGATTCCATACTCTTGGAGCACCCCCAACAGGGCATCACGAGGGGCACAGTCGAATGCCTTTTCCAGGTCCACAAAACACATGTGGACCGGTTGGGCAAACTCCCATGAACACTCGAGTACCCTGTAGAGGGTATAGAGCTGGTCCAGTGTTCCACGGCCGGGACGAAAATCACACTGCTCCTCCTGAAGCCGGGGTTCGACTATCGGCCGGACTCTCCTCTCCAATACCCTGGCGTAGGCCTTACTGGGGAGGCTGAGGAGTTTGATCCCCCTGTAGTTGGAACACATCCTCCGGTCACCCTTCTTATGAACCACCGGGTTCGAGGATAGCCGCCACAACAGGCACCAAAGACCTTACGGTCGCAGCTACGGTCAGCGGCATCGACAATAGATGCAGAGAACATGTCTCCAACATCCCCTGGAATCTGGTCAAAGCTCTCCCGGAGGTGGGAGTTGAATACATCCCTGGCCAAGGGCTCTGCCAGACATTCCCAGCAGACCCTCACTATCTGGTCCTGACAAAACTCACTACCAAGTCTGTCCGGCTTTCTCCTCCTCCAGCGGATCAAAACTCACCACCAGGTGGTGATCAGTGGACAGCTCAGTCCCTCTCTTCACCTGAGTTTCCAAAACATGCGGCCGAATGTGAGATGATACGACAACAATGTCGATCAATGACCTCCTGCCTAGGGTGTCCTGGTGCCAAGTGCACTTATTTTTGAACATGGTGTTCATTATGGACAATCCGTGACTAGCACAGAAGTCCAATAACAAAACACCACTCGGAGTCAGATTGGGGAGGCCATTCCTCCCGATCACGCATCTCCAGGTGTCACTGTCGTTTCCCACGAGGGCGTTGAAGTCCCCCAGCAGAATAATGGAGTCCCCGGGAGGGGCACTATCCAGCACCCCCGACAGGGAAGCCAAGAAGGCCGGGTACTCCGCACTACCGCTCGGCCCATAGACCGAAAAGACAGTCAGAGACCTGTTCCCAACCCGAAGGCGCAGAGATGTGACCCTCTCATCCACTGAGGCAAACCCCAACACGAGACAGCTGAGCTGGGGGGCAACAAGCAAACCCACCTCAGCCCGCCGGGCGACGTCACGTGCCTCGATTTAATCGTCGTCATGAGGGGTTCTTGAACTGCTCTTTGTCTGAACCGTCACCTAGAGCCTGTTTGCCATGGGAGACCCTACCAGGGGCATTTAAGCCCCAGACAACATAGCCTCTAGGATCATTCGAGCACTCAAACCCCTCCACCAAGTTAAGGTGGCAGTTCAAGGAGGGGAGAAAATGTTCCATTATTTGAAATATCAGTAATTTGAAATAATCTTTTGTGCTAATTAAAAACTATCTTTTGTACTAATTTGAAATTTGTTTGGTATTCCTAGGTAGTGTAGGATTTAATTATTCTTTTATCCTATAAGTCCCCAAAAATGAAACCTTTATCTGAACATTTTCAAACTCATCAAGTTGTCATGAAATCAAACATTTCTCCCTGGGGAGGAGACTGGAGTTTGAGCCGCTCTTCCTCTTTAATGTCAAAAGAGGGGCCTATATTTATCCCTAAAATAAAGGACTTTACCTGCCTTTATGCCCCATAAAGGTCTTTCCTAGAATTTTAATTCCCAAACCCTAATTACTTCTGCCTTTATTCTGTTATAAAGGACTTTAGTCACTATGAGTTTTAATTTCCTGAATCCTAGCCCTGGCTCCAAAACAACATTCAACCTCAATCTGTGTTCCCCAGAATAGAAACCAAATTTGAGTATTAACAGATTTCAAAGCCAGAACCCATCATTGGCTTAGATCTTTTATTTAATAACTGTAGTATTTTTTTTATGTATTCTGTTCAGTTAAATGGCACACCTTTATTGATTTATTAATATTTTCTTCACTGACCCACAATCTATGGCTCACGGGCATCAGGCGTCCAGGAACCACAGGTTGAGGACCACTGCTTTAAACACTGATGCCAGCTTTCTGCAGAGATTAAAGAAAATGGAATAAATACCTTAAATATTTTGTTACCTTTTAAGAGTTTAAGAGTTTCAATTACTAGTTCACAGCTCTAAATTAGCCGCACATCATATTTTCTTTTAACCCAGAGTTCATAAGGAGCTTCAGACATTATTATAAAACAACACAGATCTGTTTTGGATTAAAGGAAAAGCATACTTCACTGTGGTGGGAAATAGTTCCACAGTTTCTGGAAGAAGGCCTTTCTAAGCAGTGTCTTTAGAGAACATGATATTAGAGTTTTTGTGGTACCACTTGTCCAATTAGATTCTATCTTACCTTCAGAACCAAAAATACATCTTTCCATTCTCATTTTATAGGGTTTTGCCAGGGAAGATGTGTTTAACTGAACCCATTACTCTGAAACATTTTTGCTGTTGGGGTGTTAGAGAAAATAACAAGTGTGTTTACATTCCAATGCAACACAGACGTGATTAGACTTTCTTTCTTTTCCCAGAGGAGAAAATGCAGAACCAAGCTTTTCATAGTTTTGTCAGGACCAGATATGAGGTACAGTTTAAGTCAGCAGGCTTCATAAAATCAGAAGAGTGGGAAAATCAGCTAAATTAACCTCTTCCCAGCAGCTGCTGTAAAAACAATGAATTTGCATCTTCCATTCAAGCTCTAGGTAACGCTTGTGGCCAAAGCTGTACCCCACTGGAAGTACTGTGTCAGACTGTACGGAGACCCTCTGCAGTAAAACTAACCCTATTCTCAGAGGTCTCTACCAGTTAGATTTACAGGGTACACTCTAACAACAGGAAACAATGCCTGAAGGAGAGTCCATCAGGTGTTACACATGCGATGGACTTTAAAATGCTCCTCCGTGGGATCTGTCCTGAGGCTGACATAGAAAAAACATGCTTACTGCTGAGTTTTGGAGGTGTTTAAAAATTCCTCTGCCTTTTAAGGACTTTTAGTAGCAATATTTGACCCTGAATCTACCATGATGAGAGAGAGAACTTGTTTCTCTAAAAAAATTACTTTATGACCCTTTTGGAAAAGAATCTCTTTAACACAGGAATAACGTTTAACCTCTTGTTACGTCTGTCAACGTCAAAACCACATCAGCAGCAGTTAATAAGCTTTCTTCATTGCAGAAAAACAGAAAAGATATTTGTAAATGTGTGTGTGTGTTTGTACGTTACCCCCCTCAGTTTCTTGACCGCTCCAGAGTAGGACTGTTGTGGCATACAGTCCCCTATCTGTCCCCGGGCCTGTTGGTCAACATTTGCTCTTTTGTTGTCCACTTTAACTTCTTCAGGAGGGAGGGAAAACTTTGCTCCAGCCTGTTTCTCCTCTGCCTGCATAAGATGTGCTCTCAAGATGAGTCCAGTGTAACGCTCTTCTGGCTCTGGCAAACAGCATGGATTGTTGCCCATCTCAGTGGGTTTTGGGCTTTTTACCAGACTTCTTCTGAGTTTTGTTCTGGTGGAAACTCTCACGCTGTCATCTGCAGCAGGCAGGCAGGACCTCTCCCTTTCAGGTCATGCTGATCAAGCGTCTCTGGTGGAGTGAAGCCGTGGGGAGGGCAGGTGTCTAATGTCCAGGGAGCGCTCAAATCCCCATGTGTATGTGTGTGTGCATGTGTGTAAGAGGCAGAGAAAAAGGTTTAGTACATGGTTCAGATTTTACACAAACAGAAGTATTGTCAGTCAGTCAGTTAGTTTTTCACATACCTGTCATCCATTGTCTTTATTTTTTTCCCCTATTTTCTCTTTTGTCGCTTTTTCAGTCCTTTTTAATATTGTAGAGCTGCAAAAGTTTTAACCCATATATTGATGCACTTGGTGCATTGTGGTCCATATTTTTTTACATGTTTCTCCCTGGGGAGGAGGAGGTAATCCCTTAGAACTGAACCGCTGTCCCATACTGACAGCCTTGCCAAACCCCTTACTTACTGGTAATGGGGGGAATATTCCTTTAAAATCTGCAGACGTCTCCACAAGAGTTTAGAGCTTTCTGGCACCCTAATCGCCTTCCCCCTAACTTACTGGTTAGGGGAGCCTCACTCAACCGTACAGGGAGGGGACTCTACTGGTGAAGTACTGTTCACCCGTGCGCAGCGTGGCATCAACCGCGCCAGCGAGGTCCGTGCGCCTCGCTCCTGTCCTAAAGTGGGAAAAATCCCAGATCCCCTTTGTCTCCAGTAGAAAACAGTTTTTTGTTTTTTCTTTTTTTTTTGCATTTCATTTAAACTTTTAGTTTTAGTCTATTAGAACCATTTGAACTTTTGAAATTTTGAATCTTTTATAATTTGAATTTCAGGCCTTTGGTTACTTTTATCAAACTATTAAGCAAATTAATTTTGATGATAATTAATCAAATTATGCTGATTCATTGTTTCTCACCATCTCTGGAAGAAAACAAATGTGGTTCTTTTAGATTCCAGTGCTAAGTCTCCAAGAACAACGAGTCAGCAGTCCTCCACCCCTTAACACTAAAAGGGTTTGAGGCAGGGAAGCTCTTCCCAGGTTGATCAGAAACTCCTGCCGATGTCCTCGGAAGAACCCAGTCAAGGAATCCCATCCTCGTTGCCATTTGTTGTTGAAAAATGTATTTTTACCAAGACAGAGACCGATGATTGTCACTCAGAATCAGCTTTATTATAATCTTGCAAGAGAGAAGGATTTTTTACAGCATTGGAGATGCGCTCAGTAGTGCTGCCAAATCGTTCTGACTAGACAAAGCAAAGGTTCTCCTTATAAGCTACAACAGTTTGTTGGACCACTTGTTTGCTGAATATTGGACCATTTACACATTGCTGGACACCACCAGGCCTTCTGACGTCATCAGCCATTTTGTATCCAGTATAGTCCGCCACTACAAATCCCAGCGGGCACTGCGGCTGATAAGACGGGGACGTCCCAGTTCGAATGCCGCAGCGGACCATATAACAGACTATGAGACTGCCCACCTTTGCTTTTCACGTTGGAGACCGGACCAACAACTGAAGCATCCCTCTAGAGAATAAGAGGTCCCACGTGGATTCTTCATTTAATCTCCTTCGTTGGCCAACGAAAAATTCATGAAAGAGGTTTCTGGAATAAGAAGGCCAGAAATTTCACTTTGCCTATCGAAGACGTGAGTTTAACACGTAACCAAAAAACCACGGAGTTTTCAAGGAGACGCAGTTTTCCCTCGTTTTTTTTTGTACCAGTCGACTAGTGACGGTCCGTCATAACTTTTCTACCTTTCTGCCATGGAGGCCACCAAGGAAGTACACGGTCTGCTTTGCTGAGTATTTACGGACGCGTGAAACTCTTCAACCCCCCCCTTCTCTCTCTCGCTCCCTCTGCTCAGAAGGAAGACTTCAACAAAGTAAAACCCATCCGTTTATTGTTTTTTTAAATTTCTTTATTAGGGAATAGCTTGGGCAGGGTAGAGTAGAGTAGGATTTTTAGTGCGATGTAGAATCGCCACTTATAGTCGGATGTGTTTTCTGAATTGTATGTGCATGCAACATTGTATTGAAACTTTGATGTGCTGTGTTGATTTCTGAGGCCGCCGTGTCTCGCAAGTTTGTGTCTTACCGTGCGAACACCTGAGCGCAGGTGCGCGGTAGAACTGGACTGCTTTAATAACCTTATAGTGAAATTCTACCATTTTCTTTGTCTTCAGTTTCATGTCTTACTAGCTTGCCGCCAAAAGTTTTATAACTCCTTGTGAGCGCTGACCCCGCTCAGAGTTGGGCGATGTTTTATGACCTAGCATAACTGAGTTACAGTTTGGGAGGGGGAATCTCAAACTCCGTTCAACACCATATTCCTTTGTCATATTATCACTTTTGACATAACTGCTGGTTGTTTCCATACATACCCACTGCTGTTTTGCTTTATTTTGTTTAGTTAGATATTTTACCTTTTTGTGTAGAACTTTCCATGTTTGAGTAGGTGAAGATTATTGAATCGAAGAGTTGATTGTATCAGGCTGATTGATTTAATAAATTTTCACGTAGATAAAGAGAAGGCGTTTTGTGTTTATTTTGTGCAAGAGTGATTTGTCAGTCAAAATAAGGTTAAAGTTCCCCATGTTTCAGCAGAAACGGTTGATTAAACAGTGACATTTAATAATTGTAATTATCAGAGGCCTTGAGCCATAATTACAACACCAGAGGACAACCCTGGTTTCGATTCATAAGTGAGGATTTTGGTTAAGAAATTAATTTAGTCAAATTATGATTTTTAATTATAATTCTTGATAAATATTAATTAATCAATAATCATAATTCCAACAAGTTTTCAAGGTAACTCTCATGAGACCCAGAGAGACGAGGTGAAACCTGTTGTCCTAGACATGTTGATAATGGAAATGGAACCTTAAACAGTGTGCCATACATGTTATCTCATACAAGTGAATAGGAGAAGGTTGAAAAACTATCTTGGTAAGACTAAACAGAACCATCTGTCCTAACCCTGGAGGCAGAAGAGAATAACACAGAAGGGTTTGAATACTTTTATCAGATCCTGCATAGTATCTAGTAGAAAAGAAAACAAGGCACTAAAATTTTCCATAACAGCTTCTCATCAGAAAACCAGGACCACCCTCCCGAGCCCAGCTGAGGGACCATTACATGCGTTCCAGCCCAGACAGTGAGTGCTGATGAAAGACCTCCAAAGGAGGCATTGGAAGCCCAGATGGTGGCAGATTCTCCTCATCACTCACACTGCCATGAAGGTCGCTGAAAGAGCCATTTGGGTCCAAACATCGCATTGCAAGCTGCTCAGGGGCGAACCACCAGAGGAGTCAAATCATGGATAAAGTTTTCCTCACCCTGCTGGGATTTATTGCCCTCTTCGTCTGCATGATTACATTTTCCACTGGCCCTCCAATTGGTCGAGTGGAACGAGGAGCTCTTCCAAGGCCAATGGAAAATTCTTTCGAGGCAACATAGGTGCAACGGAACTTTGGTATCAATTTGCAAACTTTTCAGCTAAAACTACAACAGTAGAAAACTGTTTTATCTGCATGTCATACCATCTCCCCTCTACTTATGTACCTGTACCAGGAGAAAGGAAAATTACGGATTGTGTGTCATCCTGTAATAATGCTTGAGATCCCCAGGACATTAATCCCTCTGAGAACATGACTGAGAATGGATTTCAGATAATAACTTTTGAGAAGGATGGACTCACGTGTTCTGTGTGTGCATTATATTGCTCTCTAAAATTGATGGAATTCTATATGCCAAGTTGCACAGTATCCTACCACTCCTTTGCCTCCACGACTGTCACCAGCATCAGGTGCCGCTGTAATGTGTTACTACCTCTCTAGGGATGGGAGGTAAATAATGTTGGTCAATTTGAGGGCAATTGATCTTCTGTAATTCAGGTGCATGATTTTGTAAACTGTAGCATTTCTGCTAATAAATCCAGTCTTCTAAGGGATGGCAGCATCTTGATGAGTTTAAATTACTCATGTGTAACTGAACGGACCATTAGAGATGCTTTAATGAATGCATCAAAGCCTGCTCCTGATTCATATTGGATCTGTGGAAATGGTCACCTTAGAAGACAGCTTCCTGCTAATTGGACTGGTTTGTGTGCTCATGTTATGCTGGTCTTCTTTACACCCCTTGCACAGTATAACTCCTCCACCTGTTTCAGTAAGTTGTATTCAGAAATGGAGTACTGCTACCCCACTGGGTAGCTTTGATAATACAATTTACATTGATTCTATTGGTGTTCCAAGGGGTGTTCCTGATGAGTTTAAGGCCAGGAATCAAATTGCAGCAGGGTTTGAGTCTATTTTTAGAACTTAAAACCTCGTTTAAACCTCGTTTAAACTAAACAATGATAATTTTTATAAATTTTCCCAACAATTCCCTCCTGTTTATTATTGATTAGTTTAATATCACATCCCTGTATACACCTCCAAAAACTTTTATGTATACACCTCATTAAACATTAAACCATTAAACATTAAACTATTTTTAAGTTTAGTGACTTCTTCAAAGTGTCATTATAGTTCTGGTCCTCGTCAAGAAGTTGGTAATCCTGGGACAACATTGTATCAACAATTCCTCCAACCATCCTTAATATCATTGCTCTGATACAGGGAATAACACACAGAGTAAAAAAAACAGAACAACAATAACACAGCGATGACAGGTGTTGTGATATTCAAAAGCAGTTGCCACCACGGTCCAGAAGTAAGCCACGAAAAAAAGCTTCCTCGGCCGGGATGTACATCCTGCTACATTCCCCTTTTAATTTCATTTAATTGGCGTATAGCATCGCTCACTGTGTGTCTATCTTCGCCGTTGGTTTCATCAGGGATGTAGGTGCAGCAGGTCTCGTTCAGGAGAGCGCAAACTCCCCCAAATGAAGCCGTTGGCAGATCCAAAGCATCATGTTCTGCAACACCACGGTTCGAAGAGCTGTGACTTCTGTGGACAGTCCTGTAAGAGCTTTTGTGGTTGCATTAATAAAGAGTCCCAGTCGATAATCTATAGTTTCTAATCTAAGCATGTTCTTTCCTACTCCAAACTATGGGAATAAACTTAGCTAAATCTTATTTCCTGTTGATCTATGCATGAACTCCTCATGTGGCTTCGCACGGATGACTTCCCTCTTACTCCTATTTAAGGAAGGTTGAACTGAAATGACAAAAGTGTGATCAGTGACATATACAGGTGCACATACACCATTGCAACTTGGAGGCAAATTTCCCAAAAAATGGCAGTTCCCCACATCCCCCAGGGAAAAACATCTATTGCAAAAAGTCCCTTTTGATCATGGATTTTTTTCCCCCTGGTCCAGCTTGGGGGGAAGGAATAAATAAATTTTGTCGTGTTACACATGCGCATTGGAATAGTACCCCACTGGGATGGAAAAACCGGGTTGCCCACCGACCCCAATGAGGGGAAATAGGAACCCTTCCAAAAAAGCCCACATATTGAACACAGTATTTGTAACTTTTAAAATGTTTTTAAAATTTTTAAAATCACAGTTGTAAAATCTTTCATTACCCGTTACCACGCGGAAACTGGTACTGGGAAACCCGAAAACACTATTTTCTGATTTTAAAACACTCATCTCTTTGGGTGGTACTTGGGCCTAGCTGTCAACCTGGGGGGGCCTGGAAGAGATAGGAATTCAGTACATAAAAAATTTCGTTAATGTCTCTAAACTGTAATGCCTTCATCATGTATCTGCTAACTTTCCTCTTGTTGTGGATCTTTTTTGGAGGTATTTTTGTAGATCAGGGATATAATAAGGTCTGCCATGTTATTTCAAAAAAGGTTTTTAATCCACCCTGAGCTTATGGGGTATCCTCATATTAAGGGTTTTAAAATATCCCAAACATTTAAACCCCAATTTTTTTTTTTGTTTCTTCCATTGTCTTCCTAAGCTTACTTTTTTTAAATTGTCCCCTTTGTTTTTTTCTACCAACCCTGCACTCTGGGGGTGAATTAGCTACAATGTGTTTTTTAATGTCAATTTTTTAAAACATTTCCAATTTTTGTATGACTTTGTTAAAAAATGTATTATTCCGTTATCGCCTATAAATCCTTCTTGGGAAATTTCCCAAATGTACATAGCCCCTTTTTTCCACTGTTTTATAGCATCTGGTCCTTTGCAAGGAAAGATGCCTTGGGGGTAATTTTTTCAGACATTTTCTAACAAGGGGGGCACCAAAAAAAAAAAATTTTTTTTAGTTATTATTTAATTATTAAAAAACCCCAGTAGGGAAAATTTTTTGTTCCAATTTTCTACCCTTCCTTGGGGAGACTGGCTTTTCACAAAGGTTTCACAATTTCAGTGGAAACCCTTTTATTTTTGGTAATATAGGCTTTCCCCTTTAGGGCATCAGTAAACCCCCCTTAAAATTTGGGGGAAAATTTCTAGTTTTAAACTTTGGGAACAAAAAAACAGCGCTAATAATTTCATAATAACTTGCCTTTTTTCCAAATTTTGCTTTCCAATTTATACTTTTTATTTTTAATTTTTTTCCATACATAATATCTGCTGTCCCCAAAGGGGTTTAATAAAACCCCGTATGGTGTCAACGATAGAAAAAGGTTTAAAAATATTTTAAATTTGATCTTTCCTTGCAAAGTTTTTTCTCTTTGGCCATGATTTAAAAAATTGCTCTCTTTTTAAACATCTGTTTTCCAAAAACAACATTTTTTTTCCCATGGTATTCATCAGCAAGATTATAAAAGCCTTTGAAAAATCTTTTTCTAATTTTCTTTTTTTAGAGCACCTATACTAATCTATTTTTTTTTAAAGCAGTTAAAGTCCCCCCATTATATTAAAGAATGAGGTCCACTATTTTTTGATAGTTTCTTTTTTTTAACAAAATGCTTTGGTTTTAGTTTTTTCATTAGTTCAAAAAAACTTTCACTTTCTAGTTGGGAGAAGGCTTGGTTTGAATTGTTTTAAACCAAAAAATGAAGAGCATATTATGTCTTTATAATCTTAACCCCTTTTATAAACACCCGTAACAGTTTTCAGTCATCCCTTTTTAATCCAAACTTTGTATTTTTTTCCCCAAGTAAACTAAAGTTTTTTTCCCAATTTTAAACTCAATTTTTTTCAAATTTTAAATCCAGTTCCCAGTCTTATGTTTTAAATTTTTTAAAAAATTTTTAAACCTTCTGAACCTGGCTTGGGAAAAAAAAAAACCCAAAATTGTTTTTAAAATCCTTTTTTTTTACCATAAAGAACAACCTAAAAAATTATTTGGGGAAAAATTTTAAGAATCAGACTTGCTCTATTAAGCTTTAATTTTTTAATTTATCATGCACGTATACCCTAATTTTTTACATAACATAAAACAAAAAATTTCAAAAAACAAACGCCACAAAAAGGGCAAACATTGGCCCCCACAAAAATTTTTTACCGTTTGTTTAAAAAAATTTCGGAAAATTGAAAAAGGGCTTGCTTTCTTATGTTTTTTTTATTTTTTTTCCCCGTTTTGAAACCTTTTTTTTATTTATATGTTTTTGGGAAAAAACCTGGAACCCTTTTGGGGTTAAAAAGTTTGCCCCCCAAAAGTCATAAAGGAAAAATCAGACCCTTTATTAGCACTTTTAAAAGTCCCTCAAATACACTCTTGAAATCAATCATTGCCATTCACACACTGACAACTTTTCCCTCATGGCTGTCATTAACATCCACTTGATAGTTTTTAGGATTTTGTATTTTTATAATGTAAAGCACTTTAAATAGCCCAGCCTGCAATGTGCTTGTACAAATAAATTTTACTTAGTTACTTCTCTATCAGAGCAATTTCATTTACAAAAATTCCAATATAATTTATTTTTATATTTTTAAAATACACATTGTTTTCTCAGAACCCCTTTTGTTTCCACTAGGTCTGTTTTGAATGCTTCAATTCTTTTTTATCCACCAAGGATCAATAAGGTGGAGTTTTTGGGGTCCACCTTGAAGGTGTTGTCTTTTGGGTCCGTTCAGTCTGGAGAAGTGTCAGGTTATCATTGTCAGGTCAGCGAGGTTCACAAGTCAGTCAGAACCTTGGTCATTTGGTCTGTGCACATAATGTCTCATGGATCCAACCAATGATTAGTCAACAAAACTTCCACACAGTGTGATGTTATTTCTCCAGCTTCCACCTGTTGAAGAAAAATGTATTGTTAATAAATTAACTGCATTTCCTAGGAACACTGCATTCCTCCTGGATGAGCATCACCTGTTGAAAAACTTCATTATTATATTAGTCAGTTGTTTCACATATTCAATCAGATCATTAAACATTGCAGTAGATGAAGTTATTATTAGTCATGTAGACTGACATATACTTTTGCACATGGAGAGGATCTCAGATTATCCATGTATGCTGCTGCATTATCTATCATCTTCTCTTTCTCATCAACTTCCCCTTTGCCTTCTTTAACAACATTCTGTCCTCCCTTATCCAGTACTTGTTGACTGGGTTGTCCAGTTTGACAGTTTCTAGCCCAATGACCATGCTGTCCACAAACCCAGCATACATCATCTCTTCCATCATCTCTCCCTCCCATTTGCCTCCGTCCACGCCCCCTACGGCCTCCTCTTCCTCTGAAAATTCCTCTCATTCTACCCCTCCCCCTACTTACTGATCCTGCATAAAATATGTCATCTTCAGCATAGAAGTTATCAGTAGAGGGTTGATTTTTCTTTCTACTAACCACCTTTTCAGCATGCATTGCCCAGTTCTGCCAACTGCTAACCGAGCAGGTGGGTAGATCAATATTATGTTTTGTGACCCAGTTACGAATCTCAGGTAAAGCATTTGCTACTCTTGTTCGTTTTCAGAGGCATCATCCAAAATAGTGTTCTGGGGTTGAGGTTCAGGCTGTGTAGGCTCTGGATTTAAGTTCTCCTGTCTTATGCTGAGTTGTTCGTCTTCTGATCTCTGGTTGGATGTTTTACAACATTTCATCCACGAGCAGAGCCGCTTTAAGGTGGTTGTTGCTGCAAAGGTTAAACAATGTATCAGTTTAGTTGGCACATAGAACATCTCTAATGGTCTTATGGGGCTCCTTGAGTAGTATAAATCTACCTTTTTGTGATGTAGTTTGTTGGACAGTGACTGCAGTTGTTGCAGCCCCTGCAGCAGGCTTGGCTTCTCTTGTGCCCCAAGAGACACTGTTCATATTGACCATGGAGTAGATGGTGAGCAGGAGGTAGGCACTGGGGACGCAGGCAATGTAAAGAATGCCAAAGAACACTAAAGGAAGTTCCTGGGGGTGCATCAGTGCAGTGACGATGTAAATGATGGACATGGCCACAATGAAAATGCTGCTGGGAGTCAGAATGGTTTTCTCCTTCACCATTGAGGCTGGTAGAAAACATAAAGAATAACAACTTTTAGAGTCAAAATAACAAAACAAAATACATTTGCTAGACAATAATTTGTACCTACTAATAATGAACATTGTCACCACCATCATTAGGAATGCATACAAGATGCTTAACACTGCTGCAATAGTGATCTGAGTGTCTGCCTTGAGCTTGAAGCAAAGACCCAAGTAGATGGCAGGAGGTATCACAGATATGACCAGAGCAACAGCAGCAGGTATGTTCAAAAGGAAGGAAAAACAACCTGGACACTGCAGAAATGTTTAAGGTACTTTCACAGGCTGATTAAATGTAATGGAATACAAGTGTGTTAGTTGTGTGCACAATCACAACACATACACCACGACAGTTACCTGCTACCATGAGACATATGGTGGCTGGACCAAGGATGGCTGAGATCATGGCAAACAGCTGGTATAACATGAATGGTTTGGACATAGATGGATTCTTCTTGGAAACAATGTTGGTGGAGCCGAGCAGATCCGCAACATTTGCCATCGTGGAAGGCCCCCATCATTTTCGCTAAGTTGAAAAACAATACTCATTTTTCAAGTAATATCTCTTTTTGACATTAAATCTTCTATGGACTTATTTTAGATCATTTAACCACTTACTGAAAACGGTCATTGCGTTAAAAAGCACTCAAAGTTGCAATTATCAATGCTGTCAATTACAGGAGCATCCGTCAAGCACAGTCAATAGACTTAATGTTTGGCAGAAAAGCTCACAAAAAATATTTTTAAAGGCTTCGAAGAAAATAACTGAAAGTTTCAGGTCTTGCAAACAAAAGCACATGGGATGAGTATCTGTGGTCTTCGAATTACCCCAATCCAGAGGACACAAAGGATTCAATTCTTACTGGTAACAAACAATCAAGATGCCTTGTTATAATCTTTCGTTATGCTCTAACTCATCAGATCTTTTTTTGGTATTATAATCAGAATCAGATCCAGCATTATTGCCAAGTATGTGGTTAATAATGGCTTCCAAGATTAGCAGTTGATAATAATTTTGTGGGCAATCATTGTTAATAAATTTGGCATTACAGTTCAATTAAAATGCATTCACCTGGTTATACAGTTCTTTAAATTCCTGTGGCGCGTTGGTGTAGGCATCAGATGCTGCATTGTATTCCACTCTCCACCCTTGTTTCAGTAGTAGAGTGCACAGCCAGCGGTCTTCTCCTGAAAAACAAAATATATATTTAGTAATCAGAATATTAAAATGATAGCTTAAAAGCCAACACACAGATGGAGCAAAAACAGTTACTTTATTGGATAATTCCATTTATTCAGGGGGTGCTGGATAGTGCCCCTCCCGAGGACTCCATTATTCTGCTGGGGGACTTCAATGCACACGTGGGAAACGACAGTGACACCTGGAGAGGCGTGATCTTGAGGAATGGCCTCCCCGATCTGATTCCAAGTGGTGCTTTGTTATTGGACTTCTGTGCTAGTCACGGATTGTCCATAATGAACACCATGTTCAAACATAAGGGTGTCCATCAGTGCACTTGGCACCAGGACACCCTAGGCAGGAGGTCAATGATCGACTTTGTTGTCGTATCATCAGACCTTCGGCCGCATGTTTTGGACACTCGGGTGAAGAGAGGGGCTGAGCTGTCCACTGATCACACCTGGTGGTGAGTTGGATCCGCTGAAGGAGGAAAAAGCCGGACAGACTTGGCAGGCCCAAGCGCATAGTGAGGGTCTGCTGGGAACGCCTGGCGGAGCCCTCGGCCAGGGATGTATTCAACTCCCACCTCCGGGAGAGCTTTGACCAGATTCCGGGGGATGTTGGAGACATAGAGTCCGAGTGGACCATGTTCTCCGCATCTATTGTCGATGCTGCTGCCCGTAGCTGCGGCCGTAAGGTATGCGGTGCCTGTCGCGGCGGCAATCCCAGAACCCGGTGGTGGACACCGGCAGTAAAGGATGCTGTCAAGCTGAAGGAGGAGTCCTATCGGCTGTGGTTGGCTTGTGGGACTCCTGAGGCGGCTGACGGGTACCGTGAGGCCAAGCGTGCTGCGGCCCGGGCTGTGGCAGAGGCAAAAACTCGGGCCTGGGAGGAGTTCGGTGAGGCCATGGAGAAGGATTACCGGTTGGCCTCGAAGCGATTCTGGCAAACCGTCCGGTGCCTCAGGAGGGGGAAGCAGTGCTTCGCCAACACTGTTTATAGTGGGGGTGGGGAGGCTGCTGACCTCGACTGGGACATTATCGGGCGGTGGAAGGAGTACTTCAAGGATCTCCTCAATCCTGCCATCACGCATTCCCTGGTGGAAACAGAGGCTGGGGACTCGGGGTTGGACTCTTTCATCACCCAGGCTGAAGTCACCAAGGTGGTTAAAGAGCTCCACGGTGGCAAGGCTTCGGGGGTGGATGAGATCTGCCCTGAGTACCTCAAATCTCTGGATGTTGTGGGGCTGTCATGGTTGACACGCCTCTTCAACATTGCGTGGCGGTCAGGGACAGTGCCTCTGGACTGGCAGACTGGGGTGGTGGACCGGAGGGTGCATTCCAACTACAGGGGGAATCACACTCCTCAGCCTCCCTGGTAAGGCCTACGCCAGGGTATTGGAGAGGAGAGTCCGGCCGATGGCCGAACCTCGGCTTCAGGAGGAGCAGTGTGGTTTTCGTCCCGGCCGTGGAACACTGGACCAGCTCTATACCCTCTACAGGGTACTCGAGGGTTCATGGGAGTTTGCCCAACCGGTTCACATGTGTTTTGTCGACCTGGAGAAAGCATTCGACTGTGTCCCTCATGATGCCCTGTGGGAGGTGCTCCAGGAGTATGGAATCGGAGGGCCTCTATTAGGGGCCATCTGGTCCCTGTACGAGCGGAGCAGGAGTTTGGTCTGCATTGCCGGCACTATGTCGGACCTGTTCCCGGTGCATGTTGGACTCCGGCAGGGCTGCCCTTTGTCACCGTTCCTGTTCATAACTTTTATGGACAGGATTTCTAGACGCAGCCAAGGGCCGGAGGGGGTCTGGTTTGGGGACCAGTGGATTTTATCTCTTCTTTTTGCAGATGACGTGGTCCTGCTGGCCCCCTCTAGCCAAGACCTACAGCATGCGCTGGGGCGGTTCGCAGCCAAGTGTGAAGCGGCTGGGATGACAATCAGCTCCTCCAAGTCAGAGGCCATGGTACTCGACCGGAAAAGGGTGGCTTGTCCTCTTCAGGTTGGAGGGGAGTTCCTGCCTCAAGTGGAGGAGTTTAAGTATCTCGGGGTCTTGTTCACGAGTGAGGGAAGAATGGAGCGGGAGATTGACAGACGGATCGTGATTGTGGTGAAGAGAGAGCTGAGCCCAAAAGCGAAGCTCTCAATTTACCGGTCGGTCTACATTCCTACCCTCACCTATGGCCATGAACTTTGGGTCATGGCCGAAAGAACGAGATCCCGGATACAAGCGGCTGAAATGAGCTTCCTCCATAGGGTGGCCGGGCACTCCTTTAGAGATAGCGTGAGGAGCTCGGCCATCCGGGAGGGGCTCGGAGTAGAGCCGCTGCTCCTCCACATCGAGAGGAGCCAGTTGAGGTGGCTCGAGCATCTATACCGGATGCCTCCTGGACGCCTTCCTCGGGAGGTGTTCCAGGCACGTCCAAACGGGAGGAGGCCCAGGGGACGGCCCAGGACACCCTGTAGGGACTATGTTTCTCGGTTGGCCTGGGAACGCCTTGGGCTCCCCCCGGAGGAGCTGGAGGAAGTGTCTGTGGAGAGGGACGTCTGGGTGTCTATGCTGAGTCTGCCGCCCCCGCGACCCGGTTCCGGATAAGCGGAAGACGACGAGTACGAGTACATTTATTCACCCATCAATGCTCTATATCCATTTAATCCATGTCATTGGGAAAAATTGCCTTACAACAGTGGTCTGTGTGCAACATAATGGAGTGGCCAGTCCATCACATAGAAACACAGTAGAACACTGACATTAAAAGACTGACAATGATTTATACCAACTAACTAAACATTCCTGTGTTTGAGCTGTGAAAGGTAACCTGTGTAACACATGCATGCAAGTAGAGAACACGCAAACTTCACACAGAAAGGCCCCAACCAGGATTCAAACCCAGGACCTTCTTGCTGTAAGTCAACAAAGCCAACAACTGTTCCGCTTTGCAGTTATTAAATATATCTATTGTAAAGTTGTTTAATGAAATTAGACTGTAATATATAATGAAAAAAGTTAGCCCAAAATCTTAGCACAACTCAGTTTTGTACCTTGGTCATACTGGATGTAGTGACTGGGCTCTGTGGATTGGGTAGAATATGTCTTCATCACGTTATCATCCATTAAAGCCTCTGCTCTGAACAGACTGAAGCAGCCAGGGCTGCACAGTACAGAGCCGAACACGTGCTCAGCTGTCTTCTGCAACCAGTGACTGACAGCGTACTCAAACTTCTGGAACCAAACAGCAGGACCTGCAGAACAAATACACGGGTGTTTTACAACTTCACCATGGCTGTTTGTACAGGGCATAATAAGCCCTAATTTCATTGTCCCAACCTGATCCAGTGGGGTGAATTCTGCCACATGCTGCGCCGACACGGGGATACATTTTCAGACGATCAATGAGCAGCATCACAGCAGCAGGCTGAAAGTCTGTGTCCCCATCTAAAGCCAAGAGGTAAGTGTTGTGCTTCTCACTCTGGAATGAAAATGCAACTATATAGTCTTTGACATACCACTGAAATTAAAATGAGCATGCTTGTTCAAGCACTTTAGAAAAAACCCAGAAAATGTCTTGTCTCACCTGAATCTCTTTACTTAGATCATTTTCATTACATCCCATCTTCCAGCGTTTGTTATATTTATTCATAAGTTTCCAACCCAGAAGATAGTAAAGATACATAATCTGTAGAAAATAAAGAACAGTTAACAAAACTGAAGGTTCTTGATTAAAGTGTTGAGAAGATCCATGTGGTATTTCCTACCTGCGACCATCTCTTCTTGTTCCGAATTTTTTCTTTGTCTTTGAAGTGAGCTACAATCTTATTCCCATGAGGCATTTGAACAACAAGACGAGCTCCATATGGTGTCTCAATGATGGACTGATCAGGAATCTGCTGCTGTACCTCAAAGAATGTTTTATCAAGGTTCTCAAAGATGCTGATGATGGAGAAAAAAGATACTAATAAATTATATAACTTGGAAGACATCCATCTCTGACAATGTGTCAACTGTTGCTTTGAAGGAATAACATTAACTGACAGCAATTTAAGCATCATTAGGTTTGAATAAGTGTCTATTAAAATATATAAGGTGACTCTGAGTGGTGAGGCAGCCAGGAAAAGTCTTCCTTTACATTAAATAAATAGCCACAGACTTATCTATAACAGCCCTTTTAAATTTTACCAGAATGCCAACAGGTCATATCTGAACATCAAACTCTGAAAGTAATCAACAACTGTACAAAAACACTGACATTTTGTATCATCTGAACATGTAAGACTCTGTAAGGTCTACACAAATTGCTAGAAACCAAAAACAAGTACAAGTACATTTTGTTTTTTTAAAAAACATGTTTTCTTGTCCATGGTCTGGCCAGTAGTCTGATCAACTAATCTGTCATTTTTAACAGTTCTAGGTGAACTAAAACATCTGGCTTTTTCAAACAAAATTCTTCTAAGAATTGTCAGCAAAAGAAACGTACTCTAACAAGAATTAAGTAATTTTGGTGGAAAACATGATTAGTATTCAAATCTAGTGATACGTCACATAAATTCTGGTGGCAAGTAGGAAGTACACATTAAGCCATGAGTTAGCATGGTTCTTACCCATAAACCTCTGTGATGATTTTCACAAGGTCCTTAGCATATGGGTTTAGATGACGACCCTGACTTCCTTTGACGTTTTCAAAGGCATCATCAAAGAGATGGGCTTCAAAGGCAAAATCTTCAAACTTTGGTTCCACATTTGGTCTGTACTTGTCCAGTCTTCATTGATGAAACAAACATGAAGTGTAAGCATGAAGATATTCATTGTAATTCAATTCAATTCAACTCAATTCAGTTTATTTATATAGCGCCAATTCACAACACATGTCGTCTCAAGGCACTTCACAAAAGTCAGGTACATAAATTACAATTAATCCGAATCATGGTCCCGTCTGAAATCTGCAATCAGTTTAATCAAAAGGTTTCATTAAAAGCAGGACTGGGCAGCGTTCCAGTCTATAGTGCTCCATGGAAGCAAAAAATTATTGATTTTACTAACATGGGAGCAGAACACAAAACTGAAGGAAAAGGTTCCTTCTAAAAAGGGAAAGACCAGGAAATCACACCATGGGAGTGCCTGAAATCATGATATCTGACGATGGCACTCATTTTCTCCAATAAAGATCCAGGGGAAGTTGAAAGATGAATGGGAGTAAAACGTTAATTGGTGCAGGTTTTCAAACCAGCGTCTCATGGGTTAGTATGGAGAGCTAACAGAACTATGTATACAAAAAGAAAAAATTGGCTAAAGTCTGCAGACACAAAACTAAAATGGATTGAAGCTCTAACTAGGTTTATTTAATCAGAGATCCTCTCCAGTATATGTCAGTCAACATGAGATACTAACAACTTAACCTACTGCAGAAATAACATCACACTGTGTGGAAGGTTTGCTGACTGATCAAAGGCTGGATCTATGAAACATTGTGTGCACAGACCAAATGACCAAACGACCCGAGACCAAAATACCAAGGTTCTGACTGACTTGTGAACCTCACTGACCCGACAATGATAACCTGACACTTCTCCAGACTGGACGGACCTTTAAGGTGGACCTCACTAAGACCACCTTATTGATTCTTGGTGGAATAAAAAAAACTTAAAGCATTCAAAACAGACCTAGTGGAAACCAGAAGGATTTCTAAAGTAAAACTGTGTGTATAATCAACAAACAAATAATTGCTTTGGGGGTGACGACCTATTGACTGCAGGAAAGATGTACCCTGGTTTCCCATCTCCTTCCAGGATGCCCTGACACCGATTGGCCTACTTCGTCAGGGGGAACCTTTCAGAAAATGTGTTTTTGAATTTGATATGTCTGCTAGAATACAAACTGCTTCCTGTTAGAACCGATTCTAATCTTTTAAATGACACCAAGGCAAAACAGGAGAGACAGCTGAAGGCTGTGTAAACAGGATGTTGAAATTATTTCTTGTCAAAATAGAATAGCTTTGGATATGATCCTAGCAAAAGAAGAAGGTTGTGTGGTGTTTGTGGAGAGGTTTGTTGTTCTTTTATTCCCAACAATTACAGCACCTGATGGATCTCTAACGAAGGCCTTAAATGAATTGCAATCATTATCCATTGAATTAAAATCGCACTCAGGAATCGATGAAGAATTCACAAAAAATGTTTGAAACGTGGTCTGGAAAATGGGGAAACCTACTGGTGAGTATATTCACTTCATTAACTGTTGTGGCGATCACAGGTTGTGTTTGCTGTTGTGCAACGTGTATTCCAGCTCTCATCCTCAGGTGTATTGATCGTGCGATTGGTTCCAGTGATACCAGAGGTTTAAGATTACCAGAATATCAAATGGATGTGGTGCCAGAGCACACTGATGTTGTCCACTGAATATTTAAGCACAAGTGATGATGTGGATCCCATGGAACCAAACCAAAGTGCTGGAGAAATTATGATACTGTGCTAAGAGGAGGAGGAGGACCAGACGACTGCAATGGATAATTGAACAGGGTTTATGATTCAGGGTCTACAATATACTGATACACATTGTGCTGCTCATTTCCGCTGTGCTTCTAGGTTTTTATTATTTTTGTTGTTTTAAAATTTTCAACAGGGTATTATTTTCTATTTGCGATGTTTTAATCATTTAAATTTCAGACACACATCAGCATGTGTCTGTTCTATGGGAAACAGAGGGGGTACACACACTGAGGGCTGCAGGCCGTTACCAGAGAGAAGGCACTCCGTTTGGGGGGCCGGAGTTACGTGACGGATGGAAGGAACTGCCTCCCATATTCTAGCTTAGGTCCATATGCACTAGACACATTGATTGATGTGAGGTGGGTTTTTCCCACCTATACAGGGGGATTGTTATGAATGTATGATTCTGGAGCCTTTTCTAATTATCTCTTTTCTGCCTTAACTTAGAATAAAAAGAGCTAAAAGTTAGAAACTGGTTAAGAGTCGCTCCTTTAAGATTCTTTAGATAGAGTGTGTGATCGCTTCATGGGGACCAAGTACCGGAGGAGCTCCGAGGCGTCTGACCGCCAGCAGGGGGCGGTAGCCTCGGAACATCTCTTTTCTTTTTCTTTGTGTTTTTGTGTTTGTTTTCAGACACCTCAATGATTAGGAATGATTAAGGAAAACAATACTGAATATTCACTGTAAAAACAAACAGCTCCGCTGACATTATTAGTAGATTAATTAGTATAATAATCATACTGGAGTATATGATGGTAAATCACCCTTCACTAAAGTGTCCGTCCATAACGCTACACAGTGTAAAGCATTAGTCACACTTGACCTGTTTTATGACTTAAAAACGTCAATGGGAGTGGACACGCCGGCTGGTTGTTTTGCTTTCGTAATGTTTATTGCAGCTGACTTTAACTGAAGTCCCTTCTGATCCCTATTAAGAGCTCGGACAACGCAGGATCATGAACTATTTTGGCCTACTATGTCTCTTTCATGTTGCATATTCGGGTAAGACGTTGTTGCATGTTGTTAATCCTTCACAGTGCGATTTTCTAATAGTTTCATTTTTAAGTCTGTTAGCAGATTTAACTTCTATTTGTGGACCAATAAAAAAAAAGAAGCGGGCATTGTTGATGCACATATATGTCAAACATGACGTGTATGGAGTCAAATTTTTGTAATATTCTTTCCCTTCAGCGAAACATTACCTGAGATATTTCCTTACTGCTACCTATGGAGTCCCAGGCTTTCCAGAGTTCGTGGGTGCTGCAACAGTATATGAAGTTCAGGTGGGCTACTGTGACAGCAACATCAAGACAGCCAAACCCAAACAAGACTGGATGAGGAAACTGATTGAAGGGGATCCTAAACACCTGGAGTGGTATTCTCAGAAATGTCTTGGAAGTCAGCATGTCTTCAGAGCAAACATTGATGGCTTGAAGCAACGCTTAAATCTCACTAAAGGTGAGGCACTGAATTTTAAACACTTTTTGTTCATTTCTTCTGTTATGTTTAGGTGTCATAAGTTTAGATTTGTCATGTGAAATGTCGTTTTAGAAAGATTCTAAATATTTACTCATAACTTAACGTGTGACCTTAGTGGTTGCCTCTATTCCACAACCCTGGTTATGATGAAGGAAGATGTAGAAAAGCTACGCCTTACACCAGTTTCCAACTTAGCTCAAAATTTAAAACCTTCTCAAACACTAATAGAACCCGATAACTAATAGGAATTGCATGGAAATACAATGCAATATAAATGACAAAGGGTTCTCTTGAGTTGCCCTTATCCTATATTCATCTTTACATTGTAGTCAGTCTTGAATTATTATCTACATTTGATTGCCTATTCTATCTATAGTTTTAGATTTGACTTTGACTTTACTAACAAGTGATTCCTGGAAAGTTTTTGGTGGCCATTTACCTCAGATAATATGCTATAGGTTCAAATAAAAAAAATCACCTCTCTCTTACATTCCTCATGATTCCTTCAATAGTTTGTTGCTTTCTACAGAAAAACTGGACAGATAATTACAGCTCTAATTTTCATGTCCATTTTCTGCTAAAACATTAAGAGCACTGCAGGACCTACTGTCTAACTAGGAAAGAGATGTTCTAAAATAAGGGAATTATTTCAAGAATAAGTCATGCAACAGCATGTGGAAGATATGTCATATTTTTAAGGCGGTATAAACAATATGGATATGATTGATGCTCGTATATCATGTCAGTCTGAGCCAACAAAGATATGAAATACAACAAATCTCATTAAACTCCTTAGTGTGACTTAACCCTCACACCAAGCAAACAGAAATTACAACCTGCAAGCTCAAAAGCAAAACTTGCACAGTTTTTTTTTTTTTTTTTACTTTGGAGTATTTCTTTGATAATTTAATAATAACTAATGATTTAAATAATTAAAGGGATAATTTATCTACTTAATGTTTCTGGTACTTTGATTTTACACAATAATTCATTACAAATCTATCCCACTAGATGCTCTAACCAATATGTTTTTAACCTATTTTTTTTCTTTTTTTGTTGTTTTCCTTTCTTGCTTCTTAATTTAGTTTCCCTTAAAAAAATTCAGTATAATTACTGTGACATGCTAAAACTATATTCAGTCCCACAAGCATAGGTATTTTTCTGTATTTTTTTATACATATATGTACATTAGTCTTTTTCAGCCATAAGATACCACTATAAACATAACATCTGTGCCTCTTCTATTTTTCTCCAACTTTTCTTTGTCTTTAAGGTCCCCACATTTTACAGAGAATGAATGGTTGCGAGTGGGATGATGAGACTGGAGAAATTAAAGGGTTTAATCAGTATGGTTATAATGGTGAGGACTTCTTAGCCCTGGACCTGAAGACACTGACATGGACTGCTCCAAAATCACAAGCTGTCCTCACAAAACTTCTATGGGATGCCGAGAAAGCTAGACTAGAACATAATAAAAACTATTACATCTACAAATGTCCAGAATTGTTAAAGAATTATGTTCGTCAAGGGAGGAGCTTTCTGCAGAGGAGAGGTACATTTTTTCCAGATTATACTGAGTTATTAATAGCTGTTAAACCTAAATCAGCAGAGATCTTCAGATCATCTAAGTGTTTCCTTTGTTTTTTTTATGAGTATTTCCTTTCTACAGAAAGTCCCTCGGTATCTCTGCTCCAGAAAATGTCCTCCTCTGTGGTCAGCTGCCACGCTACAGGTTTCTACCCTGACAGAGCTGAAATGTTCTGGAGGAAAGATGGGGAGGAGATTCATGAGGGTGTGGAGAAAGGAGAGATCCTCCTGAACAATGACTGGACCTTCCAGATGAGTGTTGAACTCAACATTTCATTTGTCCAACCTGATGGCTGGAGGAGATACGACTGTGTATTTCAGCTCTCTGATGTTAGAGATGACATAGTAATCACACTGGATAAATCTGTGATCCGTACAAACTGGGGTAAGGTATACCTCTGTGGCACCACTAATTTAGGAGAGCAAACATAAAGTATGTTTCCTCCAAGAACACATTTTTCCTGGTACAACCATGAGTATTTGAAATGGGCATTACAAAACCCCTTTCTGCACAAACATTGCTTAGGAAGAATGTATCTAGGCACAAGTTGTTTGTCCTTGTCAACGGGCTCTTTTCATGCATTTTTTCATGCTTATTAAATTACAGGTAGATGTTACTAGACCTTATTCATTTTGATACCAGATTTACTTAATCGTATGGCAGTTTATAGGCAGTACGATTTTTGTTTTACTGTGAAGTTTGCATACAATATTGCTCCTTCTCGAACTTAATTGTGGGCAATTTTTCATTACAGTCTAGTTTTGTGAAACATCAATTCCTAAACAAACCATTTTACATATGCACAGCTTAATTTCTTAACTATTTAGACCCTCCAGAGATTCCTGTTGTTCCTGTTGCTGGAGGTGTTGGCGCGTTTCTTCTTATTCTGGTAGCTGTAATCATCTTGTGGATGAAGAAAAGTAATGGTGAGGAAACTATATTTCTACATGACAGAATTTAAAATGAATGTTTTGGATATTTTAGCTGATAGTTTACTACTTCATTTATGGTGTTTACTGTTTATATTCCAGGTTTCCAGCTTGCTGATGGTAACTATTCATCCTTAAAGTACTTTTAATAAATTCCCCTGATTCCTTTTTGTGAATAAGTGAATAATATTGTATTCCCTGCAACAGGCAATACCTTACATTTTTACCATTTGTCTTGACAGGAGAGGGTTAAAGGACGATGATTGATTTGGTGGAGAGTCATAAAAGCCACACGTTCACAAACACTAACATGTCTGACTTCACACTTCCAATGGTTGCAGATACAGAGAGGGCCGAAACTGCATAAGAGATTGGTACTGTACTATTAAGCTGGGATCTGCAGTATAAACGACCAGAAATGGCAAATAGACAGGACTGGATGTATGCTTCCCTTACTGCAACCATGTTTGGTTATCAGTCTAAGTGAATGAACATCTGCTGCCAGGATCAGCTGGTTTGTTAATTTTGGACCTGGACTTATTATGTAAGCACAATGGCTTTTCTGGTGGCTGAAACTTTTCACTCAGTGTTTCATTTTGTGTGAATGTGTAAAAGTGCAATTGGTTGGTCTGATCAGTGCTATACAATTTCAGTCCATTTATCATTTTCAGAAAGGATTCAGCGTAATCAGATTTCACTTATGTACATAACGTGTTATATTAATTACTTATATATTAGTAACAGATGTAAATAAAGTGTTTGTTTTCACCTTTTATCCCTTGGCATTTTTTTCTATAGATAAGAAACACCAGATAAGAGTTTACCGTCACAAGATGTTGGAAAATCAGAATTCAATAACTCAACAATGGAACGACACGACTGTAAATTTGCTTTTAAGTACATGTAAAATTGATATTATTATTTAATAAACCAAAGATGATGATTGCAAAAATTTGTTAGAATTTGGGTAAATTTATGGATAAAGGTGAAACAACTGCTCGGTCAGCAGAAAGGATGAAGCCTATAAAACTCATGAACATTTACATTCAGTGTAACTGTAACTGAAGATGGTTGCACTTGCACCAACAGACCATTCTAAATGGTTAAAATTAGAATATAACATGTTTTCAGTTTGTCACAATGAGCTTCATAATGTACCTTAAAACATTTTACAATTACCTTAATTTAAATAAATTCTTTACGCTGATCAGGCAATGCATGGACACCAGTAATAATCAGTAATCTTGCTGCAGTGCCATCTGCATATGTATCCATATAGATGAAACCTCAAGATGAAAACTTCACAAATGACAGGACTGAGACAGTTTCGGGAACATACAAATTGCTTGTCATGCATTTCCAATTATCGATATAGTCTGAAGGTAATATTTTATTCTGACTTTATATTTCTGTTATTATTCTGTTATCTATGACTTTAGCTGCTTCTGCTTTTGTACATAAAACACATTTCTTTAAATGTTTTTTTTTAATTAACTATTTTAGTTCTATACACTGTTACACATTCCTAACATTGAGATGGTCTTCAAAATAATGTTTAATGGTTACTAATACCTTACATGTGCAGCATCTACTATTTAGGGCAAATATCTCATTTGTATTTCTTTGTTTTGACTTTCTGTTAAAGTTACATTTCAAAAATATTCCACTAGAGGGTGACAACGACAATTAATGATATTTACTTATTTAGCAAACAGTCATGACTAATCTTTGTTTAGAAATCACTAGAACGTAGAAACTTCTCGGTATTTTTATGTCAAATGTTTTAAAACAATAAAACCAACTTGAAGCCATGCGAAACAAAAAATTTTTTTGGTATTATTCTGTAAATATGGCAGGATGATTGAACAAACATTTGCATTGAAGTAATTCGGGTTCAAAATTAGAACTAAGCAAAGCTAATTATGTGAACTAAGAGCATAATCGCCTACCTAATGTATTATTTAAATACAGACTATTTGATCACTGTGCAGCTGTAATCTGAATGTAGAGGATTTTGCTGCAAGTAAATCCACACCAGTTGTTAACATTTAGTGTCTATCAGGCGTATTTACAAATGTATTGAAATCTCTTTTCTCTTGCCCTTCTTTTCTCCGTGGGCAGTTTAAAGGCTGGTTACCATGCGGAGGGTTATTTATAGTTGCATCAACACAGAGTTCTTAAAATCTGTAGCTGAAAGGTCTGTGTGAGTATGAGTAAGGTACAGACGAGATAAATGCTACGCTTCCACCATTAATCTTTGTCATATTAAATTAAACTATATTTCTACTTTCACTTTCTCGCCTGTCCCCGCCTTCTAACCCGTGACGTTGGATAAAAACCTGCTCTCCTATTGGTCAAATGACCACTCTGTCTTGACTCTGTCGTTTCAGTAGGAGAAGAGACGCTTTGCTCTGACGCAGTAACGGTTTCTTAAAAACAAGTCACCTAATTTTCAAGAATGTCCTCTAAATGCAGCATGACGTAACGGGTGAGTCTGCTGAATACAACTCAAGATGATGACAGCATGTTTAATGAAGTCACGAAATTTGACGTTTATTTACTTAATTTATTCCAGAATGTTTTCATTTTTTCCCTTTAATTTTAGTGGGTTTCTTCTTGTTTACAAATGTAAAACTAGATCCATCAGTCCTTGCCTTTCAGTCTTACAGAAATAATTGTTGTAAAACAACTATAAATAAAATGGTGCAATAGCCTACCCCCATATACCTTAGTGGCAACAGTTACAGTGCTGTGACAAAGGTTTTCTCCCCATAGTTTTTTCTTTTATTTTTACTTCCCATCATCAAATAACTATTTACGTCAGAAAAAGTAAATGAAAAAAAATGGCATCATTTTAAATGTAATTGTTAAGGGGATAAAAACAATCAAACCAACCTGGCCTTGTGTGAAAAAGTAATTGCCCCCTAAACCGAACAAGTGGGAGTGTCACCCATCAACAATTGCCAATTGTGAGTCAGAACTGGCAATGATCCTTCTTTATACCCACTGTTTTAATCAGCCACACTGAAGGACTTTCAAGCAGTAATGGCCTTTTCTTGCCGCAGCATATCAGTGAGTAAAGAGATTTAAGTCCAGACTTGGACTAGGTGACTTGAAACCTTCATAGCACTGAAACAGCTCTGTTGAAAGTCACTAATGATATTCTTATTGCCTCAGATAATGGACTTGTGTCTGTACTGGTTCTGTTAGATCTCAGTGCTGCATTTGATACAGTCGATCATAATATTCTCTTAGAAAGGCTGGAATATGCTGTAGGGATCAGGGGAACAGCGCTAGGCTGGTTTAAATCTTATTTGACTGACAGATTCCAGTTTGTTAATGTAAATGATAAATCATCTTTAAACTCCAGGGTTAATTGTGGAGTACCACAGGGTTCAGTACTTGGGCCAATTCTATAAGATAAGATTAGATGATTAGTTATACGTCGAGCTGAAATAAAAGAGTATTTTGTTAATATTCCTGATTTTACTTTTTACAATTCTCTTTACTATATATATATGCTTCCAATAGGTAAAATTATCAGGCAGCATAGAATAAATTTTCCCTGTTACGTTGATGACACTCAGCTTTACTTATCCATAAATCCTGATGAGCCCAACCAGTTAGATAGACTACAAGCATGTCTTGAAGACATAAAAACTTGGATGACTTTAAATTTTCTGCTTCTAAATTCAGACAAGACAGAAGTTGTCGTCTTTGGACCGGAGTCTTTAAAAAAGAAACTGCTTAGTCAATCACTTAACCTGGATGACATTAAATTGACCTCCGATAATAAAGTAAAAAACCTTGGTGTTATTTTTGACCGGGACATGTCATTTGAATCCCATATTAAACAGGTTTCTAGGATTTCCTTTTTTCATCTCCGGAACATTGCCAAAATTAGAAATATCCTGTCCAGGAGTGACGCTGAAAAACTAGTCCATGCATTTGTTACTTCAAGGCTGGACTATTGTAATTCTTTACTATCAGGATGTCCACAAAATGCAGTTAAAAGCCTTCAGCTGATTCAAAATGCTGCAGCAAGAGTTCTGATGAAAATTAAAAAGAGAGATCATATTTCCCCTACTTTAGCTTCCCTTCATTGGCTCCCTGTTAAATCCAGAATAGAATTTAAAATTCTCCTCCTCACATATAAAGCCCTTAATGATTTAGCTCCATCATACATCAGAGATCTGATTGTTCCATATGTTCCTAACAGAGCACTTCGTTCTCAGACTGCAGGTTTACTGGTGGTTCCTAGAGTCTCTAGAAGTAGAATGGGAGGCAGATCCTTTAGTTATCAGGCTCCTCTCCTGTGGAACCAGCTCCCAGTTTTAGTCCGTGAGGCAGACACCCTGTCTACTTTTAAGGCTAGGCTTAAAACTTTCCTTTTTGATAAAGCTTATAGTTAGAGTGGCTTAGGTTATCCTGAGCTATCTTCCTTATTTTAGCTCCATCTTCTTCTCCCCTTGTTGGATGGAGTAAGGGGGAGTCAGGTTTAGCCTAAACCGGCTCAGTTATGGTTGAGGTGCAAACACACCCTCTATTTCTGCTACCTGTATGACCCCCTCTCTTTTCCAGTGGTTATGGTCAATCTGACAGAGAGAGGTATCCCAATGGTTGTGGTTTTTAGTATAACAATGGCCATCAGTGGGCTCTAGATGGACAAATTGTCTACTTTTAAGGCTAGGTTTAAAACTTTCCTTTTTGATAAAGCTTATAGTTAGAGTGGCTCAGGTTATCCTGAGCTATCTCTGTAGTTATGCTGCTATAGGCTTAGGCTGCTGGAGGACATAATGACCACTTTCACCCTCTTCGCTACTTTCTCACGCTACTCTTCAATTTTGTATTATTTGCTGTTATCTCAGCTTTTAACTTTGTTCTCTCTCTTTTCTCTTCCTAGAAGCTACACCTGGCCTGACTCTGTGTCTACCTGTAACACCTTTCTGGAGAGGGGAATCCTCCAAGCTTCTGCTGGCAACAACTTAATGCTCACCCTCTACCGATGATCCACATGGCCCTGTCTTTCAGTGTTTAACCCTTTCTCTCTCCTAGACATAGCTACTGACTGAGCTTCTACTGTGACTAAGTCTCTGTGCTCTCTTCAGACTCTAAACTTGAAAACTGGCTCAGAGTTTATCTGTTCTGTCTTACTAGGTGAAACGACTAAAGGAGCTACATCCATTAACATTTACCTTTTCCTTCCCATAGAAAGTACTCCTGGATCAGTGCTTCTTTGTTCTCTTTGTGTCTCTGCTCTGTTCTCTCTAACCCCCAGTTGGTCGTGGCAGATGGCCGCCCACACTGAGCCTGGTTCTGCTGGAGGTTTCTTCCTGTTAAAAGGGAGTTTTTCCTCTCCACTGTCGCTACATGCATGCTCAGTATGAGGGATTGCTGCAAAGTCAACACCAGTGACTGTCCACTGTCTCTACATGCTCATCCAGGAGGAGTGAATGGTGCAAGTCACTGACTGGATGCAATCTGCTGGGTTTCCTTTCCTTAGAAAGGAAATAAATAACAGAATCTGGCTGCACTGTTCAATGATTAAGATTAATTGGAATGTATGTACCTGACTTTTGTGAAGTGCCTTGAGACGACGTGTTGTGAATTGGCGCTATATAAATAAACTGAATTGAATTGAATTGAATTGAATTAGAGGTAATTAAAAAAATTAAGAGAATAGAATGATGAATAAGAAAACGAAAGGAAAATTGAACTGAAAACCTAATAATATTTAGATAACAGATTCAAATGCCACTCTAAACAAATAAGTTTTTTATCTTGATTTAAAGCAACTTAGGACTTCGGCTCTTTTACAGTTTTCTGGGAGTTTATTCCAGATTAGTGGAGCATGAGAACTAAAAGCTGCTTCTCCATGTTTGGTTCTGGTTCTGGGTATGCAGAGTAGATTTGAGCCAGAAGACCTGAGAGGTCTGGGTGGTTCATACACTGACAACAAGTCTGTAATGTATTTTAGTGCTAAGCCATTCAGTGATTTATAGACTAACAGAAGTATTTTAAAGTCTATTCTCTGAGCTACACGGAGCCAGTGTTAGGACTTTAGAACCGGGGTGATGTGCTCCACTTTCTTAGTTCTAGTGAGGATGCGGGCAGCAGCGTTCTGGATCAACTGCAACTGTCTGATCTACTTTTTAAGCAGACCTGTGACAACACCGTTGTAGTAATCAATTCTACTAAAGATGAACGCATGAATTAGTTTTAAAGGTCCTGCTGAGACATTATTGCTTTAATCCTGGAGATGTTCTTTAGGTGATAGAAGGCTGACCTTGTTATTGTCTTTATGTGCCTCTGAAGGTTCAGGTCTGTGTCCATCACTACACGCAGATTTCGAGCCTGACTGGTGGTTTCTAGGTGTATTAACTGAAGCTGTGTGCTAATTTTTAAACGCTCTTCCGTTGGTCCAAAGATTATTACTTCAGTTTTGTTTTGATTCAGCTAAAGAAAGTTTTGCCACATCCAAGCATTGATTTCTTCTAAGCATTTACCCAGCGCTTGAATGGGTTCATAGTCACCTGGTGACATCGTAACGTATAGCTGTGTGTCGTCTGCATAGTTATGATAACTTACGTTGTTGTTTATTAAAAACTGAGTCAGGGGGAGCATGTAGATATTGAATAGAAGGGGCCCTAAGATGGACCATTGGGGAACGCCACATGTGATTTTTGTGGTCTCTGATGTAAAGTTACCTACTGACACAAAAAAGTCCCTGTCCTTCAAGTAGGATTTAACGAGTGCTGTACCAGAAAGGCCGACCCAGTTTTCCAGGCGCTCTAATAAAATGGAGTGATAAACAGTGTCGAATGCTGCACTAAGGTCAAATAATACCAGCAATGTGGTTCTTCCACAGTCTGCATTTATACGGATGTCATTGAACAACTTGACAAGAGCAGTCTCTGTTCTGTGGTGAGCATGGAAGCCTGACTGGAAGACATCAAAGCGGCTGGTCATTGTTAGGAAGTTGTTTAACTACTGAAACACAGCTTTTTTTAATAATCTTACTGATGAAGGGGAGGTTTGATATAGGCCTGTAGTTCTGTAGTAGCAGCTTGTCCAAGTTGCGCTTTTTCAATAGAGGTTTGAAAACTGCTACTTTTGGGGCCTGGGGGAAAACACCTGACAAAAGGGATATGTTTATTATTTCTGTTAAAACAGATGTTATTACGGGCAAAGCTTTCTTCAGGAAAGCTGTGGGTAAAACATCGAGACAGCAGGAAGAAGAGCTTAGTTTGTGTATGATTTCTTCTAAGATTTTATAGTTTATCTGGTGAAATTGGGAAATTTTGTCAAAATCAGTTCTAGTTGGAGACAACTTTGGTATTGGAGTTGATGTGGATGTGCTGACTGCCCCACTGATCTTTTGGGTTTTTCATTGAAAAAGTTAGCAAATTCATTGCAGGCCCTGGTAGAGTGGAGTTCGGATGCTACAGTTACAGGAGGGTTTGTTAACCTGTCGACCGTGGCAAATAATGCACGATCATTGTTAATGTTTTTGCTGATGATATCAGAAAAGAAAGATTCCCTTGCATTTTTCAGTTGTAGGTTACTGTATATCTGTATAGTCTGTCTTTATAGATAATATAGTGAACCTGGAGTCCAGTCTTTCGCCACCTTTTTGACATTCCTTTTTTTTCACTTCTGACTGGTGGAGCACTTCTCCATGGAGACATGTTCTTCCCAGAAACGACTTTCACTTTAATTGGAGCAATTGAATCAATGATGTTCGAGATTTTAGAATGAAAGTTGTCTACCAGCTCATCTACAGTGTTACAGGGAAAAGTGGAGGTAGAAGAGTAAATCTGGTTAAACGTTTCAGCAGCACCGTCCTTAAAGATGTGTTTTCTTATAATGTCTCTTTGGCAAACTGAGTCATTGGAGATGATGCTTTCAAAAATAATAGAAAACTGGTCAGATAGGGCAACATCAGTTACAGACACCCTGGAAATGTTTAGACCCTTAGTGATGATCAAGTCCAAAATATGTTTCTTGTTTGTGCGTTTGCTGTTTAACATGTTCAGTCAAACCAAAATTTCTGAGTGTCACATAGATCTATTGCACTTCTGTCTTCAGGATTGTAAGGATTATGATTATTGATTAATTAATATTCATCAAGATTATAATTTAAAATCATAATTTGAAAAAAAACTAATTTTTTAACCAAAAATCATTACTTACGAATAGAAATCAGAGATGTCCTCTGGTGTTGTGATTATGGTCTCGGAGCTCCTTAATAATTACGCATCCGTGATCAAATCAAGAAAAAAAAATGGTAACTTCTCATCCGCCCAGGAGAGGAAAATTAAAACCGTTAGTCGACTGAATCAACAAGGAGGGAACTCATCTCCTTGGAAATAAACCTTGTTGGGTTTTCACCTGCGCCGGGTGTCGGCGCGGTCTTCGATCGGCGAATAAATCTGCTGTTCTTCTTGTATCAGACAGATTTCAAGCTTTCAAGCTCTTTCGCGAATGGCCTTGTGGAGCAAAAGTTCGCCTGCGAGCTTTTGTCTCTCCAGATATGCGCCTCCGATGCGCTGTCCTGTGAGACACGCGGGAAATGGCAACGACACTTTCCCCCTCGGCCAGTTTTAACTCTCGGTGACGTCAGAGCTGCGACGTCTGTTGAGCTGCGCATGTCAAAATGTGCGACCAAAATGGATGACCCCAACAGGATTGTCCATGTGAATGTTGAAGTCTCCCACAATAATTAAACAGTCATAATCAACACATCACAGATAAAAGATAAATAAAATCACTGAAAAAGTTTGTTTTGGACTTAGGAGGCCTGTAAATATTCAAGAACATGGTTCGGACTGGGCTCTTTACCTGGAGTGCCAAATATTCAAAAGAGTCAAATTTGCCCAGAAATACTTTTTTTTACACTGTAGCGTATGTTTAAACAAAGTGGTCACCTTCCACCTTTTCTTTGCTGTCTGCTCTCACAAAGAATATTGTAGTTCGGAGGCGTCGACTCTATCAGAATGGGAGCTTCATTAAATTCATGTAACCATGTTTCTGTTAAAAACATAACATCAAGATCGTGGTCAGTAATGAAGTCATTGATTAAAAATGATTTTCCTGACAGAGATCTAATGTTCAATAAAGCCAGTTTATATGATTTAGTTGCTGATATTAACTCTGTGTCCGGTTTACCTGACAGTTTATGGCTTTTTTTTTATTGTTTATTACTGTCTCCTTTCCTTTTTTTTGGCTTTGTTCTTTCTGTCACGTATAAGCACAGAGATTTCAAATTATCTACGATTAGGGGCCCAAGTTTTTCCTGGACATGCTCATTTCTGATAGTTACCACTGGGGCCCAGACTGTATCACAGAGAAGTGATCTGAAGGTCCTGATTAGGAGGAGATAGATTAGGAGGTGGTGGGGCTCTGCGGCGTTTGGAAGATGTTGGTTTAGTAGTAGTAGTAGTAGGGGGGGGGTCCACTTCTCCTGTGGATTTCGATGGGGAGACCTTTTGTGATGACCTCTCTTTCTCAGCCAACTGGCCGGTTGTTTCTGCTGGAGCTGTTGGAGGCAGCGTTATCATTGTTGTTGATACTCCATTGTTATGGAAATTTTAGTGCCTTGCTTAATTTGCTCTTTGATACTCTACAGGAACTGACAAAAGTATTAGAACCCCTTAGTGTTGTTCCACTCTTCTTTTATATAGTCTTAGAGTAATGGTTTCTCAGCCTTCTCCTTGCACCTGTGTGAGATAATATGTATGCCACACTGTTAAGATTATGTCTGGGACCTCGTCTCTCTGGGTCTCATGAGAGTTACTTTGAAAACTGTTGTAGCTTATAAGGAGAACCTTTGCTTTCTGAGTGACAATCATCGGTCTCTGTCTTGGTAAAAACAAATTTTTCTACAACACCATGTTCTCTGCTGAAGGTCGAAGCTGCTGGCGGATTATTTACTGAATAGAAGAGATTAGATGTGAGACGTCTGGCTCCCGGCTTGTTCAAACAGAAACCATCGTGCTTGAAGAGTTTTCATTTTTCCCAAAAAATATTGAAGTTGTCGATGAAGTTCAGAGATGTAGTAGCACATGTTTTTTCAACCACTTATTAATCATCAGAAGTCTCGAAAAAACCTCATCTCCACAGAAAATCGGTGCAAAGGGTCCACTGAGGAACACCTTGGTATTCAGACCTCCAACAATATTCAGCAGACGAGTAAAATCCTCCTTCAATCCTTCTGATTTTTTCTTAGCCACGTCATCCATGGCTCCACAGTGTATAATAAGGTTTTCTAGAGACGGGCGCTTTTCTGTGATTGCAAGAACATTCTCTGAGATATCGGACACCAATCATATCGTCTGTGTTTTTCTTGTTGCAGAAGTTTTTAATCCCATTCACAGCTGTGTTGCCCATTATTAGGGTTCTTGGTCTGGTGGGACTCTTGTTCTCTGGCAATTTAGGATAAGACTGTTTAGAATGAAGCTTGTTCTCAGAAGATGGATAATTTTCCTGGTTTTCATTCTGTAGTGGAAGAAATCTGTTTTGGAGGGGAATTCTATTATTTCCAGCTGTCTCACTCCTATCAGTTGTTGTGACAGCACCTCGCTGTCGAAGTCTCCTTTTCCCAGGGGAAACAGGGGCATTTCTCTGTAATTCTGGCCATTCGAATTTATTTAATTGCTGAGATCTTCCAGTGAGTCGTCCACCTTGATTTTTTGGGCATGTTTTAGTCCAATATTACCGTAATTTTGGCTAAGAGATAAAGAGTTAGGAGTAAAAGAATGCAAGCAAGCAGGGAGCTTAGGAGAAAAGCATCTGAGCAGGCAGAGAGGTGGAAGTAATATATATATATATATAGATATATATATATATATATATCTATATATATATATATATATGTATATGTATATATATGTTATATCTATCTATGTTAACATGTTACTTTCTGCTGAGTTCTGAAAATGCTGCCACAGAAAGGATTTAAAAGTTCTAGAGGGTTCTTCAATGCTAATGTGACCAAGTGTTGTCCGGCAGCCCCATAAGCAGTCTTTGTTAGTCTATTCTCTCTACACATCAGGACAACTAAGGAGCTACTTCCTTTCTTACCTCACAATAATAAACATGAACGCAAGTGGGTGTCAAGCTTAAAACACAGACCTCCAGCTAGAATCCATAAAAATACTATGTGTTTTACCAGACATAGTCAGATGCTGACAGCAACTGGACAGCGTCTCGCAATACTGACGTCACTTTGACGAGAAATTCTTTTAACTTTGTTCTTGTGCCACAAGATTTTATTACACCCCAACATTTCAGGATTTTCTTATTATTTTAGATGTGCACATTTTTCAGAGGATGAATGGATGTTTTTGGGACGATGAAACCGGGGAATTTGAAGGCTTTAATGCATACAGTTATGATGGTGAAGACCTCATAAGATTCGACCTGAAGACATTGACATGGATTACCCCACGACATCAGACTGTCATCAACAAACACAACTGGGACAACGATGGAAATGGCTTGTTTTTGAAGTATGCATTAACAGAAGACTGCAGACATTTTCTTCAGCTGTACTTGAATTATGGGAAAAGTTCCTTGCAGACAACAGGTATAATCACAGGTCATGCTATGACATAAAACATTTCGTGCCTGCTTAGCTCCTAGGTGTATGGAGGACCAATCCTGCTATAATTAAGAATATATACAGAAAAAAAAAAATAAAGCTCACAAAATAACTAAGCATATGGTAAAATACACCAAAAAAGCAGTAAATACATAAATGTAGGCAGTAATTAAATTATTCAATGAGACATAAATGGATATATCTCATTTAATTAGCTTCTTTATTAATTCAGATTTGTAATAATTACCTCATATATTTATTACAACATTCAACTTTATTTATTAATGACTTATTTTTAAATGTTTTTATTTATGTGTAAGTTTTAATATTTTCTGTCTGTTTCGTTTTTCCTTTGAATTTCTTTGCTCAATGTTTTTGTTCAATGCTATTTATTTATGCTTGTGTTTTTAACATTTCCGTATGCATTTCTGCCTCATTATGAAAATGAGGAGCGGCTGTGTCTTCAGGCGTCAACTTCTGCCTATGGGCTGGTTAGCTTTAGCCTCCATGGCTAAAATCTGCATGGCATAATGAAGCAGAAATGCATTCTGAAATATAAAAAGCACAAGCATAAATAAATAGTACTGAACAAATAAGTTGAGCAAAAAAATTAATAAAAATAAAACATACAGAAAATATTAAAACATACACAAAAATAAATACATAATTAAATAAGTTATTAATAAATAAAGTTGAAAATTGTAATGGATAATAAATAAATAAGGTAATTATTACGAAGGTGAATAAATAAAGAAGCTAATTAAATGAGATATATACATTTATGTCTCATTAAATAATTTAATTACTGTCTAACTTTATTTAATTACTGCATTTTCTTGTTTATTTAGCCATATGCCCAATTATTTTGTGAGGATTTATTTTTTTTGGGATATATTCTTAATTATGGCTGGATTGGTCCTCCGTACTGGTGATGCTGTATTAGTGTCTTTTGGAGTTCATCATTGCATTTTAATGTGCAGTACTACAAAAGTCGCAGGACTGTCTTTTGTTCTATAACATATTGTTCTATATAATCAAAAAACTTCTTATGTAGCTTTTCATATGAATACTATGATTTACATTTAAATTCCTATAACATTTTTGGTTATATTTGGTTTGTAAACGGATTTTATAACCTCTCCTTGCTTCTTGAACTGACATTTTCTTTGACCTCTGTCTTCAGTTCCTCCCTCAGTGTCCCTCCTCCAGAAGACTCCCTTATCTCTGGTCACTTGCCACGCTACAGGTTTCTATCCTGAAAGAGTCTTGATGTTCTGGAGGAAAGATGGAGAGGAGCTCCATGAAGGTGCGGAGAAAGGAGAGATCCTCCCCAACAATTAAGGGACCTTCCAGATGAGTGTTGGTCTCAACGTTTCATCAGTCACAGGTGAAGACTGGAGAAGGTATGACTGCGTGTTTCAGTTCTCTGGTTTGAAGGACAGTATCACCAACAGACTGGACAGAGCCCTGATCAGAACAAATCAAGGTAGGACTCAAATGGGGATGAACGGTTTCTTTACAAGGCTTTTTGTTTTTAACCGTAGGAAAGCTTGAAAAAGGGAGTGGAAGGAGTGTTTTTTTTATATATATATTATAGATCATTCACAAACAAAATTATTTTCTCCTTGTTTGAGATGTTTTGTTTTTGGTTCCAGGTTCTTCTTTTCAACTATATATTGGTATTGCCATCGGAGCGGTTCTGATGCTTTTAGCGGTGCTGGTCTGTGCTGTTTTTGGCACGAAGAGAAAGAACAGCAGTGGTGAGTAGTATTACTGTTTCTTAGTTAATTATAATTCTAAGAATAAAAATAAACAGGGACTGACAGGCTAACAATGAACCAAGGTGAAACTTTTTATTTGGTTTACCATAAACTATAAATGGCTACAGGTTACTTAACTAACCTGTGGGCGTTTTATGCCCACTGCATATCTCAGTTAAGTATTTTATTGAGTTACAGTCTTAAATATATGTTAAAAATGCCAAAATCTGACCACTGATTTATTTAATTTTTGTTGTCTAAAGATTTTTTTTCTACGCTTTATTTCCATTGGGGTCTAATTCCTGGTTAGGACTGCTGACTCTCATGACTCCTATGAAAGATTTTAAACCCTGATCAAACCAAAATTAAAATGAAATTTTTTATCTTTGTGGAGTTTTTTTCTCTTCTTTTTTATTGAACTTGTATATCTACACTTTTATTAAGCGTAGTATAAATCAAAGTAGATAACAGGAATGTGATGATTCATGCAGCTTATGGGAAATGCACAACATTGGGCTCACAAGAACAAAACTAGTGGAGAACATTTTTGCTTTCCAAAATGAAGTCAAAGTTTCACAAATCGTTGGTCTAATTGTGGTTCTAAAGCTATAAAATTAACTCCTTTTGTTTTCTCATACAGAAAAAAGGTTTCAGAAATCCTGGTTATTGTAACTGCAGTCCAGACTCCATTAAAACAAAGAAAAAGTCTTTATTACTAATAGGAAGCTCTTCTGCAGATGTCAGTTGTTCTTAATTGGTTGAGGCTTACCCAATGCTTCTGTAAGAAAGTTTCAGAATCAGTAACATCTGCAAAAACATCAGCTGTCAAAGTGTTTACAAAGACTCTCAAAGGTGTGAGTCATTGTATGCATGATTTTAGACTAGACCGATCATAGACATTTAATCTAATTAAAATCTGAGGCAAAGAGACCAAAACTGTTAATTTATCAAGTGGTGAAGGAATCAATGATCTAGCATCCACCGTATGCTTCTAATACTTTACTGTCTCACCTGTCTTTTCAGGGTTATGATGTCTTGAAAGCATCAAGGAGTCGATGATGTTGACCTGGATAAGTGCAGGTGTGACAGAAATGGTCATTGCTTCCTATTTAAAAAAAGAATACCTAGACTCCATGTAAACAGGTAAATGTTTTAGTTTAGTTTAACTATCAGGTCTCTGTAGATACAAACTGAGTGTATAGTTCTATCAAGACAGTTTAATTTCCTGATTCATCCAGTTAGTGTGTTAATGCTTCTTGTCAGAGAGTAAGAACATCATGAAATATCATCATCATGCTGGTGCATTGTCATTCCATGCCAGTACCTGCAACTCCATACCGTTTTTTTTTCTAAGTAGTTACAGTGCCCTTCACATTAGCATCCTTGATAAAGATGTGTAGGAAGCCTTGAACCAAACTAATATTTTATTACACTAACATGTCTCAGTTTTCTAATACAAACATACAGTCCATTTAATAAGTGAGGGAAAAATACTATGTTTAGAAAAAATTGCTTTTAACAAATTCATGAATTCTCAACAAATTAAATATTCTCTCAACTTACTGGTTAGATTAGAACTTTTTCACATATTTCCATGTAAACACCATGGAGATAAGTACATTTATTTGGCTTTTATGATATAGCTGAACACAAGTTTAATTGTGAGGGTGAAGAAAAATACACATTGTTTTTAAAATTCTTTACAAATGAAACACTGAAAAGTTTGGCATGTACTTGTATTATTAAGCCTCCCTGAGTCAATGCTTTGTAGATCCACCTTTCACTGGAATTACAGCCTTTGGGATATGTTTCTTCCAACTTTGCACTTCTAAAGACTACATTTTTTGCCAATTATTTGCAAACATGCCTAAGCTTAGCCAGATTAGATGGGAAGGATCTGCATTGATCCTACACACTGCTTTTATTTTCCGCTATCCAAGCATTTTGCTTTTAGACCAAAATTTACGTCTGACCAGAGCAAATTCTTCCATGTGTTTGTTGTGCCCTACATTCCTTTTGGCAAACCGCAAAAGTGACTGTGTATAGTTTTCTTTTGACAAAGGTTTTCTTCTTGCCACCCTTCCATAAAGACATTATTAGTAGAGTTCACAACTTATAGTAGTCCCTTCAACAGATTATCTCATCTCAGCGTAGAATCTCTGGAGTTCATCCAGAGTTACCATGGGCCTCCTGACTGCTTCTCTGATGTATGCTCTTGTCCAGTCTTTTAGAGTAAGTGGACAACCATGTCTTGGAGGGTTTGCAGTTTTGCCAACCTCGCTACATGTTTAGATAACGGATGCTTTAAACTTCCTCACAACTTTGTCCCTGACCTGTGCTGTGTTACTTGTTCTTCATGATGCTGTTTGTTCATTAATGTTCTCTAACAAACCTCAGCTACATTTTTACTGTGATTGACTTACGCCCACGATTAACTAATTAGTTGACTTCTAGAGGCATTTTGTAACACTAGATTTGATTTAGGGGTTTCAAAGTAAAGGGGGTGCAATACAAATAGTCGCACTTTTCAGACTTTAATGTAAACTTTGTGTTATTTTACTTACACGTTATAATTATTATTTTCTATCATTTACTATTACTATTAATTATTATTAACAGTGTGTTCGTCTATCAGAAAAATCTAATTAAATATACAACAATGTTTGTAGTTGTAATGTTGTAAAAGCTGGAGAGGTTCAAGTGATATGAATTGTTTTTTATAGCACTCTATTTGAATAAAATATGAGCACATTCTATCTAAATTATTTTGTAAGGCAACAGTAAAATAATTCTTTTTTTTTATTCATTAAACTTTTAGTTGAACTGTCAGATTACATAGAAATTATGAAAGTTTTTTTGCATCACTCCAGCTGTGTTATGACAAACTAAACTAATATTTCAGTATTTTTTTTACAACTGATTAAAGAAAATAACTCCTTTAATCAATAAAGCTCATAGGTACACAAATATTGGTCAAAAAATATAGTCTAAGCTTAGTCAGACATTATTTAGGTTTTACTGGAGGTCTTGTAAGAATTTTATTTCCTTTTGTCAAATTTCCGATCAAAAATTCTAGAATAATTAATTGGTGCTACACATTTTATGACAAGATTTTTCTTTATCTCGAGACATTTCAAAAAAATCTTTCTACCTTTTAGTAATTCGTATAAACTGAAATAACAAAATAATAAAAAAAACTGTGAAAAATATTTAAAATATGACTGAAATATTAAGTAACATAGTATTAATATTTTGATGTTTGAAAACCTAATCCTTAGGTGTTTGAGTTTTGGATTTGTGTAGATGTCTGTTTCTTTCCTTGTTTATGTCCCCTTAGTTTGACTATTTTCGTTCATCCCATTATTTACTTGTTTCTTCGTTTATTTTGTATATTTAGATATGTTGTTACATTTTGTCCCTGTGTTTCTCTTCGTCTGCTCTTGCTCCTTTACTCTCCTCCTTCAGCTTTCTCTCTTTCTTCATTGGTCTCAGCTTCTCCTCATCTCCTCCTGATTACACTCACCTGTTTGCAATACCTTCTCTCAACTCTTCCTTATGTAGATATTGCTCTCCAGTTATCTGTTTCTTCACTGGTTTCCTCTGTTCTCCTGGCTCATACTCCGTTACTTTGCCTCACGGTCCATGTTCTTGACTAGTTCTCCGTTTGTGCGCCCTCTTGCCAGTTTGCAAGTCTTTTTGTTATTCAATAAACATTCTTTCACTTTATGCCTCTGCTTCCGTTTTTACTTGCACTTGGATCCCACTGCAAACACATTATGACAATTTTGTTTAGTTCAGTGCCATAAAAATACTGAAATGTATAAACAAAAATAAGATCTTAACTGGTTGATAAACATTTTAGAGCTTCATAGTGTCCAGAGAGCTTTTATTGTCATGATGTGTAATGACCCTATCACTAGAGACTTGTATTTGTTCCCAATGTGTAAGTAAATGGCTAAATCGGTGGCACCTGGATCTGGCAAACCCCTGCTTATAAAAAGTTGCTTCTGCCTGCTGACAGTCTGACTCCTCTGGGAAAAAACAATGACAAGGGAAAAGGATGAAATTGGAAAAAGGTGAAATCAAAAGCATTCTTGTTTACATATTTATATACATATATATATACATAACAAATGCTTGGCCTTTTGCCCTTAATGTTGGTAATTGCTGTACATGCAGGACAAAATAGGTTTGAACGCTTGTTTAACGGAACTGCCAGGTAACATATTCACTGACTGGGTTAATATGGATGATGCTACATGTTGACTTCTAAACAACAGTAAACATTTAATGAACTCAGTTCTTCTCAAAGAAAGGATGCTTCTTTCAGTTCGTTGATAAAATGACTTTCCAGCAGTTTAAAAGGTCAACAATAATGTAATAGCGCACAACACCCATCTTATCAGAATCAGGATGCTTTTTATCTTCATTGTATTATAAAAACACAATGAAGTATGATCCTAGCTCCTGTGAGATGCCTACAATTGAGACACATTAAAAACACATATCCCCCACATCTCAATGTACCATTCTTAAAAGATAGGGGAGTTGAAAGAAGCATGAAGCCTGATGGTGGAGATGGGGTGGAGGAGGGTCGAAGCTCACCTGAAGAGTATGGAGGACTTTTTAGCAAAGCCTTGAGGGATGATTGGCTGAAGAGGAATGCAGACCAGAAGCTAATTGGTAGGAGCGGAGAACGTAGTGGATTAGTTAGGCAGAGCCGGAAGTAGAGGTGAGTCTTTCAAGTTGAATTTTGGTCTAAACTCCATTTAACCAGCTGTGTTAGTGTAACTCAAATATATGTGAGCCAACAGTGTGGTTTTTATGTTACAGCTTCTGAAACCAGCTCTGATCCTCTAAGAGAAGAACTCTGGAGATTAGCTCTGCATCCTCCACCAATGTGTTTTTGACTGTTTTAAGATGATTTAATACAGGAAAAGTGGCAAATTTATTATGTTTCAGTTCTTATATTCTTCTTTTACCACTGGGAGTTAAAGCAAACCTTATATTTCTATTACTTAAGGAAATCTTCTTTCCTTGCAATTCTTTATAATTTTAAGTGTGATTCTGTTTTTGTAAAAAAGAAATCTATCCATGTTAGTTTCTTTGTGTCATAATGCAGATATAAATTCATACAAATAATGCTTTTGCAGTATGTTAAGGTGTAGCAATATCACTTATAATGTGTGAATCTCTGTAACTTGTGTCACTGTCTTTACATTGTAATACTTTTATTTCAAGTTTGAGATTACATATATATGCACAATAGTATTTAGCCATTGATTTGGACTGTCTGTCAAATAGAAAAATAGAAAAATTCGTGTTAAAAAACATGACTTAAATTAATTAAATACTGAAAAGATTTAGAAAGAAAATAAAACAATGAAACAATTATGGAAAGTATTTGTAAAAATTTTAATTTTTATATTATTCTACAGCAACAAATATTTCAATACAATGTGTTAATAAATGGGTTAACAAAGTATTTAAAATTTCTAATAGAAAGTGGTTAATATAATCTAAAGACAGAGGTTAACCTAGCATGCTTTTGGTTTTACAAAGAAAGTTATTCAAGAGAAACCATAAAGGAGCCAAGAGAAAGAGAAGCACAGATTATAGGTTTGGTTCCTTCAAAGGTTTTGCATCATAGATTTGAGGTTCCTGATTTTTTCTTGTTGGGTTTTTATAACAGTAATAGTGTTTCTAGCTTAATTTTGTATAGGTTTTAAACTTTTCACTGACAAGGACATATGTTCTAATTGTAACCTGGGAAATTTTTCTTAGAACTGATTATTGGAAAGTCATCAAATCTAAGATGCATCAGAACATAAAAAACAAAACATAAAAAATTATTAATTCCTTTATGACACATTTATAAGAGTTTGATATTAGGGGACAGTAAAGTCGCGTAATTTGTGTCTCAAGTTTTGCGATGTTCCCGTGTTATACTGTAACATGATCCTCTTTGCTGCAGAAGGATTCTACTCACGGAGGTTTTATGTGCTGAGGTAAAAAATACAGAAGAGATTTATGGAGCATAATAAATCATGAATTACACTGTTTCAACATGTAAACACCCTTACATCTCACATTATTATTTAGACACAAGCTGGATGCAGGTTTGTTCATCTCTCCCATTAGTTTTTCCTTTAGCTTAATTGATATTATTTGGTGGAGATTTGATTGTCTCTTATTGTCTAAACTCTGGTTGTTTAGAGGAAGCTCCTCTACAAAGGGCCACTGTCAGTGTGGGAAAGATTCTAGAAGAAAATTGTTCAGGGTTAAAGCATGATTTCCATTTGTTATCTTATGGAATAAAGAAAACGAAAAAGGTCATGGAAGCTTTCTACTGAAGCTGTGTTGTGTTTCATTAAAGACAGTCCAAAGAGAAAATGGACAAAGTGCAAAGAAACTTATCCAGTAATATGAACACAATTGGATTCATACTGAGCCAAAACGCTATACATTTAGGCTTCTGAGAAAAAAAGTAAATGTAATTGATAGAAAGACCATTTCCCCAGAATAAGTTTAAAATTTTAAGGAAATGAAATCCTGCATTTTTCCAACACGCACATCAGCCTATTCTTTTTATCATTTATCTAATGATTAAGCGACACTTGGGTGACACAGATTCTATGCCAGACACGTTTTGACCCACGGGAGATTTTTTATACTGGTGGTTACTACATAAGCGCAGCTAAAACTTTAAGTTCTATTTCATATAGGCTTCGCCCTTTAAGACTATCGCTAGTGGGTTTATCCATTCGCACGCAGCGCAGCACTGAAAACTTTAGTCCACGCCCACCTGCTTTGTGGGCCCCCCGCCGGTCTATATAAATAACGGTGAGACCGGACAAACGCCTCCCATTTTTCTTCAGCGACAGCTTAAGAGCACTGATTTCTGGAAGAAGAGCAATGGCTAGCGTCGGTACTATCCGCCTTTGCCCGGCTTGCAATACCGGCTACATCATGGGCTATGACCTGGATGCCATCTGCGAGGGCTGCCTCGGTCCTGATCACACTACCTTGGCCTTGACCCCACAGTCCACCTGCCCTTCCTGCAGGCGTCCTTCTCTGGAAGAGAAGCAACGGCGGCTAGCCATTTTCTCCCCGCTAGAAGGGGAATTCCCCGTAGATGCCCAATGCTCCCTCGCTGAGGCATTGGGAATCTTCGGTGTTGGGCGGGAATCGGACGATTCCGCCCCGGAGACAGCAACTGATATCTCCACTCCCTTCCTCCGGACGGAGGACGTGGCGGCAGATGCCAAATAAGTCCAGACTCAGGGCCTCCCGATGTCGGCGACCACCCCCTTTCCGGCGATGGTGCCCTTGTTAGCGCGCTGCCGGACATCATCGCTAAAGTAGCTAATGCTAAAGGTGTTTCTGTTCCCGCGCCTTTAGCTCAGCTCCCGACTGATGACCTGGCGGGAAAATTCGCCCCAGCTCATCTAACTCGCCGAGATCCGGTTTGGCCCCGTTTTCCGAAAGTAACCACTTACCTGTCGGGAGCGGCGGCCGAGCCGCTTCAGCTGAAGACACCGGTCTCCACCTTCACCCCCATCACAAGGGTGGAGTCCCTGACGGATCAGGGGTTTTCCCCAGTTCCTGCTCTGGAACCTAGTCTGTCAGCAGTTTTTGGGGTTACGTCGCCGTGATCAGCGGCATCAGCAGAGACGCTCCACGGCCGCTGCCTCAGGTCCCCGAGTTCCTCCACCCACTGCTCCGTCTACTCAGCTGCAGCAGCAGCGCAGATGTCGGCAGTTGGCGTGCGCCTGGTCCAACCCTCCGCAGGAGCCACAGCGGAGGTTTAAAAAATGACTGGTGGGGGGGGATGTGTGTAAAACTGATTGTTTTGAAATAAAACACGTAAATTTCTCTAAGAGCAAGTTTCCGGTTTATTCCGTCTCAGCCAGATCCTACGATCTCACTGTGCTTTCTTCACACACATCCTTCACTCCAAATGAGACGGCCCCTTTTAAACGGCCGTTTAAGAGGCCCCACAATCTCACAGTTTTCAAACATGACTCCATGAGAGCATCCTATGCTGCTCCCGTAGAGCCACGCTCACTGCTTTCTCCCTCCTGTCCTCCCCAGCTGTGAGATCACAGAGGATGCTCAACAGCAGCTCCCTATGTAGCGGCGCACCAGTGATGACCCCGCTCAACACCAAGCTGTGAGCCTGGGTGAACATCCCCCTGGTGAGGCTGGTTTACAGCCCTTTAGATCCGAGCACCCCATGGGTAACCCCCGATCAGAATCCAAGGGTAACGGGTAACGGTGGTAGGGGCTCTAGCCTGGCTCGTATCCATGAGCACCACGGCACCACAGATGAATGTGCGCCGGCTCTCAGAGCATCACTCAGAGTGGCGGCGTGTATGTTCCCTGGACAGGTGGATGGATAGACTGATCAGCAGAGGATACACGCTGCAGTTCCTGTCACACCCCCCACCGTTCAGAGGGATTTTGGAGACAGTCTTGTCCTCCCCGGAGCAGAGCTCCGTTCTCATGTCAGAACTGCAGGAACTCCTGATAAAAAAACGTCATTTCCAGGGTTCCTCGCGGAGAGGAAAACATGGGATTTTATTCCCGGTATTTTCTGGTTCCCAAGAAAACAGGAGGAATGAGACCGATTCTCGATCTCTCTCTGTTCAACAAAGCGATCTTGGAGAGACGCTTCCACATGCTGACAGTCAGCCAGGTGATGGAGAACGTTCACCAGAACGACTGGTTCACCTCCATAGATCTGAAGGATGCTTATGTTCACATCCCCACCATCCCGAAACACCGCAAATATCTGCGTTTCGCTTATCAGCTGATCTCATATCAATACAACCGCCTGCCGTTCGGTTACTCTCTCGCCCCACGCACGTTCTCCAAATGTGTGGAGACGGTGTTGCAGCCGCTGCGATCGGCAGGGATGAGAATCCTTTTTTATCCTTTTTTCAATAAACTGGCAAAAAAGTTCTGTTTTCCATCCCGGATGATCGTTTATCTGGGAGTGGAGTTAAACTCAGCCACAATGAGAGCCCGGCTCTCTCAGCCTAGAACAGACTCGCTGTCAACGCTTCTCCTCCGTGTCAAACCTCACAGCGTAGTGACAGCTCTGTTACTTATGCGATTACTGGGAATGATGTCAGCAGCTCACGTGGTTGTTCTGCTGGGTCTGCTTCATATGAGGCGTCTTCAGAGATGGTTCATCCGCCTGCGCATAGATCCTGTGCGTCAGAAGAGGCGGATGATCTCAGTCCCTCCTTCAGTGAGACCCGACCTGGCCCACTGGGGAAATCCCCGCATCCTGTCAGAGTTCCCCTCAGCAGACCTGCATCACACGTCTCAGTTTCACAGACGCATCCCTGTCGGGATGGGGAGGAACGTGTCAGTCTCAGGCGGTGGGAGCACAGTGGCCAGACCACATGTCTCTCCACATAAACGTGCTGGAGCTTCTCACAGTGTGGAAGGTGACACAGCACTTTGCTCCTCTGCTGCGGGATCAGCATGTTCTGATCCACACAGACAACAGAGTGGCAGCAGCCTACATAAATCGCCAGGGAGGTGTGCGCTCGGCTCAGCTGCTGAACATTTCCAGGCGGCTGCTGTGCTGGGCGCGCATCAACCTGCTCTCCATCAGAGCAGTGTACATCCCCAGCGTCTTGAACAGAGGAGCAGACATCATGTCCAGAGGTGGTCCTCGTCCCGGGGACTGGAGTCTCCACCCCGAGCTGATTGTTCAGATCTGGAGCAGATTTGGGAAAGCAGCAGTGGATCTTTTCGCCACACGGGAGAAAGCACAATGCCAGTTGTGGTTCTCACTGAGCCCACGGGAGGATCTACCGTTAGGAGTGGACGCCTTTGCTCACAGCCCGTGGCCGAAAACGCTCCTTTATGCTTTTCCACCAGTTCCACTGATCCCGCGGCTCCTGGACCGAATCCGAGAGGAACAGCTCTCAGTGATTCTCGTAGCCCCCGAGCGCAAAGGCGCGCCATGGTTTCCGAGCCTGAAGCAGCTGCCGTGGAGAGAGGATGCGCTCCTCCAGGCGGGAGGGGTGATCAGGAGCGTCCCAGAGTTAGGTCAGCGTCTCTGGGTCTGGCCGCTGAACGGGAGCACTTAGAAAGGCTGGGTCTCCCGCACGATGTGGTGCTTACGATTCAGGGCGCACGAGCCCTCTCTACCACAGCGTCATACGCATCAAAGTGGGCAGCTTTTCAGCGCTGGTGCGCAGAGAAAGACGTGGAGCCCTTTTCATGTCCATTAGGCTGCGTGCTGTCATTCCTCGAGCAGCTGATGAACAGGAATTTAGCTTTCAGCACCATTAAAACTTATGCTGCAGCTATTTCCTCTTGTCATGAGGGTTTTGGTGACAGAACGGTCTTTAACCAAACGCTGATGAAGCGTTTTCTGCGGGGTGTACGTAGACACAGACCCGTGTCACGCTCTCTAGTCCTTCAGTGGGATTTAGCGCTGGTCCTACGCGCACTGGTTAAAGCCTCATTTGAGCCCTTAGATCAGGCTCCTCTTAATATTCTGTCTTTTAAAAGAGCCCTGCTGTTAGCTCTGACATCTGCGAACAGAGTGAGCGATTTATCTGCGCTCTCTGTCGCCCCCTCATGTCTCAGAATACGAGCCGACGGCAGCTCGGCTGTGCTGCGTCCTAACCCTGCTTTTACACCTGAAAGCATCACGAGTTCGTTCAGATCGAGAGTGATAACTCTGGATGGTTTTTATCCTCCTCCGCATAACTCTGAAGAGGAGGCCACCTCTCATCTCCTCTGTCCCGCACGGCTGCACTGCGCCGCTCCCAGCGTCTGTTGGTCCATTACAGAGAAAACTCTGCAGGACGTCCTCTATCTGTCCAGCGCCTCTCACATTGGCTGTGTGAGGCTATTTAACAGGCTTACGCGTCCTCTGGATCGGATCCTCCAGAGAATCTCAGAGCTCATTCAATCAGGGGGATTTCATCCTCCACAGCTCTGCATGGCTGTATGACAGTGGAGGACATCTGCACAGCAGCCTCATGGTCATCTCCATGCTCATTTATTCGTTTCTACCTGCGACATGTGTCAGGTTTCTCCATGACTCATTCTGTTCTCAGGGTTGTGACAGAATGATTATTATTTCGTTGCGTTTATTATTGAGTCACCCTTCCTGCATGCAGACGCAGGGTCCCATAATATTATTATCAGCCACAGTTCGTGACTTCTCCTGTTGTCACTGCGGCTGTATTTCATTAAGCCTCCGTGTGAACAGAGGTTACTCTCCTCTGTTGTGTTGTCTGTGGCACACGAGGTTTATTATGCTGCATCTTTACACATGATCCAGCTACTGATCTGTCTCCACGTTCCCTCCTGGAGATTTTTGACCTGCTCTGCTCATTGTTACACTGTTACAGTTCGTAACCTTCGTTTTCCTATTTACAGCAGCAGGTCTGTTATCTCGGCCTTTTCACTGACCAGAGATATTCTCTGTACTTTGTGATGCGCAGGACGCTTGGAGTGCGTAATTACACATTCAAAAGGTTGAGTTTGGTGTCATAATGCGAGCAGATTTTTTCAGTTGTTGTCTGGATGGACCCAGTGAGGCATAGACTACATCCTGCTTCGCCTTTAACCCACTAGCGATAGCCTTAAAGGGCGAAGCCTATACGAAATAGAACGTTGGTTACGTACTGTGACCCCAGATTCTATGAGTATAGGCGCAGCCCTTTAAGCTCTGGGCCTCACTGGTTTCTGTATGCTAAAAAGCTATTTGGGAGCCGTTTGTCCGGTCTCACCGTTATTTATACGGACCAGCGTGGGGCCCACACAGCAGGTGGGCGTGGACTAAAGTTTTCAGTGCTGCGCTGCGCGCGAATGGATAAACCCACTAGCGATAGCCTTAAAGGGGTGCGCCTATACTCTGGGCCTATAGAATCTGGGGTTACAGTAGGTAAACAACGCTTATAAGGCAATGTGAAAATGCTGTTTCTGTTTTCTTCACTTAAGAGAAAATGATCAAGTTTTATTAAAAATATCCTGTAAACATTTGTATGATGCAGTGCCTGGCAAAAGTAAATGTATTTTAGTGGGATTTTATGTGATAGACCAACATAGTGCATATCTGTGAAAAGGAAGAAAAATGTTGCTTTTCTTAATTTTCCAAAACTTTGTTGCCAAATACTGTTTGTTTAATATCTCAAATTTAGTCAGATCAAAATTAAAGCGTCTGTGAACATCAGGTTTCTACGTTTGCCACAGATTCTGTAATACATTTTGGTCTGAACTTTGACTGGGCCATTCTAACACCATTCTAGTTTCATCCATCTTCCCATGAAGGCTGATCAACTTCCACTTCTCAGCTGAAGAGAAAAATTCCACAGTATGATGCTCCTATCACCATGTTTTAGTATTGGGATGTGTGTTCATTGTGATGAGCAGTGCTGTTTTTCCACCACTCACGGTGTCTAGGATGCAGTTCAAAACGTTCAGCTGTGGTCTTGTTTGATGAGAGCACCTTGTTCTACTTTAATCCTGTTCCCTCATGTTGTGGCAAGCTGCAAACAAGACCTCCTCTGGCAATTTTTCAATGATTTCTTGCCACTCTTCCAAAAAGGCCTGATTTGTGGTAGCTCATGATTCCCCCAGCTGAGCTGTGGATATATGCAGCTCCTCCAGAGTAACAGTGGTCCTCTTGGTTGTTTTTCTTGTTAATGTTCTGCATTGTTCATGCACTTGTTCCCCAGGTACACGACCAAGGTTTGCAGCTGTGCCTCCCTCTTTCCTTTTTCAGGTGAGATGATGGATTAAACTGAGCTCTGTGAGATGTTAACATGGCTTTATTGGTAAAACAATTGTCTTCCATTGCTGAGGGGGTTTATTACAGTTGTTGGAGGACACTAACACACCTCCAGGCTATCATATTACTAATGCTTTACCCTAATACTTCTATGTTGTTTTATTAATCTCTTCATTTGTGAGGGTATGAATCATTTCTGAGTTGCATGATATCTAGAATACTTTTTTGCAATGTTCATATTGGGATGTTATAGTTGTAATGTTACTGCAACTAAAATTTACCAACAACCTAACACGTAGAAATATATTTTGAAGTTATTTTTAAAATTACCCCAAAAGCTTAGGACTTAGAAAATATTTTGCCTTATTTTAAATTGACAGTGTATGTCTATTTGTTTTGTCCTCCTCCAGTCTCCCTAATTTGTACTGTTTTATTTGAATCCAGAATAACACAATACGTTATTCTATACGTAAAAACGTGGATGCTGTCCACTTAAATTATTTTGTCTGCAGAATAACAGAAAGCATTTCTTAGGTAGGCTTACATCAGGGACTGAATGAGGGAATTAGCCTGATTTAAAAAGTCATTGTAATAAAACTCTGTATACAGTGCTTCACTTTCCGTTTATTGTGTCAACATTTGAAAGGTGAGGTTAGTTTATAAAACCATATCAGAGAAGCTGATAATGATGGGAACAAAAAAATAAAAGTAGTACTGAGGCAAACTGCTGACAGGTCAAAGTTACTGTTACTCTGATTGTGGTCAAGATTAAAAAGATATGAAGCAAACGACTCTTAGTAAGAAAATATTTATTTCCACAAATGGTGGTGTTGTTTGAATAAAACAAGAACAGAAACTTATGATGCACAAAATGATCAGATCTGTTTATTCTAGGTTTATGTAACTAGATAAAGTTAATGTTTCTGTTTTTGTTTCTTGTTTGAAGACCAAAAATAAGTCCAGGACTACCTGACCAGCAAGACTGGCAGCTACGAATAAAAATCCCACTGCCTTGTAGTGACTGAAAAAACGTAACTAGAACTGTTTTTGAGTAGCTGACAGTATATTTGACCACAGATCCAAACCCACCAGGACTTTGGGAACTTGTTTTAAACAATACATTTTCCCAAAGCCAAAGACTGTTTCTTTCTTTAGCCACAAATATAATGTGTGTTTGTTTATACAAAATTATTCATTCAGCAAATGTCACGGGGTCCGGGAGTCGAACCCAGGACAGCCGCATGAAGGACTATAGCCTCTGCACATGGTCGCGTGCTGAATCCCTACACCACCAGCGCCGCGCCCACACAAAGTTATTTTTAACCTTTATAAAATCTTCAAGAGAAACTTTCATGAGAATTTGTTTCACCTGCTTTCAAGTAAACCCGTCATTAGATTGAATTAGGATTCACAAGTCCTAACTTGAATCTGATCTGTGGTTTAATAAACACGGTTTGGCAAAGATAGAAACTTGGTTTCATTTAATTAGTATGAGGTGTGTGAACCACTTCAAAAAAATATTACATTAACATTATTCATGGTATTTCTCAGAAATAAATAAATTCACACATCAGGCAACATACTGTTGATCAGGCCTCTGGATGCAGCTTCTTGCTGCGCTCAGAGCCTCTTTCAAGACCTCAAAGGACAGAAGAATCAGGTAAATACAATGTAAAAACTCCTAAAATATTGCTAAATGGTAAAGAGAGGTAGTTTCTTAATGGAATAGAAGAGAAGTTCAGTAAAGATGGATGTATGGATGGATGGATGGATGGATGGATGGATGGATGGATGGATGGATGGACATCCACAAACTTAGCCGCAGGTGTAGATGGTTAATATATTTTAATAAAATGTTGCATCTCATGAATATTTTACTTGTTTTACATTAATAAAATCAGCTAGAATGGTTCTATGTGATCAGCTGTTAGCCTTACACCTCTCTGAGCTTTTAAAATAGTGTGAAATCTGTCCGGTCAGGGAAGCATTACTGGTACTAATTCCTCAGAATCATACCCAAGAAATTCTTCCCATCCCTTAGGTAACATATAGTTCAGAATCAGCTTTTATTGCAAGGTTTGTGCACACAAACAAGAATTTGTCTCTGTGGCGGCTGGCTTTAGCAAACAGTGCTTTGTAGTGCCTGCCTGAAGTTAAAACCCTAAACAGTTTATGTGCAGGGTGTGTTGGGTCTGCAGAGATTTTAGTTGCCCTTTTTCTGACCCTTTGGATATCCTTTCAGTCACTTCCTGTTGTGTACACTTAAGGAAGGTAAACACAGGCTACTTTGAAAGAAGCATTATTTAATTTCCATTGTAAATGAATAATTTGTATGGGAAAATCTATCTCAAGTTGCCCTTGAGGAGTCAATATGTGCATGCATGGTCGTTCCTGTGTGTCTCTGTGTTGCCCTGTGATGAACTGGGTGCACTCACCTCAAATACTGCTTTAATTTATATCAAAGCTTTCATCACAGGTTGCTTTCTTATCCATATTGCAGCATTACCCATTATCTTTCACTCAATTAATTTTTCAGGTCAGATGTCAAACATTTACAATATAATAAAAAGATGCAATGACACAGCTGCTTGTTGAATATAGAGCACAACCCACAGTTTGGGTCAATAGACAATTAATAAAGACCAATGTGAACATTTTATGATGATATCCAGAAAACTAATTAAACGTGAAAAGGTTGCTAATAGCACCAAATGGTTAGACAAATATATAATTATAAACAATGAATAAACATTAATGGATCAAATAGTTTGTTTGCTGTCAAACTGCCTTGAAGGCTAGTTTTAAACAAATGCACCATTTATTGTACAACTTAATCATCCACTGATTAAACTGTCTCCAGTTCTTCCTTCAGTGTCTCTCCTCCAGAAGTCTCCCTCCTCTCCAGTGACTTGCCTTGCAACAGGTTTCTATCCTACCAGAGCTGAGCAGGAGGATACAAGCAAAGTAAAGATACTCTCCAACAACAATCAAACCTTTCAGATGAGTGTTGATCTTAATATTTTATCAGTGACACTTGAAGACTGGAAATATTTGACTGTGTTTCTGAAGCAGAAGTCCACAAACAGGATCCTGGGTGGTCGAGGTGGTTCAGGATGCGGGGGAGTCCCAAACAGGCTGCATGATCTGTCAACCTGTTTGCCCGGTAAGCAAATTGCTGGGGCTCCAGCAAGGGGCCTGTGATGTCCTACAGATGCTTCAACGCCAGTCACTCAAAGTGTTTCATGACCTCAGACATCAGGGCCACAGGTCTGTAGTCATTAAATCCTGTGATGGTGTATTTCTTGGGGAACGGGATGATGGTAGAATGCTTGAAGCAGAAGAGAAGTGAAAATGGAGGCCAGTTTAGTCAGAACAGGTTGTCAAGCAAAAGTGGAAAATACCAGCAGGTCCTGGAGCTTTTCTTGTCTTCGGACTCTGAGATCTCCTTTTCCATACTCGTGTCAGATCGAGTCAGCTCTGTTTTCCATTACAATTGAGTACCATCTCAATGTAGGTGGGATCATCAATAGGGACAAAGTCACATCACGTGATTTGTAGAGACACAAACACAATAACAGCCTTGACTGCTCCCCAGTCTATGTCAGACTTAGAGTGAAATAGGAGAGCCAGAGAAGGCTACAGGCAGCAAGACAAAGCACTATGTATAAGTAAAAGAGAGATGAGAGCTATGGAGTGGTACCAAACTGAAGGTCGTGCTAGAGGACGTGAGGGTAAACTATCGCTACCTAATGCTAGCTTGCAATAGTGGTCATATACACAATAAGGCCAGTTTTCAGCACGGGTCCGCTTGCATGGAACCACAAGCAAGCAGGTACTAAAAATAGTAACAGTTCCATATCATTACTAATTGAAAAGTCTAAAAAGCGAGCAGAGCCGTACCAAACTGTGCTGAGTAGAGACTAGTGGAAAAGGGGAAAAAAGAGCCTATTTACATCTTCCTCAGTGATATTTAGTGCAGGCAGGGGATCAGAGGGAGAGAGAGGAGAGGTTGTAAAGTTGTTGGTGAGGGATGCATGCAGTCCTTTCATGTGGGAGGGGCATGCTGGTAATTTGGTCAGAGGTGTGAACGGCTCATGTAGTTAGCGATATCATTCAGGCTCCACCTAAACTGCCGCTGGGTCGTTAACAAAACTTTCGTCTTCAGAGAGGGCCCACCCCTGCCCTGCTGTTGTTGACGTGCATCAATTTTCACCACTTTGCCAGAATGGGGCATCAGGTTGCATAGGGTGGCTTTTCCTCTGCGTTAGACACTGTAGCCCACAAGCTTGTTCTGGCCTCCCATCCTGGATTCTGTATCCGCCTCTCATCCTCCTTTGCAGTCTGCGTTCTGCACATTTTGAGCTGTTCAGCCAGCTTCCCTTGCCTGTCAGCTTGGCCCCTGATAGGATTGCCCAGGAAAAAAATCAAATCAGAATAAAACAATGGAACATAAAAACAATAACATTTTCCACTGTGTGTCAGATGCATAGAAGTGTCAGTGTTCCAGGTTATGTTGTGTCTATGTGGTGTTTTCTCTAGACCTCCACTAAATATCCAAGTGCATATGCTTTTTTCCCTTGTGTTTTTTAAACTCTATGATTTAGCTCATGCTCTCTGTGCTTTCACAGATGAACCCCCAAGCTACCACTCCCCTGTAAGTCTTCCTGGATTCCCTCCTTAAATCTCCTCGTGCATTTACCCTCTGGGCAACTTATCTTCTTCCCCGGCTGGCAGCTCCTTCTTCTAGGAACCTCCAAGCTTTTATCTACCTGCCCTCCAATGCTCAGTGGAAACCACCTACAATTATTTCTTACCTGAATTCTGTTCTACCAGAAAAATAAAATGAATCCCCTCTACTCCTCTTCCTCGCAGCATTGCCCAGCCAGAGTTAAAGGGTTGTTCCTTTAACTCTGGCTGGAGCAATGCTGCTGGACTAGATTTTATACAAAATGTTTGTATTCAATAAACTTAAACCTTTCTAGTCTTTTAAGAGTTTCTTGCATGTGGGTCAGATGTTGGACACGCCTTAATTTTAAAATAGAACAAGGAAATATCTTAGCACTGAACCAGCAAGTACAGCTACTATCACTTCTGCTCAGTTCTTCAGTTTTACTTGAGCTTTCTAAAAATAATGTACTGGCTAATAGGACTCATTTTCTTCTATCATGCCACGTCTTCAGGTAATATAATAGTTTACATTGAAATGTTCTATCCTCTATTGTCTATAGCTAACCTGTTTGTATAAGCATTTCAGTCCTTTTGTTTTTGGAGTCCGGCGTTTTGCTTGAAGCATACACTTGATGTGTTGGGCACAGAAAGCTTGGAGGGTATTTGGATGGCAACTGCTTTTTTTCTGTTTCTTTCTTTTTCTTCTTTTAACAAGGCTATAGATGGTGAGATTACTCTACATTTATAAAAACGCTTGGACTAGCAAATCCAAAAATTAATTAATAATGTACCTTGGCACCCCCTGCTGGTGGTTAGTATTTTTTCTATGGGGGAATTTCAGTGCTCTAAAATTACTCAGGATGGTATTATTTGGATACACCCCATAATATACCCCAAAGCTTCACAGCTGAAAAGGTAGGTGCTATTAAAATAATTTAGATCAGATGAACAACAAGAAGTCCAAGGTCTAAGCAGTTTCGCTTTCGCTCCTCCATTATAGTTGAGTAAGTCCATTTCAGTCTATATTCTTAAATTCAATGTATTTACATCACAAAGAAAAGGGTCCTAAAATAACTGAAAGCATATTTAGCTTGTTTGACAGTGTAATTTGTTTTATTGTTTTACATTTGCTTTTCTATGTTTGGTTGTTTAGTTTCTTGTTTAGACTGAAATAACATCTGAATTCTATCAAGTAGCTAAATTACACTTTATCAGTTTCAGAGCAGGATTATGTTTTTCACTCAGATTTTGTACCGCTTTTATTTAGAACTCCGCTTTATTAATAACTGATCCCAGACCAGATTACCTTTTCCCTAATTGCTGCCCAAGAGAAAAGGCGGAGTTGACTTGACTAAACATCAGAGAACATCTTGACTTTCAGTGAAACTCACTTCTTCCTTCTTTGTTCAGCATGTCTCACAACAATAAATACAAATGTAATAACAATGAAATACAGAACATTTTCTAATATTCCACTTTTCCACTTTGTCTATATTTAGCACTTTTGAAAGGCAGGTGATAATCTGCATGCAAAATGTTGTGCCATGTTATTTAACAAATAAAACTGCACATTAACAGCCACCAGAAACCAGAAAACCATCACACTGAGGGACACTGAAGGAAAAACAAATAAATGAAATCTATCCTGTGCGTTTCAATTTGGGCAAGGCAGATAATTTTTTTTTCCTCAATGTTTCGTTACAGTTCTGCATGAATCATATTCATTTAGTATTGAATTATTAGGGGACTACCATGGTTTGCAATGTTTGGGTCAAGCGATTCATATCCATCTAGTTCTCAAGTTTAAAAGTAATTTGACTTGAGTGGTACTGTTCAATCTGACTATATTTGTGAAAATGATGTAATCATACAGAGAAGATGCTGGCACTCTACTAAACGAAAATAAAACATTTATTCAAATTGGATAAAAAGTTTTTCTATCTAAGGAAACCCCACAGATTGCATCCAGTCAGTGACTTGCAGCATTCACTCCTCCCGGATGAGCATGTAGAGACAGTGGACAGTCACTGGCGTTGACTTTGCAGCAATCCCTCATACTGAGCATGCATGTAGCAACAGTGGAGAGGAAAAACTCCCTTTTAACAGGAAGAAACCTCCAGCAGAACCAGGCTCAGTGTGAGCAGCCATCTGCCACGACTGACTGGGGGTTAGAGAGAACAGAGCAGAGACACAAAGAGAACAAAGAAGCACTGATCCAGGAGTACTTTCTATGGGAAGGAACAGTAAATGTTAATGGATGTAGCTCCTTTAGTCGTTTCATCTAGAAAGAAAGGACAAATAAACTGAGCCAGTTTTCAAGGTTAGAGTCTGAAAGAGAGCACATAGAGTTAGTCACAATAAAAGCTCAGTCAATTGCCATGTCTAGGAGAGAGAAAGGGTTAAACACTGAAAGACAGGGCCATGTGGATCATCTGTAGAAGGTGAGCATTAAGCCAGCAGAAGCTTGGACAATTCCCCTCTCCAGAAAGGTGTCACAGGTAGACACAGAGTCAGGCCACGTGCAGCTTCTAGGAAGAGAAAAGAGAGAGAACAAAGTTAAAAGCTGAAATAACAGCAAATAATGCAAAGCTGGAGAGTAGTGTGAGAAAGTAGCAAAGAGAGTGAAAGTGGTCATTATGTCCTCCAGCAGCCTAAGCCTATAGCAGCATAACTACACACATAGTTTCAGTTCAGATTATTTAGTTAAACAGCGCTTATTTACAACAATGTCATCTCAAGGCACCCCACAAAGGGTCCGGAACGGCGCTGGACCGCCGGGGAGGCCAGACCAAACCACCCAGTGCCAGACCCCGGCCACCCCAGAACGAGCCACGTGTAGGGGCACTAAGTAAAATAATAAACTGACAAAGTTTATCCATCTAGAGCCCACTGATGGTCATTGTTATACTAAAAACCACAACGTTAGGGATACCTCTCTCTGTCAGATTGATTATAACCATTGGAAAACTGTTAAAAAAAACAAAAGCTTACAGACTATCAACTCTTCTTTCATTTCTGTTCTGTTTTTGATGTTCTTACAGAAAAACACTCCCTGACCTTTTATGTCATGATTTCCTCTGGAGTGCCAGATATCCCAGAATGTGTTGCATATGCAGCTGTTGATGAAGTTGTGATGGTTTATTATGACAACAACATAAAAATACCAGAACCCAGACAAGACTGGGCAAGAAAAATAAAAGAGAAAAATCCACAACATTGGGAAGGACCCACCAAGGAATGGCTAAACTATCTGCCTCTCTTCAAAAAAGAAGCTGCCAGTATAAAGGAGCATCAAAACCAAACTGATGGTATGTTAATTCTATTTTATTTTTGACAGAAAGGATCAAATGGAGTAGAGTAGTGTTTTATATTGGAAAATAAATAATAATAAAAGGGACCATTGCCTTCCAAGTCAATATATTTCCCAAATAAAAAAAAATAAAAAAACATAATAAATATAAAGCTCATACGATGAATTCATAAAATTGTGACCACAGATTTTATAACATACAACTACTCTGGGTTCGTCAAACTAATTCTTGAACTCTGTTCAAGCAAATCTCACACATTACAGTCAGGTAAAGATCTAGATGTTTAATGTTTAATAATCATGTTGCGTCCTCCTTTAGCCATTGTTTTAGTCTGAGAATGTTGAATCCTAGGATGTCATCCTAGAAACAAATGCAAGTACAAATAATTAAATATGACATAAAGATGCAAGAGATGTTCTATCATAAAATGTCATCAACCAACATACTGTATCTTTTTTCCAGAAGAGTGATTTTTTGTATTAAATCAAAATTCTAATGCATAAACTATTACTACAACTGATTGAACCTTTTAAATAAGTGTCACAAAGTTTTTAATGAGACAGCAAAAATCTGTGAATACATTTTATCCCAATTCAAACAAAAGACCCTCCTTTTTGAAAGGTTGTGCTACAAGTGAAATGCAAACCTTAAGAACTAAATATCTCAAATTTCTTATTCCCCTGAGGAAATATTTATATGTTTCACAAATATCGAATGTGGTATGTGGAAATTTACATTCAAATCCTGTAGTCAACTGTTTAATTTTGAGTATAATCTGTGTATTATTTAAAAAAATAACAATATCTAAACTGTCACCTTCACAAAACTTTGCACAAGAGTGTTGTGTGTTCAAGGTTCAAGTCAAGATGTGCAGCAGATGTGCTGGGTTCAAATATTAATATATTTTTGTTTGCTTGTTTTTTTCTTTTATTTGTTCTCCACAGGTGACATTGTCCAGCAGATTCTGGGTTGTGAATGGGACGATGAGCTGAACAAAGTTGAAGGATACAAAAATTACAGTTTAAATGGAGAAGACTACATTAGGCTTGACACAGAAACTGCCACATGGGTTGCTCTAAGTCCAAAGGCTGAAATCACTGAAAAGGAGTGGAATAAAAAGGAGTTCTTTGGGCAATCAGAAAAGGACTTCCTCACAATTAACGTATTTGAATATTTAAAATTGTATTATAATTATGCGAAGAATTCTCTGCATAGAAAAGGTAAGTTTACAAGAGTTAATGCTTTTTTAAAGGGGACATATCATGAAAAATCCACTTTTGTAGCCCTTAAATACATTTTGTTGTGTTCTTGGTGTCTGTAGGAATGCAGAAAAGTTTATTTTAGTCTCTCCAGGTGCTGCGTAGACGTCTTTATGTTATGTTTGGGACATCTTTATCTATCCGTATAGTTTTCTCTATTACGTTTTTCGAACTGTTACGTCACAGTATTTGCTGCGGAACAGCTAAACAAGGTCATGGACATCCTGCTTCCGTTTCTTTTTTTTACCTAAAACAATCATTTCCACAGATGCACAACTTAAAATGTAAGATATTGATAAGTATCCAACGTATGTAACACCTCCACCGATGATTCTCCTCAGTTCTTCCCTCAGTGTCTCTACTTCAAAAGACCCCTTCATCTCCAGTGAGCTGCCACGCTACAGGTTTCTATCCTGACAAAGCTGTTATGTTCTGGAGGAAAGACGAGAAAGAGCTAAACGAAGATGTGGAATACGGAGAAATCCTTCCAAATTCTGATGGGACCTTCCAGATCAGTGCTAACCTGAATAATTCATTAGTCTTACCCGAAGACTGGAATAGATATGACTGTGTGTTTCAGCTCTCTGGTGAGAAAAACACTATAATCACCAAACTGGACAAAATGGTGACCAGGACCAATTGGGGAAAAAATGAAAACTGGAAACACAAAGGTTAGAAACACTTTATTGTGTTGTTATGGAGCTAAATAAGTCTCAATAAGATCGACATGCGTACAACAAGCTTTAAGTGTACAACATGATTAACCCCGTGTGGTAAAGTCTCAAAAGTCGTAAGCACAGGAAAGCTGATCCATACGCTTGTGTTGACCAACCCGTCCGCTGCTGGCAATTGGCACATTTGCCAACTGGTGTGCATAATGCATTACTTCTGCAGTTTGAATAGTGTAAATTTGAGAAACAGTTTACACATTTGTAAATGTTGAGGTATGCATTCATTTTGTCGTATACATTTGTGAATTATGTTGCAAACCTGTAAATCTTGTTGTACGCATTTAAATCTTGTTGTACGTTTTGTTAAGCTTTTTTGAGACTAATTTAGCTCCATAGTTATTAACTTTTTAAATAATGTTTGTTTTTTTGCAACTATGCTATTTGCCACATATTTTAATCATTTCAGGAGCTATTTAATCTTCCTTGCATAACATCCCAGCACTAATTCAAATGAAAAATACAATGATTTTACACTTTTAGAAGGATTTCATTCATTACAACAGATACATTAAAAACTGCCTGAAACCAAATTCCTTTTTTAAAGACTGGTTGTATTTCGTATTAGAGCTTTAGTGAGAGGAAATATGAATCTATTGAAATTTACAATCTCAGTTTGGAAACAATTTGGACTTTTTTGTTTTTTATTTTGGGTAATTAAGCTTGATTTCAAATACAAAATATTCTGTTACTGTATATAAATTGTATTGTATTTAAAATTTCTAACAAACAGACAAAATTCATCTTTCTCACAATATGCGCACTTGCAACTGTTTGGTTTTTTTATATTTTTGAGTAGAGACGTCCTCAGACCTGATGGTTGCCGTCAGCGTACCAGTTCTTGCTGCTGTTGTGATTCTCATTGCTGCTGTAGTTTTTACTGTTCACAGAAGAAAGAAAGGTAAGATACTCAAAAGAGCTAAGAGCATATTTCTGTTAACATTAACAACCGAGTCTAGATTTAATAGAGCATTAGAGAACTAATATAAAGAGTAAAACACTCTGTTGTATAAAAATTTCCATTCATCCAATCCATTAAACAATTTACCATGCAAATGCCTAAGGGCAATCTAACGTTTCCAACCTGCATTTTTGGAAAGTTTGAGGAAGTTGGAGAACCCACAGAAAAGTCCCATGAGAAGAGGGAGAACATATAAATTTCACAAATTATTCCCAGCAGAATCTTGTCTTACTTAAAAAAAAGAAAATAAACTAAATAGTTTATTCATGTAAGTAGAGGTGCCATTTATCAGAGAATCCTTCACTTCATGTTTTGATTTCAATCACCACCTATTCATAAAAAAACAACTTTTCTTGTCATTTTATTTCAGAGTAAGTATCCTAAATTTTGTCAGTAGAACTTCTTTCATATTTGAATTGTTTATTCTCTCTCCTTTTTTATTTAATCATTAATTTTATAGATATATAATATGCTATGGAAGTTTAAAGGAAAAACTGTTTTCTACTTCACAGCTCCTGACAGCATACATGAGATCTCAGAAAGACTAAATCCAGAGAAGAGCATATCAAATACAGCACACTCCAGGACATCAATTGTTGACAGTCCCAGCTAGACAAGAAAATTTTTCAAGACAAGCTAAACTTCTTCATGTACTTTGCATTTTAGCATCACAAAGTATTATAAAAACATATTGAACCTAGATGGAAACGCTTATTTTTGTATTCAGTAGTTAATTTAGGGCTTCACCTGTGAATGAGTTAAAACCAAGTCGAAATATTATTTGGAATGAGCTCTTGAATCAACTCCAAACTGAAGGCCATGAAGTTGGAATCCCAAGCAGAGGAACACCATAAGAAGACCGTTACTTCTCCCATCGGAAGGAACTGTAGGTGGCCTTTAACAGATTTGTTCATTTTTGTAATGATATGGTCAACCACTCTCTACCTGGAACAGACAGCACACAATCATTCTCAAACTCATTAAGCTGCCTAGAGGCAGTGTGGAGAAGATCCAGAGAATGCACCCTAGCTGCTGCATCAACTGGGTAACAGCCTTTGATGGAAGATGTATGATGGTGTGGGGTGGCATCTGGCTGACTGGAAGAAAAAGGTTTGTTCTAATTGGAGGCAATCAACATTGCAACCAGGGGGATTTCCCACATGTTTACAGTCTGGGACCAAACTCTGTACTTCAAGATGTCAATGCTCGCTAGCAAGGTTTATGAGAATACCTCTGGATTTTGTAAGTGGGATAGATGGAATGCCCTGCCAGCAGTCCCGACCCCACTGAACACTTGTAGAATCAGTTTGACCGTTTTGTATATACAAAAAATACTAATACAATCTCATTGGCTGAGTTATAAATGCTGATTGAAGAATGTGATGACATCCCACAGCAATATGTGACCTAGTTGGTGACCAGCATAAGGAGGAGATGCAGGCTAATGCGGCTGAAGATGTAAGCCTACTTTGGGCAAATCTGTGCTGTTGTTTTGCTTTTTCATTAGTTTGGAGTTCTTTTACTGTGTAAAGACAGTAAACAGTAGTAGAAAATGTGGATGTACTGAGGGTATGAGGTAAGAACGCTGTTAAAAACAATTTGTATGTAAAGACGGAAATGTTTGCATATTAGTCAATAGTTGTGCATAAGTAAAATCCAAACCAGGTATCGTTTATTTTCTCTTTAAGAATACAAAATAAAATGTTACAGCTTCAAGAAATTACAAACACAAAGTTCAAGTTTACAGTTGTGGTTTATTCTTTATGAATACAATATGCTATAACAGTTTGTGAATATGATTTCTTTTCTATGAGAATATAGATTTACATCAGCGACTTGGCATCACGTGATCTCAAGCTGGTTAGTGGAGCACAGAGTTAGTCGATTCACACTCCTCACCGCCAGTAAACGTAGTGCCGGGATTGGATGACGGAAAAAAGGTAATGGGAGATAATTCAATCTAAAAGGAAATTTTAGGAACAGAGGGGAGTTGGGGGGAAACTAAAAGAAACTACGGAACAAAGCAAGGTAATGTTAAAAAGTTTATATATGTCTTAATGTCGTTAATATATGCTCTTGGTCGGTCATCTTGGCGCTAGTAGTGCTGCTGCTTCTTCTTCTGCTGGCGGTACGCAACAAATTATGAGGTGCATACCGCCACCTACTGTACATCATTGTGTAACTCCACCCACTATATTCTATGTTTTATTTTTGTATTTCATAACAATAACAACAATGCTTTATTTATAATACTTTTGATTTCCCCCCAATCTCCCCTCTGTTCCTTATATTCCTTTTAGACTGAATTATCTCCCATTACCTTTTTCCGTCATCCAATCCCAGCATTATGTTTACTGGCGGTGAAGAGAGTGACAGCGCATGCGCAACGCAAATTGACTACCTCTGTGCTCCACTAACCAGCCTGAGATCACATGACGCCAAGTCGCTAATGTAAATTCATATTCTCATAGAAAAGAAATCGTATTCACAAACTCTTATAGCATATTGTATTCATAAAGAATAAACCACAACTGTAAACCTGAACTTTGTGTTTGTAATTTCTTGAAGCTGTAACATTTTATTTTGTATTCTTATAGAGAAAATATACAATAACTCTTTTGGATTTTACTTATGCACAACTATTGACTAATATGCATACATTTACGTCTTTACATACACATTGTTTTTGACAGCGTTTTCACCCCATATGAGGGCCCTGAGTGAGCTGGGAGAACTACATTTAGGAATGCTGCCCCCTGCAGTTTAAACCAGCCTAAAAACCACATAAATCCTAAGTAACTCAACTGTAAATCCGAGTATTTTTTTAATATTATAGATAAAAACGTTGTGAATACAGTAACCAATGTATATAGTTTAATGTTTCTTTGCATGTGTATTTATAGTTTAGATGGTTTGTTTTGTAGATGAAAAATAAATTTTCTGTCAAACTTTAATAGAGGCTTTGAACACACAACTGAAATGCCTGTTTTGACTGATTTGTACTTTCTCTCATTAATACACCAGTGGGCAGCCTTCAAAAGCTGTCAACATTTGCATGTCACCTCTGTGCTCCAAAAACGTTATTCGATCTAGACATGAATGATACTTTCATATGGAAGCATGATATGCTGATGATTTTAGGTATTTTTTTTTAAATTTAGCTCATTAGTTGGCAATTGGTTTGTTATATGTAGCAAATTTCATATATATGTAGGTGATCTGTTATCTATACATATTTCTGATATTTATAAGATATATGCTTTTTAGACCATTTTCCTAAATACTGAATCCACCAATAATTTAAGAAACACAGCGAGATTAAATTATTTAAAATTATTTAATGCGCAGCATCAGTGCCTTTAAGTAATATAGAAAACTGTAAACCCTGAATTGTGACCCAGACACTGAGAATAAATTAATAACTTAGCAGTATCATAAAATATTATTAGACACCAACACAGCACACTAATATGTGAAGAAATGCAATAAAGTGATAATCTATCTCTCTCTCTGCATTGTAAGATATCAAACACTTCACTAAATAATATGCATATCAGTGTTTGTTTTTGATGTATTTTGCAAAGATTCTTGGTAGGTATTCTGTCTTTGTGTTAAAATGAAGATACAGTTAAAAAGGCAACAGAGACAAGAGGTTGCTTCTCCCACCTTTGCAGGAAATCATCTCAAAATCTCAAAAATGTTGAACAAGCAAATAAAGTCTATTAACAAACCATCTTACATTCATCGTAAAAAGGTTATTTGTAAAATACATGTCAAATACTTTTTGGGGTATCTCTTTCCTTTGTTCTTCCTGTAAACAACTTTAATTTACCCTGTATATACATTGTGATATAGATATAAACTTGCCTTACCAAATATTTGAAGATTTGTGCAGTTCTAGTATGTAGTACTGAAATGCTTATTTAATCTGTGCAACCAAAATGCAGTCCAAAAATGTCTATCCTTCCAATATTGACAAATCCACCATCTACAAAACAGGACAGGTCCAGACTGCAACAGACAATCAGGTCTGCAGAGAGAATTATCAGGGCTGACCTTCTCTCTATCCAGGACTTAAAAAGGTTTAGGGTCAGGAAAAGGGCAGGTAATATCTCTGCAGACCTCACACACCCTGCACACAATCTGTTTAGCCTTTTACCTTCAGGTCAGTGCTACAGAGCCCTGTCTGCTAAAACCAGCCGCCACAGAGCTGTTTCTCTGATGAACACTTGGTTGTCATAGTTTCAGAACAACACCATACATACTTGGAATGATCTCACATTATATTTCATTGCAAAGTTAACTGTTTATATACGTACGTTTAAAAAAGATATTCTTTATTATTGAGAGCAAAGTGCACCGGAGTCAAAATCCTTGTTTGTCTATACAAACTAAACACCTGGAAATGTCACATTGATCACATATGGTGCATTTGGTTAAAAGGTGCAGAAATTATTTTCTCACTTCGATGTGAAATCATAAAAGTGATGAACAGTCAGTAATGCTAGGTACTGTTTGCATGAAACTAACAGAAAACGGAACTGCGTAACCTCTAAATTTGCTCAGGTTCATTCAAGGTTAGTGTTTTATCCTAACTTCCTCATGCCATCAAGGCAGGAAAAACAGGTTTGTCTTTAAGAAAACAGGTCTCATGGCAAATGTTTTTAAACGGTTTAGTAGAGAGGAGTTCTATAAACAGAAGTAAAATATTAAATTTTAAGAATTGTTTTACAAACTATACACAAGATATGTGTTTTATTATTATGATTGGTCCTTAGTTTACCCTTAGTTCTGTGTTTTGACTTGTGAATTGATTTTACTCCCTCAGGCTCCCTGCAGTCTGACCCAAACCTGTTCCTTGTTCCCCATAATTACTCTGTAACTCTGTTCACTGGGTCTCCCTGTACTCTCTGTTTGTATTTAAGCTTTTTAGTTTTCATTTTTCTCTGCTGGTTCCTTGCTCTGTTGGCTCTGTCTTCCAACCTATTCAGTCTTATCTTGTATTCTGGTCTGGTTGGAGCATGCCATACTCCTGTTTCTGTGCCTGGTTCAGTGAGTAAGGATTTTAAAGCCTTCTTACTTTCATACTGCGTGTTCCTGCAGTACTTCTCTGCACTTTGGTCCTACTACAAACCCTAAACATGACAAAATTATGTATATTTGTAATCTAAATGAATGAATAAAACATGTATCAACATTTCTCATCTCATATGTGACAGTTCTTTGGTCTTCATGGTTTGGTGGACTGTTCTTCTCATTTATTGAGTTTTGGCACCATGTCAGCTTTGTTGGTGCTACAGACAAAAGCTTTTTTGTTCATACAGCATTGCACAAGGAAATAATATTGTATATCCTGCCTTGATTTCTGAGACTAAAGCAAATAGCTTTTACCTAAGACAGGTACAGAAGAAAAACATGTCCGCTCTAATAAATTTCTCAGAAATAAAGTGGAAAAAACTGTTTTATACTGCTGAAATATTTTATCTGTGGTTGTCAAAATAATTATGGAAAAAATGCTTAAATGAAAGACTAAGAAACATTTAACAGAATAACAATGTGTTTTTATGGGAATTTTCCTAATATTGTGGTATATCTAAGGAAAATAAAACAAGTAACAGAGGAGAAGCAGTAAAACTCACTTTTTTAAGCATTGTTTAATAAAGCTTGATTACAACAATGACAGAAATATTTTCTAAATAATAATAAAACATCAATATATAAAATAACATTATTATTATTACTATTTTGCACTGAATAAATAAGCCAGACAGGCTTTGGGGAGTCCTTAAGAGGTCTAGATAAATGCAAAAGGATTTTACTGCCCAAAACCAAATCTTTAATGTAAGATCTAGTGTCTGGCACTGCCTCTTCCTAATGTCGCACATTTTTGTTGAAGGTGTGATGAGGCCGCGTTCTCATGAGTCACTTTAAAACGAGTTCAGGTGCTAAAGAAAAAAATCTCTTGACTCTTTTTGGTTCTGTAATTTTTAACTGATCATTACTGCAGTTTTAAACGTCAGACCAATGAGCGTTAAATGTTATTTTACAGTTTAGTATTCTCTGAAAAACAGAAACTGAGCAAACTGATTCCATGAAAAGCTGTATTCATGAAGAAAATGAAATTGTTAATGATGCTTCTGCTCTGTCAGGTTTCCTTATCAGGTGGGTTAATCCTGTTTATAGGAAAACAAGTATTTTAAGAAGCAGTTGATTTATTTACTGGATAAGTGTAAATAAGTTGCTATGCTTCCTACAAAAGGATTATTTTTGTGTATTCCCCACAGTGAAACACTTGTCATTTTATACCACTGCATCATCTGGAGTCCAGAATTTGCCAGACTACTAGATAACGACAACAATTGATCAAATTCAAGTGGATTACTACGACAGTGAAAACCGAAAATCCATCTCTGGATAAATGTGACTGATACCCCTCCATCGATGTTTAACTCACCAGATAATATTAAAACATGGTAGTCCATTCTCAAGATACAAATTAGGAAATTAGAGGAATTTAACCAAAATGAAGGTACTGTACAGTATTTGTCATATTTAACATTTATTTAAACATAACATCAATATTAATTAATTAATCAGTCTCTCTTCTCTCTCCAGCTGTTCATATTTTAAAGCTTATGACTGGGTGTGTATGCGATGAAAGCACTGGAGATGTGTATTTTCATCAAACTGGTTACAATGGAGAAGACTTTATCAAATTGGACTTAAAGAATTTAACATATATCATTCAAAATCCATTGTCTCAAGGTTTTAAGTCAGAATGGAATGTCGATCAGATTATGATTAAAGACATTGAGTACTTTTTGACTCAGGTTTGTCCTGAATGTGTTAAGGCTTGTGAAATAGGACCCCAGAATGCAGACAAGCAGGCAGCGTGATGGTAAGTGAAAAAGGATTTAATGACAAAAAACTAAAGCTCACTCACAGCAGGAGGCAGGAACAAAACAACAAACGGGCAGGCGAGACAGGCATGGCATGATCAGAAAACAAGACATGAGCATGAAAATGTTTCCGTACCGAATGACAGAACAGGTGTGTATTAATGGAGTGTGACCAGGTGAAACAAGAAGACAGATTAACTTGGTGCAGGTGATCTAAATAAACTTAATTGACAGAAGAACAAAACGTGGCTGGAGCAAAACAGAGACTCTTGAACACAAACTAACAGAAACTAGCAAAACATGAAACAAAGCATAACCAGATCCGAAAAACCAAACTTGACAAAACATGAACTAGAAGACAAAAACTAAAGCATGACCAGGAAAATAATAAACAGAAGCATGATTCATAAACCTGTGAGAACATATAAGAAAAAAACAGAAACCAAACAACCCCAAATCATAACAGAGATGGCTGAAGGAGTTTGTGGCTCGAAGTCGTCTGCAGAAAGAAGGTACAACATGATGCAATCTGACTGGATGCAGAGAGAAAAAAATCATAATATTACTTTGGAAGACTTTTTAAGCTGGGTTTCGCACACATTTGATAATTTTACGTGACAGAAGGATTTGATTTAGCACAGAGCAATCAATAGATATAACATGTCTCCCCCTCCTTCTTTCATTGTAAAAGTGTTCAATTCTATTACAAGTGCAAGTAAAGAGAAGTTTTAGTTTCAAACGATTGATTTTCAGTTAGCTATGTTTTATGTTCTGAGCCTGATAAGCCCACAGAAAAATAATCTTGATGTCCTTGCTTTATCATCTTTTTTGTTTTTTTTTGTTGGTTTTAGTAGACTTTGTTACAACATGAGCACCTTTGCTTTATTCTATACTTTCCTATGAATGTTACTGGACTAGACATTGTGCTTCTTAAGATATTTCGTTTTTAATTAAACATTTAATCCCTTGTTTGCATTGTCATTTCCCCTACCTCCTTTTTTGTGTCTCTTTCTGTCTTTATTGTCTCTGTCATTTCACCACCTTTACTTTTTTTGCAGATATATCAGTGTCGCTGCTCCAGAAAACCCCCTCCTCTCCAGTCAGCTGCCACGCTACAGGTTACCACACCAACCAAGCTGAAATGTTCTGGATGAAAGATGGAGAGGAGATTCATCAGGAGAGATTCTACCAAACAATGATGGGACCTTCCAAAAAAAGACAGACTTGAATATTTCATTAGTGACACCTAAAGACTGGATTAGATATTCTTGTGTATTTCAGCTCTCAGATATGAAAAACATCACAACTAGACTCAAGAGGGCAGCAGTCCGGACTAACTGTGGTAGGTTGCCTTTAAGGGGGCAATTTCTCCATAGGCACTTGAAGGAATAATGTTTTAATATTTCGTTTTTTTTCAGTTTCTCCCTCAGAGTTTCCTGCTGGTGCTGTAATTTGACTTTTAGGATTGCTTCTGGTAGGGCTCTGCATAGCTGGGCTCTTCATATGGAAAAATTAAACTAATGGTAGTTAGTTTTACACTTTACAAGTAAACATAAAAAAAATTAAAAAGCGTAAATAAAAAAGTTTTTATGGTTTCTGTTAAGCTTTTTATTTCTATCTGCCGTTTCAGAGTTCAGACCTGCAAACAGTTAGTCTATTCGTCAAACTTATTGATTGATCACTTTATTAGGTATTTAATAAGTAGTATGTTTTTTAAAGGCTTTTTTTGTACTTAAATGTAACCACCCCTTTTATCTCTACTTTTAGCTTTTGATTCTTCTGGGAAAGATCGAAATGAAAGTAATGAAACTAAGTGTTTTATCATTAACTGTCTACAGCATTGACATGAAATTTAATAATTAAAACATCATGTTTGTTAACTGTGGGTTGCTTTTTTTGCTTTCTTTTAGAAACATTTTAGTTAGGGATTCAAACCAGCATGTATGCTGTTCATATGCATTTCAGCAGTTTGAATTGATTGTCAAATACTAAAAATACTAATCTGGATAAAAATACAACTTTTTCTATTTATAAACATATCTCTCCATCATATTACTGACTCTCCTGTGAAGAGGATCTTGAGTGTCATATTTTAGGATGTCTGCAGACAAAAGAGGCCCATATATGAAGTTTTTGTTAGTGACCCATACATGTTTGTTTACAACAGTCTGAACAGCACCAGTCTGATTTTTAAATTAAACCCAAGCCAGCCTTATATGTGAAACTAAATTAAATAGCTATTTGCACTATATTGCCAAAAATATTCACCCATCCAAATAATTGAAATCAGGTGTCCAGTCACTTCCATGGACACAGGTGTGTAAAATCAAGCACCTAGGGTCCTGAATATATTCTATATATAATATATTATAAGTGGAAACGGTTGACAGCAACATGGCCAATAAGTGGTAGGCAACGTATGTTGATGGAGCAGGGGCAGTGAATCCTGAAGCTCATAGAGCGCAGAGGTTGTCGACTTTTTGCAGAGTCAATCGCTACAGACTTCATGTGGCCTTCAGATTAGGCCAGGAACTGTCCATAGAGAGCTTCATGAAATGGGTTTCCATGGCTAAGCATGTGGTGCAGTGCAGTGCAGTGGTTTAAAAATGTCGCCACTGGACTCGTGAGCAGTAGATGGAGGTGCATTCTCTGGAGTAACGAATTTTGCTTCTCCATCTGGTGGTTGCCAGGAGAACGGTACTTGTCTGACTGTATTGTGCCAAGTGTAAAGTTTAGTAGAGGGCGGATTATGCTGTGGGGTCGTTTTTCAGGATCTGGGCTTGGCCAGTTAGCTCCAGTGAAAGGAACTCTGAATTGTTCAGCATACCAAGAAATTTTGGACAACTTGGCTCCCAACTTGGTGCAAACAGTTTGGAGATGGTCCCTTCCTCTTCCAACATAACTATTCACCAGTGCACAAAGCAAGGTCCATAAAGGTATAGATGAGAGAGCTTGGTGCGAATGAGCTGGACTGGCCTCACCTCAACCCGATAGAACACCTTTGGGATGAATTAGAGCCAGGCCTAAGAGCCAGGCCTTCTCATCCAACATTAGTCTATGACCTCACAAATGTGCTTCTCAAAGAATGATCAAACATTACCATGAGCAGGCTCCTAAACAGCCTTCCCAGAGAGTTTAAGCTGTTATAGCTGCAAAGGGTGGACCAATGTCATACTGAACCCTATGCATTAAGAATGGGATGTCACTTAAGTTCGTATGTGAGTCAAGGCAGGTCAGTCAATACTTTTGGCAATATAGTGTATCTGTCTTTTTTTTCAAAGTTTGAACATTCATTGAATTGTTACAGACTCTCAAATTAGCATCAAAGAAGATGGGAAGTGGCAAGATGAAACGTAAACAGCTGATGAAACTAGCATGGCAGACACCAGTAACCGAGTGACTAATAACTTCAACTGCTCCGACCGCTTAACTTCAGAATCAATACAGACCCGCTGAACTATGAATTATCCATAATGCTGTCGACCTTCTGACAGTTCACCAAAAAATCTATTTGTTCAACTGGAAGACGTTTCCATGTGTGGATTGAAACCTCTGGAGGAATTCAGTCCTTTGTTATATAGAAAAGGTATTTAGCTAAAGCTTATGTAGCGCCTCAAACTTTCCTAATGATGGGATAGCATTTGGCTGTAATAACCAGTTTTACTTATCTTGTTATGAAACAAACACAAAACACAAAAATAGTTGAAAAAGAAAAAAAAGATGTGATTTATGTTATTGTTTTACATCACCAGTGAGCAAGATAACAGTCTGAAATTGGCATAAAATTTGTTAGTACTTTTCACATTATCAATAAATGTATTCTTCATAAAAGAGTGTGACCTCAAATCTCCTTTTGTCCATGCAGGCCACTTAAGCCACAGACCATCTCCAAATATAAAGGCAACCACTTTCAAATTATGTTATGAACAATATTGCAAAATGACTTGCTGCTTGAAGATAACCTATGTCACTGAAAAGCTTTCTTGGTTCCATAAGACCACTCTTTAGACCAAGATACTTGAGGCGAAAAACAAGAAACCAATTGATGAATTCTGTTTTTTGTAAATTTATTGGCCTTTTTTTTCCTATACTGTAATAAAAGTTAAAATAGATACAGCCAGGCTGATTTAAACCCTGTGCAGCATTCAGTAATTTGTTTGTTTTCATTTTTAAACATAGATTTGTTGCTGCTGTGGGGGCTAATTTTATTTTATAAGAAGGTGTTTAGTAGATAAAAGAAAAATTGTAAGACATGGTAAAAAAATTGGCTCAGTTGCTCAGATTGAACTGTAAACTGTAAGTTTGTGTCCATATGATCTACTGGGGCAGTTAGTCTGTGTTATCCTAGCAGTATACATTCCACGATCAACTGTTGGCAACATTATGTGTCATGTCCTCAGCTCAGATATTGCTAAGCTACAGACAAAGACCCACATGCATTTCTGACAATATCTATAGATTCCTTATACATGATTTACTAAACGTTGTGACCAAAGCTTTCACAGTAGGGGAAGCAGTTATGATGAAAATTCTAATCCATAAACTATTAATACAACTGATTTGAACCTTTAAGTGTCACAAAGTTTTTGAGAAATGAGACAGTAAAAATCTGTGAATATATTTTATCCCAATTCAAACAAAAGACCCTTCATATTTGAAAAGTTGTGCTACAAGTGAAATGCAAACCTTATGAAAAAATGTCTTATTCCCCTGAGGAAATATTTATGTTTCACAAATATCGAATGTGGTATTTGGAAATTTACATTCAAATCCCGTACTCAACTGTTTAATTTTGAGTATAATCTGTGTATTATTTAAAAAATCACAATATCTAAACTGTCACCTTCACAAAACTTTGCACAAAAGTGTTGTGTGTTCAAGGTTCAAGTCAAGATGTGCAGCAGATGTGCTGGGTTCAAATATTAATATATTTTTGTTTGCTTGTTTTTTTCTTTTATTTGTTCTCCACAGGTGACATTGTCCAGCAGATTCTGGGTTGTGAATGGGACGATGAGCTGAACAAAGTTGAAGGATAAAAAACTTACAGTTTAAATGGAGAAGACTACATTAGGCTTGACACAGAAACTGCCACATGGGTTGCTCTAAGTCCAAAGGCTGAAATCACTGAAAAGGAGTGGAATAAAAAGGAGTTCTTTGGGCAATTAACGTATTTGAAGATCTAGAATTCTCTGCATAGAAAAGGTAAGTTTACAAGAGTTAATGCTTTTTTAAAGGGGACATATCATGAAAAATCCACTTTTGTAGCCCTTAAATATATTTTGTTGTGTACTTGGTGTCTGTAGGAATGCAGAAATGCGTAGACGTCTTTATGTTATGTTTGGGACATCTTTATCTATCTGTATAGTTTTCTCTATTACGTTTTTTGAACTGTTACGTCACAGTATTTGCTGCGGAACAGCTAAACAAGGTCATGGACATCCTGCTTCCGTGTCTTTTTTTACCTAAAACAATCATTTCCACAGATGCACAACTTAAAATGTAAGATATTGATAAGTATCCAACGTATGTAACACCTCCACCGATGATTCTCCTCAGTTCTTCCCTCAGTGTCTCTACTTCAAAAGACCCCTTCATCTCCAGTGAGCTGCCACGCTACAGGTTTCTATCCTGACAAAGCTGTTATGTTCTGGAGGAAAGACGAGAAAGAGCTAAACGAAGATGTGGAATACGGAGAAATCCTTCCAAATTCTGATGGGACCTTCCAGATCAGTGCTAACCTGAATAATTCATTAGTCTTACCCGAAGACTGGAATAGATATGACTGTGTGTTTCAGCTCTCTGGTGAGAAAAACACTATAATCACCAAACTGGACAAAATGGTGACCAGGACCAATTGGGGAAAAAATGAAACTGGAAACACAAAAGGTTAGAAACACTTTATTGTGTTGTTATGGAGCTAAATAAGTCTCAATAAGATCGACATGCGTACAACAAGCTTTAAGTGTACAACATGATTAACCCCGTGTGGTAAAGTCTCAAAAGTCGTAAGCACAGGAAAGCTGATCCATACGCTTGTGTTGACCAACCCGTCCGCTGCTGGCAATTTGTGCACATTTGCCAACTGGTGTGCATAATGCATTACTTCTGCAGTTTGAATAGTGTAAATTTGAGTAACAGTTTACACATTTGTAAATGTTGAGGTATGCATTCATTTTGTCGTATACATTTGTGAATTATGTTGCAAACCTGTAAATCTTGTTGTACGTTTTGTTAAGCTTTTTTGAGACTAATTTAGCTCCATAGTTATTAACTTTTTAAATAATGTTGGTTTTTTTGCAACTATGCTATTTGCCACAGATTTTAATCATTTCAGGAGCTATTTAATCTTCCTTGCATAACATCCCAGCACTAATTCAAATGAAAAATACAATGATTTTACACTTTTAGAAGGATTTCATTCATTACAACAGATACATTAAAAACTGCTTGAAACCAAATTCCTTTTTTAAAGACTGGTTGTATTTTCTATTAGAGCTTTAGTGGGAGGAAATTTTAATCTATTGAAATTTACAATCTCAGTTTGGAAACAATTTGGATTTTTTTGTTTTTAATTTTGGGTAATTAAGCTTGATTTCTTCTTGATCAATTTCTGGCTGTTCTTAAGAACAAATTCTCAGTTATTAACATTAGGTTTCCAGCTCAACTTATCACTAAGAAAACTCAGTTTACACTTTGTTATACTTAAGTGTAACAACGTATTAGAACCTACACATACAAAGACAAAATATTCTGTTACTGTATATAAATTGTATTGTATTTACAATTTCTAACAAACTGGTTATCCATGACAAAATTCATCTTTCTCACAATAGGCGCACTTGCAACTGTTTGGTTTTTTAATATTTTTGAGTAGAGACGTCCTCAGACCTGATGGTTGCCGTCAGCGTACCAGTTGTTGCTGCTGTAGTTTTTACTGTTCACAGAAGAAAGAAAGGTAAGATACTCAAAAGAGCTAAGAGCATGTTTTTGTTAACATTAACAACCGAGTCTAGATTTAATAGAGCATTAGAGAACTAATATAAAGAGTACAACACTCTGTTGTATTAAAATTTCCATTCATCCAATCCATTAAACAATTTACCATGCAAATGCCTAAGGGCAATCTAACGTTTCCAACCTGCATTTTTGGAAAGTTTGGAAAGAGGGAGAACATATAAATTTCACAAATTATTCCCAGCAGAATCTAGTCTTACTTAAAAAAAGAAAATAAACTAAATATTTTATTCATGTAAGTAGAGGTGACATTTATCAGAGAATCCTTCACTTCATGTTTTGATTTCAATCACCACCTATTCATAAAAAAACAACTTTTCTTGTCTTTTTATTTCAGAGTAAGTATCCTAAATTTTGTCAGTAGAGCTTCTTTCATATTTGAATTGTTTATTCTCTCTCCTTTTTTATTTAATAATTAATTTTATAGATAATATCCTATAGAATTTGAAGGAAAAACTGGTTTCTACTTCACAGCTCCTGACAGCGTACATGAGATCTCAGAAAGACTAAATCCAAAGAAGAGCATATCAAATACAGCACACTCCAGGACATCAATTGTTGACAGTCCCAGCTAGACAAGAAAATCTAATTTAAAACATTTCAAAGCAAGCTAAGCTTCATCATGTAATTTGCATATTAGCGTCACAAAATATTGTAAAAATATAGCAAACCAAGATGGAAGAGCCTATTTTTGTATTCAGTATTTAATTTAGAAGAAATAAATTCTAACCAAAAATAATTTCTTACGAATACAGATCAGAGACACTCTGGTGGTGTGATTATTGGGCTCACAGCAGATAATAATTACAATTAGTTAATTATCCTAATAATTAACTCAGTAATTATTTACCAAAACCATGGCAAATGTCACTGTGTTATCAACCAGATAATCACTTTTACACTAAATAAACACAAACGCGGTCTCTTTATCTGTGAAATTTTGTGAAAATGTGAACATTTATTAAACCAATTGTCCCTCTTAAAACCAACTATTCTGATCAACAACTTCCACCTAACTGAGAATACACTATTCCACAAAAGGGGTACACTACTAACTAAAAATAATAAAAAGAAACAATATATGCGCACTATGATGATCAAACCAGCAGTTTATGAACAAATCAGAATAACACAACGATTTGGATTAACTTGGGAAGTGGAACAGAGCCAATACACTGTGAAGCCTTTCTCTGTGGGTGCTTCTCGACAGCGGCTATCAGCTGGTAGAACGGTAAGGCCACGCCCTAGACGCAGAGCATCTAGCAGTCGGCCCCTTTAACCACTAACAGCTGATAGCCCCGAAAACTCTGAGGAGGGAGCTTGGTGGAAAAGCCCCAAGGGTAGTAAAATGAACAATGGGGTAACTGCAGTCTGCTTCGAATGGAAAACTTCTAAAAGTTCAACTCGGTTTCGGGATCGGCTGCCTCTAACGATGGTGGATGTTGGGTGGCGGCGTGTTGCACTGCTTCTGCCAAAATCTTGCAGAAGGCATCCTCCATCTCTCTCTTCAAGGTCCCTCCTGCATGTTGGCTCCAACCTGTACTATCAGGCTTCCCTTTGGGCCTTAAGTAATGGTCAGGTCGTCTGTTCGACCGAAAGTGGTCCAGCAACTTTGACTTCGGTTGGTATTCAGTACCACCACACCAGTCCAGCTAACCAAATCTATGTTGTGCTGGTGACCTCTCGGGTTTTGCAAGGGGCTCTACTGTGTGCTAAACACATACCTCGGAAGTAATTACCCCCCTTGAGGATGTCCTGGAAGGAGATGAAATATGGGTCCATCAGCTCCTAAACGAGATGTTTGTTCCAACCAAATCCAATGTTGTGACTGTACAAAGAGTTTTTTTTTGCCAAGGAATATTAGCCTTGGCTATCTCAGGAAGTACTGGGTGTGCATGGTTTTGGGGCTTTCTCTTATCAGTTGTTGCCCCACCGCCTAGTGTATGCTACTATAAGGGAACTGTGTGGATTCTACTCTTTATCCTTTTTGGCTTCAAAGGAGCTTAATATAATATTATATAAGCTGTTAATATGCTTTTTTCTGATCCAATACAGTTTGAATGCTTACATTTAATTATCTTGTGATTCTTTTACTATCAGTCTTGCTTCCAGAATATAAGATCCATCAGGGAGGCGAAGAGTTTTCTCCAACACCTTTAATACAAGACTGTCTGAATTTGTAAAACTCTAGCCTCACCTTCTGATCCCTTAGTCAGACGTGCACGTGTTTCCCAAGCCATCTGGGCATATTTCCGGATCTCTTGCATGGTGAGGGTTTTTGTTCTACAGTACATAGGAACGTCATATCGGTCGCTTTCATGAAGGTTGTGGAGAAATAAAGATTTAAAAGCATGGTCCTACTCAATGCCGTAAGCATTGGAAATTAGTGGCTCTCAGGCGCCGGTTATACTCCGTGGGTGCTTTGTGTTTTCTTTGCTGGATGGCGAAAGCACCAAGAGCTGCGAACGGCCTGGTCCGTGAATACCGAATATTCTTCCCTTGGAGCTTAATAGAGGGTTGAATAACGGTCTTGGACTCCAGGGAACAGGCTCTCCATGAACACATGAACACCCCCGGTTGTCGTCTTCCAAATGAGCTTTAATTTTTCATAAGGCGAGGGGTATTTCAGGTCTGAAAGACAGTGTTAGACCTCCCTAAGGTAATCATCAGTGTTTGACTCTGTGATATTGGGGTTGAAATGCTCTATGTCTCAGGCAAGTGACTCAAGCTGGTGTGTACCCAGCGTGGGTCACATGTGACGGTCTTCCATCAAGATATGGATCTTCTGATCTTCTTGTATCAGACAGATTTCCAGCCTTCAAGCTCTTCCGGGAATGGCCAGTGTGAAGGAATAGTAAACCCACCCACGAGCTTCTGTTTCTCCAGAGATGTGCCTCCGAACGTAGGATCGTGATGAAATGGCGGTTAGATGTTTGTTTCCTCGGGTTTTTATAAACTCTTAGAACTGCAACGCCTGTTGAGTTGCGACATCCGCTTCTGCAATGCATGCTGAATTGCGCAGTAACAGTCGTTTACCTGACCAAGATGGGGGGTGGCCCAACACATATATCTGTTATGTATAAGTGACGTGTTATCTATACATAATATTTATAACATACATGCTTTTTAGACTTTTTTCTTAAAAATGGAATCCACCAATAAGTAAAGAAACCGATTAAAATAAATTAATTAATAATTATTTAATGAGCAGCATCAGTGCCTTCAGGTAATCTGAAAGACAGAAAATGTAAAAAAAATTCTGAAATGTCTGAGACAAAAGGAAAACTGTAAACCCAGATACTGAGGGTAAATTATAACTCAGCAATATCATATATTATTATTAGACACCAACACAGCACACTAATAAGTGAAGAAATGTAATATAGCGTGTTGGACCATGTGTTGGTTAATATTGGACCATTTGTACGTTGCTGGACGCCAGTATACCTTACGGCATCATCGGCCATTTTGTACCCCAGGATAGTCCGCTACTACAAATCCCAGCGGGCACCATGGCTGATAGGACGGGGGCGTCCCAGTTCCTACATCACAAGGGGCTATATAGTAAGGTGAGCCCTTTAATCCCATTGGCTTTTCAGCTTGGAACAGAGACGCGGTTACCTCTCAACTGGAGCGTCATTCTGGAGAAGAAACTCACACGTGGGCTTTCATTCATTCTCCCCGTTGGCCAACGAGAACAAAACTCATAAAAGAGGCTCCGGGAATAGGAAGGCCCGGAGTTTTCAACTTTACCGATCGAGGGCGTGTATTTGACACGCGACCAAAACCCACGGAGGGTTCCAAGGAGACCCAATTTTTCCTCCTTGTCTTGTTCCAGTCGACTGTTGACGGTCCGTGATATTGCTTTTCTGCCAAGGAGGGCAAAACGGACCGCTCTCCTGAGTTATCCACGGACGCGTGGAAACTGTCTCCCCATTCTATCTCCTGTCCTCTGATCCAGAGAAGACACCACCAAGTAATTTTATTCTTTTTTTAATTTTATTTCTTTATTATAAATAGCTTGGGCAGGATAGAGTAGGATTTTAGGGTGATTTAGAATCACCACTTATAGTCTAATGTTTTCGAAGTGTATTTGCATGCCAAGTGTTATTGAATGTTGATTGTCGCTGGACTCTGAAGCCACCGAACTTCTCAAGCTGTGTTTTTACTGTGTGAACACCTGAGTGCAGGTGCGCTGTAAAAATTAACTGCTATAATAACCTCATGGTGAAACTCACCATTTTCTTTGTCTTCAACTTCGTGTTTTACTGGTTTGCCGCTGAAAAGTTTATGATCCTTTGTCCGCTGAGCTTACAACTTTGGGGGGAAGTTTTATGACCCTGTGTGTGTGTTACACTGAGCTACATTCTGGCGGGCCGCTTCCAAAACTCCGCCTCAAGCACCAATTATTCACACTTGTTTGCCATAACGACTGCTGGGGAGATTTTCATACCCCACCCAATGCTGTTTGTTTGTGTTTGACTTAGTTAAACTTTTTACCCCCTTTCTGTGTAGGACTACCTTTACCACGTTTGATTTGGTGAAGATAATTGAATTCAGGACAAACCAAGAAGGAACGCGAAAGTGATGCAAAATAAGGGATTGCAAATTGGATTAGCACATGACATGCTCTACTATCCACCGGTAGATAATAATGAGTAACTCAGACTAACTAACGAGCGGTTGTATCGTTTATTTTGAACTTTTGCAAACAGTGATTTGTCAGTCAAATATAGTTTTTAAGTTCCCCACAGTTAGCTCAGCCAGCAAACGGGTCCTTCGTATTAAAAAACAGTGTCATTCCTTGTAATAGTAATATCAAATATAGTTCGGAGTATTTTAAAGTTTTGGGGTTATACAAGACATTTATCAAGGGCTTTGAGACCGACCAATTACACAGCACGCTAGAGGACCATCCCTAGGCTTTTACAGATGTCCTAAATAGTGATTTTTTGGTTAAGATAATAATTTTCCAAATTAGCATTTAAGTATAATTCTTGATAAAATATTAATTAAAAGAATCATAACCCTCAAACAGAGTGTTAATAAGTGATATTTTATACGAGAATAAAAGAATACCTGTGCGTTCTCCATCTCTATGACCAATGTGTAAGAAAATCATACCCCAATTATTTTTAACGAGAGTCATATATACATTGCAAACCCCCCGAAAAATCAGGTAGTTTGAATTTTTCAGCTGCCATAACACTTCATCCTTCACGCACCCAGAATTCTTGGCTTCTTTGATATTACCATGTCATTCTAGGTCGAAAATGACTTCGGCGTCACTAATTCCGATTAAAAATGACAACAGGAACAAAGAGTAGAAACTCGGTCCCTCCACTGGCAAGGAAAATGGTCGCTCCCCAACAAAATCTGTAATGGCAAGCTTACTTTAGCATCCTCACACCTTAAAAAAGGTTACACTATGTGTCCTACAAAAAAAATACCATTTTACCAAAAACATGATGCTTTTCATTTACCTGATCAGTGGTTTTTTTCTATTATTGGTCCATAAATGAAGAGAATCCTACTGACGGAGTATGTACACACATTTAATCGAAGTGATAGTTTTACCCAAAATCTATGCTATATCTAATGTATTAGAAGGAATATTTGAAATGCTTTGTATTAATCACCGCCCGCAATCATATTGCCCATAGGTCCAAAAAGAATCACACCCTTCCACAATATACGACAAAATCCAATCGCATTACGGTACAAGACACTTTACGGCTCCCACTAGCTTTAACACCGAAGCGAAGGGCAAAGATTGCTAAATGTTAAATCCCATTGACACCTAATGGACAGCTGTACAGCCCACGTAGAGGCAGCAGAAACCTCTGGTTGGATTCACAACAACAGAAAAACAAGAGTGAACAATGGGCACGAGAGTTTACAAGAAGCCCAACTTTAAAACAGACAGCAGCTGCATCCTAGAATCTTAGTCACTGTCTCTGGACCTATCACATAACGACACGCCAATATCCTTGCTGATATGTTTTGCCGTATGGAGGAAAGCGGGATAGTGCAAACCCAAAACTAAGAGATGAAACCAGATATTTTCATACTGGCGGAATCGGACTAAAGATCACTCCTATATACGCCCTAAAACTCAAGCACAACTCATAAACGAATATTCCACTACACCTGACTCACGACAGTGTGACGATACATCAATTTAGCACGTATAGGTCTGGGATATGTCTGCTGTCAATTGAATCCCCACCATATGATGCAATGACTACCGTGAATTATCGGTTCTAGACGGAGATGGTCTTCTCTGCATTATTTGCTTTTATTAATAGTGAGCACAATTGACCGTATATGTAATCGGTAGGTAGGTGTCTAATGTATTTTTGGTAGAGCAGTGTTTACCTTTCCTATTAAAATTTTAATAGATGGTCCAGCAGGTTCTGCGTCTGTTGCTATTACATTATGGTTTGCATGATGTACACTGTTTAGAGGCATGTATCCCCCCGATAGTTGCCACCCGTCCTTCAAATGTTCTCTGTTACCTCACATAACCACCCCGGTTCTAAAGAGTTACAACGAATTGGAAAATGTACGAGAGTGAAAGCAAGGTTCTTACATCGTTTGTCTGATCTGGAATCATCATGTATCTTCAAGTTTTATCCTATGTGTATTCCAACCATGCCTGATACACACGGAGCTACGACTGGTCTGTCCACGACCATCTGCTCCTTAGTTACACCCACGGAATTAATGGACCACAATAAATTGATATCTTAGCAGGTCCGATCTCTTATCTACTTGTGTCCTTTGTCGAGGGACACACACAACACCAAAAAGAAGGAAGATCGAAAGATCCACGTGTCACGTTATATACTCCGTCTAGTGTAGAATTGTCTCGCACACACATGAAACCTACACTAAACGAACAAACCCTCCGGGATCCGATTAGTGATGTCAAAATAGAGGCTTTGAAGCATAGGAATGATACATTCAGCGTGGTGCAACAGCTACTTTCAGCTATAGACCACACTTCAATGGAAGGTTTATCTAAGCTTATCCCTTGGAGAACAAGGGAAAGAGAACATCTGACTAGGCCAGAGTGAATTGTAAACCAATAGAAGCCGTTGCAAATGTGTGCAACCTCTTGGTAAATATAGCAGGACTTATGTATGATATATGGTGTAACATAGTGTTTTTATAACCATAAAGATAATCTGCGTATAAACCAATTGTCAAAAATAATTAATACAAACAATATTGAAACCTGTATGGATTCCCCAGCAGAAATAGTAGATGTAGCACATAGGCTAATTTTCGTCTAAACGAATTTATTGTTTCTAGCAAATCTCCCATTCCCATGTTATATATAATTACAAAACAAAATGAAAATAAATTAACTGTGTGTAGATATTTGTGCCTAGCTTCTTCACTTGTCACCTTTACATTGAACAGCCTCCTCTCCACTAGGGTACTTCCCGTTCTCCTAATTTTATGCGATACAATGTAATTTACATAGCATTGTTAGACCTCACAGATTTACTCGTTCTCCGCGTTGCGCCCTTTTGCTCTTTTCGGTCTCCCTCCCAGAATAAGTGCACACACGTCACGGGCCTCCTGTACTCATTCTCGAGGGACACTCTGGTTCCGGACATTCACCCGCACACTCACAAAACTCGCTCTCGCTCTTCTCTCCCTTTTCTTAATCCAATATTGAGCGCTACAGAGAGCTCCACATTAAAAACAGCCCCACACACTGAAGTTTATTCCCGCCATGCCGTCTTTCCAGGCACTGAAATTACCCACGTCTATATGTCGTACACGACACATGTCCCTATTCTTTGCCACTCTATCCTTACTTAGATTCTCCACTCGACCCGCACCCGTCAGCGGCTCCTTTCATCCCTTCCCACTCATCCTCTCTCTGTCTCACCCACCACTCTCTCCCGTCTTTTTCCCCTTACACACTCTCACTGCGATTATCTGTCATCACGTGCACCCATTCAATACCGTCGTAGTCATCACTTGTATACCACCCACAGAATATCCCTCCGTGCGCCTCCCCTCCTGCCCCCTTCTCCCTGTTTCTCTGTTTAGATCAACTGCCACACCCAGTCTCTACCCACAACCACCAAACACTAGCAAAGACACCGGCAGGAAACACTTCGCACGACGGAGCCTAAGCGAGCAATATGGTGTACCAGGAAGTAGAAGATGTACCGTCGGTCTATAGGTCCATTGTCATTGTTACGTAAACCCTGCGCAAATAATAAATGATTTAGAATATTTCTCTCGTTGAGCAGTGTGCAAGGTGGTGATACAGGTGATTATCCCTTCTGGAATTGCTGACTTGGTGTCTACTAGTAACCATAAAAGAGAGCCCGAGCCGCATGCTTTGTGACTGCAGCTTCAGGTCGTTTTTTACTCAAGAACAACCAAGGACAAGTCGTACTATATAGCAACAAGAGCCGATATAAGGGCATCAGAACGGAGATTTCAGTGATGTATTCTCACCTTCTTATGTCCGACGGGACCAATTTCTCATGCACTGATGTTGGAAAACTAACTCTTTGTCCACAGGGAACGGAGACGGTAAGAAGGCTAACGCTCTTTCGGCCCGTGACAAAGGAACCTGTATTGACCGCCTGGGGTGGGTATAGTGTTGGAGATCACAAGGACCGAGAAGGGAGCCCCTGGAAGGGTTTCAACTCATATGAAGTCCACCAAAGAGGTCTTCATCAAGCTCTTGCTTCCCTGGATCCTATATAAAAAACCTATAAAGGTAAACCAGCCCCCATTATACCTGTGCGCTATCCTCAAGGACACGGATTCCGTGTTTGACACAAAAAAACAGAATTTGGAAACTGAACATTGAATTACAGACCTGCAAGCTGAAAGTAATTGAAAACTGAATTTTAAATAAACGGATAATACATATTTAAAAGCAAATGAATTCAGTTTCAAAACCATTAAATTCAGTTTCAGTTGTAGTGAAAATTATTTTCAAACCACATGCATTTTAATTTCCAAATTACACAAATACAAATTCAGTCTAGCACAATTCAAATTCAGTTTTGATGGCACAAGTTTACTTCCCAGAACAGTACTACCTAAACAACGGTCATGAACTTCTGCGCTGTATCAATTTGTGTGATAAGCCATATTTATTTTTTCCTAAGTCCAAGCTAAGTATGTCTACGATGCAAGAGGACATTAGGTACCTCGATAGTGTTGTCTTTGGGGTATAACCCACCACACTTCATTACAGCATCAGAACCTCTTCAAAGTGCCTGAGTTAAAATTTATCCATTTCATGGAAATGTCATCAATACATCAGGGGTGAATTCCTCTTTGTCTGCGTGAAGCACTTTAGGGACGAGTTCTTCAGAACTTGCATAGGTACCAAGAAGAATATTGCGCTTGAACGACTAATTGATTAAGGTGTCAGGAGGTCCTGTTCCGTCTATGAAAACGATGGACATCAGCAAAGTGGTAATTCTGCAAAAGAAAGTAGAAAATACAAAGCAAAACCTTTTGCTTCTTTGCAGTTCTCTAGGAATTAAATGTTATTGTGTATTGACATCGGACCGGTGTTCCTACCGGGCCATTGTCTTTGATAAGGCCAAGTCAGGCATGTATCTTCTACTTATGGTATGGAGCGTGGTGCTACTTTCAGCTCCTTGAGGAACATCAAGAACCAGATACCTACATGATTTTTTTGAATAGATATCTACATAAACAGTTTTGCATTATTTTTGCCATTTTTGTCTTGTTTCTGCGCTGCAAGATAATCATATCTCTGTTATCAAACTACAAAAATGGCCGAACGGGTTAAAGTGGAGAGTCTTTAACCTGGAGGGGGTTGTGGTGTGAAGTGGCTCAACTAAATTTAAAGAAAAGGCACCGAAATGAGTTGCTTACAGACGCACTTCAGAACAGGTTAAAGAGGAGCCTGTGGAGCTACAAAAACAAAAAGTTCAGACCAAACCATTGCAGCTCCACTTTACATGGACCACAACTGAATGATTTAAATGTGAAAAGGAAGGATTTTAAAATCATGACAGGTCCCCTATAAATCACAGTTTAATTATTGTAGAATAATATTAAGGACATCTGTGGGAGTGAAGTTTGTCCCCAGTTCTGCTAAAAAACGCTTTTGTTTGTGGGTGCTATATAAATACAGTTTACTTACTTGCACACTTGCATAGTACTCATGTGGAGATAAGGAATGGGAATGGCCAGGAATCAGGAATGTGGGAACCAACCTGTTTACCACTTCTTTCAAGTCACCTTGAAACCACTTCTTTCAAGTCACCTTGAAAGTTACCTTAAAATGCCATTAATAAACCTTAATGTGCACATGAGCACTGGCAAAGTGTTATGGCTGGTCTGTGTTTAAAACCACCCTTCAAATAAAGTTGTCTGAACTTTAAAACACAACACAGAAAAAATGTCTGGCCTCATGGCTGACAGGCCTGTTCACATTGCTGAGCAGTCAGCCTGCTAGCACTCAAATGGTTTAACGTTTAACACCATACACAAAGCAAAACTTCATAAAATAAACAGTATTTAGATTATTTCATGCTAAACTAATTTTCTCTGCCCAAACACTACCTCTTACATGAATCTTTCTGAAGAAAGGATGTCCTAGGGCATTGTGTTGAGGATCAAAGTTGTCCTGGTCCGATTCACGTGGGGCAGACCAAAGGCACATTGCAGATGCTTCAGCAGCTGCTATTTGGGGTAGCTTATGCTGGGTCGGCACACAGGAAGCGTGCAGAACTGCAGAACGTCTACTTGGGTCTCTCTGTTGCCTTCTGTAGAAGCTTAGGGAGACAGTCAAAGCCAAACTTCTCCTAATTACCCCTTTGGTATGGTTGCTAGAGCATTTTGATCAGCAAATCATACTTAACTTTGTTGCACTTGACCTGGTATTCGACCATCAGATCGTAGTCACTTTGGTTCCAAGTTGTGTCTCTTTGTTCTGCTCTGCATCCGCGGAACCTCCTTTTCAATTCGTCGGGGATTTGAGGCTGTATTGAGGTGTTATTTGAGCTTTTGAGATATTAATCAGCTGCTTCCTGATATAAAAAAACCACCTTGTTGCTATGGTTATGCATCATAACAAATGTCCAAAAGTCAAACAGTATCAGCAAAAATCCTTCCAGCTGCACAGCATTCAATACTGGAGAGGATAGTCATCCAAACAAATTATTTTTTAACCACATGAGGAATTAGAGTTCTTAAAAGAATATATCAGAATCAAAGTAATATAGCTACTCAAACATGCTGCCACCTTGAGAGGCCCAGTTCTGGAAAAAAATGCCAATCACTCATCACTCTCTGCCTCTCTGCTTCACTTCCAACATTTCAACATTTTGTCACCTGCTCTACCAGAGAAATCAAAATGTTGGATTCATTTTATGCAAATGTCAGGAATGTATACATCTCCAAAGCAAGACTTCCTCATGGCAAATCAGATCATATTGTGCTTTTCTCTGCTTTAAGTATAAACCCCTTGTTCAGAGGCAATCTATAATAAAACGAACTGTCAGAAGATGGCCCTTGAATGTCTGGTTTATTAAGTAAAACAATTTACTCCTTCACAACTGATAAATTTTAGACTGCTGTTTTTGTTGCAACTTGATCCTCATAACCCTGACGGCATGCTGTTGGAACTTTCAGATCTGAAACAATGTAGACACTCAAATTACACCAAATATACTAAAGCTGTGAAGCAAAAATGAATGCCTTTTAACTTAGCTTGTATTTTTATAAAATCATGTGTAAAATATCGGTTTTCTGATGGTTTTATTCGATTTTTTCAGTTGATATATTTATTTATTTTTGGAGTGAGGTAAACCATATGTCAAATAATCTGTTTTGCATGATTTTGTACTAAATCGACAGAAAATCAGAATGATTTATCTTTGTGGTTAAAAGAAAGTACTTGGGACCACAAAGAAGGTTTTTTTTCTCCTGTGGGACTTATTCACAGAAAACCACACCTCAAAGATGGTGAATGATCTAAACAGGAAACCAATGTCGACTGAACAAACTTGTAAAACAGACTGTTCCACTCAGTTCTACTCTGCTTTCTAAACATGATGAGGAACCTCATAGCACTGCTCCTTTCCTGCTACATGGCTTATGCAGGTAAAATCACTCAAAAATGTTTTTTTTTGGGGGGGGGGATTTAAATATAATAGTAGTTACTGTTTATATTGTTTTGATAAATCACCACCCCTTCACAAAAAAACTTCAAGGTGGGATTAAGGTGCCTTCTTGCCATCTACATATGTTCTGTGAAAAGAAGGATGCGGTGAGATGGAATTCTAAACTGTGGATTTAACTGGTTTGTTTAGTCAACTGTGTTTAATTAAACACTGACTTCATTATGCATCACCTAAAAAAGGGAATCATTTATTGGAAGATATCAATCCAGGTAAACTTGTATCTTTAGTGGACAGATAGACATTGATACTAATTGTATTTATCCTATTTATCCAACAGCAAGGCACTCTGAGGTTTTTCTTCACTGTTTCCACTGGAGTCGCAAACTTTCCAGAGTTTGTGTGTGGTGCAGAGATCGATAACATTGAATTAGGTTACTGCAACATCAGTAAAGGGATTGTTGAAGGAAAACAAGACTGGCTTAAAAAACTGTTAGAAGAAGATCAAGATTTGCTGAAGACATTCACACTAGCGTGTTTTGAAGAACTACCCAAAGTCCTCAAACCTGCCCTTTATGAATTGATGCACACCTCCAAGCTAAATAAAGGTAAAGTAGGGACTCAGTTTTCGCAACTTTTACTGCTTATACTACTTCAAAATAATTAGCATTGTAATATTACTTCCAGAGATTAGCTGGAAGTAATAAATATGCTCAAATATACTACAGAAACATCTAACAAGGCAGCAAATGTTTTGATAGACACTTTAGACAACAACTGACAAATTTTAATCTGAATCTGAATCTTAGACTACCCTTCCATAATCCAAACAACTAATGCAGGAAGTAGTCTTTAAAAACAACGCCTAATTATGATAATGTATTCTTAACCCTATATATATCATATCCGACAAATCTCCAAATCATGCTAGCCATGGGAAGAAATGTTTAAAACCATTAAATGATATGGGCTTATATGCTAGGACGTTCTCCAACATTTGGTTCTTTTATGCACCAAAAAAAAGAGCCTCTAAGAAAAAAATTCATGATATCCCTAGCGAGGCACGCTTGTATAAGCGTTGTCCTAAATTAAAAAACACCAATAGAAGAAGGCCCATGCATAAGCGGAGCCCTTGAATGCAAAAGTGGGCTGTACTGGTCTTAGCAAAAACATCTGGAGTTCGTCTCAGGCGGTTTCTCAGCCACACCAAAGAAGTTTCTTACCCCTAGGTCAAAGAACCCCATTTCAGACATTCCTAAAACTGCCAACAACAAGATGACGATTTCTACTAAAAAACATGCACTTTGACAAAGGGTAATAAAAAAAAGGAAAACACATTAAAAACCCGAGGCCGTTCAAAGGCTATGCCAACAAAAGTAAAGTAGATGTCACAGGAACAATAGAGGCTAAAGTTTTTGATCCAGATGTATCAGCCTAACGTATTAAAATAATCACCCTTATCTGTTTTTAAACTTCACATTTTTCGTTTCAGTAGTACTCTTATAAACAACAATACCAGTTCTACAAAGGCACTTCAAAAGCAAGAAACATAACAAAAACAGACTATAAAAGTAATAAAGCAACAACATATAATTAAACCAAGTCACAATGAAAGATGTAGCAGCAACCTTGGATCACCTATGATTGTCAATGACAAGTTCGCTGCTAAAGTCAAGGAAAAACTCAATTAGATAATAAACCAAAAGTCAGATAAACGTAAGTAACTCCAGTTCTATCATCTCAAAGTAATCGTACCAACGCAGATATACCTAGTTCTAGTGTATGCCTCACGAAACATTATTTGCCAGAAATAACCCAATGTCTTGAAAAAACAAATGAACAATAGGAATACGATAAAATTCCTAGTTAACTCCCACAGATTATGTATAACCGGTGGCCCACACACTACAAATAGATAATATAAGAGTGAAAAAACAACAAAGATAACCGATTACTTTTCATGATTGTCATCCATGATTCGCAAAGAATTTGATACAATAGCCTTAATCTAGTCCTGCCATTTAAGCTGTACAAAACTACTTCACTTCAAAGCTTAGATGACATTTTAAAGGTGTTGATAAACAAAAATGAAGTATTTGGGCAGGTCGGTATAGCTGTTGGATCTTATTCAGAGTATGTGGTAAGGACACTGTTGGAAAACAGTTCGAGCAGTTTCAGAAACTCTGAGATTTAAAATAATGATCATAATCCCACGCTCACACAGGAAAACTACAATCACAATAGAATCAAAGGACCTAATAAATATATTTTCTTTTAAAACTATTGCATAAAATTAATGTGGTGCTTTGAAATAACAGAGAACTTTACATGGAGCTGAATATACTTTGCAAATGCAAATGTCAGTAAGTAACTGTGTAAACGGCCCTTTTACATACTTTATCAAGTTTATCTAACATGTTGGGATGACCTGAGCAGCGATATTTGATGGATTCCATCTCGGTTAGTTCCACTACTGTGAATACCTACTTGAAAATTAGGAAAGATATTTAAAGTATACAGTAATTACCTTCGTCTACTGAGTGAAAAAAAATGTAAACCTATTTGAAGGTATTGCCAAGGTCTATTATTTCTATAAAATGTATTTTTCCTTTTATTTATTAATATATATGGAATCCTCATCATGGAATCCAGTAATATGTTGTCTCCCTTTCTCATTTTTGCTTTCAGGTGCACACTAATAGAAAAGTTACCAGCTGATCAGGGTGGCGAACTATTGTGAGATAGATTGAATACAATAAATGAAGGAGAGTACTTCCTCCGGTGTATTCTTCGGGGTCTCGGTTATATTAGATTCAACAGCGAGGAAGCTATCCCAATCGATTTCATATTTTGACCCACCATCTGAGCAATGAATAGCAAGCCGGACCAGGTCTACCTCAAAAAGTATACAAGCCTGCCTCAGTACAAGAGCAAACAACCATAAGGGACCATGAAAAAGAATCAATCAAACGAAATAAGAACTTTTACAAACATCTATCAGTCATTGCTCCAACAATGTAGGCCCCAAGCGCAAATGTAGTAACACAAGTTTTGGAGTCACACACAAACCAGTCACTCCATTCAAAAAGACAAGACGTTATTTAATCTGTGTATTTGCTTATTATTTTATTTTCGACATACCAGAGCCTGCTTATCGCACTTTGGGAAATTTACTACTAGCGTGGCTAAACAGGAGAAGAAGAAAACAAACAGTTAATAATCACTTTAATCGTTAGAAAAACAAGCAATTCGTGCAATAGAACGCTTCCTTAAAAAAAAAAAAAAAAAAAAAGCACTCACCTCTGACCTGACAATGACTCACGGGGATGATCTTTCAAAGACAAAAGTAAAAAACACCTTCTGGTTCTCCCTATGTGAAAAAAAAGTACAATACATATGAACAGATGATTTTGCGCACAAGACACAATTGAAATGTATATGAAAAAAAAAAGCCACTTTGCTTGTTGGCTTTCTCCGGCAATTGGGTTAGTATTATTGGCAGTTTTGAAGAGATTATTTTGCATAGCAGCACTTGCTGCCTTCATGGGTGGAGAAATTGCACATTAAATGTCAGAATGATTATTTATTTTGCACATACAACGTAATGAAAACAATATGTACATGAAGCTGGAGAACTAAGACTCATATACAATGAACATTTGTTACAGTATCACGCAACAAAGAAATCATATTAAGCATACTTGAGACTGTAATTCATATACGTTTTGCTTCTTAATTTGTCAACAAAAAAAAATTCCTATGAATTTAATTTATTTGGAACTGTGACATGTGGTTGAGGATCAAACTATTGAGTCAAACTTGTTAAATGGCAGACAACATCACTTCCCACTGAGTCACAGCTGCCTCAGTGTGTAACAGCAGTGTTTAACATTTGCTTCTGTTTGTTCTTTTCCATATTTCTGTTATTTAATCTTTCATTTTCTATCACTCCAGCTACAATGTCTCTATCAGAAGTTATTCCTACAGTGTCTCTCCTCCAGAAGACCCCGTCCTCCCCAGTCAGCTGTCACGCTACTGGTTTCTACCCAGACAAGGCTGTGCTTTTTGGAAGGGGTGCGTGCCCTGCGACCTGACGGTAGAACATTGGACCGGAGACATCCTCCCCCCAACCGCCTGATCGGCCACCTTTCAGTGAGAGTGGACTAGAATGTCTCCCCACATTCCTACCTCCACACAAGCCCTGGAGGGCCTCTGACTGTGTCTTTCAGTTATATGGTGTCAGTGAAGACATTCAAAATACTCTGGACACAACACAATTGATCACAGTACTAACAAATTGGAGTTACAGACCTAAACGCGAGGTAAAAAGAAGGACGAGAGCCTAGATCAACCAGCTTATAGTATTTTAATTATGAGTTTAGAGGAAAGGGCATCCTGTCTTTAAATTTTAGCCTAGAGATATCCATATCCATCCCAAGAAAAGATTTGTTTGCTAATTATCTTAAGTTCATCGAGGTTATCGGACATGATTGCAATTAACTCAGCAGCGAGATATTCACCCATGATAAAAAAAAAACACCGAGACTTGGAAACAGGAAAAGTCACTTCGTAAACTAGTCACAAGGAACGATATTTTTAGCCCAAAAGCTGTTCAGGAGGTTCATTGCTGTTACTGCACAGACTAGATTTATTGTTTGAATGCTTACCACATCTCTTGCTTATGTTGTTTACAGAATTGTCCATGACTAAATAAAAATTAATATGAGAATAGCTTTTGTTGGCAAATGAGGCCTTCATTCTGTAGGTAATTAGAATAACTGGATATTAAAGTCAGAGCTTGAAATACACAATACAATAAATTAACTACTTCTGTCTATTTTTTTCCTCTTTGTCTAATTTAAGCTTTGACATTTTTTTTTATACAGAAGATTCCAGTAATATGGCAGTCCCCATCATTGCTTCACTGGTGTTTGTTGTTGTCTTCATCATAGCTGTGACTGCATACTTTGCTTTCAGAAAGAAAAAAGGTAGGAAAAAACATGAAAAATATGAAAATATTCTATTTAAGTGAAACATTAACTGTTTTATTTACCCAATTTAACACTTTACAAGAGAAACATTAAAATAACTTCTATAAAAATTAAACTGTAAATGTGGCTATATTTTGCAGTAGAAATTAAAATTACTTGTTTTTTTTCAGTGACATTCTCTCCTATTTATATTCCGTTTATCTTAAATGTTTTGCAAAAAATATATTGTGCGTTGATAACCTTTGCATTGTGTTTCTAACCCTATAGATTCTGACAACAGCACAGAGCTCTCACAGAGTCTGACTCCAGAAACCTGATGTATATCCATTGACTTGTGTCCCAATAAATACTGATATAAAATGTTCTTAAATTCATGTGCCTTTGAGGAACAAAAATATTCCATTTATCTTTTCTGCAAATACTTTCATCTTTTTGAAGGTTTTGAAACAAATGGCTTTTGATAACGTTTTAGAATTGGGATTTCAATGCACTGCCAAGGCAAGTTAAGATAGAGGCAGAGATAAACTTGTCTAGAGCCTCAAAACTTAAAGGAAGACAGAATCTAAGGTTTTAAAGTGAGTGAATTACTCATGTGGTTTAAATACAAAAGAGGATAATGAGGTAGGTTAGTCCAGGGCCCCCTTTCAGACGTTCTGGGATGAGTATGTGCATACCCTGAGTTTTTGGATTCAGAAAGCCAGGTGGCCATTACCCTGAGTCAAGTAACCCTGCTTAGTAGCAGGGTTTATCAAACTAACCCTGAGTTTGGTCTGCTTTTTAGCTGAGCTCTGGAACAAGGAACAAGGAAATGTCTTAATCTTTTCTAGAGAAGCCAGAAGATGTTGGAGAGCAACTACTCCCCAGAAATCTTTTATCAGGAGAGGGGAATCAGACCATGATTAGATGTCTTTTCATTTTCAAGTGTTACTATTTTTCAACACAGTCAGTAGTTTATCTTAATAATATTCTCAGCCCGCACATCTTTACTGTGACACAATGAATTAATTAATTTCATTTTTATGCCAACGGCAGCTTTTTGTATAACATAGGTGACATAGAAAATCCTTAAAAGGCAATTGTATATTGTGCTGTCAGGAATGTTATTGTTGCACATAAACTGTTACACAAGAGGTGCCGATGATGTTGATCGCGGACATCTAGTAATGCCAGTTTGTTCTCCTTAGCAGAGAGGTTCCTCTCCCTATCTGTCACTTGGGACACCAGAGTTTGATCCCCAACAGAGTCTCTGTTTTATGTTTATTATCAGGCACAAATAGCTTAGGTTTAGTTACATTTTATTTTAAAACAGAGCTTTAAGAAAGTAGCGGCCAGCACTCCTAAACCCCACGCCCCACGTTGGATGGTAGATCTTTGTGACCTGGACATTTGAAAGCAGCTTGCAATCTGAAAAACTGTGGGCACAACCTCTGTAAAGTTTTGTGGTGTTCCCTAGTCACAGACACACAAGACTAATATAAGAAGAATTTCACATGATTGCAGGTATCATTGAAACCAATAATTTAATCTGTATCACATTTTGAGACTTCAAGCATTATCTATACATATATTTCTGGGTTTCCAGGCATAATTAGCTGCACATATAACCATTACATTCACTGCTCCCTCGCTAAATAAAGGAGATTATGCTTTATTTGTTTTATGTTTTATATTATATTGCACGGTTTTGCTGCTCAACCAGTGTTTACATTGATGCTGTCACCAATGTCACCTGACTATGCTGCACCTCTAATTGAATTAATCTTAGCATGCCATGCTGATAACCACACAGTATGTTCAAAAATAAAATGGGTTATATTCTTCTTTACTTAGCCTGATTGCTTTTCCTGATTGGTTCTTATAGCTTTTAGTCTGGTAACTGCTATGATTTTAAGTTATGTATGAACCTGAATGCTTTCATTGCCTTTTGCTTTGTTGCTGACTGAATTTCCCCACAATAAACGATTTTCTTTCCTTAGCTGCTAGTTCACGTAACAGCTAATTGTAGGTTTGTACTGTGAAGCACATATGTGATGCAGCCGACATAATCAGCAATGTGGAAGCCAAGTGGTCTGAGTCTGTGCATGACACACTGAATGCTAGGCTTGTCTGTTATTAGTTTAGTAGGTCGAAAACGGAAAATATTCGGTGACTTGGTCACAGCTGCACATGGTGCTTGTACCGCCTGGTCCCAATCCATAAATATATATGCAAAGTAGTATAAATAACCAGAAGGCTACAAGATTTGCATTAAATAGAGGTTTTAGTATCGGAGGTGGAGGCAAGATATCGAGTATTTGGCAGTCATTCCTCTGAAATCACTAAAGGAAATGGAGTGGCAGAAGGTGGCAATTGTCAATAATGCAACAGGTGCAAAAGCATTTTCATTTACAGATGGTGCCCTTATAGCAAAATAGGAACAGTCGATAGCCCCGATCAGGTTTAAAAAAGGGCATCTGGCTGCAAATGTCAATTTAATTTATGCCTGTTAAGCAACTGTATAGGGGAATATTTGGGCAGCATACGACGAGGCGCTTCCATGTGGCTGGCATGGCGCAGGGTAATTGCAAAATACCCAATCTGTCAGCCCACTCCCTCTGAAAAGGTCTGGTTGCAAGAAAGCCCAGCGTTGTGACAACTTGTGCTGGCACCGGCAACGCATGGTTCTGCCAAGTGCTCCTCTGTAACGCAGGTGCCAGGCCCATGCAGAGCTCCAGGATGATCTAAACTGGCTAATAAGCCACTCATCATCATGTGTCAGCAGGTCAGTACGATCTCTGAACACACACTCCCTCCGAATTCTTCCATCGACAAAGTCCTGGAGCTGTTCCAAAGTTGCCATCGATTCACAATTACACACAACTCTACGCAGCTATTGACATGTGTGATTGCTTACACCTCGTCCACCTTAAAAATCATCCCACCTGACTTGTGTAGACTTAATGTGCTGATACAAAACTGTTTTTCTTTTTGTGAAAATGAACGTGCCCTTATAAACAACATGCAATTCCTGCACTTCAGCGCACCGAGCAATGCACATTTACATCAATGTGACCAAAAAAAGATGAATATTTACAGATTGAGGTTGTTTCCATAATTTTATGAGGTGCGTTGTGTTATTTTATGAGGTTAAATGTGGCCCAGTTTTAGCATTCAGGTTGAAACCATAAAAGGTCAAACTCATGAAACCTTAAGTTATATAAAATTTAACGGAGTCATATTAAGGAGAAGGTGAGTTTAGGTGAATTTTAAAACTTTGTAGTTTATTATTGTCGATTGAAAAACTTTGTGAAGCTGCAGGACATTTTTATAGCAGATAAAAAGTTTGTGTCATTTACTGCACACTGCATGTAACGTGCATTTTTGTTCATGCTGATTTGTGCTTAAAACACTGTGCAAGCAAAGGCACAACACAAAAAAATTCAAACAGAAATCCCCTACTACAACTAACAGCTGTGACACTGACAAGATGCCTGCCACCAGAAAGTGAAACTGAGCCAGAACTTTTGACACTCCCTTAAAGTCACTTATCAAGTCAACAAAACAAACTGAAGATGTTTTGTAATGTAAGGTCTGAGCAAGCTGAAGTGATGTTTGTTTATGCTTTGGTGAAAAGAACAGGTTCAAAAAGGAAGTTTGTGTCCACGTTTCAGGTCTGTTTCCTCAAGAAGGCATTTTCAAAAGATTTGTATCAGACTGGGACTCACTATCTGTATACATCTAATCTAAAAAAAAAAAAACAGATCGGTATCTGGGAAAAAACAGAACCCTGTGTTGGGAAATCCCTACTGTAAAGGAAATAATTTCATATTTAGTTTTAGTTAGTAGGCCAAGTAAATATGGCTAAATGATCGTTCGTTGAAATTGTTTTTTTTAAACCGTGTCCATTGAAATGATTTTTAAATAATTGATAAAATTGTTAAGTTTTTGCTGTGCAAGAAATAAAATTTACAGAATTTTAAAGTAGTTTTCTTTTTTTCTTTTTCATTTTAAGAGAGAATGAAGTATTTTAGTTTTAAAAATCCACTGTTTGTTGCACTTTGCACCAAGTTTAATTAACATATATAGATGTTTGGTTGTAAAAGAGTAAACTGATACTTCAGCCTCTTTCAAAGTGAGCACATTATTTATCTACACCCTCAAAATAAGTAAAGCCTTCTATATGGTTGTATTCATCCACTCTGAATGACATGAGCATCACAACCCACATCTAAAATAAGAATTAGAAAAACTGTCAAAGAATCATTGTAGGTTGTAGACCAAAATGGGGCCTTGAAATATGTATGCATCTTGAATTAAAATATAAAATTACACTGATTCTCTCTCATCTATTTTTCAAGAGAAGATGCAAATTCACTTTTACTGTAAAACATTCTGTAATAAAGTAAACAGAAATAAAGTCACACTGGCTGGTGTTGGCTGAAATAGTAGTGTTGAAATAAATTTGACCTTAAAAATGTAGAATGAAGAAGAATATATCCTTAACCATAATCATATCGTGTGATTCACAATATATTTTTGGGTTGCAAAAATAACATTTTAAACTTGATATCAATATAAGAAAACTATTCAATATGCCATACCATTTTTGATACTGCAAAAATATTTTTTAAGGCAAAAGGGCTTTTTCTAACAAAGATCAGAATAATATAACCAATTACAATATCATAAAATTAGTAGTATATGACAATACAGCACCCATTTAGATAAAAATGAATGATAAAAATTAATGGTTTTCTGAATATCAAAGTAGTAGACAAGACAACACTTAGTCAAGGCTTAAAATCCTTTTATGAATTTTGTAGGCCACCATAGATTCAGTTCTGCAATTATTTGGAAAATGGATTTTTCAGTGTGAACATGTATTTAATTCCTACAAAAAAGTTGTTTTTTTACAGTTAGATCTGTTTTATCAGCACGTCCTGGTTTATGCAAATGTATTCAATACCAGCCTTGTTCAATTTCTGTGCTTCTGATCATTTTGCATCCCATTTACTTTACTTGGTGATCAACTAGAATCAGCAGTGTAGGTCGTCAATGGTTCTGACTGGTTTCTGCTCGAATGGTCAGGTTTAGTCTGGTTCCATCATTACTTACCAAAACTCGTTTTATTATTAGCCACATTAGCTAACAAATTTCTTCACTACTAAACAAAGGAGCTCGTCAGGGATTTGCACTTTGCTATTCCATGCCAAATAGAGCTGTCTGCAGTTTAACATTTCCCTTCATGAGTTCAGTAAAGCAGAGTCATTGAATGGTGCGGATAGAAATGCATCTTGACGATGGAGCTCAGACCACCGAAACACAGTATTAGAGCAATTATTAAGTTAATATTGAAATAGAAAACATTAGCCTATGTCGTCCAGCATGTTTACTACTTCACTGTTACAGATACAGGGGCGTTATTGATCTTTTTAAACCCTTCTCAAACCTCAGATCGTTTGTCTTTGAGACGCTTTACCAGGGTTGCAGTGTCTTGGGTTGGTAGACCCCACTGGCATCCTTTGGCTTTTTCTGTTCGTCTGCCTCATAAGCAAAATACCTCCAAACAGTGTTTTGCTTTTGACCTTTTGACTTAAGAGAGTTGCAAAGGCTTTTCTTAAACCTACTTGTGATGTTACCACAGTGTTAAACTTCAAGTGGCTTATTGTTTAGTTTCTCAGCCATGGGTTTTCAGGTGAGTAGATGCAAGGGAGAAGAGGGTTTTGTTTGTGTGCCTGCAGTGCTCTATACAGATTGTGTGCCAACTTGGGGAAATGCAAACGGCTCAGTTTTTGTAGATTTTGACACGAATGAGTATCTTTACAGAATAAAAAAACATGAATATGAAATATGGATTGTTTTGACAACCCTTGTACATTTTAGCAAATTAAAATGTTTAATTCAGAAGCATAACATTAGTTACAACATTCATCATTGCTTCACAATCTTAGCAACATATGGCACACATCAAAACTGGCACAGAACCTGTAATAACCCTTTCCAGGAGGAGTCACTGTTGTTTCAGCTATTTCTTATGTCACTTTTTGGTTACCATTTTATCTCCATAGTGTGTGTGTGTTCGTTTTGGTCCAACCCTGGGGAGTGTGAAAACCCTTTTAACTGGCATAGGAAGTGACCCTTCTCCAAATTTTATTCCAAAGGACTGTACTGACTATATTAATCAAAAGCTTAAATGTCAGAAAGATCTAGATCTAGAACACCATTCCCAGACACTTAATTCCAAGACAAGGCTGACCACTATGAAATGCAAACAGGCATAGTCTTTATTCAGTCATAAAATATTATACGCTTGTTTTTTATACATTGCTCTACACAATAATTTACAATTACGGTAATTAATTTGTGCTTTTAACTTAAGTTAATAATTGGGATGTATATAATCAAGTGAAGGAACTCAAGAACAGGAAGCAAACAATTAAATCAAAGATACACTTTAATAAATAATTAAAAAGAATGGTCAGCACAAAGAACAGGGAGAAGCTAATTAAGCTGGACATTGTTCATCCTTCAGGTTACAAACTGACCTGGTAAATTGTCATTCAAAGCTATTTATTTTGAGGAAATTAGCAAACATAGAGCAGTACAGTAATCAACAGAACTGACAGTTGTGGAACAGGTAAGATACATAAAAACTGCATTTTTCCTTCATTATAAGACTGGTTTTATTTCAGTTTATACAAAAGTTAAGACAAAATATGTAACGAACTATTTCTATTTTCCATTATCCTCCCTGACTGTTTATGTGCTCACTGAAAGAGATGTCACTCCAAGATATTGTCAATGAAGTGAAAAAAAAAAACAGCAATCACATAGGGTTAGCTAAATAGCTACAATTGATATTTCAGGGCTTTCGGTCCCACTTCATGAACAGATTTCACAAACTTACTGTAGTTCGATATTATCTTGAATATTTTCTGTGGTGCCTGTCAAGACAGAAAAGAAATTGAAATATTAATATTAACGCACGTGTAGTCATTTTCAGATTAGTGGAATAACAGCATATTTTTGGTCTTTCAGATTCTGAAAACATGTCTCTCTAAGACTCTGATGGCAGACTCCAGATCAAGAAATGCAGCATCCTACTCTGACTTCACATGTGCAGGCTTCCTATAAAATCATCTAAAGCAAATATCAAATATCAATGATCAAAATATTTTATCTGAAGATTGGCCACTCTTTCACAGTTTAGTTTTCTTGTAGCTTTCTATTGTGGGGTTAGTGGGATGGTGGGTACTTAAGACATTTTGACCCTTAATTAAAGTTAGAATCAGTTAGGTTTATTTTACTTTGTAGGTCATTCATTTGCAAATGAAATCACTATTGAAACTTATTTTGAACTTTAACTTAAATTATCTTTATTTTCTAAACTGCGTCTTATATTGCATTGCATTGCCTATATACAGTACAGGTCACATTTATTTGCAGCAGTTGGTAAAATGTCTTCAAATAAATTGATCTTTTATTGGAAAAGCATGATTTTAGGCTGAAACTTAAAATAAAGCCAGCCTTAAACATGAGTAGTTTTTAGTCAGTATACACAGCATTCCTTTTAATATTTTAATAAAAAAATTATAAATATAATAAAATTTAAGGGAAATAGTTGATCAGAACCCCCATCAACTTAGATTTTAGTAGTGTAAACATACACACAACATATTCATAAAGATGTGCATTACTAAAGAGCAAAACTCTTAAGTTCCACCATACAATATCCTTTAAAGGTAGCACATGAAGTGACACCAAATCAAGCAGTTTGCAGAGCACAGACACATCTAAGCTTAAGGACCACCCATCAGAAAAGTCTCCTGTTTGGGTACATGACTGTAAAATAGAGGGAATTTAGTGGTATGTTCTGCTGTAGTTTGTTTACTGTAATGCTGATATGTTATCAGACCATATAGTGAAACCTGTGTTTCCAAAATAGACATGTATGAGCGCTGTGTAACGACTGTAAATCTAAATTGAACTGTTTTGTGCTTTGCTGATGTTTATTTAAATTTAATTAAATGTTGTCTACAAACCAGTTTGACTTCATTGTCTCCACCTTAACACAATGCAGCCAGGTTCATTTTTTTCAAATTGGTGAAAAAAAGATCTATCTAAAAAAGAAAATCCTAGTTGATTGCATCAAGTCACAGACTTTGCAACAATCACTCCTCCTGAAAGAGCATGTAGCATCAGTAGGAAGTGGATTACACTGGATTATTGACTTTGCAACAACCCTCTTCCTTAGCATGTTTGTAATGACAGTGGAGAACTCCACTTTGAAAGAAAGGAACCTTGAGCAGAAAGTGGATTAATGTGAGTGACCATCTACCACAACCGACTTAGGGTTTGAGAAGACAGTATACACAAAAACAAAAATATAGAAGCACTGATCCAAGAGCACCTCTTCTGTTGAAAAAAAGTAAAAAGTTAATGGCAGTAGTAGCTCCTTTTGTGGCTTCATCTAGAAGAGAAACACAGTAAAGCAAATAAGCTTGGAGCTATTTTCAAGTCTATGGGGTGGAAATGAGCACATTAAGTTTGTTGCTGCAAAAGCTCAGCAAATGCCGTTGTCTGTAAGAGACACAGAGTTAAACACTGAAAGACAGAAGTGTATCATCAATCTGCTGGAGACTCTCACTGTTCTCCCTACAAATAATCAGAACAACCCAAATACCAATCATCGTTTCCTCAATAAACTCTTTAAAACAGATTTCTTGTCCTGAGTGATTTACTTGTAACTGGTCTAAAACATTACAAAAGACCATGACAATAGAGGGCTTCTATGGGTCATACTAAAGAGTGATTAAAGGTTGCTGAAAAAGAGCTTCTTTCACCTGTTTTTGCACATAGTGTAAAGATCAGCTGAACAAATGCCAAAGTAAACATATGGACTTCTTTGTGCTTAGATGTATTGAAAAAGGACTTTCCAGTGACATCACCAGCAGCTTAATTTCCAGGTGTATTTCAGTTCACAATTCATATTAAACATTGGTGCAAACCTTTAAAAGCAAAACGCAACAAAGATGATAAGAATGTACAATACATATTGCAAAAATAAAACTAATTGCTCCTACTACCTTATGAAGTTAGAAGAAAATAAGATTTTTATATTTTAACCTTTCCAATCACGACAATCCTCTTGTTCTGGCAATAAGTAAATAAATAAAAAATACAGCTGGGATTTTCTTGACCAGAACACTGTGGCATAGATGCAGGGACTGGTAAACAAGATCCAGGTGACTGCAGCGCCAACACAGAAACACACAGGTTAGATAAGTAATACTTTACATATATACATAATCTGAAGTTTGTATCTGCATTGTTGTTTACATGTTTTTGGTCAGTGTAGACCATGTAAACCATTTCAGTGTAAAGTTCTTTGTAAAGTGAGGACTGAAGTTATTTATTAAAACCAATATTGTATTTTTTTTATTTGAATGGGAAATGCGCTTTTATAAACATCAGTAAGAGGTATAGATATCTAGGCCCTCTTGCACTTTGGCTGAGGGAAAAAGGTTTGGTAGAAGTAGACTCATGATCCCAATCTTACTAAATATTAGACTGACAGTTTTCATATCCTGAGCCACAATGCAGTTCCTCAATAAGCCTTGGATGATCACTGCAGTTATTTTTGTTATTGCATGTTTTTTGTTTTCCTAATCATTCATTTAGAAGTGTTGGGTTCAGTGGTGGCTTCAGCTGTTGTTGCAAAGCAGGATTTCAAATTGCTGAAAAATAATGCACGAGAAGCACAAACAATGCATGCATAGCATTTCGCTGACGTATGGTGGAATAGACAGTGAGATTGAAATATGACATGGATTGGAGTGCAGGCTGGAGATGCAGCCTGCACTTCACTGTCTGAGTGTTAATCTTCAGTGGTAACTTGACTGGCCTTGAGAATTACGTTGTGTTCTTTTCTATGCAGAAGATTCTTGAAACTTACTCCAAGTGCTAGCAAAGATCTCGTTTCACCCAAGTATCACTACCACTCTGACTAGCTCTTTGGACCAAGTGTTAGCTGGCTGCCTCCAAGCTCTGGATCACTCCACCCCAGGAACGAACCTGTCCACGCTCCACCGTGAGTCCAAAGATCAACTCTCTCTGTGCTCTGACTACCATGTCCTGTTAAGGCCCGTAGTAGGGAGATCTTGGACCTGTGTATTCCTCTCCTGCTCGGACGCCGGGACCAGGACTCCCGAGAACACCTATATCCTCAGTTCCACGTCATTCCTTCCTCCGGCAGCTTCCACCTCCTCAAACCTATAAGCAACATTACCCGTTTTACTGATTTGTCATCATTGACCAAATGGCGTCCGTGTTAAAGCATACCCTTAGCAGTACCTACTCCCCATCAATAGGGGGCGAAACGGAGTCAGCAGCTACACAACAATTTCCGCACTCACGTGACGTCATTTACCCCAATCCCACAAAAACTTCTGCCCACCCTTAACCCGAAACTATGTAGGTGGGGGAAACTAGACTCTCGCCCGAGGAGCGATTAAGGAGAAGACAGGCGCATCTGTGTCTATACTGTGGTTCCCCTGATCATTATATTCCTTCTTGTGAGGTGCGGCCAAAAGACTGGGTCCGTCGGCTATAGGGGAAGGGCCGGTGGAACAAAACATTCCCTCTCTGTTCCCCAGATTTGTTCTCTCTGCTACCCTACTGTTTAACATAGAATCATTAGAGGTTTTGGCTTTAATAGACTCCGGCTGTGAACAAAATTTAATCGACCAGGTTGTAGTAAGGCAAGCAGGGATTGAAACCGAACTCCTGCCTTCCCTCCAACAAGTTCTGGCGTTGGACGGAAAGACTCTCCACAGAATAACCCACTGTAACTAGCCGCTTGAACTGATCCTCTCAGGTAATCACCGAGAGACAATTTCCTTCTTAATTTTCCTTACAACACAGAACCCACTAGTCCAGGGGTTTCCAAGGTTAAGAGAGCACAAATCCCATCTCAACTGGGCTGAGAACCGAGTCGACGCTTGGTCCATTAACTGCTTATCCCTCTGTTTGCAGTCAGCGGTTTCTCCCCAGCCTTCACTTCCTGCGGACAACCTGGCTGAACCCCCGGACCTGTCTTCTGTTCCTATGGAGTATCACGACCTCAGGACGGTGTTTAGCAAATCACGGGCCTCGTCCCCGCCACCTCACAGGCCCTATGACTGAGCACCCTTACCCACCAGCAGACTTTATTAAATTTCCAAACCCAAACAACAGGCTATGGAGAAATATATCTCTGAGTCTCTCGCTGCAGGAATCATCTGCCAGTCTACTTCTCCCCTAATGGCAGGATTCTTCTCAGTGGGAAAGAAGGATGGAGCCTTGAGACCATGCATTGATTACAGAGGTCTCAACAACATCACCATCAAGAACAAATACCCCATACCTCTCATCGCATCTGCGTTCGAACCTGTCCGTGACGCCAGAATTTTCTCCAAGTTGGATCTCAGAAATGAATTCACACAATTTCTTAAAATACAAGAATTTATTAACAAAAATAAATCAACTCAAAGTCAAACATATTTCAATCAACAAACTCTTCACCATGCTAAAACAATCTAACTAAACTACCAAGCAGAATTAAAGAATAGTGAAGACTAATGGGCTATGTACAATATAAACAAGTTGATTAAAGATGATTAAAAAATCATGACCCAAGAGTGATGCAACATTACCATGCAATGTTTATGTTTGAGGACCAAGGATTATCTTGAAGAATCTGGAAATGAAGTTAAGTTAGTCTTGGAACCAACTTAGGCAGTAATCAGCACACCTTTAGACAACCATTCACAATGCAAGATCAAATCAAATATTTAAAAAAAATTATATTTTAAAGAATGATGCTGAATAAAACCAACCTTCTGGATGTCCAATTCTCAATGGTGTTTAATTAGCTGCCTTTATTTATTAAAATAATATTTAAAGAAATATTATTAAGGGAATAGTAAAATATTTAAAGAAATATTATTTTGGAAAAGAACAAAATCTTTCTGGAGAAATGGGCTTAATGATGTTTCATTAACTGCCTTTATTTATTAAAATAGTATTTAAAGAAATATTTTTAAGGAAATAGCAAAATATTTAGGGAAATGTTTTGAAAAAGACCCAAATCTTTCTGGAGAAATGGGCTTAAGTATGCAAGCACGTGTTCTTAGCTGTTAACAGTTAAAGCAAACAAAAGAAGCTTATAGCTTAGCATCAGAATCAAACACATACCTTTAAAATACCGTTAATAAAAGGGGTTAAAATGCATAACCGCGGACAGCAGATAGCCTGCTAGCACTAAGATAGCTGAGTTTCACACAAACAAAACCAAACATTATAAAACAAAAAAATGTTTAGATCAATTCATCCTAAATTACTTCTCTCTCCCCAAAGCCTAACCTCGAATGTGAACCGTGCTGAGGAAAGTTGTCCAGGCGATGTCGAAGTTTGAAGAAGGCATCCACTGTGAACAAAAGATTAGCTTCAGCTAACCTCCGTAGCTGTTGTGTGGGACAGCTCGGTTTGCCCGCCGACCAAACTCCACAGTTACTGCTGTAACCACGGTGATGCGTCCCGTTGTTGTCCTTCCTTCGGGAAACTAGCGGGAACTCTCTGGAAACAGTTTGCTTCTGTAGATCTCAGAGAGAAAGTCAAGCAACGCTTGTACCTTAATTATCCCCGTTCTTGAATAAATACCGGATACACAAACAGCAATTCATTCGTACTGTTGGGACCTACAGCCATGGATTTCAACATTAAAACTCCGGTATACACTTTTCTGGAGTTTTTAAAATAAATTGTATTTAACTGACTTCCAGCAACTGAGGAAAGGGGGGGTAGCAGCAGACTTCCCATGATGCCACTGTCTTAATAAGAGCACCCCCTCTCCAACAAGCCGACCTCTTCCAAGCAGCACCGAGAGGAACTGAGGATCTGTTTGATGATTCTCAGGATCTGAGAATCATCAAACTTTTACTGAACTGTAATTAGTACACATAGAATTCAATCTGAAAAGACTCACAAAGAAAAGGGATGGCAATTAGAAAAGTTTTAATGATGTGAAATTACATGTTTTTTTCTTTGCCGCTCGGTCCTGGGAGGAAGATATGAATGCTGAGAATGACATGAGTTAATATGAGCTTTTGTGAGGTTTAGAGTAAGGTTCTCTAGGACCTTAATGGGAGCAACGGAATTAATGATGTCTGGAAATTTATAATGGAAGGTGTCATGATTTAAAGGTGTTTGAGTTTTGTTTTGGGTTTTACTCTGATTCTGATTATGTTTTTCTTGTTGTGTTCCTTATGTTTAGTTTCTTATGATTCTTGTATTCTGTTATAGAGCAATTCAGTTTATGTTCTGTTTTATCTGTAAGATGTGCTCAGGTTTGACTGTGTCCTGGCTGTGTTTATTTCCAGCTATGTCTTGTTTTTACTCCCTTTATGTTACGACTTGCGTTATGTGGGACCCCAGAATGCAGATGACTAGGCAGCATGACGGTAGGTGAAAAACGATTTAATAAAAAAACAAAAACTCACTCTCAGAAGAGGCAGGAACAAAACAGAAGCAGGCTGGCTAGACAGGCATTGCATGGTCCACAAAACAAGACATGAGCTGAGAACAAGACATGATTTGAGAAATGTTTCCGCAACGAATAACTGAACAGGTGTGTATATATAGAGTGTGAAACAGGTGGAGCTAGGAGACCGATTAGTTTGGAGCACGTGAACCAGATAAAGATAATTAACAGACAGAACAGAACGTGGCTGGAGTAAGAACAGAGACTCTTGAATACAAACAAAAACTAAAGCATGTCCAGAACCAAAAACCAAATTTGACAAAACATGAACAAGACTAAAACATGACCAGAAAAATAATAAACAGAAGCATGATTCAAAAACTGCGAGACAAATATAAGAAAAACCCGGAAACCAAAAACCAAACAACCCCAAATCATAACAGAACCCCCCTCCCCAAGGGCGGATACCAGACGCCCACAAGAGTCCATACAAAAGACAACCCGACCAGGGCGGGCGGTGTGGGCAAAAACAAAGTTCAGGCGGGCGACCGCGAGGTCGTCCCGTGCAGGCACAGAGTTCAGGCGGGTGCCAATGAGCCAGGGCCTCATAGACAGGCTGTGAGCCAGGTGAACCCTTGGAGACTGAAGCAGAGCCTGTCAACCCTTCAGAGGCCGAAGCAGCGCCTGGCGAACCCTCATCTTTGGGTTCAGAGGCCAGAACAAGGACAAACTGTTTCTTGAACCCCTCAGAGACAGGATCCGGCGGCGCTTCCTCCTCGAACCCCTCATCGCAGGGTTCAGAAGCCAGAATCAGGACAAAACTCTCAGTGGCGTGAACAGAAGCTGAGGCATCGCCGAGACCATCAGTGGCGTGAGCAGAGGCGTCACCCGGACCTTCATTGGCGTGGGCAGGAGCTGAGGCGTCGCCTGGACCCTCATTGGCGTGAGCAGGAGCTGAGGCGTCACAGAGACCCTCAGTGGCGTGAGCAGAGGCTGAGGTGTCGCAGAGACCCTCAGTGGCGTGAGCAGAGGCTGAAGCGTTCCCGAGACCCTCGAAGAATTGAGCCGAGGCGTCCCTCTTACGACGTCCTCTGCGACATGTGGAGGAGGCTGAGGCAGACTTAGGGTCTGGCGTCATCCCAGGCTGTGGTGCGTCTGGCCTGGAGACAGGCTGTGGTGTCTCTGGCCGGGAGTCAGGCTGTGGTGTGTCTGTTTATTCATTAATTCATTATTCTGATTCATTGTGCAATTTCTTTACCTTATGATTTTTAGCATTTAGAATTTTAACTTTATTAGTATGTTAATAGCATCATAGATTAGCTGGAAGCTCATTGTTGGCGTCATCCGTTTTGGTCGGACAGACTGACTAGGCTGCGCAGTTCAACATGTGCAGCTCAACAGACTTTGCAGCTCTGACACTGTGGAAGCAATTTATGTGGTTAAAAAGTGTTTGTGTGGCAACTCAAGAAGTACAACCTTCCACAGGAGCTGCTGGTCATCTTCTACACTGCCATCATTCAGTCTGTCCTGTCTTCATCCATCTCAGTGTGGTTTGGTTCATCCACAAAACAGGACAGGTCCAGACTGCAACGAAAAATCAGGAATGCAGAGAGAATCATCAGGGCTGACCTTCCCTCCATCCAGGACTTATACAAGTCTAGGGTCAGGAAAAGAGCTGCTAAAATCTCTGCAGACCCCACACACCCTGCACATAAACTGTTTAGAGTTCTGCCTTCAGGCCGACACTACAGAGCGCTGTTCACTAAAACCAGCCGCCACAGAGACAGTTTCTTCCCCCAGGCTGTTTCTCTGATGAACATTCAATAGAGTACAAAACAACAGCATACAGATGTTGCAAATGCACCTTTTTATTTATATATGTGTATATTGTACATTGTAAATATGTATATTCTGTAATGCAAAAACAAAAACCAAAGAGCAAAGTGTATCGGAGTCAAATTCCTTGTTTGTATGTACAAACTTGGCAATAAAGCTGATTCTGATCTATCTATCTATCTATCTATCTATCTATCTATCTATCTATCTATCTATCTATCTATCTATCTATCTATCTATCTATCTATCTATCTATCTATCTATCTATCTATCTATCTATCTATCTTTCCAGGTCAACATAATACTTTTATTTGGTTGTTAGCTTTGTTCTCCTGTTTTAGTAGTTGGGATGTGATACATATATTAACCAGTGATAGTAAAGCTATATCTTCAAAAACATGTGCATTACATTTTAAGGTGATGTTCCTCTTAAGAAAAATCTTTTTAAAAGTAAAATTTTCAGAAATATTCAATGTACTGCCAAATATTAAGTAAAAAATGCTAAATCTAAAATTACTAGAACTTAAAAATGCAGAATTAAGAAGTAGGAAGGAACAATGTGAAAACAGCCATTTAAGAAATTGCCCTCTGTTTGCTTTGCAGTTAAACTCTCTGGAGTTTGACCTCATGCTGTCATCTGGATTCCCAAACGTCCCAGAATATAATTCTTGATGAAGTTATTATAGCATACTAAAACAACAATATTAAAAGAGGACAAGCAAGATTAGAATGGGTTAGAAAGTTAAAGCAGAATAACACTGGGAGATAAATTTGCAGAACTGCATAAACTATCAACAGGTCTTCAACATGGAGTTTTCAGCAGCGCACACACCAAACTGGAGGTATGCCACTCAGAGAAAGTTTTTTTTCATTTTACAATATTTGTGGGAGACCATTTCCTTATGGTAATTATTTTCAACATAAAATTGATTCAGAGTAGGACCCCCTTTGACAGTTAATCTAATCGGATCAGACAGAAACATAATGTCACAGTTGTTATAAATGTTCCTTAACAATCCTTGTTACCAGTGAGTGAAACGTCATGTCTGAGCATGATAGCTTTTTGTTTCAACCTGAGCTGAACTTTGGATTTAGACCAAAGAAGACAATGACCGCAGAGATAAGAACTTTAGATACTGAGAAGCAGCAAAACCAAAACAAGGAAACATTTTACTTAATGAAACTAATCTTTCCAAACAGAAATGTTACTGATGACATTGGAAAAAAGTTGAATCAACTGCAGATCATTTGAGATATAGTATGAAGCAATCTTCCTGTTGTTCGTGGGTTTGAAACCAGCCATAAAAAGGACAAAATTGCTGTAATTCAGGTGAAACTTGATGTAATAACATTATGTTGTCTGGTAAATAAAAATATTTGTTTTATAATCCTGTCAAAGTTCCTTAGACTGTTCCAGCTTAAAAAGTATGTGGTCATTTTCAATTATTTTATCAACAAACATAACAGAAGTACCTTTAACTCATGAATGTTTGCAAGAAAAGTCAAATTTACCAAGTCATCAGTTGTCCTTAACTAAAGGTTGTTAAAACAGCCAATAATGATCGCTTCCAACAGAGGTTTAGCCTAAGTATAGTTAACATAATATGATTTTCATGTTGTGAATTGCAAATAAAATAGACTATAAGCAGGATACAAACAGTGATGAGCCCTGTGGTTGTGTTATCTGTTACCTCCCGATGGAAACCTAAACTCTACAATTTCTTAGTCAAAAACATAGCTGACCCATACAGTTCAAATGTATAAAAACAAGATGGATATGAACATGTTTTAATTCACTAGCAAGGACCAGGCCATAGTGAATTGAACTTAAAGGTTTAATGAAGCAAGAAATTTTAAAATTATCTACCAAAGATGTGTATTACTGCCGTGTATATGGAGCACCTAAATGCATGCAGACCTGATGGAAAAATAAAATCTGAGTCCAAAATCCATAGATTCAAAACATGAAACAGAGCGCTAGACCTAGAGCTGTTAATTCAAAAAGAAAGCCATAAAGTGTGAACCACAGAATATTCAAGCAGAAACTAGAACAACCAGAAGCGAAGGGAACATATACTGAGGATGTGATCACTGAAATAAGAGACAGGTGGGAGACTAATTAACAGATTGGAAGCAGCTGACTCAGAAACCTGGGAATAGAGGGACACCAGAAACTATAAAAACACACAACCACAAAACAGAACATAACTCACCAAGAGACTGAGTAATATACTAAGACAAAAATAGACAGAGAAGCTCAGAAAAACAGGAATTAAAGACTGCAATTCTAAACGCATCAGAAACAAAAGTACATGACTGAATAAACACAAAGTCCCACATATAATGGGAAGTTTTAACTTTGACCTCTGAGGACGTCAAGTTCACAGACATTTTCAACCCTATTTTAAACTCTGACTGGGGTAATAATGATAATAATGATCAATTACTTTACTAAGTTGTGTTGTGACTCTCAAAGTGCTCTTATCTGGGTTAAAAGGCCAAGTGAGTCAGTAATACAGACTCTTAAAAAAGTACACATCCCTGTTAGTATAGCGAGTTTGTGTGGTGTTATAAAAGAAAACTTGATGCAATATTGAAAACAATTTTCACATATGTGACATAAATTCAAATGAAAATCTAATTTATTACAGAAAAATCATGCGAAAATTAAAGTTACAAAAACCTTTTTGCAAAAATGTGCACAGGTCATTTTGGGCTATACATTTGTCAACAATCTCTTTACCTTCTAAATGTCCAAACCAATGGTAGGGCTGCAAGACAAAACTATTTGAAATAAACAAAACATTCAGGCGTTGCTAAAATCTCCCCAAGCTTTGAGGAAGAATGTTGTGGTCTGATGAAGTTTCATCAGGTTTGTTGGCAGATCACCAAAAGAACACCATACCCTCAGTGATGTGGTGGCAGTATCATGATCTGGGTTCACTTTTCTTCAAAAGGACGACTGCATACAGAAACTGAATCCAAAGGTGGTTTAACAAAATCTTAGTTTAAGGGTTCACACACAAACACAAGCAGGTCACTGCAGCTTTTTAACAATTTGTTTGGTTTTCTGCTAATCAGACACATGTCGCATTAAAGCGGTAAAAGGTTTTGATTAATTTATCATGACTATCCTTTTAAATTGTTTTTGCAAGAATGTGCGTACACAGAAAAATCTGTTAATGCTGTATATTTGGGAGATGGACACTGATCGTACAATTACGGTGAAAAAAAGTACATCCTATGTTATGTGCATGTAATTAAAAGTATTACTGGTATTAGTGCCTAGGTGCCTTTGCTTTTAGTCAGTAATTATGAGACATAATTACTTAATATTTACCAAGAACAATGCCGCTACTTTTTCAAGTTTGACTCTTTACAGTGAAAAATGCAGTTACAGAGAAGCTGCAACAGTTTATTAAAGGTCAGTGTCTTTTCTCTGCTTCCTCGTGCTTTAAATACCAAACGCTGCCTTGGGATTTTAAGCACTGTGACAAACTTGGTGTCGTTGTGTCAACAACCTTGTCTTTTGAAATAGAAACTAAAAAAACTTTTCAGGAGTTTCTTCTTATACTTATTAATTTGCCTTTTCCCTCCCAGGTGGTCTCGTCATCCAGCAGATCGCAGGCTGTGAGTGGGATGATGAGACTGGAGAGGTTGAAGGTTTTAAACAGTATGCTTATAATGGAGAAGGCTTCCTCACATTTAACATGCAGACAGAGACGAGAAAACCAAACAGGAGTGGGATAAAGATAAAATCAACAATGGTCACTGGAAGAACCTGCTAACAACAGATTGCATCGCGTGGTTGAAAATGTATTTGAACTATGGGATAACTTTTCTGTACAGGAAAGGTGAGGCTGCTTTCAAAATAAGTCTGTTTTTATGCATTCTCTGATTTTGTTGTGGCAATATGTGCCGACTTAAGTCCTGCTGCCTCATGTTCACTTCTGTCGGTTAATAATCAAATCTAATTATTTTTAGATTATTAGCAGTATGATTTCCATTAAGGTTTGGATAGTTAAAATTTTTGCAGCTCGAGCAAATGTTATCAAAAGTGTCACGAATATCATTCCCTTCTCCGAGTATTGCTGAATTGGCAGACGTTCACCTTTAGTTTTTAGTCATTGAGAAAGGTTTTAGCGCCCTCTGGTGGAGGAGATATTAATCAAATCGTGGACTCAGGTTTACTTGCACATAACAAGTTATTCAAATTTATTTATCATACCGAACATCCAAATTTTAAAGGGACATTACATTTCTCCTCAGATCCTCCCTCTGTCTCTCCTCCAGAAGACTCTCTCCTTTCCATTCTGCTGCCACGCTACGGGTTTCCACCCCAACAATGCTATGATGTCCTGGAGAAAAGATGGAGAGGAGTTTCGTGAAGGTGTGGAAGATGGAGAGATTCTCCCCAACAATGATGGAAGCTTTCAGATGAGTGTTGAGCTGAACATTTCATCAGTCACACCTGAAGACTGGAGGAGATATGACTGTGTGTTTCAGCTCTCTGGTGTTAAAGACGACATTGTCATTACAGCAGACAAAACAGTGGTCAGAACCAACCATGGAAACGGTGGAACCAAAGGTATGACATAGACATTTTATTTTCATGTTTATTCTGTTTTGGGTAAAGCTTTCTCTTTAGTGTCTGTGGTTTGCTTTCTTTAGAAGATCAGATGCAAGTTGTTTCCCCACCAGCTAAAAAACTGACATTTCCTATCAGTGGACAGAGGTTTTAAAAGGGAAGAGAAGAAGTTTTCCTGATCTTAACTCAGAGTCCTTTTGTCTGAACATCAAATGTGACTTAGAGATATGAAACAACACATGCATGCAGGAGAAACACTTAAACAACATAGTAAACGTTTTCGTTCATTACTTGCAGAACAGGTTTCTGCTTTCTGATGATTTGTGATGTTTCTTCGTTTCTGAGTAGAGAAACCTTCTGACCTGAGCAACGCCATCATCGTCTTCATCAGTACAGCAGTTGGGTTTAGACTTTACAAAAAAAGAAAAGGTGAAACACTTAAAATATCTCTGTAGAGCTTATTTCCACTGCAAAGCTGTACATTTATGAGTTCACTAGGTGCCAACACCAGCTAGACTCAAATATATTAACTGTATCTTCTTCGATAAAAAAAATAATGAAAAAAATAGGATGCAGGTTTTCAACAATAAGTAGACATAATTATTAGTATTGTTTTAGCTCTTTTCTCATGTTGATTTCACTAATATAGCTCTAAGGATTGTTAGTCTTTCATATTAAATTGAGTCCAGATTCAGTAAAATATTGGCGTGTTTTATTCTTTCCAGTTACAGAAATGACCCCTGAACTCTCGCAGAGACTAAATCCTGAGACCAGCGGAACCAACATGTCCTGCACAGTGAATTAAATTTCCCGTTATACAGGCCAAGAATTTTTTTTTACTTTATGAAGATATAAATTATAAAGTACTGTACATATCGTGTCATATGTATTGAGCTAACACCAATGTTATGAACACAGGAAAATGCCAAATACCTGGTATATACATTGTTTAAACACTACTATTAATATACAGAATACAGTAGATCTAAACTTGTATTTATTAAATAAATGCAATGTTTTGCTGTTGGCTTTAATTTTCTGAAATAGGCCAAAATATTTATAGTTTCCTTCCCTTCAAGTGTGTTATTTAAGTGTCTGCTTCTGCATACATACTGACATGTTTTTGAATAGTTAATATAGTCGATAGTATATTATTTTCAGTGTATTACAGTTATATGTTCTCTTTATACGTTCAGGTTCTCGTTATCAATAGTTGTAGCTGTGTTAATAAAACATAACTTTAGTTTTTTTCTTTTAGTTAACATTCACAAATCTGAATTATGGACTATTTCACCAGCTGCTGTTTCAATACTTCAAATATGTAATTTTACCCAGCTGTTCAAACTTTAAAGATGTGACTGGAAATATGTGGTTTTTGTTCTGTTGCTTAATTAACAATTTAGGACATATTCAGAAAATTCCTACTTCAAAAACAAATTCAAACATTTATTTATTCGCCTATATTTGCCTATATTTTGGTTCATTTATTTAGATGATTTTTATTTTGAATTTGTTTCCAGTCGCATAATCTGCAAAGAAGCAAGAAAAAAATCAAAGACAAAATAAAAGATATCCAAAAACATATATTCCCTTCTGATTATATTTTTTAAGTAGCGTTTGGTTTAGTGTAGAGACCAACTGCTTATTACACACAGTGAGAAGGAAATAAGGGAATGAGACACTGTTCAAATAAGAATGTGGTGGAGGAGGGAAATATTTGTATACAAACATTTGTATTTAAATTATCTGCCCAGTTACGTTGTGAGGGGCCATTTGGTTGTTAACTTTCTCTATTGCATTTAAATTGAAAAGATACTGTTTGAGCATCTTTGACTTTACTGATAAACCACCATTCCTCAAGCATGTGCAGATGTGCAGCTAATCCAGCACAGCGCTCACAAAGATAAACTCATGGGCCAAGACAAACATTTAAAGAGCTACTGTGAAAAAGTTTGAGTGTCGCTGAGAATTCAATTCTTTGTCAAAATGGTAGAAGGCTAACTTCCTTACTTCATTGCAAGCTCATTTTAATGTTCATCAACCTGTCTATTGTAAAGTTCAAAGACCAAGAAATACCACGTCTGAGCACCCAGATAACAATCCAGAAAGTTTTTGAGGTTGAAGCTCCACCTTATCTGCTTTTGTTTCCATTAGTAGGTTAAAGAAACTTATAAGACCTGCCCTTGTTTTCTTATTCACAAAATATTACGCTCAGTCTGTGCTACTTCTGCGTCAAAACACTAACATCTATTTACTTTGAGAAGAACAGTAAGCAATCATGCAGCACAGTCTTGCACAGTCAGTGAATGAATTTGTTAAAAATGCCATCAAAGTAGTACAGAGATGTTCTGGACTTTAAGGGTTGCATTGCCTTTAAATTGCATGATAATCTATTGCTTTACTAATTTAATTTATTCATATCACTTTGAATAAAAAGAAGTAATTTAACTACTCAGGAGACTTTAAGACAATTATTGGCTTTTAAAAGCAGAAAAAGATTATATTAAAAAAGGTCATTCCAAAAACATGATAAGTGTTGAAAACATACAGTAGTCGGTGGAGGTCAGACCACCTGGGTGAGTGGTTAATGTGAGGAAGGGCCAAAAAAAGAGTACCAAATTACAAATAAAAATATCATGCAAAAAAATGTGATGTCCCATTAAATAAAGCTTGTTACAATGTTATGTACAATGAAAAAATAAAATGTATATATTGAAAATGACACTATTAAATAATTAAAAGTTCGATTTATTTTTGTGCATTATTGAATAATTAGACAATTCAATTATCCAATCCACAATTACATAATGTCCCATTAAGAAATTAAATACACCTTTCCTTTTAAATAATGAAAATAAAATAACTTACAAATTTACAAATAAAAAATACGTTCATTTAAAAATACATTTATTTCACTCTGTATAAAGTGAAATAGTTAAATGTAGCCTATTTTTACGGCACAGTCAGTAGGGGTTCCCCAGCCTCTGGCTCTGTAATCGTGGAGATCTCAGGTTGAAATGTTTGGGAACCACTGCACTAGATCAATGGCTTGTATGAGATTAAATTATGTCATGCAAGATAAGTAAAGTGTATGAGCAAACAGATATGACTATAGAAGTTTCCAGTCAAGATTAATAATTTATGTACAAATGACAAAAACTAAATGGAGCGAGATCCACCTCTTATTAACCACAGTTTGAGAAATCAAGTCGGACACGTGACCAACCCAAAGACTATATCTTTAATACAGCTCAGGCCGAAACTAGGAGGAATTACTTTGAAGCTGCCTGTTCCCTTGTCACATCCAAGTACCTGCACAAGTGGTCAGAGGGATTGTAAGCCATTCTTCTAGGCAGGATAGTCGGCCACGGTCATACCGTGAGACTGTTGGAGGGAAAACATTTCCTGAGCTCGCTCTGTCCAAAACACCCCAAGGGCTCATAATATTTAGACTGGGTGACATGTGCAGGCCTATGGCGAGATGATCAAACTTCACTGCTTTCATGTTAATTCAAACCAATCCTTTCAGAGTCTTAGCTCTAAATGTGTGAGTGGTGCATTGTATTGCTGATACAATGTTCTGAATGCATTGGATGCATCATGGTCTCTCAGAATGGTGCGGTAGTCCTTGGACAGTGACTTTTACGCGCCCATCTAGCACAAGTATTGGGCACAAGGGAATGCCATGATATGGCAGCCCAAACCATCAACTGATCCACCCCCCCATGCTGCACTATGGGGCATGCAACAGTATTTATTCTGGGTGGTACGGTTCTTTGGAGCTTCTCCACACCGTAAATCTCCCGGATGTGGGGAAAAACAGTAAGTGAATCATCAGAGAAACAAACCAAATAAATTGTTTCACCAATGTCCACAGCCAAGATTTGCGCCCCCCTTTGCACCAAATTGAAACACGCGTTTGGCCATTGGCCCCCATGAAGGTGACCAATAGGTTGTGGATTATAGCAGCCACGGCCGTGGTAATTGACCCTGTGGAGCTCCCGACGGACAGTTCCTGGGGAAACAGGAGAGATTGAGGTGCTCATTATATTCTGCCGTGATTTGGGCAGCCGTGGTTTATGTTTTTTTGGATATCCAATTCCAGGTTAGAACTCCGAACACCTCCTTTTCAGACAGGCACTTCCTCTTTCGTCCACAGTTAATCCTGTTGCGATTGGTCGTCATTTCTTGGTGGTTGCGAACAATTTACCCTGGATACTCCGTGCTCTTGGATTACATCTACACAAAGGACTGCCTGTCCGTTGGTCACTAGATGTCGCTAGCAAGGACGCTTGCACCAACAATTTGTCCTCTTTTGAAATCTACTGGTATGTCACCACAATTAATGTTGCATGTGCATTTCCAATATTTGTGAGCAAACATCTTGTGCTCTTACCTGTAATTGAACCTTCACACTAGGCCTCATTACCTGCGGGAATGTGACACTCAATGAAGACTGGCTACCAGCGCTGCGTCCAATTGCCATTGAAACCTCCCACACTTAAAAATGACAGTGTGTTTGTCAGGTTCAAGTGTCCAACCGCTTGTTATGTATGATAATATAATATATATATATATATATATATTATATATATATATGATATATATATATATTTATATACATACATACATACATATATATACACTTAGTTATTGTCAGTGGAAAAAAATAGGTTGTTTTTTTTATAAAATCTCTCATACCTACAATAGACTCTAGCAGGCTTGAGTAAAATATTCATCCTGTAAAACGTTAAAGCTGCCATTAATTATTATTTACACCAACAAAAATAAAAACAGCTGTGCCTCTTTGCTTAGCCACATATCTCAGGTTTGTTTATAGTAAAATGAACCAGCAGAACCAAGTTCAGGTCCTCATAACTAAACGGAGTTATACAAAGATTTACAGAGTAAAGTTTGCTCTATATGTCTTGTAATATTTCCAGTGATATAATAAATGTCCTAAAAGACATTAACTTGGTTACAGGATTCAGTTTACATGTTAGCAGAAAGTTTAATCAGTGTATTCTACATGAAACATCATGAACATTAAAGAAATGAGTCACTAAAATAAAATTAATTTAAGTTACAAAAGAAAGCAAACAATTGAAAACATGATTCAAACTGAATAAAAAAAGCTGAACCAGTTGTTCAGGTCTCTGGGTTCAGCTTCTCGGAGTTATCAAAGTCTTCCTCAGGAGCTGCAGCATCGAAAACAAACTGTCAAATTATCTCATGGAGAAAACCAGAATTGTTCAAGTTTATCATCTAAAGATCAGGATATGATCTATTAATTTATTTCCTGCTCACTGGTCCCATTTGTATTTCTGCTTTACACTTTAAAGCAGGAGCCAGAAAAACAACCAATTGTATCAGAATAAAGTAATAAACAATAAAACCTTGTTCACCTTTTTTCCTTTTATAGGCCAAACATCCAGCACCAGTGGCAACTAAAGCACAAACCAACACTGCAGCAATAATAGGAATGGTAAAGTGACTGGGATCAGCTGTTAAAGATAGAATAAAGATATTTTAGCAAAATGCCAAATCACCTTTTCATCAGATTATCCTTCAACATTTGGTGTCTCTGATATGAAAAACTGTACTGAAACAATTATTTACAAAAGTCTCTTAAAAGTAGATTTAGTTAAAAAATAAAGAATTTGTAAATAATTATGAACTGTAATGAAATGTTAAAACCAGCCATCTGGAAAAGAATCTGTGGCCTAATTTATGCGAAAGGAACTTAATACGCCTGAAGACAGACAAGTTTTGAAATCCGTAAGCAAACTTCACTGTACCTGTTTTAATAATAACACATTTTTAGGCTTAAATACAAAACAAAAATCAAGAATATCTAAAAATCTGAGATGTTTATTCTGACTCCTGTTGGCTCTCATCACTGCGTTGTCCAGTCTGAGGATGACTTTGTCCTCAACATCAAGGAGCTGGAAAACATAGTCGTACCTCCACCAGTCAGCAACACTGACTGAGGAAACGTTCAGGTCAACACTCATCTGGAAGGTGCCATCGTTGTTGGGGATGATCTCCCCATAATCCACAAACCGATGAATCTTCTCCTCATCTTTCCTCCAGAACAGCCCGACTCTTTCAGGGTAGAAACCTGTGGTGTGGCAGCTGACTGGAAGGAGGGAGTCCCCTGCAGGACAGAGCTCCGAGTGTGGACAAGAATTAGAAAGGGGGCCAAGATAGGTGAGGTAGTAGGTAGGGTAAAAGTAGAAAAAAATATTAAATGATTCAATTAAATGGCATGAATTTAGAAGGCACAGAAATAAATACATCCTCCAACAAGTTCCTGATTGGCTGGAAGATGCAGGAGGCTCAAGATGAGTTAAAAAGGGGATTTTATGTAGAAAAAAGGCTAAACTGTTCGAAAAGATTTTATTCAGAGAATAAAATTATGACAAATTTGTGTTTTTATTCCTAACCCTTCCAAAAACTGTACATCTATGAGCATCTTTTTTTACTAGCTACGTATGGTTGGCCAGTCCCAGTTTTCTTTAGCCCAGAAAGATGTCATCCAGATTTGGCTCAAACACCAGTGTTAAAGGTCAAGCTTGGTTTACTCTTTTAATAAACTCCAACCACATTTCAACCAAATTTAGACATCAATAGATTGTTTGTGGAACGTCTTTTCACCTTTTTACTTTTCACCCACATTTTCACATTGTTTAGAGTGAAGGCTCAGTAATATTTTCTATGCAAATGCAAGAACAAAATAAATGATTATTACTTTAAGACTTTTGGCTGCTTCTGCCCCTGAAAAATGGCTGATATTTAAACCTCAGATGTGTAGCACATTAGTAAGAAAAAGTCAAAGAACCTGAACAACAAAAAAAGCCCTTATGAAGTTCATCCTCAGACTCCTAAATTTACCAGTAGAAATGTAAGTTATTATGATTTCTTAAGCATGTATGAGTATTGAAAACACGTAACATGTTAAAGCTTCTTGGCCAATCAGAGATTTAAACGCTGGGCAATAAAATCTGGAACCATTTTTGTAAAGTGTTTTATTTTCATATTATCTTTTCACAGACATCTGAGAGAAATAAAGAAATAAAACTGGTCTGCACTTGTTTAGCTGGCATGTAAGGACCGGTGAAACCAGTAATCGCCTTAAGTGAAAATGGAAAGTAATTTCAGCATGACACTGTGCTAAAGTTTAAAACTGTATCTGGTCATGTTACTTGTTCTCAACAAAGAGCTTCTCCCGTAATCCAAAGATCTCTTCAACCAATCAGGGCACATCTGAGTGAAGAACTTCGTGTTGAACTGTATTCTAGCTCTGTCGGTGTCCCAGCCCAGTTTGGTGGGGATGGCTTGTTGTCTTAGAGCGATCCATGACATCGTCTCCATGTCCATTATAACCAAACTGCATAAAACCAGTAAGCTCTCCGGTCTCTTTGTTCCAGTCACAGGAATCAATCCACTGGAAAATGTGGACACCTGAGAGAGACAGAGAAACAGTTCAGCATTGTTCCTGGTATAGCTTCTAAAACACTCACGCTCCTTGCACTTCTTTCATTTTAAAAGTTTTAATGTAGTTGAATAGAATTTTAGAAAATTAGCAACACAAAGTTGTGCTTTACTGTGAAGTGGCAGAAAATTTGCATTTAACCTCTTTTCTTCTGATACAGCTAAATAAAGTCCAGTGAGCTGTCGTAAACCGGATCTCAGATGGAAGTATCCATTGACAGAACAACTGTTAGTTATGCACACTAGAAATCAGGCCTTTGTGGAAGAGTGGCATGAAGAAAGTGATTGTTTGCTACAAGCCATGGAGAATACCAAACACAGTGAAGAAAGGGTTCTGGTCAAATCAGAACAACATTTACATTTCTGGCCTACGTGCAAAAGGCTGTGTCACTATCTCCATGGTGACACTTGGTGGTGGCAGCATCATGCTGTTTATATGAGTTCAGGAGGGACAGGAAAACTGGTAACACTGAAGGGAAGATGGAGGAAGCCAAATACAAAGCAATACTGGATGAAAACTGCAAAAGACTTTAGACTAGGATGGAGGTTCGACTTCCAGAGGGATGAAGACTCTACAGCCAGAACCTCAATGAAATGCTCCAGATCAAACCACAATCATCTGCAAGAATGCGTGACAAAGACATGCAGCTGCCACTGAAACTGTAGGAGCTATTTGTCTATTTTGTTAAAGTTTTTAAATTAGGTAATTAGTTTAGTGCTAATTATAATTTTTGTTTAATCATAGTTGTTTAAAAGTAATGTTTGGTCCTTTTTGACCATGGGAACCTTGGGTATAAATACGTAGGCCTTGGGAAGACCAGTATGCACGTGGGTGGTCCTCTGGGTTTGTAACAGTCACTCAGCTAAATGTTTAGGCTGGTGAGGACAGTCATGCAGCAGCCAGAGCAGGAGAGGCAGCAAGGCCTCTTTTGATCGCTCTTAAGTTGTTAGTTTCATTGATAAAGATTCACCAAAGAAACGAAAGGTTGTTCTATAAAATATTGACTTAAGGGGTGTGAATAAAAATGCACACTGGACTTTTCAGATTTTTGTTTGCAAAAGCATTTAAACTATACACTTTTACAACTGCGCACAACCTTGTGTTTTTTGCCGAAAACACCAATAATACACTGAAATCTGCAGTTGCTGCAACATGCAGAACGTTAAGGGGTATGAATACTTCTATTACATACATAATTTTATTGTCAATATCGTATCAGAAATATTTGACGTTTATTGAATATATACTTGAAAGTTGATGTATGAATTATGTTGGACTTAATGATGAAGCTGTGATTAACTCCAAAATTAATTATATGTTTAAGAGCTTTGTACTACTGTTTAAATAATGGGGAGAACAGATTATTTGATCCATAGGCAGACAGGGTAAAGGTTAAAATGCACCAGTAATTGAAAAATCATACTCACTAAAATTATCTCAAAAGTATCCATCATTTGATAGCGCATGCATGGGTTAGGACGTCGCTGCAGGTTTCTGTCACATGAACTGAAGCTACTGGACCTTCAGGGTGTTTGAAACTCTGCTTCAAATCAGAAATCCCGGCCTCAAAGACGTTCGGCAGATTTTGAAAACACTGCATCCCGAAGCAGGAGAACAGGTCCACATCATCATCGAATAATTTCTTTACCCAGTCGTGTGATGGTTTCAACACTGTCCCGTTGCAGTAAGCGATCAGAGAGCCATCAACCTCCGCAACAACCTCAAACTGAGGAACGTTTGAGAGTCCAGTGTAGTAAAGCTTTAGGAAGTGTTTCTCTGTAAGGACAGAAAACATGTAAATATGTACAGAAACACACAAATATAAATAAATACAGTATATCAGATATGTGACGCAGCTGAAAGGACTGAGCCAAAAATCCTAAACTAATTTTTATTAGGAATTTATTGTGAACTCACCAGCAGATGAAAGGAGACAGAAAAGAAACGTCAATAATAACTTTATCATCTTGTTTTCCTGGTTAACCGGGAGGTGAATGGATTCTGTGTTTAACCCCTAGAGGGCAGTGTTATTCAAACTACTGTTTTTCACATCTGAAAGATGGGGTTGCTGTTTGTTTGTTTCTTTTCATTTTCTTTAACGTGTTTTTTCACGTATTTCCTTTTATTGTGTTAAAACACCAAACACACAAACAGCTTATTATGGGTACTTCTTTTAACAAGCAACCCAGACACTTCTGCCTCAGTAACCAATCTGTCCAGAACCACCTACTCAACTTTAATAGAACTAAAATAATTTGTCTCTGTTCATCAGAACTGAGGTCACAAATCCTGTCTTAAAGATTCACAACTGAACACCAAAGAAGGGCCGTGCATGTATCGTGTAGTGAATAATTCCTCTGTAAGGGCCGCCCAATGAGAAATAAAACTATTCTGGTGATAAATGTTGACCCTACTCTCTACACTCTTAAAACAGATGTGTTTATATCAACACAAATTGAGTCAAAACACAACACAATAATGTGTCTATATAAGGACCACACATTTTGTGTTCAATTCGACACAATCACTGTGCTAACAATTTAACACAATGGCTGTGTTAGAATTATTCAACACATAATTGTGTTCCTTAACACAGCAAATCAACACTGTCCCAGGAATACTTCTTTTGGTTTCACAGGAGACATTTTATCAGATAAATATTTGCTCATCTTATAAGGAGTGTCAACATCATGAAACATATTCCTTCAACTTTCCAACTCCTGCATCAAAAAAAAGCAAATGCATCATTGTGAATTTGGTATTAAATGGGGATCTATAAAAGAAATCATTTTTCTTAGACTATCCCCAAAATTCGATCTATGACCTCTTTAGCACATGTTTAAAGGGTTTCTGCAATCTGTCAGAGTGGGTTAAAAGAGAAATACATTTTTGGGGGGGGCAGCAAATAAAGTTGCACAATCAGTAAGAGTTTTTAATACATGTTGGTCGTCTTTTCAGGTCTGAGGGGTTTTGCTGCCCGTTTCACCCCTTTAACGGGTTCCCTTTTGAATGTCAGTTTTGATATTCCGTGTTAGGTGTCCAGGACTATTGTCGATTTGTTCTCTGTGTTTTTAAAATTTAAAAGGTTCTTTTTTAAATGTTTGTGTAGGAGTTCAGATTTGATATGTTCTTAAGTTTTTTAGCTACAAACAATTTGAAAAGGCATGAAAGACTCGGAGATGTCGGATAAAAATTCCTGACTTCTGCTATTAAATGCTTGCACTGTGGACATACATACATGGTTTACCTTTTGCCTTTGCATTGAGTTTGGGAAAGATGAGTTCAAAAATTTTTGGAAAATTTTTACCAGATCGGGGCATCTCTTAAATGCGCTAAAGGGGAAGAAAAGGGACAGAAACAGTTGGACGGGCTAGGCAAGGTTGCAGCCCCAATCCCCCTTTAAAATCCTCAGACATCTCGCTGGGGGGCGATTTTCATTGGGGGGGGTTTGATGTTGGCCCTCCCATTTGAAAAAAAAATTGGGCCCATTTTTCCTTTCAAAGGTTCCAAAAGTCTGCATCAAACTAAAAATAGAAGAGAGAGAGATTTTTTTTTTTAAGGGGTTTTCTTTTCAATCCAAATTCCTTTTTTTAAAACCCTGAGGGAAAAAAAAGGTAAAACTACTTGCAACCCAAAATTTTGCTTCAAAAGGCTCTGGACGGGCAAATTTTTTTTAGAACAAATTTGGAATCACATCAAGTTTGACTTACCAGACATGGCATTTTAAATAAAACCGGGGATGTGTTGCACATATCTCAGTCAGGGTTGGAGACGGGTTTTGAAATTTCAGTTCTCCTTTTGAGTGAAATTTCGGGGTCATAGCCTGCTTAGATTGTTTTTTTTAAAACTTCAGATGGGGGTTCATCCTTTTTTTAGGGGTCACCCACTAAACCAAGTCCTCCTGGGGTTTGTCATGATAAGATTTTACAATGCCTCCTGACTTGGTCTTTCGCCTGTATCTTTTTGGGCTTTCCTCGACACCACTTCAAAAGGGGCGTTCACACCAAACGTGGATTTTGGCGAAAAATTTCGCTTTTGCTCGCTTGGGGAACATTCCGCGTGAACAAGCGGAAACGCTTCGCCGCGTCATAAAAAGGAGGAGCTTTCCATCTGCTGCTTGCTGGTTTTCAATTTAGAACATGGGGACAGGGGTTTTTTAAACGGACCAATTTTAAACCGGTTTTACCTGTGAGAGCCAAAAAACGGGGGGGGGCCCGACTTTCCCTGGGTTCACCAGATTTTTCGGGGAAATGGGAACAGTTTGGAGAGTAACCACCAGTTACCCCCAGGATTTTGCTTCTGGTTTGATGGTCTTTTTCAGCGGTTTATTTCCGTCTATCCGGGGACCTAGTTCGAAGTTTGGGCTGCCCCCGCGTTGGGAGACGAATCGGCCCCCGGGGGGAACACCAAACTACCGGGCTGTATCACCGCTGCTGAACGCTTGCCATCGGTTTTCCCGGTGAGAAAAAAATCTCAGCTCAAAAAAAAAACCGGCCGTTTTTTAATGTCCACATCTCCAAAATTTAAAAAAGATTTTTGTGCCAAAACTTTACAGACGAGGACCGCCAAAATACAGGGGGCAAGAGCTGCTATTACAGCAAACGTAGCTTGGACCCATAAGTACTGTTTTGTATTTCAGAAAAGGGTTTGATCGGGACCTAGAAATCGGGCTTGCTGACATATACTTTGGGAAATTAAATACTGACAAATAAAAATTTTTTTCCTTTGGCAACGGAAAAACCTTCATGCTGAAAAGAGGCTATATTTTTTTAGTTAGCCACTATATTTAATACATGATATAAGGGGCCTACACTCTCCAAACAAAAATGAACTGCTTCAATTGGTACCAAGTCATTGAATTGATTTTTCCCCAAATTTAAATTTTATCCTCAGTGCTAAATTCAAATTAAATATTTTCATGTTCAGCATTGAAATTTAAATTTCCATTGTTTTGGGTATAAAAAACGGGATTTTATCCCTATGTGTTTTTCGGGGGAAAACCTCACTAACTACTACATTTTTTGGGTTTTTGTTTGGGATCAAATCAAACACTTTCTGTAGAAAAAGTTTTATAAATTCTGATTGAGATTTTTTTTATTTTTTCCTTTTACTTTTAGATACCTTGCCACAGGAGACTCCTACAGGAAAATTAGCCAAACATTTTTTCGTGGGGGGGCCCCACTGCCCCTGCAGCATTGTCCCTCATTGGTGGCTGCCATCTGTGACTCCCTGGTGAGAAGTTCATGGGGTGCCCTCCACCGAAGAATGGATCCATCGCTGAGGATTTTCCCCGGGTAAAAACTTCCCTCTGTGCTGTGGCGCTGTGGACGGCAAGCACGTCCAGTGATTTGCCCCCCCCAACTTCAGATCCCAATTTTTTAAACTACCAGGGGGTTTGTCAATTGTCCTCCTGGCAGTTGTGGACGCGGTTTTATCGGTTCCGTGTCATGCGATTTTGGGGGGGGGTAGGGCGGACCGGGTGCCGGCGGCATTCTGGCCAACTCTGCTTTCGGTTTCAGGTTCTGCGGGTGGCGAAATTTCCATCTCCCCCCTGATTACCACCTGACTAGAGCTGAGCAAAGACCCCCCAGCCCCATGTTTTCGTGGCTGACAAGGCATTCCCCCTGGGGAGGAACATGACGCGGCCCCTTCCCTGGAGGAGGGGGGTTTTTAAAATTACCCCCCTCCCCCGGGCCCGCCTTGTGGTGGAGGACTTTTTGGGGCACCCCGGACCTAAACAGTGGGGGGTTTGGTTTTCCCTTTTCCCGTTGAGGTACGCCCTGAAGTTGTGGAGCTGTGTGTAAAAGGGCCAACATGTCTGCTTCACAACTTCATGCGTGCTTAAAGCGGGGGGGGAGGAGCCCCCCTGCTGGGAGGGGCCCAGTTTGCACGGGGTTGCCACGCATGGGGGGGGTTTCGGGGTAGCACCCAAAACAACCCCTCAACAGGGGCAAGGGTGTCGGGGATACCCTCAAAGAATATTTCATGGGGGAGGGAGCTTACCAGGGGCACCCCACAGCATGATTAAACAGTCCTTTTCAGGACTTAAATTAAAACGGCTTTTTTCCAAAGCCCCCCAAAAACCCTTAAAGGGCAAACCCTTTCCTTCATCCTTTTTGTGTACATGAATTTTTCTGTATATGTGATTTTTGGAGATTTTTTTCCCTTCTTTCTCTGCAGGGACACCCCGGAACTCAATGCACATCCTAAAATTTAAAACCCCCTTTAATTGTGTCTCCCTTTTGGTACTGTTTATTGTAACATTTATTCTAAAAATTTTTTATATTACAATAATATTACTATCTATCCCTTCTCCTCTCTCATATATATATATATTATATAATATATATAATGTATATATATATACACCCGGGGTAATTTAATCCTTTTTTTAAAATATATAATTATATATATATATATTATTATAAATATAAAAATATATATATATATATTATAATAATTTTACACAACTGTGTTTTTGTTTAAAAAAACATCTGCATTAATTTGAGCTTTTTGAATTTTTTTTTCTCTAGGGGAGTTTTTCCCGGGGGGAGCTAAACCGAGGAGGGAAGTGTTCCATGGGGGGAGTAGACCCCGGGGTTTGGAGGGGGGTGGTGGGGCCCGGGGTTTTTGAAACTTTTAGAAGTGCCCGTTCCACCTCAGATGGCTCCCCCAGGGGCGCACTGGGCCTCCTCCTCCTCCTCCTTCCTGCAAGAAATTTCACAGTTCTTCACACTGACTATTGTGGGTTTATGTGCGGTCTACTCCCGTACTTTTTTGTGTCACACACCCCGGAGGGGTTTGCAGCAGCAGAGGACGAAGGGCAGAGTCGGGGACAGGGTGAGGGAGAGGTGCTTCTGATGGAGTGGACTCTCCTTGTGCCCCTCACCATTTTTGTCTGTCAAAAAAGGGCAGGCAAAATAGGCAATATTTTTAAAATTAGTCAAGGTTTTAAAGTTTCCTTTTCATTTTTAAATTTTTTTTTTGGAACGTAAATTTCTGGGGCCGAGGATCCCTTTCTGGGGGTGGAGCAGGTAGGTCCCCGCCATCTCCTCGACCCGGGCCCCTGTTGCTGGTGGGGGGCCGGGGGCCACAAAAGGGGCGAGGGAAAGAGAGGCGGCAAAAACCTCAACTTTTCTGCCCCACCTGCTGCGCTCCAATCCTCCTTTCTCCAGCTCCTTCCTTCTCTCCTCAGGTACGGGTCCCGAAACCCTTCCACTTTTTTAGCACCTTTTTGAAAATATAGGGGTTTTTTGGAGATGAAGTCACATGAAAAATTTTGGTATTCCCGAAAGGGCAATCGGCGAAAAAGCAGGTTTTTTTCCCTATTTTTTTGGGGGGGGGGAAGGCAGTTTTAGCCTTCTTTGGGGGTTTTCCATTTTACGATGAATATGAAAATTTTCTTTTTCTTATTATTTCTTTTATGAATTTTAAAATTTTTACCAACCAAAAATTTTCCCCTTTTTAAAAAATTTGCCCAACACAGGGGCCCGGGGACAGCTTCACGTTAGCAAATGACGTGCCGATATAAATTACCAAAAGACATTTGTAAAAATGGCGGGGGGGGATTTTTAAAATTTTTTCCTGTTACCCAGTCTCCCCCAAATGACTCTTCTCCAGGGTGAAACCCCCTTTTAATTGGGCACTGGAAAGTAATTAGGGTTTAGTCAACAACTCAGGTTGGGCCCCCCACCCCCGCCCTAGATCCCCTTTTCCCCCATCACTGACAACAGCCTTCCCCCGCCCGCGGTCCCTTCCCCCCTAGGTCACAGCCACACCCGTTTCCCCGATTTGGGGGGCGCCCAAAAAGATTTGAAAAAAAATTTTGATTTTTAACTTGTCCTTGCCCCGCTTCCTCGGGCGCCTTTCCCCCCGCGTCCTTCGGGCCCCCTCCGCACCGCCTGCCGCCGTCCGCCCTGAAAAGGCCTTTTCCTAGGGGAAAAATTAAATGGGGCCCCTCCTATCGCGAATCCGCGGTTTGGTGTGAACGCCCATAAGGTTTTTGTATTTCATTTCAATTAAAACCCTTTGTGAAAACTGGATCATAGAAGGTTCCTTCGCACAAATGATAAAATTTAAAATCAGTAAAAAAAAAATGAAAAAAAAGTCCAGTATCTTTTATTACACTTTTGGTTTTGGGTTTTTTTGCAAAAAAATAAATAATAATTTTCCGATAATTAAAAATTGGAACAAATAAAAAAATTTCTGCACTAAAATCACTGGTTAATTGAAAAAAAATAATCCAAAAAATTTCTCTTCTGATTTTTTTCCCTTAAAAGCCTTTACTGTTTGGGCCCGATTTTTTACGAGTAGTTTAGGGGAAAAATGGAGACAATATTTTTGGCAAGGTTCACAACTTGGTCATCATGGATGGGGAAACTGCAAATAAAAAAAATTTGTTATGGCTGACAAACTCGTGTAAGCTGTTACAAAAACATTTAGCCCTTTATACCAGCTTAAAAATCTGACCAAAAAAAGGGACGTTTATAAGAGAAAGCCTTTGTTTGGGAAATTTTTAATGTTAGTTTAAAATACTGTATTTCAATCCACCATGTCATTTAAAATATTTGTGTCCCAGTGCTAGAGTGGGTTTTGGGTTCATGACTACTCAAGTCAATTTTCACTGTAATGAAGTGGATTTAAATTTTTTTAAGGCACAACTATAGCTTTGGGATCTTTTAAAAAATTTAATCTAATTGGTGTGGGTTTGCACCACCTATGCATTTCTATAGGTCAAAGGTCGCCCAAACCAGTTTAGCATTAAGAGCCAGAATAAAAAAACCCCCACAACCCAAAATGTTCACACATATTCTGGAGGGAAAGGGGTGCGTGGATATAATTTAAAATAAGTACTATGCACAACAAACCACAGAGGAAGATCAGTTTAAATTGCTGGGGCTGCCCCAGGAAAAAAGGGAAAACCGAATGTAGCTCTTCTTTCCCGCTCCTGCTATAGCAGTGGTGAATGCTAAAATGTAAAAAAATTTTCGCTAATGTTAGCATAAAACCCTTTTTTAAAAATCGCGGGTAAAAAAAATAGCTGCCAGGTGCATTAGCTCCCTCTGCAATTGTAAAAAGATCACCTTTTATTTTATTTCAACCTTTTTAATTAGGAGTGTACAGGTGACAAGCAAGTCTTTAAAATACATTTCTATTCAAAGAATTTCGGTGTAAGCTAAAGCTAACCCTCCACTGACCGATGTCAGGCAGTAAGAGTCACGACGAAAGGACTAAGTAACCAAAAACACAAATCAATCTTTATTAAGGAATTCTACTCATGTTTTATTAACAGTTTATCGAATATAACATTATTTTACCTTTCATTTCCCGCTGCACGGACGTCCTGCAGTGGCGTTACTGGCAGTTGACTTTTTTTTAATCTTGTGGAAAGTTCCAGAACTGAAGATGTCCAAGAAGTGATGTGATTGGTCGATGGTTTAACACATATTGTGTGTGTCCAGTTGTTTAACTAGAACAACACATGATGTGTAGAAAACAACACAAGATGTGTTTGCTTGATGATAACACAGAAAATGTGTCAAAAAACAACACATTTGTTTTAAGAGTGTACAAAGTAGTAACTCCTCAAATATTTAAAAATGTACTTCTGAGGTTATCAAAACCTTTATGTGCTGTTATTATGGCACTAATATGGTGAAACTGAAGCTTGGGCTCTCAGGTGTCGCAAAGTTTCACTCTAGTTAAATGCAGTTTACTTACATATCTGCAACAAATGTCAAGACAAAAAGCTCCTGTTTATGTAAAACTTTTACCAATTTTAAAGTATTTCTTTTAATATTTATTTATTTTCATTTATTTTGTGATCAAAGAAACTGTGTAATTTCCACTTGCATCTAACCCTTCTGTTTTAAAACCTTTCATATTTTGCTGTGCTGAATACACAAAAACAGTTGTATTTTATTTAAGTTATAAGTGACCAACAAAAAGCAATGCATTATTTTGAAGTAGGAGGAAAATCACACACGTCCCTCAAAATATTCACAAATAAAAATGTGAAAAGTGTGGTGTATATTTGTATTAAGACAATATTTACAGAACCCCTTTTGCTGTGATCACAACCTCAGGTTTTTGGGGTGTGTCTCTACCAGCTTTGCACATTTGGAGACTATAGAATCCTTCATTAGGACCATTAAATCGAGGCACGTAACGTCGCCCGGTACATTGGAGCCGGGGTCCCACCCTGGAGCCAGGCCTGGGGTCTGGACTCGCCGGAGAGCGCCTGGTGGCCGGGTTGCTCCTCGCGGTACCCGGCCGGGCCAAGCCCAAAGGAGAGACGGGGGCCCCTCCCCCATGGGCCCCCCCTGCAGGGGGAAAAACCCGGGGGGACCGGTGCAAAGAGGATTTGGGGGGCGGGAAAAAAAAAGAAAGTGGGACTCAGCGGCCCCTCCCCCGGATGCTTAGGCCGGCTCTAGGGACATGGAATGTTACATCGCTGGGGGGGAAAGGGCCTGAGCTTGTGCGGGGGGGGTGAGAGATATTGACTAGAAATAGTCGGGCTCGCCTCCACGCACAGCGTGGACTCTGGAACCCCCTTCCCTTGAGAGGGGGGGGGACTTCTTTTTACTCTGGAGTGGCGCACGGGGTGAGGCGGCGGGCTGGGGGGGGCTTGCTTGGCCCCCCCCGGGTCCAGCCGTCTCGTCTTGGGGTTTACCCCGGTGGATGAGAGGGTTGCATCCCTGCGCCTTCGGGTCGGGGATAGGTCTCTGACTGTCGTTTTGGCCTACGGGCCGAGCGGTAGTGCGGAGTACCCGGCCTTCTTGGTGTCCCCTGTCGGGGGTGCTGGATAGTACCCCCCCGGGGACTCCATTATTCTGCTGGGGACTTCAACGCCCACGTGGGAAACGACAGTGACACCTGGAGAGGCGTGATCGGAGGAATGGCCTCCCCGATCTGAATTCGAGTGGTGTTTTGTTATTGGACTTCTGTGCTAGTCACGGATTGTCCATAATGAACACCATGTTCAAGCATAAGGGTGTCCATCAGTGCACTTGGCACCAGGACACCCTAGGCAGGAGGTCAATGATTGACTTTGTTGTCGTATCATCAGACCTAAGGCCGCATGTTTTGGACACTCGGGTGAAGAGAGGGGCTGAGCTGTCCACTGATCACCACCTAGTGGTGAGTTGGATCCGCTGGAGGAGGAGAAAGCCGGACAGACTTGGCAGGCCCAAGCGCATAGTGAGGGTCTGCTGGGAACGCCTGGCGGAGCCCTCGGCCAGAGATGTATTCAACTCCCACCTCCGGGAGGGCTTTGACCAGATTCCGGGGGATGTTGGAGACATAGAGTCCGAGTGGACCATGTTCTCCGCATCTATTGTCGATGCTGCTGCCCGTAGCTGCGGCCGTAAGGTCTGCGGTGCCTGTCGCAGCGGCAATCCCTGAACCCGGTGGTGGACACCGGCAGTAAGGGATGCTGTCAAGCTGAAGAAGGAGTCCTATCGGATGTGGTTGGCTCGTGGGACACCTGAGGCGGCTGACGGGCACCGTGAGGCCAAGTGTGCTGCGGCCCGGGCTGTGGCATAGGCAAAAACTCGGGCCTGGGAGGAGTTCGGTGAGGCCATGGAGAAGGACTACCGGTCGGCCTCGAAGCGATTCCGGCAAACCATCCGGCACCTCAGGAGGGGGAAGCAGTGCTTCGCCAACACTGTTTACAGTGGGGGTGGGAGGCTGCTGACCTCGACTGGGGACATTATCGGGCGGTGGAAGGAGAACTTCGAGGATCTCATCAATCCTGCCATCATGCATTCCCTGGTGGAAAACAGAGGCTGGGGACTCGGGTTGGACTCTTTCATCACCCAGGCTGAAGTCACCGTGGTGGTTAAAAGCTCAGCGGTGGCAAGGCTTTTGGGGGTGGATGAGATCCGCCCTGAGTACCTCAAATCTCTGGATGTTGTGGGGGCTGTCATGGTTGACACGCCTCTTCAACATTGCATGGCGGTCGGGGACAATGCCTCTGGACTGGCAGACCGGGGTGGTGGTCCCCTTCATAAGAAGGGGGACCGGAGGGTGTGTTCCAACTACAGGGGGATCACACTCCTCAGCCTCCCTGGTAAGGCCTACGCCAGGGTATTGGAGAGGAGAGTCCGGCCAATAGTCGAACCTCGGCTTCAGGAGGAGCAGTGTCGTTTTCGTCCCGGCCGTGGAACACTGGACAGCTCTATACCCTCTACAGGGTACTCGAGGGCTCATGGAGTTTGCCAACCGGTTCACATGTGTTTTGTGGACCTGGAGAAGGCATTCGACTGTGTCCCTCGTGATGCCTTGTGGGGGGTGCTCCAGGAGTATGGAATCGGGGGCCCTTTATTAGGGGCCATCCGGTCCCTGTACGAGCGGAGCAGGAGTTTGGTCCGCATTGTCGGCACTAAGTCGGACCTGTTCCCGGTGCATGTTGGACTCCGGCAGGGCTGCCCTTTGTCACCGGTCCTGTTCATAACTTTTATGGACAGGATTTCTAGACGCAGCCAAGGGCCGGAGGGGGTCTGGTTGGGGGACCAGTGGATTTCGTCTCCTCTTTTTGCAGATGACGTGGTCCTGCTGGCCCCCTCTAGCCAAGAACTACAGCATGCGCTGGGGCGGTTCGCAGCCGAGTGTGAAGCGACTGGGATGAAGATCAGCTCCTCCAAGTCAGAGGCCATGGTACTCAACCGGATAAGGGTGGCTTGTCCTCTTCAGGTTAGAGGGGAGTTCCTGCCTCAAGTGGAGGTGTTCAAGTATCTCGGGGTCTTGTTCACGAGTGAGGGAAGAATGGAGCGGGTAGATCGACAGACGCATCGGTGCAGCTGCCGCAGTAATGGGGGCGCTGTGCCGGTCCGTTGTGGTGAAGAGAGAGCTGAGCCGAAAAGCGAAGCTCTCAATTTACCGGTCGGTCTACATTCCAACCCTCACCTATGGCCATGAACTTTGGGTCATGACCGAAAGAACGAGATCCCGGATACAAGCGGCTGAAATGAGCTTCCTCCGTAGGGTGGCCGGGCACTCCCTTAGAGATAGGGTGAGGAGCTCGGACATTGGGGAGGGGCTCGGAGTAGAGCCACTGCTCCTCCACATCGAGAGGAGCCAGTTGAGTTGGCTCGGGCATCTGTACCGGATGCCTCCTGGACGCCTTCCTCGGGAGGTGTTCCAGGCACGTCCCACATGAGGAGGCCCAGGGGACGGCCCAGGACACGCTGGAAGGACTATGTCTCTCGGCTGGCCTGGGAACGCCTTGGGCTCCCCCCGGAGGAGCTGGAGGAGGTGTCTGGGGAGAGGGATGTCTGGGTGTCTCTGCTGAGTCTGCTGCCCCCGCGACCCGGTTCCGGATAAGCGGAAGACGACGAGTACGAGTACGAGATTTTGCCAATTCAGTCAGATTGGATGAAGAGTGTCTGCTAACTTCAATTTTCTAGTCTGGCTACAGATTCTCAGTGGGATTGAGGACTGTACTTTGACTGGGCCATTCTACCATAACCCATCTCACTGTAGTTCTGGATGATGTTTAGAGTCGTTGTTCTGGTGAAGGCTAGCCTCTGCCACAGTCTGAAATCTTCTGCAGCCTGTAACAGGTTTTCTTACAGGGCTACTCTGTATTTAGCTGTATTTAAGCTCCATAAATCTTCCGATCAACTCTGACCAGACTCTCTGTCCCTGCTGAAGAAAAGCATCCCCACAGCATGCTGCTGCCACCTATATGTTACAGCCTGGGAATGGTAAGTTCAGGGTAATGCGCAGTTTTCCTCCACACACAGCGTTCTGCGTGTTGACCAAGAAAATCGGTTTTGGTCTCATCTGACCAGAACCTTCTTCCATATGTTTGCTGTGTCCTCCACATGGCTTGTACCCAAGTGCAAACAGGACTTCTTAAGGCTTTCTTTTAATAATGACTTTCTACTCGCTGCTCCAATAAAGGCCAGATGAGTTATCACAAATGGGTCTGACATCTGATTCTTTGACCTGAGTCGTGGATCTCTGCAGCTCCTCCAAAGTTAACATGGGCCACTTGCCTGCTTCTGTGACACAGTACAGCCATGTCTTGGTGGGTTGCAGTTGTGTAATATTATTTCCATGTTCAGATAATTGATTGAACAATTTTCTGCAAAATGTGCAAAACTTAAGATACTGTTTCATAACCGAACTGCATTAAACTTATCCACAGCTTTATATCTGAGCTGTCTACTGTGTTCCTTGGTCTTCATTATTTACTAATAAAGACCAATAAATGAAATTTGTGAAATAAATGAATTTTACTTAAATTTAGGGGCATCACAGTAAATGGGACTGAATACAAATAAAAACCACACTTTTCAGATTTCTATTTGTAATAAATATTGGAAACAATGTGTCTTTTTCTTTTTACTAGAACCATGCACTACTTTGTGTTATTCAGCCTCAAAACCTGCATATCTTGATAAAACATTTAATTTCTGTCTTATTTAGGCAAAACCATTGTTAACCTGAAAACTATTAACTATTAAGACTACAGTTTTGTTTGAGCCTTCCGCCAATCTATTTATTTCAATTCAGTTTCATTTATATAGAGCCAATTCACAATAATTAACAAAGTGAAATTACTTTGCTGGTTTTGTATGAGAACTTTATTACATAAATGTCCTGTTTGATCAATATCTGCAGAATTTTAGTTTAGGCAAAACTTCATGCTGAAAAGCAATAAATGTTTTATTTTCTTTTATACACCGTGCAACAACATCCTCACAGGAAAGACAGATGTCAGACACACACCCAGACAGACAGACATTTGAATCAATCAATATCCTTGTCATTAAGTAAAGTCTCCTTCAAGTTCACACGTTCTCAGGGGCGTCTGCAGCCGGCTGCTCATTTTGTCCAGGGCTACTCCGCTGACCTCTGAGTCACAGCACGGGATTGTCCTGATGCAAATCAGGAGGGAGAACCAATTCATTGTCGCACAATTCGATTAGACATCTGCATATTGAGCATCTGCACACAACGAAAATCTGCCAATATCTATTCCACCATCCCCCCACTGGTCCCCAGTAGGGTAAGCACCCCATGACCCCGAGGGCAGCCCCCTGTCCCTGCTCCAAACCCATCGCCCCCTGTCTTTCCCTCTCATCTCCTCCTGACCCTGTCAGGCCCGGCTACAATACCAGACCCCGCCCCAGAGACGAGACGAGTGGAGTTCAAGGTAAACGTCCCTTTTCTGCAGCCGTCTGCCCGGGCCTGCACGGCCCCTGTCCAGCCCTTGTCCAGTAATTACATGCACAGCTCTTTTTCCACACTTTTTCACCCAAACAGACAGATGCTCAAAATGTTTTTTTCACAACAACCTCTTTTAAATGATCTTAATGGCCTGCCTTCAAAATGAAGGTTTTCCTTTCTTTAGAGGGTTTCCATTGTAAGTAGCTCCCATTCAGAAATCTTAGCCACTTAGACCATTTCCCTCCTTTTTCATATCTCTCATTGATTCATCTGGTTTCTTTTCAGCTTTCGGAAGAGATGCAAGCAAGTAAAGAAGTTTAAAAAACATGGTTAGTGGCACAAAGTTAAAACTGAATAAGGCATAATTAAACCAAATAATATCCAATTGCCAAAGAAAATAATATCAGTAACCACATTTGAAGCAAGGTTTATTTTTAATAAAAAACTAAATGAGGTTTAAAAGTGCTGGTTCTGTTACAAATGATTCCTCGTCTAATTCTTTGCCCAAATGAGGGACATAACAATGTTGCCACAAGCTGATATAGATGTGCAGCAGAAAACTGAAAACCCATGCATACACCTCTGTGAATACTACATCTCATATAACCTACCTGAGATGGGTAAAGTTTTGCAGGTGCTTCAGGAATCTCCCAGCAACCAAATGAGTCTTTGCTGGTTTGAAAAGAACTTCTTCATTGGTTCAAATTAGCAACCAACATAGAGAGAGAGAACGGATGCACTGAGGTCAATGTGTCCTTTGTATTTGTGAGATAAATCTAGTGTGGTTATTTTGAGCTGATGATTTTCAAACCAATGTGGTTTAATGTTTCTTCAGTTTCTGTTTAAGCAGTATTAAGCCTGAACCAGAGGACGGCTGCCTGCTTCTAGCATATCGGCTTGAAAATATCAAAATAAAATTCAGCAACAAATTTTTTGTTACCAAATTGTCTTTTTTACTAAGGACAAAAACAACCTGAAACACAGAGAAGAATGCATAAATGGGCAAGTTAGAGTCATAGTGCTAAAAACAATTGAATTAGTCAAATTTTGTCAGTTGAATTGTTCTGAACACACCCTAGACAGGTCACCAGTCCATCACATGGCACCACAGAGACACACTGGACAAACAACCATGGATACAAACATTCACACCTAAGGACAGTTTAAAGTAACCAGTTAGCCAAACTCTCATGTTTTTGGATTGTGGAGGGAAGCTGGAGTACCCAGAGAGAATACACACATGCATGGGGAGAACATGCAAACTCCGTCCACAAAGAGCCTAGGCAGGGATTCAAACCCAAACCTGACTGCTACTATGGATAAAAAGAACTTAAGTATCTTAATGTGAAAAAAAGGACCATTGTTTCCAGTAATGAGGGGTGTGGTAACTCAGTTAGGAGCTGTGCCTGCACATAGAGGTACGAACAAGGTATGTATCTCAAAGGTAAGGGTTGTAACGTAGGATTGGTAAATTCAGAGCTTTGTCATTTTGCTCAGCTCTTGCTTCACTGCAACAAACCAGGCCTGCACACCCAATCCTATTAGCATATCAGAAAGACTAAAATATATTTCTTCTTCTCTGTTTGGACCAGAGACTGATCTCCGACACCTTTTTCCAGCTATGGACCTCACACGTTTTTCTGATTGTCACAGCTCAAAGATGCCAACACAACCATAAGCAAAGAAGTTCCCTGATGTTCACAGTTTTAAGGTCTTTACTCAGTTATTAAAATATCTGACTGAACTGTCTTATTTTTATGGTAGTTTTCTTAAAATGTTGCAGTCTGATTTTAATCAGTGGTCCATGAAGTGCTGTCTGCATCAGGCTAAACAGATGTCTATCATTTTGACAAATAGTTATTTTTCATTATTTGTCATGAAAGAAAACAAAAAAGAGCCAAAAAGCTAATTAGTTTTGGAATAATCAGAAGTCCGGCTGCACAGGTTAGTTATGACCCCGCTACTTAGTTCCTTTGTGGAGGTGGGAAAAACTTAAGGAAGGACAATGCAGCACTTCAATTATTATGATGAGGGACCCAAACAAAAACCTTTTCTCTCCAGAAAAAAAGTTTTAGATAATACACATGAATGACTTTCACACAATAAAAATCTTCCCATCTGAAATAAATTTTGAACTATTTGGCTACTATTCCAAAAGACATGGAGAAAACCAGGAACTGAGAATGACCCCTGTACCACCATCCCCACAGTCAAACCTAGACACACAACATATTGGAGTGTGAGATGGATGCCAACAAATAAAAGTAACCCTAGTTTGGTAACACCTTCATAACAGACCTTCACATAAGCTCTTGTTGCCAGGAAAACATCTGAACCTGAACCCAACTGAAGACCTCTGGTTGAAAGTTAAAATGGCAGCACAGTCATAAAATAGGATTGCATGGGTAAGCTTGACTGATTCTGCCAGGAACATCCAATGAAAATGTGCTGTGAGCTTACTGGACCCTTCCCTAACAGAGACAGCGCCACCACATGATCTAAATGTGCTTTTACCAGAAGCTAAGCAAAGACAATGGGAATTTAGGAAAATATAAGATTTTATTCTAATAAAGAAACAAAGCATTTCATCAGGTTGTTGATGTCATTATAAAGGATTCTGTGAGCATTGATACAAAAACTTAATTCAATTGTGTTAAGATGAGTCTGAAACCTAGAGGAGGTGAAAAACCTACAATGCTTAATCCTAAAAAGACCAGCAGAACTCAATGCCTGACTGTCAGCTTTGGTGGCGGTAATTGGATACAGGTCATTTCAAGCCTTAACCTTTTCATACCTTTATAGTTTTTGTCATTAAATGTAAACCAATATTGGGGGGGTCTGCCTGTTGCAGGATATTTCATACAAGCATCACATCAAATTGTATTCTTTAATGCCTGCCTATTAATGTGCTTTTGATGCATTTGTACCAATTCTTCTTTATTCTTGGCAGGAAGTGAGTGTCAGCAGCTCCTGGTCATAAAACTGGTTTTGGTCGCACTCCCAGAGTTCTGTGGTCGGGGAGAGGACAGAGAATCTCTGTGTGAGTCAGTGATGGCACGGGATGTGAGGCGATCGCTGAGAATGTCAATAATTGCTTAAACTGAGCACGATCTGCTACCAGTTCAATAGAACATCCTGAATATCTGTACCAGAACAGTGATACAGAGGATTTTTATCTTTTTACAAATGAAATTGTTAATAAAGGAAATCTCTTTACTTGTTTTTAACTTCTAATTCAATAGTAGTTGAATTAAATGTCACAGAGGTATGTCACAAAATCAAGCACCACAACTGGTTGTGATTCTTTTAGGAGTTCAAAAATAAAATTTGAACAGTTTTACCATATAAATAATATGGTTCTTTATTAGTTTCTGAAGTTCATTTAATTTAACCTTAAGAATACAAAGCCACACACCACTGATACCAACATGAAGGCAATAAAGATGAAGCCAAAGTTTTAAAAGTCACCATCAACAGCAGTGTAAAAAAGTGTTTGCCACATTCCAGATTTCTTTTTTTTTTTTTTTTTTGCATGTTTCTCACACTAGTGAGTGTTTCAGATCATCAAACAAGATAAAATATTAGTCAAGGACAACACAAATAAATAAAAAATACAGTTTTTAAAAGGTTTTTACTATGTTAAAACATAACTTAACTGGGGTTTATCACACCTAAGTTCACTTTCTCTAGCCACTCCCAGGCCTGATTACTACCACACATGTTCATAATCAAGGAAACACTTAAATAGGAGCTGCCTGACAAAGTGAAGTAGACCAAAAGATCCTCAAAAGCTAGACATCATGTCAAGATCCAAAGAAATTCAGGAAGAAATTAGGAAGAACGTAATTGAGATCTATCAGTCTGAAAAAGGTTATAAGGCCATTTCTAAAGCTTTGGGACTCCAGCAAACCACAGTGAGAGCCATTATGATCAACAGTGGTGAACCTTCCCAGCAGCTTCGGGCGACCAAAATTGCCCCAAGAGAGCAGCGACTATTAATCCAAGAAGTCACAAAAGGCCCCTCAACAACATCCAAGACCTGCAGGCCTCACTTTCCTCAGTTAAGGTTCATGTTTCCACAAAAACCACTGCTGAGCAAAAAGAACAAAAACATTTTCCAAAAACATCTTGATGATCTTCTGGGAAAATACTCTGTGGACTGCTGAGAGAAAAGTGGTAGTGTGATGGTCTCTGGGCTCTTAAGCTGCTTCAGGATCTAGAAAACTTGTTGTGATAAATGGAACGACGAATTCTGCTGATGGAGAAGGTCCATCTGTTCAGGACATCAAGCTGAAACTTGGGTTCTGCAGCAGGACAATGATCCAGCAAGTCCACCTCTGAATGGTTGAAGAAAAACTAAATTAAGTCTTTGGAGTGGCCTAGTCAAAGTCCTGATTTCCTGGTTTCGTTTGGTGCTGCTTACTGTCGTGTTAATTAGTTCCTTTCCTCATGCTTTAGTCTCTGTATTTTGTCCACAACAAAAACCTCAACATATGACAGTGTGGCTGAATTACAACAATTCTGCAAAGATGAATGGACCAAAATTCCTCCACAGCAGGACTCATTGCAAGTTATAACAAATGCTTGATTGCAGTTGTTGCTGCTAACGGCAAGGGTTGCTAAGGGTTATAAGGTTTAGGGGGCAATCCTTTTTCACACAGGGCTATGTAGGTTGTTTTTTTTTCTCCCTTAACATTAACAAACTGTATTTTGTGTTTACTTGTGTTGTCTTTGACTAATATTTAAATTTTTCTGATGATTTGAAACATGTGTGGCAAACATGTGAAAAATAAGAAATCAGGAAGGGGGCAAACACTTGATTGTTGTGGCTATTTCTCAACCTGACAACCTGGGCTTTCAGCTGCACATAAGACGATTCTGCTGGATGTGTAATGTTTTATAGTGTGTTGTAACAGACAGCGGACTGATTATTGACTTATGAAAAATAAGCTGTAGAATGATCCTAGAACAGACCAGGGGCAACAAGACAATTTCTAGTTACCTTCATGTGTTTCTGTGTAGTTAATGCATAGCAATGAAACTGGCTCAGTCCCCAGTTAATTATGGATCAAACACCTTTTCTTTTGTTTCGTCTGTAAAACTAGCTGGAGTATTTTAACTTACTTGCAAGACATTTTACTCTAAGCAGTTTCTGTGGGTCTGAAGCTGCCAAATATAACCATCACGTCTTTATGAATCTGTGTTAAAGTCTAGTCTTAAGATTTAAACTTGTTTATCGACCATAAAAGGCTTTAAAGTTGCATTAAAAAAAAGAAAACTAAATACAAAATTATGTGACTACACAGAATTGTGTTTTGTTGAAAGCTGTGCTTCAACTTTATTTTTTGATAACTCAGTAAGATGTCATTACCAGATAATAAGCAACTCAAGTATAATACTGAAAATCCCCTCAGTCTTATTTATTAATTTTTTTTTCAAATAACAAACAAATAACAAGAAAATTGTCTGTTTCAGGGAGCCTTAATTGCATACTCCATGTAACAGAATGAAAAAATGTAATAATAAAGAAATTCCCAAGACTCACAGCATTAACACTTCAGTTGAAAATGTAATGATTATATTTGTTCCTGTTGCTCAATGGATCAAAAATAACGTATGTGTAATCACATTAATGTATCTCAATGATTAAATAAATAAAGAAACAACATCAACAACTTTTTCTTTCAAAGGGACTCAAGAATGGATGTTCAGAGTATCATTAACAGATTACAGCTTTAACATTTGGAGATTTAAATCCCTGTTTTGACTTTAGAGAATGTTTGGAAAGAAAGGACGAAGTCAACAGAGTTAGCCTTTTAGGTCCATCGTGTTCTGCTACTCGAAAATAGCCTGAGCTGGACGGATATGACACCTTACTCTTACCCTTGGATCTAGTTATCTCACTTCTTATAGAACCGGACTGGTTCCCTTCAGCAGCGGTCCTGAATGTCCCGTTCCTTCGCTCTGTAGACTGGGAATCTCAATGAATCTTGGTGGGTAAGTTCTGGTCTCTACCGCAGGTACATGGAGGCAAAAATAAAACAAAGCTTGCTGGAAGAAAACAGTGAACAAAACACAACCGAATGTTGATCAGATTTGATTCGATTGGGCCTTTTCTTTAATGGTACTGGTTCCGTCTTTTTCTTAGTGTCAGGACCCCTTGTCTCCTAGATGATAAATGGGCTGATTGTTATATAGCACTTTTCTAGTCATAATGACCACTGAAAGCGCTTTACACATGAGCGAAGGTCTCTCATTCAAACTCATTAACATGCACACATTCATACATCGATACCCAGATCAGTTAGCAGCTTGGGGTTGTGCGTTGCCCAGGGGCTCATCGACATCTGACAGGAGGAAGCTGGTATGAAACCCACACCTTTCAGATTGCAAGACGACTACTCTTCCCACTGAGCAACAGTCGGCTTCCCAGCACATCTGATTCAGCACTAACCAGCAGAGAGAAGTCACTCCACTGAGGTTTTATCAGAGTTTAACTCAACGTTTCAGACCTTCAGTATAACAGTAGCAGAATAAGATCATTACCTTAAAGAGCTTTAATTTGACATTGTATTTTGATAATCTCAGTCAGGAGGGTATGTTATCTCAGTAATGTCTTGATGAAGGCTCTTCCAACAGTCTTGCTCCCAGTGTGTCGATATACGTCCATCGAGGTCAGATTTTGGAGCGTCTTTAGTCCTCAATATGCTTCAGCAGGTACCCAGCAAATGTTTTTTACTGATGCCAAGGTTTACAATAGCAGAGACGTTTTTTCTCTCTTCATGTTGCAGAACCTACCATCCATCCATGTATCTGTTGCTTATATCAACTAGCATTTTATCACAATTAGTTTACTTCTGAAAGGGAAATTGTACACAGTAACAAGAGAAAAGGCAGGTTTGAGCTGATGTATGTCAAAAACTGATTGAGTTGTCAAAATAGCTGTCTGTTCGTTTTATCTGCTGGAACTTGAGGTTCAGCGTTCCCCCATCGGGATATATTTGTAGCTACAACACAATGTTCAAAAGCCTTTGTCCCTCATCCTATTGCGGGGAGCTGCGTCTCAGGGCTCGTGGACAAAAGGTGTCAAACAGAGCGTTGGACTTGGCCTGCCATGTCCTCCTGAGGCTGCTCCTAATCCTATTAATATGGGCCATGGAGGGGTATGGATCCTGCACTCCCTTCATCCCTAAAACTATTAAGGTCTAAGGGGGACCAGTGTATTTACTCTGTGCAATGTGTGTGAGCCAATGTGTGTGTGTGTGTGTAATTGCATTGTAAGCGCCTTCTTATCCACGTTGTCATAATGTGTTATCCACTGATGCGGCTCAAGGTTTGCCGTCTTTTCATTTCGCCATGGGGCAGGCGGACATTTCAATCTTAGTCATTCATTGCTGTCTATTATGTCAATGCTACCTATTCTGATAATTGCTTTGAAAGAGGCTTTTCCTTAGATTGATCAGCTCTAAAAAATGAAAATATTTTTGTTTAAAGCTGGAATTTATATGGAAACAGAACATTTATTACCTGTTTAGACTTTTATCCCAGAATTAAGTCACACCTCCGATGTTATTTTACCACAAACTAAAAAAACTTATACCACTATAATAAAACTAAGAAAACATTTACTAATGCATTAAAACTACTCTTTTTATACAAAACAACCTCGATTAATTTAAAACAAGAATTGGGTGCAGAGGTTTGAATGTACTCTTTCTTTTCTCTAATCCAGAAAAGGGTGAAAAAATATATGCATTGGCAGGTTTAAATATACACCAGCTACCCATATACTCCACTGATATTTTAAAAAGGTAGCTCTTTAATGTGTTACCTATACCTTTCAAAAACTGTTGAGGTCCAGGCTCTTGGAAGGCCTTTGCAGAAGCATGATTCATTCCTAAACCTGTTTTGATGTGTTTCGTATCATTATCTTGATATAACACACAACTGTCTCCAACTTTAAACCATCTAGTAGTTTATTTAAGCTGAAATTGAAGAATTTCAGCTTAATGTACCACCAGAACCACTGGCAGGCTAAACTGTCCCACTGCATGATGCTCTCACAATTACACTAGGCAGTTGGTACAGTGTTCTTATATGTTTGAAGGCCTCGGCTTGACTAATTCAACTCTCCATCTTTGTGTTTACTCACCATAGAACCGTTCTCCAGAAGGCGTTTGGGTTATGCCAGTGGGCAGATGCAAATTTCTGCATGCTCGAAGGTTTTGGAGCGGATGCATTTTTCTTTGTTGGCGCACTGTCAGACCACATTTATGTTTAACTCACTTCCCTGTGGACAGTAACAACAGCATTCCAGCATCTCTAGTTGCTAAAAGGCTTCAATTTTGGTGTTTCCTGAAATGTTCCTAAAGATCTGGACCAATTTTCGTTCCCCTGAGGGTGAGAGCTTAGGTCAGGTGAGTAAAACCTTGACACAGTTGGGTGCTCCAACCAAACAATAAGTGAAAACACACATCAACAGGCTGACATTAAGCTTCTGGAATGGTCCTGAGTTAAAACCTATTTATAATTTGTGGACTACACTTAATAGTCCGGTCTGGCCAATAAAACCGACTAGTTTTAATGAGCTGTTCCATTTTTGATGAAAAGAATGGTTAAATTTTCCACCTGAATTGTGCCAGGACCTTGTTGGTGGCAGAAAATATTGTTAGATGTTCCTTCCTATCCAAAAAACATGGCATGTAGAAAAACTTGATTGTTAAATTGAAATTTGTGCATCCAATTCTTGATTTTGACATGAATTGCAGTTTGTTGCTATATCATTATTCCAGACACAAAAAAGAATGGTTTTAATAAATGGTTAAAAGCCCAATGAAACATTAACACTGTTTCTCCAGGACCAAGCCCATTAAGCCTCCAAATACTTTTTAAAAAAGAAAATAATAGTGATAAATACTCATGACTGCTGGCCTATATGCATTTAGTTTTGTGTCTATAGTAACAATAAATAACTTTGTGTCAAATCAAAAAGGCCCAGATTCAACTTTTTGACAGTTTTATGATAATCTGAGACTTTGTTCCATGTAGCGATATTATGGTGGCTCTTTCCCACATCCAGCACAGAATTTTGATTCATTACCACCTTCAGTTTGTCCTTTTGTCTCAAAAAGGTTTTGAGTACAAAATGGCCAAACTGAAATGTTGTCAAAAAGGCTTTGTTTGGTCTGGATATCGAACACACTGTGACCACACAGACAGACACACACAGCCGTCCACGGCTCCTCAGTAGTCACATTTGCACGAACATTGATCAGAGTCAATTGCCTGTCAAATGCTTGGCGCGATTAGACATCGGTAAAGTAGAAGGCCTTATAGAGGGGAGCCCCCCCAAAGCCTGGACAATTTGGGGGCCCCACTCTGTGAAACCCATGGGTCTTCTTCCACCTTTCACTCCCCCGTCTTTTTCATCTTACCACCCCAGTTCAATGTTAATGTCCAGTGCTGTCCACTCTTTGGATGTCTCCCTCCAGAGCAGAAAAAACAGGAGAAGAAAAGGTGCAAAAAGAGAAAGAGAATGAAACTTTCCCTCCTTCTTTTCTCACCCTGGTCTCCTCTTGTGTGCTGTCCAGCTGGCTGTGACCCCCCCGACCTCCCTGACCTTCACTCCTGACCCCTGGACCCGTTCCCACGCCACGCCTTTTTGTGTCCACCTCACCATGGCAACACCTTGGTCACTGCTGCTGCCACGGTAACAGATGGACAGGGGCCTGGAAATAACTTCATTCAGCAGAAGGGAGAGAACCACGGACAATCTGCCTTCGCCAGGCCCCCCTTCGGTCCCCACACACACACATAGTTATACACACACACACACTCAGAGCCCCCAAACCCAACTTTGACACCTCCTGCGTTACACTCAAACACCCCAATCCCTTTGGATCTCTTTCCTCAGCAGGAGACTCTGGATATCAGGCCCTGATAGAGTCATTAACACAGAGATCCCAGATTCATCCTGGCATTTACATGGGACATACATGGAAATAAGGATAAGTTTCATTTTGTCTGAAAAGTGCATTGCCCCGTTGCCCCCATATCCAGATTTGCATCTCTGCTTTTAGTGGTTTAGGGGATAGGCCAACTTCTTAGCTGTGCTGTAATTATCTCTCTGCTTCTTTTATTAGCCCCATTGTTTTCTCTCATCCTCGGGTGTGATCAGCGGTTTGTGGAGGGGGGGTGAGTTGTAAAGAGACAAAACTGAGCAGCAGGGGATCTGTTTGCCAACTCAGAGACAAATGACAAAGTTAATAGAATGGCTGAGGAGCTCAATAAGGTGCAACAAGAAAATGAACTGCAACACTTTTGTGCTAATCAGTAACTAACCTCCAAACAAGGCTGTGTGTGTCAGGCCTCCATTTTTTTGGGGGGAAGAACATCTTCCAAGCCCAGACAGGAAAAAGATTAAAGGGGTATTGTGTAATTAGTTTTCCTCAATGGAGAAGGTTCATGCAGTTAAATAACGTTTTGTCTTTGTATAAAGAGCTATTCTCCTTTGGGTGCCATCTTGTACTTCCAGCCAAGAACAAACAAACACTGAACAAACAAAACAGCACCACTGACACTGATGTCACTCATCTCAAGCAAACAAAATGATGCAGAACTTTGACAACAGTGCTCAAAATTAATCAAAATGATAATTTAATTTCATAACAATCATGATTTATTTGAAGTTTTACTGAAATCCTAAAATGAGTTAATTCTTAATTAGTGGGACCAACTGGTCCGAGTGGTGAGAAGGTGGGGGGAGGGGGGGCCTATAAGTAACCATCAAAAGACTGACCACTAAGGCGAAATCACACAAGCGAAGCCACTTGTTCAATTTTTCGTATCCCCCTTCCATCCCTGCATGCTCTGCATCCCACTATCTTTTCCCTCTACTTTTCCTGCACCCCACCTCCCTTCCTGTGTCCAGCACCCCCTGATTTTACCCTGCTCCCCCATTTCTCTCCCTCCCCTCTGCCTCTTGCCCAATTCATTGTACCAAAGGAGATTTTCTCCATTGAGGCCCAGTCTCTTAGGTAACCCCAGTGCTGCATGAAATGAGGGTAGGGAGAGAGCGAGAGACAGGGAACGAGTGAAAGAAGAGGGAGAGAGAGGAGAAGGAGGGCGGGGAAACCAAGAGGAAATGTAAAGGCGGAGGGTGGGCCCGACAGAAAGGGTTGAAGAAGGAGAGGAAGAAGGATGCAGGATCAGAAGAGGCAAAAGCAGAGAGAGTGAAAGATGGAGAAGTAGGACAAGTGCGGTCAGACGTCGACAGCGATGCAGCTAAAATTCGACCCAGAACGGAGGAAGGATGGAATAGAAGAGAGGATGTCGGTCGCACATGTAAGGATGAATGATCGGTGGTTAAGAAGGACTTTATGGTGGGCTTTTGCAGAAATTCTTGATCCAGATTTTAGCTCCCAAAGGGTCTTAATACCTGGCATTAGACACCTCCTTTCCTTTAGGTAATACATCTTTGCTGTCAGTTTTAAACAGGGCACCGAATAGAATTTGTACCTGTAGAGAAGTGTGAGGCAGAAAAGTTTAGGCTTCCAGGCCTTTTTAAATCCAGCTTGATCAGAACTTGTTGTAGGTGTGTTCAGAATAAATAACAAATCCTTTAATTTAATATATGAGTTAAGGATGAACTTTATTGGAAGGCTTCTATGGTAAAAAAACCATTTTAACCATTTGGCCTTGTGGACTTATTTATTTTATTAAGAGAAGGAAACTCAGAAGTTTTCAACTTACTATAACAATACTAAAACATACCATCTCCATACTGCAGGGTTTAAAAAAAATGTAAAAGATTTCATGGTAAATTTTTTTGAAGTGAAAGATTTTCTGGCTTTAGTGTTAAACTGCAAACTTTATTCTGTATGCAGGCTTAAAAGTTTTAGGTACAAGCTCCCTTAATCGCTGCCATCCTTTGTGGCCATGCTACTCTGCACCTCAATGGTGGGCATACAGCACATGGGGTTTGGATGAATAGGCCAGGCCTCACCAAAGACCACATCATTCGGATAAAGACGGAGTCCCACAGAAAGAGAGAACGCCTAACAGAGAGAAGCAGATAAAGAGAAAATGTTGCGTTCGGCAAATCAGATTAGAGCGAGTCAATGCTTTACCTTTTAATTCTCAAGCATCCTGTTACTCCACTCTAAGTGGCTCTAACTTAGGGAAATTTACTATCCCTGTTGCTTGTGTGTTTGATAATCAGGTGCACAACTGCTGTGCAGTTATCATCTCAGGCTTTTGTCCTCTTTGATCCGTGTGACCGTTGGGGGACCCACTCCTTCTTTTGTACAAGGCCATAGCGCTGGCTCCTTTAGGATGGGCCTGCCCCCGGGTGGTGACCCCTTCGTTTATCATGGTGTCACCGGCACAGAATATAAGCATGAGTTAGCACTTTTTACTTTTCTTTTTCTTAGGTTTATTCCCCATTATTCCTTTTTTCAGGTCTTCCCTTTTTTCCCATCCTCATTCGCTGATCTGAAGGCTGCGGACAAACACTGCTTTCTCTCAGCAAGTGGAGGAACTGATATTTTGGATCCTCTCACAGGCTTTGGTGGCTTGGAACTTAAATCATTAAATCAGCTCTACAACTACTGCCCCACAACCAGACGATGCACCTGCCTCTTGAAATATGTGAGTCCACTAATGACCGAAAAAGACATGGAGGTCTGGAGTTGATTGTCCAAACGCAATTCTTGCGTCTGCCTTTGTGAAACCAGGAGTTGTGGATGGACATCACGCCCCTGACCTCTGAACATCAGCGAGGGACAGACAAACATGGATGGGATCAAATTCAGTGGCTTTGTGGGTGGAAGCGTGACACACAAAGACAAACTGATCGAGGAAGAGTGTGAGTTTATGAAAATCCAAAGCATTCAAGAAAATCATATGACATTTTGGCAAGACAGCTTAATGGTTTTAGTATTGAGACTAAAGCAATTTAAAGATTTACTGGGTGTCTAACAGCTTTTTATTAGTGTTTTATTTGCGTTTTGATAGAATATAGCATATTACAGCATCAATGTCAGGATGTTGAGAAAAGTTGATGTTTTCTTCCTGACAACTACAGAAGGTAAAGAAGAAGTCACCTGATTTGCCTAAATGCAAGGCAACTTAAATAACACCTTTTAATCTATGTTATACTCATGTTTTTTCAAAATGAAAAGTCTTTTGAAAGCTTTCATTTCTCATACCAAAATATGTTTTCCAACTTGCATCAGTTGGGAGAGCAAATTAATACCAATTAATTGAATATGTGCTAACTATAATTATTTCCTTCATACAGGTGCAAGGTCTAATTGCTTCTGCACGTTGCTGCTCTGCAGATCAGGATTGTCCTCATTTTGGAACCAAGGTTAAAGACTGAATAGTTGAATGTGTCTGGTTCACACTTCAGCACTGAAGTCTAAAGCAGGTCTTGCTAAATTTGCACTGGAAAGGGTAAAGTGACAGAAAAGGAGAATGAATGAGGATTGTGTGTGTGTGTGTGTGTGTGTGTGTGTACTCACCCTCTCTGTGTTTGCCCCTGTGAATTTGCTTGTGTGTGTGTTTTCCTGTGTTTGACAAAGTTCAGGGGGGCAGATCTGGAGAAAGAAAGGGGAAAATGAGAGCAAGTGAAGGATTTGAATGTGGTGCAGAAAGAGTGGGGGCAGAGGCAGATTTTTGGAGGGAAAAAGGAGGACCTGGAACTTTGAGGTTTGTGTGGCCAGATTGTGTGCTGCTTCACAGCACGAGGAGCGTAAATTGGTGAGATTTATAGACTGAAGCTGCAGGAAGCAACATTGCAGTCTGGGAAATATGTATAGAAAAAGAGAAGAGGGACAGAGCGGGAGTTAGAGGGCGGGAGGGAGATCAGGAGTGAGGCTGCATTAATATGCTAATGTCCTGAGTGAATGCACAACAGGCCCACTGACCAGGCTAATCACTAGTGGACACACACTGGGGCTAATCCCTAAAGCTGCGCTGACACACACATGTGTAAAGCACACATGCACATATTTAGATAGTGACATCTTCAGCATTAATTAGTGTCCAGCATAGTTTGAAATGCAGGAAGAGATCAGGTTTGGGTTCAGTTTTTTTAATTTAATAGAAACTTCATGAGAGCAGGATGATGTCAAGATAATACAAAACGGTACAACTGAGTGCTTCAATTAGTCAAATGATAAATCACAATATTTTATGGTTTCGCTTGTTGCAAATAGGATTAAATGTTAATTAAACCAAAAAGAGACAAAAAGATCCAGAGGAGCATCAACACAGAGGGTTGCAGATTCAGACAGCAGAAGGCTATTTCAGTAAGTATGATGATTTAACACAAGGCAACGTTTTAGTCCGACATAGACGTAAAAACATTATCAGAATCTAACAGAATATAGCTAATGTGATAATTATTAAACATTTCTGTGCACAATGTGCTGTGATACATGAAGACTATGATTGGTCCTTAAATTATATATATGGTTTTATGTGCCTCACCATCTTATTTTATGTGATGTGTTGAAATCTGATTTATTTACATGTTTTCTGAAAATAAGAAATAAAACAATTTGTCAACATTTGTTCTGGGTTTATGCTGTCTATTGTCTTCCGCGGACCGAAAAAAACAACAGAAACTGCTCAAGTCTTTCCTCACTTTATGTGGGAAAATAACAAACAAATTGACCAAGAGAAATGATCACATTATTTTATATTTACAATGGCTGAGTTTAACACCCTTATAAAGTAGCTGAGATTAATATTATATATATATATATTAACTTAACTGCTGAAAGACTAATGATAGAGTTTGTTTAACTGATAAAAAACATGGTGTAAAATATTCTGAGACAGAAATTAAGTAATTTTTTGAATTATGATATAATTCCAACCACAATTATTTTTTTCCTCAAAATAAAGCTTTTTGCATAAAAACCCTTAAAAGCAGTTTCCTCTATATTTCTTCTAGAAATTAGGGTTTACAAGTAATTTCACTATTTTTATAGACACATTTTCAGTAATTTGACTGAATAAAATAAAAGTCTGTTTTAATGGTTCTGTCCTCCAGGTTGTGTTTGTACCAAAAACAGTAAGCCAGTCTCTTCTATGTGATTGTAAAGCCGTGTCAGTCCCCTCGGGGGTGATAAGGTATTTAAAAGCCTTGTAGGAGGAGACCAAATTTCATCAACAAGAAGTGGAAACATCATGCAAAATCACAAAAAGTTATAAACTAAAGACAGCCAAAAAAACAGTGAGTTTTATTATTAGACACACATGTTCACAGAAAGAAAAGCTGCAAAAATATTTAGATTAATAAAACGCATATTCTACATTAACAGCTGATTAAAATGAACATTTGCTATTTTGTGATTCAGAAATTTCTAGAAAATACATCTGGCAGTAACATGGGATCAAAGTATGTTTATCTTCATCAAAAAATGTATTCATGTATGCAAAATGCTAAATGAATTTGCATGAATTCATAAATCTGTTGGCTATATTACTGTCTTGTTTTAAAACAATTATAGAAATGCTCAATTTTAAATAAAATTACTGAGAATACAGACTAGTTTTGTTACATGCTATTCTCTTATCAATAAGATTACCATGAATGGATTTCAACTAATTTAAGTTTTTTTTCCAAACATTCAATTATTATGTAGTTATTATATGTGACTTTTGGGTGGGGAAAAAGAAAATTCAGGTTTAGTTTGCACTTGAGAAATACCCAGTGCAAAATTGGTTCCAACAAAATAACTGCAACTCTTCTTCTTCTTCTTCTTCTTCTTCTTCTTCTTTTCTCTCTTCTTCTTCCTCTTCTTTCTTCTTCGTCTTCTTCTGCTTCTTTTCTTCTTCTTCTTCTTCTTCTTCTTCTTCTTCTCTTCTTCTTCTCTTCACTTCTTCTTCTCTTTTCCCTTCTTTTTTCTTTTTTCTTCTTCTTCTCTTCTAGGTTTATTGGTTGTTTCTTCTGCTGGTCTGCAAATAACTGTATGGTGTGATTACCGCACCGACTGGTATGGAGTTGTGGTTCTTCATGGTTTTTAAATCTTTTTAACTATTAAAACAATCAAAATTCGATTTATTAATTTAGTTTTTTTGAAAAATCTAACTATAATGTTGAATATGTTTGTGACCTAAACTTCTTTGCCAAAGTATCTATCAAAAATAAAATTTTCTTTAATGCCTCACAATTCTTCCTCCAAATGTTCTTTCTTGTTCATATTTCTGAAACTTCAATATTACATGTTCTATGTTTCCTCCTCTCCACAATGATCACATTTTACTGCTACTGATGTGGCTTTATCTTACTAACGTAGAATTTAAGTCCTGTCAGTCCAAATCTATCTTGTGATTAACCTTTCCTCTTTTCTGCTCCTCTTCCATTTCTTACTTCTCCAACTATCCTGTTTATTCGTAAAAACCATCTTCCTTCTTTTCTTCATCCCACCTTTTTTGCCACTCTTGTCCTGATTTCTGTTTGCCTTCTTTGCCATCCTTCCGCCATCTCATTCCCCCCAACTCCTTACATGTGCTAGTACCCATAAAAACACAAATATTAATCTCATCCTTGTATTCTGAATAAAAAGTATGTTTTATTTCTAACAAAAATGTCTGGCCTACCATCTGAATGATTTATATTTTAACTTTAATAATGCGAAACTCGAGTCTGAACAAAATATTTTTTTAATGGTTTTATATCCTCACCACTGCACTGCTAGCAATATGGCTAATAATTCTCCTGAGTATACTGATAATCCATTTGTAATTCTTTTTCCTACTTTTATTTTAAATTCTGGTATTACAAATGCTATTCCTATTTTTTCATCTGTTTTTGATGCGTCTGTTTAAAAACTGCAACCCTTATAAAAATGTAAAAAAGATGACTTAAAAGCAGAAAACAAAGACTTCAAATATATAGAGCAAGGCTGATGCTCTAATCTGCACCAAGGATGAAAAAATACCCAAAAACTATTTATGACAATGCTTTTATTTGGTCCCAAATAATCCTAATTAATAACACAATTAACTGTTAGGTCATTTGTAGTAAATGCAGCTGCTTATGCAGGTAAGATAAAAACAATAAACTCTGACTGAGAGCATATGAAAGTATTTGCAAAATATTTGTGTAATTTATGAGCCGTTCACCTTTCAGGTTTACAACCAGAGGTGCTGTTTACAAGTTTGTTAACTCTTTAATATAGAACTTGTTATATAATGCCTATACTTGTATTAAAAACGTATGGAGTAAATCAGGTACTGTATGTGTTTACTCAGCAGTGATTACAAAGATAAATGGTGCTATGAAACTCTTGTGTATTGCATAAGATTGTTCACCTAATGCATGCACTGCTTCAAGCAATACTGCACGGATGAACCCACCAATGTCCGACAATAACCTTTAGAGCTACTGAAATGCAAAGCTGAACTTGTCTTGACCTCCTGACCTCTTGCACTGGAGGTGTCTCCCTCTCTGACAGACATGCGAGGCGCATCATGACCACACAGCCAGCCTCAGAAACCACGCTGCACTGTTGCAGTGATTTTTTTGGGGCCAATGTTCAACCGTACAGGAGCACTAAGCCAAATCCTCCACCGTCGTCATGATTTCATCGGCGCAGGGGGTGGAAGGGAGAGAGGGAGGGCTGACTGCGAGGCAAAGTGGGGGGAGAGATAGACACACACGGGGCCTAGTCGCCACATCTTTCTATGCGAAGAAGCTGCGCCGTTAAACCGTCAGTAATCCATTTTTATTTGCTGGGAATATAGATTTAGATCATTCAGCTGGCATATATGTGAGAGAGGCGGGGCAGTCCGTAATAATCTGGTTTGTTCTCGCTTGTCCGGTTCTTACTTTAGCTATCTAGTTAGCTTGCTGGGGTAGGTGGCTAAACATAGCTAGCTTACGTCGCCAACTTAAAACAGACACTAGTTTAGGTTTCCTAATCGTGACAGGCAATATCAACTTTCTTCAAACTGTGTACCGAGTGCTGTACGTATGATTTAACATTAAAACGTTACTAAAAAACGTATACTTATGTACGAGTGCGACATTTTAAGTTTTTTAGTAGCGTTAGCCTGAGTAGTTTTACGAGCCCTGGCGGCTAACGTTAGCTGTCAGAGCAGCAGTGGTTTGTTGCCATCTGTCAGGGCTCCGTCTATACTCTGTCGCTGCGGGATGTTTTAATCACTGCGATAAACGCACTATGGGTTAGGTCAGTAACACGTTATTAGTTTAATATTAAACTATTATAAGCATTTAAAATATCCGGACAGGACGTTCTTGGCATCAGCTGAGCAGCTGGCTGCTTTTCAGATCTAACTATATCGTTGCAAAAAATGACACAAAAATAAACCGATTCGCATTTATGTCTTCTAGTAGCAGCAGATAAAGGAATGGAAATCTTTAAAACAACTGTTTGAATTATATTTCTCTGAGTAAAATGTCGCCCTCGCCCACACACGTTTATTTGTATTTTTGTTGCTCTGCCTTGTGTTGGAATTTCAGATCCGTTTTTGGTTTCCCAAACCAACTCCGGCCCGGGCCTCAGTCCGCGGTCTCGAGTTTGACAGCAGGCAGTTAAAGACGAAAGCACGCCGGCTTAACGCTGCCAACCGGCCCCTGTGACCCAACCACCATCATGGGAGACAGCAGAGGTAGGCAAAAAACAAACGACACAGATCAATTTATTTTTAATGGATCGTCTATAATACACTATATTTGCATTTAACATTAACAAATATATGCTCACAACGAGACAAATTGACAACACTTGTTCTAGTTCTCTAAATTATTAAAAATAGCAAAGCGGGTTGCAACATGTTTTCATTTTAGTAATAATGATTAACAGGTTTTCTTGTTAGCCTAAATGTTATAATGTAAATTATTATGCAGGGTAATAATGGAACATATACAAAATATTGTGTCATAAGCCCCTAAACAAAACTAAATCTCTCTGTTTGGGTCTAAAGATTTTTAATAATATGTTTTATTTCTTTTAGGAGGAGATGTTTTTAAGTAAAGTTATGTATTGAGGTCTAATTCTAGTATTAATTAACTTTGATGTAACACATCTGAGCACTGTGAACCTCTGTTGGTTTACATGGAGTAAAATGACAAAACATTTCAGTACAATACCAAGTTTACAGATTTATTTCACTTTCTGAGCAGTTAAAGGCAGTTTTTTTCTTGTTTATGAGTTTGATCAGTGGTATAAGGTCTAGTCCTGTCAGCTGATCTTATCTCAAGGAAAATAAACAGAACAGGTGAAAACCAGCATATATAGCCTAAGCGGTGACTGTGCAGTCCAGACAGCGATAGATGATTGTGTCAACTTTATGGAGTCATCATAACACACATGGTTGATCATTTGTCGCAGTCAGGTCTGTCAGTATTTGTTTGAATAAAACTGACCTGAAAACAAGTGAATATTTCAGAAATGGTCATGTAAATTACATCGCATTTTTTCTTACTTTTACTCAACACAATAAAAGAGCTCGACATCTAAAGTCAACCTGAACTGTGGTTGTGTAAAATGATAAAAAACAATAAATCCAGGTTGTTGAAATGAAAAGATTTAGTGAAATGCTGTCCGCTCTAATCCTGCTGGTCACCAAGTAGTTATAATTTGCCATGTCCTGTTACCTGTTTTGTTGGATGCATATTTGCTGCATAACTACTGGGAAAATTAGTTTTTGTCATGTCAGTATGGCCTTAAAAGCTGTTTTGCAGTTTTTATCTAAAAATTTTGATGAATCCTCTGAATGATGACTTCTTTAATCCAAATCAGTTGAATTAACAACCTGTTTTCTATACATTTTATAGCTTTCAGTTCATGCTCTTTTGGTAGTATAGTTTTTTTCACCTAATAAAAACTCTCTATACAAACAAAACTAATTCCACAAGTTTGAGTTCCTACACTGTCCTAATAGTTTGCTTAAAGAAATAAAGTTAAACTTGCAGCTGAGACATGCTGAAGCTTTTTACATCAAACAAACGTACAACCCTGCTTAGATGTTCTCTCTGGTTGTTTCTTGTTAGATTCTCGCAGTCCAGACAGTTCGTCTGTGTCTTCCCCTCCTCCGGGCCAACGCTCGCCGCCGTTGGTTCCCTCAGCGGCTTCCATGACTTCACTGCCACCCATCACCACCACCGGGGTCAACAGCCCCATCAGTAGCATTGGCTCACCCTTCTCTGTTATTAGCTCATCACTGGACTCACCCTGCCTGCCTGGCACACCGTCAGTGGGATATGGCCCAATTAGCAGCCCCCAGGTAGGAATAAATAAATGTCTGTATATAAAGGGCTATATTGAAGGTGTCCTGAAATGATTACAAACTGTAATCAAATAAAATTCTTAGTTTAAGATGCTCCAAAATATGCTAAATGAAATGTTTTGACAATTCTGACAATGTTTCTGTCTTTGCCAGCCCTTTTTTTTAATATCGATTTCACATTCATTCGATTATTACCCACTCCTTTTATCTGTAAATGTGTCTTGAGACTTCTTTAATACATCTAGATTTTAGTTTTAGGCCTTCTCTTATTGTTTGTCAGGTTTTTAGAGTGAGATATCAACAAAGGTGGAACGTAAAGGGATGGAGACACATTAAAAAGTGGAAAATATATAAATATTGCTTTAGTTTTGAGATGGTCATTTTACCCTTTTGCCATTTGTTATTTTGGTTTGATCAAGGGTCACAATCTGTCTTTGTTCACCGTTATCAAAGGGGACAAGGTATGAAGTGGGGGTATGGATTGGTGGAAGGGTTGATCCTGCTCTACAAACTCCATCTTTTTGTGTTGTTCTCTTAGATCAACTCAACAGTGACCATGTCAGGGCTCCATGCAGTGAGCAGCTCCGATGATGTGAAACCTCCTCTTGGCTTGAAGCAGCTGTCTCCCCACAGCCCAGGTCCGATGCTTTCCCAGAAACGCCTTTGTTCCATCTGCGGAGATAGATCTTCTGGTCTGTAAACCTCTTCAATGCAACTGTTTTAATAAAACGTTGCTGAGACGTTTAAACAATCTGCAGTCCTTCATGTGACTTTTATGATCTTCATCACCCTTTGCATTTCAGGTAAACACTATGGTGTCTACAGCTGTGAGGGCTGTAAAGGCTTCTTTAAGAGAACCGTGAGAAAAGACCTAACCTACACCTGTCGGGACAATAAGGACTGCATTGTGGATAAGAGGCAGAGGAACCGCTGCCAGTACTGCCGCTATCAGAAATGCCTGGCCATGGGCATGAAGAGAGAAGGTGAGAAAGCATCGAACACATACAGAGTCTTTCGTTTAGTTCAGAGATGGATGTTAAAACAATTGTTTTTGTTTTTCTGTTACTTCCAGTATGGGAAGAGAACACATTTTGTGTCTTTCACCCAAAAACCTTTCAAGTCATCAGCCTTTATAATAGGCAGCGTTTTTTTTCTGTAATTAAATCTGAAAAAATAACTGTTAACCACAACCAAAAGTATTTTGTGTCTAATGCGGACCAAGATGTTTGAATAACATCCTTTTGAGGAAGAGAGAAACAGGAAACTGTTGTCTGGTGTATCAAACACTATAACTCATTTTCTCAATACTTCCAATAAGTTAAATAAAAATGGATGGACCTAAACGTTCAGTTAAACTTGGTCGTGACCCCCTGACCCCTGACTGCATTTTTAAAACCATAACACATCCCCATTCTGGCTAAATGAAAGGCCTTGTTCTATATAAACCCCATACTCTTACTGAGTTAAACATACATGGTTTGTTAGTGAGAGTATTAAAGTGTTCAAAGTGACCCAAAGATCAGATGTGGAACAGGCTAGACTCTGATCACCTCAAATCAACTTGGACCCCTTTGTGAACCAGTACCTCTGAGCCTATCATCTAAAATAGAGCTCCATTGCCGTTGCAGTTATAAAATGAAAGATCGGATTCGAATTCCTCTCAAAGTTTTAACATTTAAATTTTTGAATTTATTCTGTGCCGAAAGACTACAGACTGTTGCAGTTTAGAGAAGCAGCAGGTTTTTGCTTTAAATGTCCTTTTAGTCACAACATCTTGGTAACTTTTGAATAGTTTGGTGTAATCTGAGGTCACTGTGGGTGAAAATCACTGGTTGGTCTGTCCCTGCAGAGCTGCTCTGGATTCTTACAGATTACTAAATAATCTGGCAGCACAGAGAGACCCAGGATTCTCTTACATAATCTGTAACTTTCTGTACTGTTCGGCTAAATGCAGGGTGTCAGTTTTACTATATCTGACAGGACAAATGAGGCGACTTTTATGTGATTGTTACTTAAGCAGCGTGATACACAGCAGTAGTTTATATTCTGTGTCTGAAGGGGGGGTGACGTGTTTGCAGTAGAGGATGGAAAGAACGAGGAAAGAGTTGTAGAGAGGGATGTGGGGGTGGATGAGTCTTGTAAACACTAACCCCTTGCTCCCTCTCTTCCTCTTTGTGTTTCCTCTCGTTCTCTCTCTCCCCCTCCCTCCTTCTGTAGTGGCCAAGATGAACGACAGATGTAAGAAGAGAGAGGGAGGGGGGTGATGCTGTCTGTATGAGCGATCAAGGCATAGAGACAGATGACACTTGCTGTCACTTAGAAGGAGATCATTTAAAATGTTTTTCCATAGTTTAATGCCAGGGATCAGAGCAAGCCTGGAATGACTTCCACAGGTCTTTTCACCCTTTCTGGAGATGCAGTTAGCCACATTTATACACTTCTTCAATCATCTCCATTTTCTAAAGAGCTGTTTTACTCCCATCTTATTTCTGCACAGTTGGGACATATCTGCTGCCGTCTTCCACAGAGCTGTTCCACATTTGTTCAGAGGTTAAATGAGACTTTTATGCTTGTAGTTCTGGAAGTATAGACGTTTCATTTCCTGCACATATTTTTATTTGACACCCTTTGTGGCTTACTGACAAAAACATCAAATTTAACTCCATTTCACCAGTTGATCAGTATAGACTGTTGACACCGCAAATCGTTTTTGAAAGCGTGTGTAGTTACACTTTAATTACTGTAATTAAACAGCAAATAAAATAACATTGTTTTTACTCCTACTGTTAGTGTTTAAACCTGTGATTTCCATCCTGGGGGCCGCTAGAGAGCACAGGGGGGCACAGAACTTTACTCCCAAAAAGATGCAACTTTCATTTGCATCAAATGCTACATTTTCAAAATAATAGTTAATAATTCAGGCACATTTTTAATGAAACCGCATTCCTTGGGAGCATAAATCAGTATTTACTGAGACCAACATGCAGATGCACAAAGCCAGGGTTATGGTGTGCAGAGGGTAAGAAGATTCATTTTCATGCTTGTGTCTCTGCTCCTGTCAAGATGGAGGTGGGAAACTCCCTCAGCAGGTCTCCAGTCAGATTTGCATTATGATTTGGGAAACGAGCCTTGTTTTATTATTATTTTTATATGAAGTGTTGCATTGAGAAAATCACAGCAATGAGCTGAGCCCAGACTGGCAGATTTCTGCTCACTTTCTTATTCACCACTACATTCACGACAGAGCACTCAGCTCATTATTAAAAAATGAAAAGATGCCTGTAAAATATGCCACATCCTGATTTCTGATCCCTGCACAGAGGTCAGTTTTTCTGTTTTATATCTTACTGATGTAATAAGATAATTTAGCTATAAGTCTGCAAAAGGAGGGCATGAACCACTGGTTTAAACAGTTCTTACTGGTTTCTATGAACATGTTCCTTTTAAAAACAACAATAATCTTTCGTTTCTCTCTATCTGTCATCTTTAAAACCCTCGATGCCCTTTTTTTTTTTTTTTTTTTTTACGGCTTTCATACCTTTTTGCTGTCTTTCGCTTCCGTTGACCTAATCTACTCAACCTCTTCACTCTTCCTCTGCTTTTCCTGCACGCTTCTCCAACATTGCTTCTCCTGTGCTCCTCCTTTCCTGCTCCGATCCTTCGTTCCTCAGCTGTCCAAGAGGAGCGGCAGAGGAACAAGGAGCGAGAAGGCGAGGTCGAGTCTACCAGCGCGGTGAACGAGGAGATGCCGGTGGAGAAGATTCTGGAAGCTGAGATGGCTGTGGAGCAAAAGACAGAGCTTCATGCAGATGGAAGTTCAGACGGCAGCTCTGTGAGTTGCTACCATGCTACAAAGACAATTCTGATTTGATTAGAATGTTTCTCTAAATGTTTTTTATAGGATATTTAAATGTAAATGTATTCTGGTGCTGCAAGTTGAATTAAATGTTCCTAATAGACTGTTCCTATGAGTAATGAGATGAATCACCTGTAAATCCTCCATTTCTATCCATTTTAGCCCAATGATCCTGTTACCAACATCTGCCAGGCGGCAGACAAGCAGCTCTTCACGTTGGTGGAGTGGGCCAAGAGGATCCCTCACTTCTCCGAGCTTCCTCTGGATGATCAGGTCATCTTGCTCCGTGCAGGTCAGTCTCTGCTTTCATAACTACCATGTAATTAATGTAACTACAGTCATCATAAAACTTGATATGATGTGCATTGTATCACCTGTGGCCTAAAGTCTGATAAACTAAATAATCATTTTCCAGTGAATTAAACTAGTTAATGGTTTAGAACTGGTTCAACTTTAAAACCTTTAACACATAGAGAATCACTTCAAAAAACCATCGCATTATTCTGGTCTCTGAATCTCATTAAGTCTGGATGAAACTAGGGCTGCAACTGCCGTTTATTTTGTTAATCGATTATTCTGTCGACTATTTTTTCAATGAATCGATTATTAATCAGACAGTAAAAGGTGCTTAATAGGAGATTTTATACAGGATTTGAACCAGGTGAAGCTAAAGCTACACAACTAAAGGAGTTCTGGATGGAGCATATTTATAGGCAAAGAAGGTTTTTCATCTTAAATGCGAAACATTTATATTTTTTGTACAATTTTGGCCTGATTACTGCTCTGAGTGGGTTGTTCTTTCAGCAAATGGCATATTTTAGAGTCTGTATGGTCCAGTTAACGATTATTCGATTACTAAATTAGTTGACGAATGTTTTAATAATCGATTAATCGAAACGACGTCCGGTGCGTTCAGAATCAAATTAGAAGACCACCCTGCAGTTTTCTCAGTGCCTCTTTTTTTGTGTAAAACCACCGCTCTGTGTTTACAAACACTGTTGGAAAATGGAAATAACAGCCTGCATTCCTGAAGGCCAGAGCAAATGTTTCCCGACGCTCCTTCAAGGAGAATCATTAAAAGCCATCTGGGAACATTAAACCACCATTATTAAGAGATTTGCAAATAATTTAGAAATTGCAGGCGGTGTAGAAAGATAAATGTTGTCTGGAGAAACTTGAAGTTTTGTTGATCAGATGTTATTCTGCTGCTTTAGATCCACATCAAAGCTCAGTTCTGGCTCCTGGTTTGGGAAGACTAGACAATCTGCTGTCTGAGTTTGAAACGATGCTCTGATGGTCAAAACATAAAGAACTGGTTCCTGCAGACATTTTGTCTAAGCCAGCAGGTTTATTATCACCTGTTGCAGGGGTCTGCAACATTTATAATCCAAAGAGCCATTTTCACTCTTAGTCCGGATGAATAAAACCTGTTTAGAGCCTCAAATGTTGCCTGATCATTTAAACAAAGACAACTTATCAGTTTTGATCAATATCTACATTAGAACATTTGTTGTCTTTTTAAAAGAATCATCATTTTATTTCTATTATTCGGTTTTCAAATAAAGAAAAACATGAAAAATTTGCAAAAAGAAGATGGATACATTTTCTTCTATGGGATGTTGATATTTGTGGAAATTTATGCAAAACAATAAGCACAGAGTTTCTAATAGATCTAATAAAATATTACTAACTCTTTCATCATCATTGTGTTGTAGAAATCCAATGTAATTATTCCACGAAAATCAGAAAACAGCTACAACCTTCATTTTTTACTATATTTGCATTTAAAAATTAGTTGGTTCATTATAATTTTTAGCCATAGGTTTTAAGAGTCATTGTAGGAAGTCCAAAGAGTCACTTGCAGCTCCAAAGCAGCAGGTTGCAGACCCCTAATCTGTTGTAACGCATTTGGTTAAAGCATAACTGCGTAATAGTTTGCTTATTTCAACCTTAAATGACTAAGCTGCTTTTGTTTGAAAATAAGAAATAGGTCAGAAGTTCTGATCCATAGATTTTGGTTCCTATAATATGGGTTTAACTTATATGTTGGACCTTAATATGGTTTACCATCTCTAAAAGTGGCTCCAGAAAGTTGTTTTTTTTTAATAATTGAGCTTAATTATTCCAGTGACAATAATAAACAAGAAACAATAACAATTGTTGGAGTATTTAAGATTCTGTTCGGGCACTGAGACGCCGTCTCTCGACAGGCTGGAATGAGCTCCTGATTGCATCCTTCTCCCATCGCTCCATCTCGGTGAAGGACGGCATTTTACTGGCCACGGGCCTCCACGTCCACAGGAACAGCGCCCACAGCGCAGGGGTCGGAGCCATATTTGACAGGTAATTTACACGCGCACGTATGGAGGAAAAAGATTCCCTCGTGATTCTGCAGATGTGTGTATGAACATACTGTTAACTGCAGTGTATTTCCCGACATTTCCAGAACTTAAAACTATGTTTAATTTAACATTTATTTGTCTCAATGGTTTTATACTTTAATTTAATATTTAATTCTTGTGCAGGTTATTAATGATGAAGTATTCTCTCATCTTTGGTTGGCTGCACTGCTGTGTTCTGCATTGGCTGTTATTGGCTGAAAGACTCTGCTTGTTTTGTTCTGGCTGTCAGACTTCAGTGCATGTAAGGAAAGGGAGGCTCTGGTGATAAATGCTTACCCATCAACATGCATGCACCCCCCCCCCCCCCCCCCCAGCTGCTATCCGATCATGCAATAATAATGGCTGCAAAATGGAAAAAATACTAACAAATGAATACTTAATGGCAATTTCCTTAAAATGATTTAATTTGATGTTCACTGTTAAGTGTACATCCTGTTACTGTGAATTTTATAGAGCATGTTTATGTTTTTACCTTTTTTTGTTTTAGGTATTTTATCTTAATTTCAAACATCTTATTGTAACAAATCATATAAATATATAGTAGTTGATTTTATGATTCACAGGATTTGGATGATTACCCCTAATAAGTAGGGTTTAGGCAGTGTAGCTGTCTCATATAAGGTGATATTTATATTGTCTGCTGCTTTATTCATTAATTCCTCCATGCATTAGACTCTTATCTGCCTTGATTAAAATGTGTTGCTGCAGATGTTGGAGCTTCCTAAGAGAATCGGTCACATCACATCGTGTTAATTCACTGTCAGTTACACTATAATTAACTATTTGGCCTGTAGATTTTAATGGTTTTAAGCAAAGCTGGCTGGGCTCACAGCAAACCGCTCATTTTCTGCTGATAATGACCTCAAAGCTCTGATCTCCTCCTGCAGCAAGCTTGTTTTCCACCTGATATCAACCTCTGTTCAAGAGGAGAAATTAAAAAATAAAACATAAACCTAATTTGATTCAATGTTATGACTTAGTGCAGAGTTTTTACTTAGCAGGCATTAAAGTTCCAAACATAAGAGCTCCCTACTGTTCCACATAATTTCAGAAACTTCAGTGCAACACTAAACTGAAGAGTGTCTTCTGATTTGGTCAAAATGAATCAGTCGGTTTTTTTCATGTGTAAAAGTCCAGAGGAAGGTTGTTATCCACAGAGGGACAAATGTCCTGGTCTGTGTGCTGCAGGGATCTCCAGCTCCAGTCCTCAGCAGCTGCTGTGCTTCAACTTTTAGATGCATCCCTGCTCCACCACGCCTGAGGGTCACGGTCTGCAGCGAGTGGTTCATCTGATTCAAGTCTGGTGGAACAGGGATGCATCCAAAGATTTCAGGAAGGTAGCTCTGGAGGCTTGGAGCTGGAGACCTCTGGTGTAGTGGCGTTTTGAAAAAAACACACATTTATAATTTAGCTGCAGCCATCTTGAGATTTTGCAGCCTGATGAGAAGTGCAACGGCCAGATCTTTCATCAGAAGTACACCATTATCATAAGTTAAGTCACTTGGCTCTCTGAAATCTGCCTCAGCCATTTAAAAGGCCCAACTTAAGCCTGGAGGCTAAAACGCTTTGTAACCAAAGTTGTTTAATTAGACGTTAAGTTACACAGGTTGAATCCAGGCGCCACATGTGAGTATTTATTGAGTCACTTTTGGAGACCCAATGGCATTTAAGATTTTTTTCCTTTTTAGTTTTTGCCTGAGAGCAAAACTTACTTGTTGTTACTTGTTGAAACCCTGCAAAATAAGAGAGAAAGAAGCACAACACCTCCTTTTATATTTCTGTCAAAAGCTTTATTTTTAACAGAGCAACAGAGCCACAGCCTAATAAATGTTTTAGTTTATTCTTCTGTTATGCAGGAACAGTGAAACATATTAAACTTTGAGGGACTTTTTTCACTAATGTAATTATTTTACAGTATGCATTTGAAATACGACATTTATCATAATCTTCTCCTGCATACCAAAACATTTAGGAATACGCTGCTGTTTAGTCTTTAAAAGTTTATAAAGCTTCTCAAATATTTAACAGAGGTCTGGTTTCAGCCCCAAACATTGTTCTGGTTTAAGTCCAGCATAAAGGAAACAGAACATCCAGACAAAGAAACCATTTCTAATGTACCTGGAAGCTGAGGACAGTTTTAAGCTTGTTGAACCTATAGAAGCATGGACCACATGTAGAGCTGAAGCACTCAGGCAGAAAACTGTAATGAGCATCTGTGTAATGACATTGTAATAACACACTGTGATTGAATACACAGGGCGAACAATGCTGAGGTTGGGGCCCTATTTGACAGGTAATTACGCCACTACACAAACACTTTCCTTGAACCCCTCCTCTTTGACTCGATGTAAAAACAAGCAGAAAACCTGATCTGATGCTTTGTAGGTTTCTCTGGATCGTTGCAACAGTTTTTCTGTTCCTCGGTGCAAACTAAAAATCTCCTGAAAGTGGCTCAGCCTTGTCATACAGTTAGTTTGACACCATTTTGTTTTATTTGTGGCTTTGGTTGCGTATGTATCACCAGCAGGATCTTCTGCCTGTTGCCCTTGACAACAGATGCTTTTTGAGACAAGGAGCGAAAGGAAAATGCTTGAATTGGATTGTATAAGCTGTTGTTTCCAAAGCGTTAATGGTGCCAGAAGATTTGTGTTTGTACTCAGTCCTTTTATTTACATGACTTTACCCTGGAGGTTTATGGGAGTTGTGTTAGCCTGCATCAGTAAACCCCACCTGGGATTATTAAGCACCCATAACATCAGTTAATACGTTCGAAAATAAATCTCCCCTCTTTATCTACTAACTTTCAATCTAAATGAATCTACTAGTGTGAAGACAATAGATCCATGTGGCATTGTGCTGGTGATTGTAATTAGGTGGTGCCTGTGAAAACACGCTTAAAACAAATATTTATCCTGATCATAAATGATCCTGGAGTAAATAAGTAGAAGCTGATTTGCATGACTTTGTTTTCCTGAATCCTTTCTGACGGTTTCTTTTTATCTTTCATGCAAGTGATATTTCTGTCAGACTTTCCTCACCAAGCATGCTAACTTTTCTTATTTAAACATGGCGACAGATGAGACAGAGAAGGGTCATATTGAAACGTTCCAAAGACAGGTCAGGTTTTGTTTCGGCATTTTATTTTATTTTTTGCTTTCATTCTTGTCTAACCGAACCTTTTGGTTTTTAACGGCTGAAGCTTTGTGAGATCAGCTGTCAGAATGAACAAATCACAGTTCAAAGTGGAAAATACTCAGCCTAAATTAAATATACACAGAAAAAACACTGAGAGCAATCAAATGGGACTGAACATGCTGGTTTATTTCAAGCCTTCAAACTATAAGAGAGGCAAAAAACTAAATTAAATGAAAATATTACCAATCAAAATAAAAGAAAAACTAACAAAAGTGCTGAAAGCTGCTTTTTTTTTCTCCTAAAAGTGAATAATGGGTAAAACTTTGACCTTGTTAGCAGCTTTATTTTCTGACAACCTTTTTTCAACAATTTATTTAGGGGAACCTGTATCTAATGTTGACAACACAGTCTGCTAACAACAAACACACACGGTTAAACTCAAGTCTGACTGTAGGATAGTCAGTAAAGGTGGATTTCTGTTGCATGAATTTGTCATTTGGAGGTCACAGTTATAGCTGATTGTAAAGCTGAAGGTGGATGTAAATTGATCTGCTGTAACATTTTAGAAACATGAACTGATGAAGCGATGCTGATCATTTCGCCGTCTAGTTTCACAGAGTTTTAGGTTTAGATCCCTAAATTACAAAATGATAATCCTGTCCTATTTAAAGATGGCAACAAGTCTTCTCTACAAACTGATCTCTACTTTACTAAAGCACTCTCAGCACTTTATGTTGTCCAGTTTGGGGTCTTGCTTGCCGAACATTTTTAATATTTAAGTGAACCCCAGAGGCACCTGGGTGGTGACTATGCTGGGCTGCTATAGATGGAGTCAGATGAACTGTAGCTGTCACCAGAAATACCCAGTTCCTAATCCCTCAAACGTAAAACTATTGCAATAGTAATTCAGGTATGATTGAGCTATTAAATAATTAGGTTTCAAATATTAACATAGACCCTATAAAATTGGCCTAGTTAAAGCGCTGATCTTTGTTTTTACTGTGAGACATCAGTACCTAAAATAAAAGTGCCTTTACGTGACATTCCTGAATTGAAATGTATTTGCGTTACTGTTTCCTGGTCGGTTGAGGTCAGTTTTAACTCTCGGCATCTATATTATCATCTTTACATATTTTCTAGTACATCTGTAGTAAAACAGGTTTATCACTCTGGATTTAAACTCTGTTTTACCCTTCTTGTATTTCCTTGTGCAGAACCAGCAGTTCAGCCATGCCATACCTAATCTGATAACCATTGAGAAGCGATTATGAACGACCATGTGGGCCGCTGGAGTCCTCTGTCTCTCTTTTAATGTTCCACTCTTCTTCTTTCATGCTCTCTTTTGCTTCTTTACTCTTAATGAAATCCTCTGTTGTCGCGTCCCCCCTTGTGTGTACCGTCCTACTGCAAATCTCTTTTCTCTTCAGGGTTCTGACCGAGCTTGTAAGCAAAATGAGAGACATGCAAATGGACAAGACAGAGCTGGGCTGCCTTCGTGCAATCATTCTCTTTAACCCAGGTACAGACTGATGCTCGTTAAAACAGCATCTGGCTCGTTAAGACAGAAGTTCTGGTTATGTTGTAATGAAAAGGCTGTGAAATGGGCTTAATTCTATCTACTGATGGTGTATTTTTTTCTGTCTTGTTGAAAGATGCCAAGGGTTTGTCCAACTCCAGTGAGGTGGAGGTTCTGCGAGAGAGAGTGTATGCGTCTCTTGAAGCTTATTGCAAGCAGAGATACCCTGATCAGCAGGGCAGGTAAAGGATAACATGGAAGGTTTTAGACACGTAAAAATATCCATTGTTCATTAGGTTCAGTTTTCTGAATTTCTGGTTTTTCATTAACCCTTCTACTGCTGTCTGACTAACTCATTTCTCCTCCATCCAGGTTTGCAAAGCTCCTCCTCCGACTCCCAGCACTGCGCTCCATCGGGCTGAAGTGCCTGGAGCATCTGTTCTTCTTTAAACTGATCGGTGACACGCCCATCGACACCTTTCTGATGGAGATGCTGGAGGCGCCTCACCAGCTGACATAAGGGAGCCACGCTCGGAGCGGTCAGGATCCGACGCACACCAGGATTTTCAGCACGGCCTCCAGTGTCTGGTCACCGGTCCTCCTGTTGGGCCTCGCTGAACTGCAGAACCTGCTGGTTTTCATGTACCAGCACTCACACACACACACACACACACATTTTTCCGCTCACCATGCATAATTATCTCTTCATGGACATACTTTCACACATGCACATGCAGATCTCTGAAACTGGATTCATATAACAAATACCCAGAAGAAGCTTGAAGTCAATGATTGCTAATGCTCACCCACAGGCATGAATTTTCCTTTTTGTTTCCCATCCTCAGTTTTCTCTTAAAGAAATCGTCCCACACATACAGTAAATGTCTTAATTACAGGTAGAGTTGTCGGTTTTCACATCCTCATCTCAGTGGGATTTTGCTTCTACATCCCTGGTGTTTTCTTCTTCTTTTTGCTTTGGTAACCTACAGTTACTGCTAGCTGCACCTCTGTTATCTTCATAACTAGCTGGTTAGTTATTTGTATATTATTTTAGCTGAAAATCAGGTGCGTTGTATTTGAATCAACTGTCCATCAAAACAAAATCTCCTTTTAAGAACATGAAAACACATCAGAGCGAATCTATTCAGTCGAGTAAACATAGAAATATAGTTTTTTTTTCTTGAAATTCACGCTGAAACTCGTTAGAGTTTCTGTTTTTGAAGTACTGTACTCATAAAATGAGCGCTTTTTTTTAAGGCATTGAAATCCAGGAAAAGGGGGCTGGGAGCGCTTTGTTCAACAAATGAAGCCCTTCCAACCTTGATGCGCACAGCAGGCTTCGTAAGAAAGGAAGAATGACTTGAATAATTTCTTTTTCTTTTATTTTTAAGTTCAGATTTTATCTCTACGTTTGCAGATGTTTGGCATTTTAAGACACGTGGAGCTTACAGGAAGTAAAGCTTCATGCAAAGACAAAAGTATTTGTATCTCTTATATCTTCTGTTCCCCCAACCAATCCCCCTCTCTCTCTCTGGTGGTCATTAATGCACTTTTGTGAGTTGTAACTGTGTAAATGTTCCTGTTCCCTAAAAATGACCATCTCTTCCCAAACACCTAAAATGAACTTGAAGGTACTAAGTGTAGGGTTTTCTCATTATTGCATAGTTTTTAAACCGTATGACTTGTTGAACTTGGTGAATGATTGAGTTTCAGTGCAGATTTTAGTCGAGCCGCCACACCTTGTCGGTTAACATTTTGGCCGGTAGTCGGGATGAGAGTCTGACGACCAGCACAGCTTTTATCCAGCGGCCATCAAACAGGAAATCGTTATCTGTGCCCTCAGAGTAATCATGTGTATAATTGGACAGCCTGTATCTGAGTGTGTGGCTTTCTGGCCATTGAGGAAATAAATGTGTCTGACATTTGACCTTTGAAGTGTCCTTGGGCCGTATAGTTAGGATGTTTGAATTTAAAGGCGTGACTCCACTCTGCTCTGTTCGTTTTTTTTAGAAACAAGGTGCTGAAAACTTGTTGACTTCTGCTTTTCAAAGAAGCAGCAGTAGAGTTGGAAAATGAAAACTGGAGCTGAAATGATGTGACGGTGGGAGACGGTACTGACTTTGGTGTGTCTGCAGACATTTTGCAGAACCTCGGATCATGGAAGGACCACTGGCAGTGAATGTTGATCTATAAACAGTTCACCCATGTTTGAAACACGCAGGATGTCTTGAGTTGTGTTGCAATAATGACAGAATAATAGAAATCCTACACCTACTACCTGTGGATCTGGACACTTCGTCGTATTGGCCTGAATCTGTTGTACAATAGCTGTAAGTAAAACCAAAAACCAAGCCGAGAACTCATGCAGAATCAGTGGCCTCCTCACACTTAGCAGAGTGAAACATGTTGCTTCAACAAACTTAAAGTGTTTGTTAAAAATCAAGTTTTTATCTCTTTAAATCACAAAACTGACCAGGGCCAAAACCACACCTCATTGCTGCTTTTGCACCAGCTTCTGCCAATGTTTCCTGTCGTTCCCAGTAACCGATTGGCTGGATTTCTGTTGACATTAGCACTTGACATTAACTGTGATTGAAATTGGTGAAGAACTGAAAAAAATTAAATACAGCTACGGCGCGTTCAGAAGAAAACCCTCCACGGACCCTCCAATGTGAGCAATTCTGGGGTACAGAGATTTACTTCCCTTTTTGGCAGTGATGTATTTAACCGAGTGTTGATATTCTAAAGTATGTTTAGATGCCTCCTTGGCCAACAGATTTAATAGAAATTAGAACATTTTGCAGTGTCATAATAATGAAGAGGCACTGCTGTCTTCTTCCAGGTGCTAAACGTGGTCTTTTAAAGACCTGCACATTCACATCAATGCAAATAGTATGCAAGTATGCAAGAACACAGACAAATCAGACATGCATTCTCCCACTCAGATACATCTAGATGTTCCCTATCATCAGCTTTGTTGTAGTCTTTAGTTGTGGAGAATGATTACCAGGTACGTTCTGGCAGAGCTCGGCTTTGCATGAGAAGCGTTTCAGTTTAAGGGAGAGACATAACTGGGAAAATGTAGGAAGCTGCGGAGTTTTGCCATCTAAACAAGATGTCAGGAGACGATCCTCATTCTTCTCAGAGAGGATTTGACCTCATCATCGGTGTGAGGGAGAGGCTAGAAGCTGACCTGTAAAAAGAAAGTTGGTGTGACCTTAGACTTCTGCCTTGTTTTAGTTTTCCTTCCAACTCTGCATATGATTGGTCTAATCTGTAACGTTTTCTGTTGTCATTATTTGCAGAAAAGTCAGCTTCTTCTGCAACGTTGCTGACTCAGATTGTTGGCGAAGGACAGCGAGGCGGAGGTGTTCTTCTGGTTTAGGTGACCTTCCAACATCTGCCCGGCTTTTTTACCGTGTAGTGTAGTCTCAGTGCTTTAGTGGTGTGGGTATACGAGCTGATGCAGTTTTAACCCGCGTGTGAGGATGATTCTGTAGCTGCTTAGCATTTAGACCAGTGATCTAGATCAGGGTTCTGTCGGACTGAGGACAGAACCTGAGGAACCCAAAACAAGCTTCTTCTTTTTAACCTCAGTAGTGAAGCCGACTTTAGGATCCCTGCTTGCATGAATTCTCTCCTCTGACTGTTTGAAAAGTTTTATTTTGGAGCTTCCTCTCTTGAATGTTTGAGCCTACTGCTACTGCAGTGTTCAGAACCAGGGATGGGTTCAGAACAGTTCTGAGCTGAAGGCGAACCATTTAACGTTGACGACTCAGAGGATTAAACAGTTATTCTCCAATATATGCATCATGTTTCTGCTTGTTTAAATGATTTCTGTCTTACATGATACTAATTAGCAGTAGCGTCATATACGTTTCCCATCTCTCCATACAACAGTCACATGTTTGTTTTGTTTATGTTTCTATATTGTTTTCATCATTTAGCTGAGAGCTTAGCTTCGATTATAAACAGTGATAAAAGCTATAGACTCAGTTCAGGTTCTTAAGCTAAGCCACTTCTAGCTTTGCTGAGCAGGCAAACCTTTTAGCAGAGCTGGTGGTTGTTTCGTGGTTCTGCCATGTTTTCATGCATATGTTCATTAATCTGCAGCTACATGTTTTAACTGGCTGAAACTGTAACTTTGGCTGTAATGTGCTGAGTGTTGTTGAGTGACACAGCGGGTGTAGTGCGCTGGTTTGTTGACCTTAAGCTTTATTAAAACAACCTGGCCTCCTGGGATCGTTTTGGCCCATCTCAGCTGCCGTACCTAAAACCTAACGGCTTCACTCACCTGCTTGGGCTTTGTATTGGAATGAACTTGCAGCTTTAACCTCTGGTTCTTGGACTGTTTGAGGATGTGAAGCTTTTTCTTGATGGGAAGCTTTAGAGAAGAGGATTCAGAGCCGAGTGTCCCTCTTTGCTTACCCTATTTGACGGCAGAGCTGCGACGATCTGCTGCGGCGATCTGCAATCACCGCTGAATTGCAGCGCCCCGCCACAAATGTTTGTTATTGCAAGTGTGCACTCTAGGCAGACGCATGCTGCCACCTTCTGACTGTGTAGCAGTATTGCTGTCGCCGTCTTTTTTGTCGTCTGTTACATTTTGAAACTTATTGTGTTTTATGAGTAAAGGTTTTAATAAAAGGCTTTTTTTGAAATGGATTGCATGATCTGATGTGATGGTCGTGGGTAGATTGGACACGAGGGTGGCGTTGTTGCACGTTCCCTGGACCCAAGGCCCGTTCTGGTTCAACCAGAGGTTCAGTGTGTGCTATGCAGCCTTCAAACCACAACCCTCACAGTTTTCAATCACTGCCAAGCTGTTTGCAGCCATCTTTGTTGTAGGGCCACCCCTACATTTATGTCATTTATGTAAATTGTGATTCTTGTGCAGCACAGTGAAGACGGTGCGTTAACATTGGCTTAGGTAGTAGATCTGGACTGGGGCCCTAATGGGAATGGAAATGGCAGCTTGTGTGGAAAGTACAGGCCTGGTCACAGGACAGAGAAGTAGGCCAGTGTGTGGATCCCTCTGGGTGCTTAAGCTAATCATTTGGTGCTTTTTGCAGGGCCCCGCAACCTGACTACACACGTATGAGTGGAATGCAAATAAGGAGTTGATTAGATAGGGCGAGAATAAGCTCATCTGGTCTGTTAGGTTCTGTATAGTTGGGAACTATCAAAGAGAAAACCTTTCAGAGAAGCTGTGGTTGTAGCTGTAGTGGACAGCGAGAGAAACCTTCGACCAAGATGTGGCTACAGCGAAGGACCCCAACTGGAAGGACTGACTGAATATCACAGCTGTCCTAAAGGATGAGGGGCTTTATGGGATCTGTAAAAGTCAGGTCAGAAACAGAGGGAGAAAAACAGGGCAGGGACTTTAATAACTTGGATCTGGTGTTCTCTTATTGATCAAGAAGAGAAGCAGAAAAAAACTATTTTCCAGTAGATCTAGGTTCTTCCTTAATCGTTTACTCTTCATCTTAAAACGTTCACATGATGTTTCTTTGTCTGGTTTCTCGTCTCCATCTACTCAGCTATGCTATCCACCTTTTCTTTACTACAAAGTATTAAATGCAAGAACTGAAAGAAAAGTCCGAACTGAATCTTGTCACTTTTCTGTTTAATTTGTCTGTTTCTCTCTGTGTCTGTTCTTAGTCCCGTTTGTATTCGACTCCATTTTACTCATGGAGCTGATTGACTATTGTGTGCTTTGGGGATTGAAAGAAGAAAAAAAAATATGAATAATATTTTTTTGTTCAGTCATTAATTCTGAATCCTGTTTCTGTTTGTTGTATCATGTCCGAGTAAAAGTTTTAATACTATATTTGAAGTGTGTTTCATTATTTAAAAAGCAAACAAACACTGCACCCTTATTAGTGACAAAAAAATAGAATATTATTGAGAGTATAATAAATAAAATAAAAAACTAACACAACTAAGTAAACCATTCAGGGCTCACTCATGAAGTGCCTTGAGACGACGTGTTGTGAATTGACGCTATATAAATAAAATTGAATTGAATGTCGGGGGCCACATAAAACACGTCCTGTTGTACTTGAGCGTCTCACCTGGATTCCTACAGTTTCCTGGAAAAATGACGCCCTCCTCAGTCCAGCAGGACCCCAGGGCCCCACCTGACCACTGGCACTAGACTTCCACCTGTTAACCTCTAGAGGGAGCACTGACCTTTCATCCTGACAAACTTCCAGTGATCTGGCAACTCTTATCTCCTCCTTTGGTTGTGTTTCCTCAGCAGCAACATTGCTCCATATTCCTACCCCACCTGTTGGACTTAGCTTCACCTATAAGGATGCAGCACAACTATGATTGGAGCTTCAGTCTTTCCAGAGGGATTTCACCCAACAATGGTGCGTCTGTACCCTGTACCACTCACTGACATACTGATAAAAATGAACATGGATATGAGGCTGAATTTTGTTCAATGATTATTCATCTGCTTTCCTACATCTTCATCCACCCTCCTCATCACTGACTATATCACCAGATGTATATTTCATGCTGTCAACTACAACTACGGCACATCTTATTTTTGCACTTTGAAGTTGATGCACGGTTGCGGTTAAATAAATCCCTTTATGCCTTCGGGATATTATTGCCTTGAAACCCAACATGAAACTTAAGATTTCTGTCGGCAGTGGGAGAATATCGGCTATAAATCATGAACTAATCATGGATTTCCTGGCTTAAATAAATAGACCAGGGTTTCTGGGCCAAGCCGCCTATGGAAGCTTTTCCTGTAGTACCAGCTGCTGCCAGCAGAGGGCGAAAGCACAATGACCTTTCTGTTGAGGACCTGAAGACATTTTCAGCCAAGTCAGCAGCAGATTCAGAAAAGATATCAGCTCGTAACCTTGTAGGTTACACGTTCACATTAGGAAGGCAGCTGTTTGTGTTTTTACTTTCTGAAAGCAAGACATTTTTAAACATCATTTCCACCTAATAAATGTATTAATGCTTCCATATTAAGTAAGTATGATTTGATATTAAGCACAGATTTGCTACATTTTCAGCTTCAAGGTAATGGGCTTAAAGTCTAAACTTATTTATAGCTGACTACTCTGTTTTAAACTGTTTATCTTCTCCCATCTTCTTGTTTCTCTCAGTTCTAATCATCTTCCATCTCTTTCTTATTCAGCCTCCCTGCCTCTTCTGCCTGCCAACCTTACAGTTCCTTCCTCGGTATCTTCTCTGCTCTCCCCCTGGCTCAGTCTCCCTCTCCTGTTTCTCCCTCCCTTCCTTCCCCTATGCTGTGGTATGTGAGGCTGAGCTCTATAGAAAGACATCTTTATGCCCGGGGTCAAATTCCTCCTAATTTCTGCTACAGAAATTTCACTTTTCACCAGGTGAATGTTATTGCTGTGCACTGAATAACTGAGCGGTGTTTGAAGTCACTTGGCACTGGTGACTTGCTGGATCCTGTGTGGTGGAGGCACCCCACACTCTGCCATTAAAACACACACCTGTGGAAAACAGAGCTTATTTGATGCGGCGCATTCTTAAGACGAGGCAATATGTCAGCTGGGTTTGCTGATCACTGTTATTTTGTTTTCAGTCAAGTAAAATAAAGAGAAGCTGAGGTTTTAACATATTTGCTGATCTGTACCAGTTTGTAGTATGATTTATCATTTATACATTTAGTTGGAATTACCTAAATTATTTCGTATTTGTACATACCATCAAATATTTAGTCAATTTAGCTTTTTGCATCTTATCAAAATTGGCTTTTGCTGACAGGACTGAGGTGTTCAAACGAGGATTTCATGTTTACCCATTTTTCCTAAAGGTTTTGTGTCTCCAGGATAATAGTAACAGATTTTATTCGCATCATCGTCTGGTGAGGAAAAACATCTAATTGCTGAACAAATTTTAGAGCTTCTTCAGGATCCAGACGATGAAGGGAGGAAAAGTCACTGGGAATTACTCGTGACAGTATTTAGCAAAACCAAATCACTGGTCAGCCACTGTCCCCATGTTCTTTCAGCTGTAATCATATGCTAGGTTTTTTGGGCATACACAGACTAAATCAGAGCCAAGGTACACTTAGATGACTGAGAGCTCCTCCTGAAGAGAGCTAAATGTAGGTGAAGCGCAACAAAATATAGTTTTGAATTTGGGGACAGTTGGTCTTTGTAATCAAGGAAACAGACAGACTGAGATACTTAAAGAGAGAGTTAGAAGCAGAAATAAAGGTCAGGATTTGAGGGATGCTGTGCTGTTGGTGTTCAGTCATTATGGAAATGTTCGTGATGTAAAACCTAAAAAAATTGGACTGCTGTAAACTATATTTTGTAGAGAACTTGAAAGCATAATCATGATTTAAAGTCAGTTTTGTTTGCTGCCTATACCTGCCCTTTCTACATATGAATTTATGTTCTCCCCAGTACTATGTACTTAAAGTCAGAAATTTGCATCAAGGTCTTATTTGTTCTTTTTCCAGGATAATTGACTATATATCATAAAACTTCAAGGATCTTTTAAAAAGTTGTCTATAAATGTAGAGATATTCTCAATGCCACACAAGGACAGACATACACTCACAGACTCACTGATAAACATGCAACGACCCTCCACCAGCCATCACCAACCCCCCGTAACCCCCGTACATTCCAAGAATTTGGGGGTCGTCCTCTTTCTTTATTATTCCATCAACTTCTTGCTATTCTCCAGGACCAATGGTAGCACAGCAGCCCCACAGCATGATGCCACCACCACCATACCTCACCTTAGCTCTTCTAGACATGCTTCATGTCATTTCAGCCAAATAGCCCAAACTTTGTTCTGACCTTGAAACTTTTACCGGGAGGCGTTTAGCTTGTTCATGTGGGTAGCTCTATGGATTAGAGACATTTTGAAGAATTTACAATTATTTTCATACAAGTCCAGATTCAAATATATAAAACCTTTAGATTGCATCTCTGATTTTGCTTACCGGAAAGTCTATCTATGAGCATAAATAACTCATTGGAAGGAATTGATAATAATGAATCAGCTGCAGATCTACCAAATACTGGAACACAGGTTGAAGATTTTAATATCAAATGGCCTAATGTCAAAAACCAAAGATGTCCTGACTCACATTCATTCAGTAAAGCAGGTTTTATGCTGTAGATGCATAATAAATTGAATTGTAATTGTAATTAAAATATCAGTGCATGCAATATCGCAATACCAAGGGTCTACTTGAATGCAATGTTTAGTAGGATATAATATTTCCAGTGTCATGCATACATTTGGCCAGATGAATGGACTCCTACTTCGTTCACTCCGAACACCAGGAGGATTTCTTCTGTAGCTGACCTGCTAAAGCTCTCAGAGTGGTGGGGATGTTGTGTCAGGGTAAAAAAGGAAGACTGTCTTAAAAAAGTCTGCTATTTATAATTCATATCATTATCGTTGTTTAATCAAAGGTAGTGCAATTAAACATTTTTCATGAATTTTGCAGGCCTACTTCACATGTACCTTCCAGTCTTAAAATGTAAATGAGATGATGAGTTGCACACGTTTTCCACGCTCCTCAACGACGTTTAGAAAATCAGTGGATGAGACAACATGCAAATAAAGCAGCAAATGTTCTGGAGCATTTACTGCAGGTTTGAATCGATGCTTCCTGGTGTGGACTTCATACTTATCTGCTGACCTGCTTGTTGCCTTTTACTCTTAGTGCTTTCAAGGACACATTCAGATAAATGTACCTTTTAGTAAAGCAAAGATGTTCTATTCTCAATATAAAAAGCAAACCATTTCCACAGACTTTTCAATGCATTTTCTGCACAGGATCCTTCCTACCTGTGTTCTGTAGACGGATGTTTAGTTTTTCTCTCAACCTTTTCCAGCTGTGAGAGCCGATTTCCAGCAACATAAACATTTTTTACAACTCCTGTAGATTACAGAGACATTCCTCCTGAAGCTTCCTATGTAAAATGGATTTAAGATACCTAAAACTAAAGTGGAGTATTCTAAAATAGTGAGATTTAAGGTAGATTGCACTAATGTGTCCTGGATCTTCACAAGCAGAAATAGGTATTATTGACTCTTTGCACGAACAAACTAGCTTCTATTCATTAATGCTGCTTATTTCAATAACAGTAGTCACATTTAAATATGTCTTCTATTAAAATCTTTCTCAGATAATTAATTAAAAACAGATTGCGTCCATACTGAGTGCATAATTTAACATCTATTTAACATCAGCCAGGCTTCCTAAGTTCACTTTCATGGAGACAGACTGGGCCGTGTGTGTGTGGGACCATTAATGAGCTTTTGCCTGTTTGTGCAGAGGGAAAATCAGAGAGGAAGAAGGTGATGAAAAGGAGAAGACAATAAAAAGGAAGAGGGAGGGTGGTATGTTCATCCTGCAGCGCCACACGTATTAATGATGCCGCCTTGGCATGTGTATGTTTTGTTCGTACAGTAACAGCCCGGAAGAACCAAACTGAGGGCAGAGATGAAAATCCCTTTTTACTTCAAAGTTCTGACAGACTGGAAATTGCTCAAAACCATAACAGTTAGGTTGTTTTTATTGCTGGTTTTCCCTGACCTCATTAGGAGGCTACTCTGCCTGTGTATAAATAATTTGTCTATGTTCTGTCTTTTCCTTTGGGAATTATTAACTATTTGTTTTTCTTTCCTTGAACTGTTTTGCATCCTTAGTTGGGACAGCAATCTCCACACATGGTGCTGATTTTGCTTTCATCCGCGGGTCTTCCACTTTTATGTATTTTAAGTTTGAGCCATATTTGAATTATAAACTAAAACTTCTTCAGTAACCGGAACTTTACCTAAACCATGTATTATGTCATTGTCATATTCTCATGTACGCTGAGTGGATATTTAAACTGGGAACTGCATTCATCAATTCTTCTAATCGTTTCTGCTTATGCAGTTTTGAGTCGCAGGGATCACAGGTCCAGGCGGGAATCTCAGATATTCTGCTTCCCTGTGACATTTTCCAGCTAATTTTTAGGGATCCCAAGGCATTCCCAAGCCAGAAGGGAAATAAGGTCCCAGCAACATGTTCTGGGTCCACCCCAGGTCTACTCCTTATAGGATTTGCTTGGGAAAGCCTTCAAAGCGTCGCAGCCAGAAGGCATCCTGGTGAGATGCTCAATCCCGATCAAATGATTCCCCTCAACACGGAGAAGCAGCTCCTCCACCCAATGGAGGTGAGCTTATTTCAGCTGCATGTATACAGGATCTTGTTCTTCTATAATCCATAAATAAGGACCATAGCTTAAAGTTGGAGCAAAGATGGTCTGGTAAATGAAGAGTTTATTTTTTGGCTCAGGTCTTTCTTCACCGTGACCGAGCAAATCAATGCCTGCAGAAGACACCCCAGTCAGTCTATCCATCGCCCACCCCACTCTACCATCGTTAATGAATGCCAGGAATCAACATCCTCAGGTCTCTGCCCTCATTTGCCATTTGGCTCACGTTGCACCTGACCTGGACTGGTGGACCCATGTGGAGGTGCCCTACTGTTGCCTCCATGCCCCAAAGAGGCCTGTAGAGTGATTGGGTAACCAGGAAGCGCCAGACAACAGAAGCCCCAGGTTAATATGGGCAGTCAAACCCATCCACCACGCTGTGGTGGTGATGCTGCAGAGGGGCCAGGGAGCCGCAAGAAGAAGAAATATTACCTTAGAGCTCACTGTAGAGAGTCCAAAAGGAAATGTTACTATAGAGGTTCTGAAAATATTCAAATGTTCAATAGTGTTTTATGCTTATGGAAACATTAATTTATCTTTCTGACATGCTCCATATAGTATTCTGTTCACCTTTTAACCTTCATTCCACTAAAGATGCAGAAAACACTTATAGGCTTAAACACGTCCACTGTTCTCCCATCTCACTACATCTTCCCTCGGTCCCATCTTTCCTTAATCGCTATCGTTCTCTTTTCACATGTTTCTGTCTTCTCCACTACTGTACCCAGAGAGGGGACCCTACTCTCTGCAGCTTCCTGTCTCACAAAAGGCTCTACTGTTCCCCCCCTCTGTGTTTCCTCTGCTGCCACCCTACCCCCTTCCTCAACACCCCTGTGGTACATTCCCTCCCTCTCCAGCGGTGCATTCCTCACTGACTTCGCCCTCGTCAGGAGTCCATCTGTCAGCGAGCTCCATGACTTTGGAGTTGAGCCTTTAGTGGACCTTAAAAAATACGATTTTCTGTTCAATCTTAGACTTGGAGGAAAATCCTAAATGTGACTAAATTGTTTACTCACATTGAGAAAATGTGCTGATAAACACATTTAGTAATTAGATCAATAAATGCAAGAAATTATTCCATGACATATATTCATCTTATATTTTCATTCTTACACCTTAATTAATCCCCAACTCTTAAAAAAACAGCAACATTTTTAAACATGGAAGGTTTAATTAAAAAACACAAATCAATGTTAATATCACAATTATTATCCTTTAATACCAGCTGATGGGAGCAAGGCACGAGATGAAGGGTGCTTGAGATGTTCAAACCTTTCACTGCAAACGAATCAGCAGCAGGAGGTTTCTGACCCATTTCAATTGAACATTTAGTTCTGTTTATACTTGAATATTTGAATGGTTTCATGTTAATAGGAATTTAATATGATTGCATGGTTATTTACCAAATTTCAATAATTTAACCTTTGTTGCATCTCAGTTCATCAAGCAGAACCTTCAGAAATGGGGGGTGGGGGGTAGTTATTTTGATTGACCTGCAGATTATTTCAGTTATGTAATAAAAACCAAAAAATCTTACTGTAAATGATACTTGAACAATGTTTGCAGCAACTTCAAGCAATGGCATTTTTTACAGTTTTACAACCAAACATTTTGTTTAACATAAGAGTTTAGTAAGATTTAACAGTTTGGGTCTCCTTTTGTCGCGTTTTACATTAATTTTCCATATGATTTCCTTGGGTACCAGGTGTGGACCTTCAGGTAGGTCATCTTATTTTACTCTGCAGTAATCCTTTCTCAAGCATGCAGGATGTGGCTTGTGTTTCTGAAATATGCAAGTAATTTCCTAAAACAGATGCTATCTGGCTGAGAAACATCTGTAGATAAGCTTCATAACTGCTGGTGCATTCACAGATAACCACTGGTGCATCCACAGACGTGTAAATTAACAGTCAGTGAAAGCAGCGACCACCCAGCGATGTTTTTCAAATTTCATTTCATCTTTTTTTTTACCAAATTCCTGAAATTTATCCAGAATTTGAACTCAAAATGAAACATTTGATCCTTCTCATAGAGACTTATTTCCAGCCGATGTTTACATTGTGTTTTAATGTTTTATGTATATTTTTGTGTTGCTGTTGCAACACAAAAATATACAGTTTAGCTGCAGTTTAGTTGTTTTTTTTTTCAGATATTGGTTATTAACACTTTTTAAACAGGATTCTATCTGTAGCAAAGATCCAAAAGAACCGGTACTGTATGCTCGATTCTGTTTTGACAGTTTTTCATTTCAATGTTTTTTCACCACCCACATGTCACCATGACAGATTCACTTGATTCAATGTTTTTGACAAAACCGAACACATTTTGGTTCACAGACTGGAGCTCAGATCAGCAGCCGGCATCAAAAATGACCCCCAAGCTTTCCTGTGCTTCTCTGGTTCCTCCACAGATCCTTGTAATCACCAGGTTTACTGATGTTTCACTTCAACACCAAACAGACTCACCTGACCTTCACCTCAACCTCACAGTGTCCTTTGACGAGCCCGGGTTACAGCCGGGCTTCGCTGGCCTCTGTGCCTCCATCATTCAAACAACCAAATACTTGTGATGCTTCACATTCTTGGTGCTTCTCCTTTTTCATCCCATACCAATATGGAAACCACAAAGTAAGCTTGTTTCTCCTTCCAAGTCAAGTTGTTTAATAGATGTTACTGCATTGTAGTGGAATTTATCTCACTTTTATTCCCACAGGGTTCCACAGCTTCTATCCACATAAAAAACTCTATTTGAAAAAGGAGGAATCGAGTCCTTAAATCTGAACTTTAGTAGCACCTTGGATTAAGATCCCGGTCTGATTAGAATAAATCCAATTAGTTCTGTTTGCTTTCCTGAACTGTTTGTTTAACTCTAGATTTTATTTTCAGGTTAATGTAGCTTTTGGGTTTTACATTACATGGAAGTAAAAGTAATTTATCCCATCAACACAAACCTAATTATTAAATATAATCTTGTACTGTAAACAATAACTAACATGAGACTTAATTTTCACTCCTTTCCTTTAAAATCTCATGGTCCAGTATTCTGAAAATATTCAACCTAATATTAATCTACATTTGCTTGAAATTGCTCTGCTCCACTTTGTAAGGTTTTGTGAATGTCTTTGTAAAATAGGTTTATGTGCAGCATGAGGACAGAAATCAAAATAATGTTGAACAAAAGCTACTTTAAGCTTCTGAGAAATTTTTGAACAACTTGGTCTTCCTCAGTTAATGGTGCAGGTAAACAAGGAAAAATATGTTTAACTTTAATTTGTTAGCCAGGACTGTTAAACCTTACAGTAATAAAATAATGTCCTGCTTAACATTTGCTGCATGTTTCAAATTTCTCAACATTTATTTTTTAAATGTTTTTGCTTAAAAACATCTGGTTAAATGTTCAAGCTAATATTCGAAGCCATGTTTGTAGTTTTTCTACCAACTAATTATTTAAGTGCATGTAAGTTAAGCCATGGATGTACCCATAGAAACTACATTAACAGTACCCTGCCTATCATAGATTTGGGGATAAATGCCAAATTAAAGTTAAACTGTTATTGTGATGCCACCATAACCAGATAGGGAACTTTATTGACTTTGAACATGGTATGATTGTTGGTGATCAACAGGCTGGTCTGACAATTTCAAAAACCTGCTGAACTGCTGGAATGTTCACTCACAACCATCTCATAAATTTACAGAGAATGGTCTAAAAAAACTATCCAGTGAGCCGCAGTTAAGGAGATAAAATTGCCATGCTGATGTCAGAGGTCAGAAGATAACAGGGAGACTGGGTCAACATGATAGAGAGGCACCAGTAGCTCAATGAACCACTCATTAAGACCAAGGTGTGCACAATGCCATCTCTGGAGCCTTGCAGCAGATGGGCTACAGCAGCAGAAGACCACACAGGGTACTGCTCCTGTGAGCTAAGAACAGGAAACCGAGGCTAGAAACTGAACACTAACTGATTGTCCATTTATTGGCCAGAGTCTTATCAGCTGCAACATTCAAATAGTAGATTCAGAATTTGCCGTAAACAACATGAAAGCATTGATCTATCTTGTTTGTATCACGTGTTCAAGCTGCTGGTGGTGGTGGTATAATGGTGTGGGGGATATTCTCTTGGTCCACATCAACACTCTTTGCACCATTAGTGCATTGTTTAGATGCCACAGCCAACTTGTTGCTGACCATGGAAAGCCCTTTATGACCACAGAGTAACCAGATTCTGATGGCTGCTTCCAGCAGGATAATTCACAATGTAACAAAGTTTAGATCCTCCCAAACTGGTTTCTTGAACATGACAGTATTTCACTGTCACCAGATCTCAATCAAATGAAGCACGTCTGGGATGTAGTAGATAAGAAGATTTGCATCATTCACTGCAACAACTGCATGATGTCATAGTACTACACTCACCAGCCACTTTATTAGGTACCCGTTGTCTTATTAGGTAGGCACTTAATCAGCTCGAACCAGTCAAGCCATTCTCCTCTGACCTCTGGCATCAACAAGGCCCACAGAACTGCCGCTCACTGGATATTTTCTCTTTTTCAGACCATTCTCTGTAAACCCTAGAGATGGTAGTGTGTGAAAATCCCAGTAGATCAGCAGTTTCTGAAATACTCAGACCAGCCCGTCTAGCACCAACAACCATGCCACGTTCAAAGTCACTTAAATCACCTTTCTTCCCCATTCTGATGCTCGGTTTGAACTGCAGCAGATCATCTTGACCATGTCTACATGCCTAAATGCATTGAGTTGCTGCCATGTGATTGGCTGATTAGAAATTTGTGTTAAGGAGCAGTTGGACAGGTGTACCTAATAAAGTGGCTGGTGTCTTGTGTAGTTGTTAATTCAGCTCACTTCTAACCTTGTCATTGTTTCTCGTTACATCTATACAATTTGTGTTGATAAGCTCTACACTAAATTAATGACTTTGTTTCTACTGTTTTTTGTACTAGTGGCCTTTATTGAACAGTAATTTGACAGGAAAGAGGGCGAAGAGAGAAGGGGAAGAGATGCAGCAAATCCATCGGGATTGGAAATCGAACCCTAGACAACCGCATTATGGAGTATAGCTTCTCCTGTTTTTACCCCTTTTAAGTGATTTCACCTGTCGATTAAACCTTTATGGCTGAGTGTATGAATACCATGGTGTGTTACCGAGTCAACAGGTTCCACCTTGGATTTTAGTTAGTAGGTCTGCCATCCATCCATCCATTATCCATCCATCCATCCATTATCCATCCATCCATCCATCATCCATCTATCCATTATCCATCCATCTATCCATTATCCATCCTTCCATCCATCCATCCATTATCCATCCATCCATCCCATTATCCCCATCCATCCATTTTAATCCATCCAAACCCAAAACCCTTTATCCCCCCCAATCCATCTTATCCATTATCCATCCACCATCCATTATCCATCCATTATCCATCCATCTATCCATTATCCATCCTTCCATCCATCCATCCATTATCCAAACCACCATCCATTATCCATCCATTATCCATTCATCCAATCCATTATCCATTCATTTTTCCCCTCCATCCTTATCCATTCATTATCCATCCATCCATTATCCATCCATCCATTATCCATTCTTCCATCCATTATCCATCCATCCATTATCCATCCTTCCATCCATTATCCATTCATCCATCCATTATCCATCCATCCATCCATTATATTCCCCTTCCATCCCCATTATTCATTATTCATCCCCTTTCCATCCATCCCATTATCCATTTCATCCATCCATTATCCATCCATCCCTCCTTTTATCCATCCATTATCCATCCATTATTCATTCATCCATTTTCCTTAATCGAATCCATCCATTATCCATTCATCCATCCATTATCCATTCATTTTTTCCCCCCATCCATTATCCATCCCATCCCATCCATTATCCCATCCATCCATCCCATTATCCATCCATCCATCCATTATCCATTCATTATCCATCCATCCATTATCCATCCATTATCCATCCATCCATCCATTATCCATCCATCCATCCATTATCCATTCATCCATCCATTATCCATTCATCCATCCATTATCCATCCATCCATCCATTATCCATCCATCCATCCATTATCCATTCATCCATTATCCATCCACCCATCCATTATCCATCCATCTATCCATTATCCATCCATCCATCCATTATCCATCCATTATCCATCCATCTATCCATTATCCATCCTTCCATCCATCCATCCATTATCCATCCATCCAAACCATCCATCCATTATCCCATCCATTATCCATTCCTCCATCCATTAACCATTTCATCCCATCCATTATCCATTCATTATCCATCCAAACCATTATCCCATCCATCTTATCCATTCCCCTTATCCATCCATCCATTATCCATTCTATCCATTATCCATCCTTCCATCCATTATCCAAACCCCTCCATTTATCCATCCCTCCATCCATTATCCTTCATCCATCCATTATCCATCCATCCCATTATCCATCCATTATCCATTTCCAAACCCAATCCATTATCCATCCAATCCATCCCTTTATCCATCCATCCATCCATTATCCATTCATCCATCCATTTTTCCATTCATCCATCCATTATCCATCCAAACCATTATCCATCCTTTATCCATTCATCCATCCATTTTCCATCCATCCCATTATCCATCCCCTTAAACCTTCATTTCCATCCATTATTTTCCATCCATCCATCCATTATCCATTCATCCATCCATTATCCATTCATCCATCCATTATCCATCCATCCATCCATTATCCATTCATCCATCCATTATCCATTCATCCATCCATTATCCATCCATCCATCCATTATCCATCCATTATCCATTCATCCATCCATTATCCATCCATCCATTATCCATCCATTATCCATCCATTATCCATCCATCCATCCATTATCCATTCACCATCCATTATCCATTCATCCATCCATTATCCATCCATCCATCCATTATCCATTCATCCATCCATTATCCATCCATCCATCCATTATTCATCCATCCATCCATTATCCATCCATCCATCCATTATCCATTCATTATCCATCCATCCATTATCCATCCATCCATTATCCATCCTTCCATCCATTATCCATCCGACCATTATCCATCCTTCCATCCATTATCCATTCATACATCCATTATCCATACATCCATTATCCATCCATTATCCATCCATCCATTATCCATCCATCCATCCATTATCCATCCATCCATCCATTATCCATTCATCCATCCATTATCCATTCATCCATCCATTATCCAATCCATCCATTATCCATCCATTATCCATATCCATCCCCCTTTTCCATCCATCCCCTTATCCCCTTCCATTATCCATTCCCCTCCATACCAAATTATCCATTTCCATCCAATCCATTATCCATCCATCTATCCATTATCCATCCTTCCATCCATCCATCCATTATCCATCCATCCATCATCCATTATCCATCCATTATCCATTCATCCATCCATTATCCATTCATCCATCCATTATCCATTCATTATCCATCCATCCATTATCCATCCAATCCATTATCCATTCATTATCCATCTATCCATTATCCATCCATCCATTATCCATCCTTCCATCCATTATCCATCCATCCATTATCCATCCTTCCATCCATTATCCATTCATCCATCCATTATCCATCCATCCATTATCCATCCATTATCCATCCATCCATCCATTATCCATCCATCCATCCATTATCCATCCATCCATCCATTATCCATTCATCCATCCATTATAAATCCATCCATTATCCATTCATCCATCCATTATCCATCCATCCATTATCCATCCATTATCCATTCATCCATCCATTATCCATCCATCCATTATCCATCCATTATCCATCCATCCATCCATCCATTATCCATCCATTCATCCATTATCCATTCATCCATCCATTATCCATTCATCCATCCATTATCCATCCATTCATCCATTCATCCATCCATCCATCTTCTGCTCCCACACCTCTGTTTTATTCTGGAATCTGTGTGTAAATACCTTTCGATTCCTCCCCCATCCTTCTACCTTCTAGCTCCCCTCAGCCCTTACTTTCAGTCCAAGCTCTCCTTCTTCGTCAATGGCCCTCATTCATTCCCTCTCTCCCTCTGCATGCCTGCGTGCCCCCCTCACCCCCAACCTCACTGGCCCCCCTCCACCCTCCTCTCCCTCATCTCTCTATTCATTCCTGTGATTTTTCCTGCATGTACCTTTCCACGGCCCTGGAAGCCCCCCTCCCAGGCAGCATGTGAGTCTATCTCTCTCCTCCATCTTTGGCCTCGTTTCATTTCAGGGATTTTAGCGTTCAGATGCAGATCTATATATGGTTTTTCAGGCTTGGACAAAAGTCACTGACAGATATTAAGAAAAAAAAGACAATTAATCTGTCAGTGTAATGTTTTAGATTTTGATCTTTTATGTCTCTGAATGACAGCTTATTATGCTTCATATGAAACCCAATCCTTAACATGTATGCTGAAAAACTTCACTTTGTGGCTCTGTGCAGCATATTCAGTCTTTCCAACTGGCTTTTATTAGCCTGGCCATTATTTTAAACCATCTGGGCAAATTACCTTCTAGTCCAGGGTAATTGTGCTAAATTTGTGACTCCATCTTCGAAGTCCTGGGGAGTTCAACGCTACTGCTATATTTATATCGTGAAAGAAGTTGGCCTTGAAACATACCACATAAACAATAGACCAGGTTTTTGTTGAAAGCCAGAGATTAAATAATAGATGTATGAGGAACACGGATGGGATTCAGTGCATTAAACATCCTCAAACTGCTTGTTTTCCTAAACAAAATATACATCATGCTCATGTGTGTATACATGAAAACCCATTTCAGTCTGCTTCACACACATTCTGTTGTGCAGCTCAGGGACGCTCACCCCACTCAGAAAACACACCCTCTAGCTGTACCTCCTTCTGCCTCTTTCTGCCCAGTTTTCAGCCCCTCTCTTACCTCCTCCTGCCCTCCAGTCTATTTCGAGGTATGTGTTTTGCTGGGTGTGTGTGCAGGCCAGATTTTAAAAATACTGACCCTTTCTCTGCCTAAATTCCCTTTTTTATCTGACTCAGCGCACTTTCTGCATCTTTGCTACTCCAAGTGCTGTGTGTATTCATCACTCAGGGATTTGCACGGTCTTTGGCCACTGTCTGCACCGACTGTATCTGTTCACTCCCTTTTTCTCCGTTTCCACCCAGACGAGCCCCGGCTCTGATCTATTTCAGTGTGTTGTGGCTAGCAGGGTGTGTGTGCGTTTGTGGCCCTGCCCTGTAAAATACAGACTTTTCAAGGAAGTCAGCTGTATAATATGGTCGCTTTATTGTAATTATAAGGTTCTTCTTTTGGAAATAGCACACGGAGAGAGAGCTGCCCACAAGCGTTGCTGGGTCCATCTTGCCAAGCTGATGCCATATCTCCATTCTCCCAGACACTCATCCCTCTGCCTCATCCATCCTTGTGGAGTCTATTGGTTCTGTTGACCCAGATGTTGCTCCACCGAGTAGCTCTGCCAGCTGTGCATTAATCTCCCTTTAATATTACAGTCTGTGAGGCATCGGGTCGATCTTAATAACTGTGAAAATTTTGATGCAGGTTTTTTTCAAGGAAACTTTGTGGTTTCTGGGTTCTTCCAGCCTTTAAATATCATTCAAAAAATTACAAGGTTTTATTAATTTGCATGCAGCTGACATTGAAACTTAGTTTTATAGCGGAAGCCTTAATCTCAATCTGCCTCCCAGACGTTTCTCTGGATTTAACAAACGAGAGCACCCGTCTTTAGATGTCAGGGTGTCTCAGCAGCTCTTATAACATGCCACAAGTTTGTTTTCGGATGATAAAGTCGTGCCACAGTGGCGGTAAACATGTTTTCCCTGTTTTGTGGAATTTATGATAGCTCCATAATGTTAGTGGTCAGCAGTTTTAGGCAGATGCTACTGCTGCAAAGGAAGTCCTGCTCTATGCAGGATATGTTAAAGGGTAGGAAAGGGTGGAGGAAATAGGCTAAAGCAGAAGTAAAAAAGTTATTAAGGCTAATTATTTTATTTTTCTTTCTGTTACAGCTATAGAAACATCGCACATCATTTGTTTCAATATTGAAATGACGTAAATAGAGCTAGTGTAAGTTACTAATTACACAAAATGATCAATCAAAAGACTTTTTGATGTTGCACGAACCAGTCAGCAACATTTGAAAACACGCATGCGACCCTACAGGAGAACGTCTGTAGCTCAGTTCATTGTTTTGTACCACAACTGGTTGAGATAACAAGGCTTTGATCATTTTATCTTCTTTCAGAGGTCTGGGCTCAGATTGAGCAGTTACTTTGTTAACCACTAAAACATTTTAACCTGTAGTTCAAACAACAAAATATTTCATTTTATTCCAGTGAGTGAAATCGCAAAAAGAGCCGTCTAATCTATAGGAACATAGCTATAAGAAGCCGACAACAGCTCTCGTTATTGTTCACTTGTCGTGTAAAAACATGGAGGTCTTGGCTGACTTTTAAATACAGTTATGTGACCTACAGTAAGGCAGACGCATCAAAGCAAATAGAAAACAGTAAACCACCTGCTCAGGCAATGGTTGTAGACCTTATAGTTAAACGTTTAATACTCAGGCTGTGTTTTTGTGTTTAGAAGAAAGAAAAGCAGATGATGAAAAGATAGCAGTTTAACAGAATGTGTAAACCTGCACATTTTTTCTGCAAATATTAATACTGTCTGAAAAACCACAAAAAAAAAAACACAAAAAAGAACAAGTCTATTAATCTTTGTAATTTTCCTTTTTAAACTAATAGATAAATGATACCAGCTCATTTCTTACTTATTTTCTTCCCTAATCAATGTTAAAGCATCTCACTCATGTGTCATTAGTGTCAACATTTATTTTGTTAGAGCTGAAATGAACGGTTTTTCTTTTACTCCTTTCCATCCTCTCAATAATGCCGACCCTGGTTCTGCTGGTTTCTTCCTGTTGAAAGGGAGCGGTTCCTCTCCAATGTCCCCCCATGCTTGCTCAGAAGAACTGATTACTGCAAGGTCAATGACTGGATGCAGTTCCCCTTTTAATTGACTTCAAATGATCAACTTAATTTGACAACATTAAACTATAATTTGGATTAACCTGGATTGTTTGTATGTGGATCTAAAACTGAATAAATGATCTGATTACACTGGAATGAACTGGATTTACTTGAGCTGTATTTAAAACAAAATGGGTTCTAGACACCTGGATATTGTAAATTGGACCAGATTGTCTTTTAAAGTTCCTTGAGATGACATCACAGAAAATAAACTGAGTTCATCTAAATAAAACGTTTGTGTGGCCTATCAGTTTTAGTTCCATAAGAACTGCAGAATCTGAAATTAGATTTAAGACTTTCTATAATTTAGAAGAGTAAGGGGACAACACACAAGTTTTATTTCTGGCAGCTTATGGCTAATCATAAATTTCCTTCTGAAGTAGTTTGTCATAGAGAAAGAAATCTACATCATTTTAGTCTGATGCAGGTTTTAGCTTTATTAAAAAGTAACTTCAATTATTTATTTCCTGCCATATTTTCCTTTCTATTTCCAACCTAAAGTGTGGAAACTACAAACAAGTTCATCTAAGATTTTCTGAATGCACCATATCAGCCTTTCAGTGAAATCCCAGCATTGAAAGATTGATCCCTGATGAAAGTCCTAAACCCACTATGCTGCTTTTATTTCTTGCAGCTCCTCGGATTAAGACCGAAGTGGTTATTGATTCTTGACTGCATGGTCAATAAACAGAGTTTCTGTCATGTTCTTGGTTAAAATTCAACCAAACAAATGTACTGCTTTGATGCAGAAGATACTGCCAGAAAATGCACACACACTTAACGTGCGAAATCCAGAACAAACACAAACCACAGATGTCTCCTGGGGTGTCTCTTTTTACAGCTTGTGGTGTCTTCTTTCAGAGCAAAATGAGGCCAGAACCAAACAGGCCGTCCCCAAAAAGAAACACTTGGTCCAGGGTGCCCAGAAAGCCAAAATAACAAATCTGCTACAGGGAGAGACTCGCTGTCTTTCTGATTTCATGCAAATACTCTTAGAAAGAAAATAGTATCTGAATAAAGATGCTCAGTCTCTAAATAGAACATTTTATTAATATTTGTACATGTTTCTGATGCATTAAATGCAAAAATATTTGATTTGCAGCTGAGAAATTTAGTAAGGCGATTTCGTGTTCCAATATAATCTAGTTTAGTCCACAGTTTCTTTGTATCTCCTCAAATTCAAACCAACTCATCCGGTTCAGTGCAGCACCATCTACAAAATGATAAATTGTGATATGATTTCTTGCAAAGTAACCAAATTTTCCCTTTTATTCAGTTCTGCATTTTGTGGATGGAGGAGACAGCGGGTGATGAAACCTCTGTTTTAACAGAAAGATAAATCCAGCAGAACCAGAACCAAGAGGTGCAGCCATCTCTGATCGACTAACTGCATCAATCATTTTCCGTAAATCTATGAATCATGAATGTAGCTGTCCTTACCCTCATTCAAACAAAGCAAGACTCATTCAGGTTTCTTACATTAGCAGACTGGGATAGGATCTTATTTTTCATAATGTCACCAGAGTAATGTTTCTGTAGAGAAGACTTTCTGGTTTTGTTTACACCCCCTTCTTACTCTCCTACCGTTAAGTCCAATTCAACTTATTCTGTTTTGGTCTTTCAGATTTTCTAGCGTTGCTGAGCCCCCAGACTGAATTATAGTTAGGGAGTTATCTTAGAAAGTACCACAGATTGCAAACACGCCCCTCAGAAAATAAAACACAAATGGGGGAAGAAATGAGAAGGTGGTGAGAAAGAGTGAGTGGTATAGAGCATCAAGGCATAATTATGGTTAATTATGGCCTTCTGGATGTGAAGTCTGCAGTCAAAGAAAGTGACTAACCATTGGCTTTGTGGAGGCAGAGACGTTTAAAAGGCAGACATCAGGGCACACAGTAGAGCTTTGAACATACACGGTGCTTTTAAGTGTTTACAGCAGGAATGAATATAAAAGCCACTTTGAAATTATGAAAGGAATGTTTCTTTAGATTAAAGTTTATAGCCCAATAGTCTGATACGTGTAACAATCAGTTACTTGACAGCTTGTTATTTGTGTGCATTTAATTTTTTTATTCATTTCCATGGGTAACTGGTACGCACATTTTCCACCCGTAAACCTGAGGGAATGTTGCAGACATGGGATCCAGTACAATAAGTTTAAATCCATGTTTGGGTGCTGTTTCAGAAAAAATGGCTTTGTGTTTTCATTAAGGACTAAATAGTTGAGGGCTGCATGGTGGCGCAGTTGGTAGCACTGTTGCCTTGCAGCAAGAAGGTCCAGGCCGGGGGTCTCTCTGCATGGAGTTTGCATGTTCTCCCCGTGCGTGCCTGGGTTCTCACCGGGTACTCCAGCTTCCTCCTACAGTTCAAAGACATGTCTGTCAGGTTAATTGGTCTCTCTAAATTTCCCTTAAGTGTGTGAATGAGTGTGTGCATGGTTATTTGTGTGTTGCCCTGCGATGGACTGGCGACCTGTCCAGGGTGTACCCCGCCTCTTGCCCATTGACTCTTATTATTATTATTATTATTAAAATGCATTTATTTACATGCTCAAATCAAAAGATAAAATCAATAATGATAATAATAATGAATCAGAGTAAAGAAAAAAACTTTACAAATGTTAAGAACAGAGGTTAAAAACAATGTAGAATAACAAAGAAATTTGGCCCAGAATTACAGATAAATCCTGACATTTCATTAAGTGTCCTGTTTTACTGTAAGATTCTTTTAGATCTTAGATAAAATCCTTCATCATGTTTATTGTCAGATGATATTTTTACTAAACAAATGTAACTAATCAAGTAAAATAGGGGTCTCTATAAAAGATCAAGACTGTGTCTAAACATTTTCCTGTTTTCTAATCCCTACACCTGAGTTAATATTGTATTATAATGATCAAAAGCAAACTGTTGGATGAAGGGGCGTGGTAAGATGTGCGGACAGAGCTCTGATTGGTCGGCCTAACGTTCACTCAAATCTGCTCCTCATGTCGCTCCAGCTATTACTGCTACAGTTTGACCTGTTCTGATCGGTTAGGCGAAAAACTGAAGGTAGAGAGAATAATAATAAATAATTTAACAGAAGTTCTCTATAAATTATGATGTTTTACAGAATCACAGTGGGAAACACAGCTGTTTAATGTCTGCCTTGAATTCTAGTCATCATCAAACTACGAAACCACAGAGAGAAAGACGCCTTTATTAGGTTTGTCAGCTGAAATATTTGTACATGTCTCATTAAGACCTAGTTTCTCCTGTATATCTATATGCGCCGATCGCGCATTACGCACGCCCTCTCTCACCTTCATCTATCTGTGCCATCCTCTCTCTCCCACCCCACTCATACACACACACACACACACACACACACACACGCTTTCAGTCTCCGTGTGAGAAAGTAAAGAAGGGGAGAGGGAAGGAGAGAGAAGGGGGAGAGAGAGTGTGATTCCAGGTCTCTCTCTGCTGCTCTCTCCACTTTGGGTACTTGTACCCAATCTGACTCAATGGGGTTTTAGCGCCAAGGGGTTCAACGTTACAAATATATTTATTAACCCCATACCCCGCTTGGTGTTCAAGTTATTTATGTAATAACTCAAACGTTGGTAACTCATCAAAGAAAGTCTCCTGGATATAGGTGAAGACATCTCCAGAGGCGTGCCTTTTTGTCTGCTGCCTCACAGAAGGTTCAGTCGGGCTCCCCTCCACGGCTGGCTTTCTGTGAGAGGATAACGTCCACCTTATCCTGCGTTTACAGCTCAGCCAGGCCGGCAAACCTCTGCAACGCTATGGATATTCGAGACTGTTCCTTCCGGAAGAAGCGGAGACCGTGGCGGATGGGCTTCCCGTCCTTCGCCTTGGTGACTGTGGCGCTCATCCTGTGCCAGACGACCGTGGCTCGGGCAGGTAAGACAGCCACCCGTAATATTCTCGGTGATATTTGTTGAGCATATCCCTCAGTTACATGTATATTTTTTAATCCCCTAAACCCCATTCTTGTCATATCTCACTGGATTAACTGTGCGTAATGAATACCCGCTTCATCCCTTATCGGATCCTGGCGCACCTGACATGCTGCTCTCCAGATTCTCTTAAGAATGTGGTAAACAATACCCCGATACGGTGGGCCCCACAGTATCCAAACATGTAAACCTCCTTGGTATTTGTTGCGCAGAGTTCCGCAGTTTTAAGTCGTGAAGTTTAGGCTTTGCCAACGAATAGGTCAAATTTCCAAATCCTCCCAGGGTGACTCCTGCTCTGTTCCTGAGCTCATGATTGGACTAAGCTCCTGCTTTTTGCTAAATTTGACAGAATTATGAATAAATAATGCAAAAATTGATCAAATTTGAGGATAAATGTTATGATATTTCATATTTTGGACAAACAAAAGAGGCACAAATGCTGTTTTCTGATTGCTGTAAATGACTCCACTAAAAGGTTATTGTCCCTAATACACCTCAGATGTCAGCTTTAACTGTTTGAATAGTATATATTTATATATAACGACTATTAATAATGTTTAGGAATGGGCTTTTGTTAGGATTTAAGGACGTTTGTATTCTTCAATAAACATAATGACAATTTCCTCAGGTTTGTTGCTCACAGAGTGAGTCTGCAGCCTGCTGCTGGCAGGTGTCTCATTAAATGCTCCGAACACTTTGTTCAAATCTCTCTCATGCGAGATTTCTAAATAGTTTCAACTCTTTATCAGGATTTATTTTCCTATTTTAGCTGCTTATTGCTTAACTTGATTATCAGGAGGCATTTCTACAGACGGAAGCTGACTTTAGACCTTCATCATTTTTAAAGAGATATTTTTTGTAATGCCAATAAATATGTTGATTCTGGGTCATGCATACAGACTGCCAACTGGTCCCTGTACGGTTGGTTGAATGTTACCAGTTCAACCTGTTCACCAGTCCATCCATTACTGCCTCTGGTTGTTTAAGGAGGAGGGATTTAATTTTAATAGGCTCAGATGGTGACAGTAAAAAAATCAGTATATGTTTGATCAATAATGAAGTAATGTTGTTTCTTATGCCTTCAAACTGACAGAAATTAATAGAAATGTTGCAGTTTAGGATCTTACATTATGAGTTAAATACTGTGCACATTTCAGACCCCCTCCTGGGTCTTCATTCCCCATAGATTTAAGATTAGTTGGCCCTGGAATCATCTTTGAGTTCCTTTTTAGACAGAGAACCCATTTATTCACCTGAGTCTTCATCAGTCCAAATCTAAATGCTCATTTTATTCCATTACAGCAGAACATTTGGCCAAATCTGTAGACTATTTTGTATAACAAGTAGATTTAAGGCAGAAACATCAAAGTGAGTTCTGTTTTCAACACACTATTTTTAGAAAGCTCAGGTTCAAAGAATAACTATGATTTCTTTATTGTTTAGGTAGTTAGGAAAGACAGCTGCTTTCTTTGGCCAGGTGTCCAGTTAGAGATTGCAGGATTGGCCCTTCTGGTCTCCCTTGTGTATTTTGGAGGCAGATGCCTCAGACATTTTTAAGTTTTATGAATAGATTGCTATGCTGCGGAGCACCTCTGGTTGAGGTTTGGGAGTGAAAGCTTATAGTGTCTACAGGTCTATGTGTGCTTTGTACAGTTCTGTTTGGGCATATGCGTCTGTAAGCTATGGATGTTTTCTCGCAGCTCAAGGTGTGGAAAAGTATGTTTTATGAGTGAATGTGCCTCTGTGTGCAGCTCCGAGTCAGGCTGGCTGAGCTTTTCATCCTAAAGGCTGCTTATAGAAGGGAAGGTATAAAGGAGTATTTAAGGTATTTGAACCTTCCTGCTACCTGTAAGAACATTTTTGATCCGTAGCACGGGACAAATGCGCACATGTTCTGTGAGCTCATTGTGGTCCAGCAGCAGATGTGGGTGTTAATTATAACAGCGCCCCACCCAGGCAGTGAAAGCCCTTTATAGAGAAAAAATTGGTCAGAATCTCACATGTTTATTCATTCTTCTGTGGGAGAAAGAATAAAAGAGGAGGAGGGATGGATGAGATGCAACCATCATGCAAAAATCAGCGGAAGCTGTGAGCTATGAAAGCTGGTTTTTGTTCCAAGGAGGAGAAATTCAGAGGGCAATATTTGCTTGACATGGATGTTCCTCAACCTCATTTCAAAGCGACGGGCTCCTCAAAGGGCAGCCTGTCTCAGTCTGGCTAAACATAACATAAGACAGCCCTCCTCTCCCTCTGATTCTCTGTGCCACTGCTGATGAATGGAGCTACTATATGTGGAGGCAGAGCAGAGCTTTGACAGCTCATTCCTGTGACTGTGTGGAAGTGTGCAGTATTTCAGGCTTCTCCTGCCGACATGTGACTAAAAGTGACATCTTCAACCTTGTCCCTTTCATTTACCGTTGCCTCATCATCATTTCCCATGGAATCCTGCTGCTTTAGTGATGCACATCTGTCCTTCCTTCAGTTTCCTTAACCATTACTTTTAGCTGACTTGTTCCAATTTGCTGTAACACTTGGCCCTAATTTTCTGTCCTGAGTCATGATTTCTGACCTATGCAAAGATAGTGGTCATCTAACAATCAGAAGAGACCCATGAATTTCTAAACGTTTACTCTAAACCTCTGCTAAAAGCTATAAAATGTAGCTTGTTGCAACATTCACTTAATTAGGATTTAAGGGTTTTCTTTTGCAATCCTGGCCATCAAGTATTTATCCCTGACAAATATTAGTAATGCATATTATTTTTCTGTAGATATTATATTAATATAAAAATATAGTACAGTACAATCGATGCTAGTTAATAATTTAGTGCCGAGTCATTGGCTTTGCAGAAATCCCTCATACAGAGCAAGCACATGACAGTGGACAGCTGACTGGTGTAAAGTTGTAAACCAACAACTGCAGCCTACATTTTTATTCAAAATGAACAAACAGTCAACTTCTAAAACCTTTTTTCATACCAGATCTGACATTTATGCACTTTGCCCTGATCCTAGTCTTTCAGGCTTTACATGAATTTTATTTCTTACTTCAAATTTCACCAGGACTGACAAACATCCATTAGAGTTAAACTCTAAATTTATGCATGCTCATTATAAGACTAGTTATTATGTTGGTTGTGGAGGTGAAACTGAAAACAGGGTGGTTGGAAGTTCATGGGAAACAGCCTTTTTAATGTGCTAATTAGTGTCAACCAGTCTACGCACTTCATAAAAATAGAAAGATGGACTTGTTATTGCTAACATGTCTGAACACTGACACACCTCAATTATTATGGTAATTTATTTGCATTTTGGATAGCTCTCTCATGCATTAAGTTTTTTTTTCAGGTCTAATAAAAGTTTCTTACTTTCTTTAAGCACCTTTTTGCTTCAGGAACTGTGACTTTGCAATCCATACTTTTCTCAATATTTTTATTAGACTCCATCGTTTGGTTAAAACTAAGATGGCAGTGGTAGAACTAAAACACACCGAAGTCAGAGCTGAGATATGATTTAAAACCTCTCAGGCCTCAGCTCAAAACCATGACATCGCCTCAAAATGTAAACTTTTAAAAGCATCTTTTAGACAAAACCGCATTAGAAATGCAGACATGAAGGAAGACAGAGAGCAGAAGATAGCTGCTCTGTTTTCCTTGGTTTTATAGGTGATGATTTAGTGGTTTGTTTGACTGGATTCCTCCGAGACGTTCTGTTTCAGCAGAAGATGTACAACGACGGCAGACGAGCATGCCAACTTTATAATGACAGACTGTCTGTGTAGGATCCTATTCCCAGTCGCTGCTATTTTTCTGTTTCTAGGAAGTCAATGTAGGAGGGCACAGAGCCCAGCTGTTTTTACATGAAATCTTACTGTACATCCTTCTTCCAGACATCTCCATGGAAATTGCTGCTCTTCAAGATGGAGGGTTTCAGGGAAGCTACTTAAGGTGTTTGGACACAGAAACAGAAATAACATTTCGAGGAAGCAACAATCCTTTTGAGTTTGTCTTGAACACTGATAGTGTTTAAAAGAGTTAATCTCAGTTTATTTCCAGCAGGAACTGTGTAAAACGTACACAGTAAGCCAAACAGTTGATTCAAACCTCTTTAAATGAAAAGTCAAGGAAGCACCCAATATTAATGCTGACTTGTGTGATTTCTTTTTAACTTGAAGATTTAGATAAAAGTTGATGTAAACACTGATGCATTTTTGTTTGTGTTGGAACAAAATCTTATCTGATGTGGGGATTTCCACACTAAACATCTCTCTGTGAACATGATTATCATAAAATGCAGTCTTTTATATCTTCTAGTTGTCTTTGATTAAACTCTGATAGGATTCCTCTTACGCTGGTAGCGTGTATGAAGATATCAGTTGCTCAATTAGTGCTTTTTTATGTAGGAGATGTGTGAAAATAAGGATTGAAAATGTTTTTGCTTCCTCGCTTTTCTTTTCTTCTAATCAAGCTTCTTTGATTTGCATATTCTGGAGCTATGTCAATATTTTTTTTGCTTGAGAAATGACACATTTTGTGTAAAAATTCTAAATTTAAATCATTAATAAAAGTAGTGTAAAATGGTGATGTCTTTGTCTTCTACCTTCTTTTAAAGTGAAATAGTTCAGCCTTAGTCTGTGCCATTATAAAGAGCATTATAGTGTTTGAAAATAAAACTAAAAGCTCTCAATATCTGCAGTAAATGCTGCCATACCTGAGCCTTTTGTTCTTATCATTAATCATCATCATCAGTGTAGTTTCTAATTTGTGTCTTTGCTAAATATGTGGTCCATATGATGGTACAGTGCAGGGAACCAGTCATTCTCTCCCCTGGTCAGGGCTCTCTGGTCCCACGCAGCCATTGTGGTGTCAGGATCCCCCTCAGATCCAAACTGAGCCTGTGGCCTACAGGCCAGAAACCACACAAGAGTGCAGCTGGGCATCATCGGTGGAGGAAACGCAGACTGGAAAAAACCACATAAAGGCAGTCAGAGAACTGTAGTACAGTATGAGTTGGCTCTGTGGGGGCAGATTCATCTTTAAATATAGTAGGTAGAGACAGGTGCTTAAAACATACAATAAACAGCAAGAATAGGAAAGATACTGCAGTGAAAATAAAGTATTAGTTTGGGCTGAAAGTTTCTTTTAATTAGCACCTTTTAGAAAAAACTTCTTCCTCGCATGTTTATGTAATACACTACACCGCCTTTCTCTTGTAGTTGAAGTTTCTCATTACCGTTTCCAGTATGTGTTCATTTTCAATTAATTAGTCAGTCTTTAAACTAAGAAGATAAGAGCTAATCTCATTCATCTGCTGCTTTCTCTGCCGCCTTTTCCTTAATTTCTTTCCTTCTCTCTGTCAGAACTGCATGAATTTTACACAAACCCAAAGTACTTTAGTTTTTTAGAGGATTTTCTCAAACCTTTGTGGCAAAAAACACATTTCTGTTTGAATGTTTGTCTCTTTCAGAGTAGCTTCCCACAGAAAACATTGTTGAAGGTCTGCAAACCCACAAAGACAACCCCAACCCTGGGCTTTAAACCAATAATATAAATTTTAAAAACTCTCTGGCTTGCATGGAAACTTGTTATACATTTTCTGTCTTTGTACTCAAGACATTATAAATAAATCATAACTATAGAGCCTCATGTTTAAAATTATAACCTGCAGTCTGAGCTCTGCATACTTCCTAACAATGTGGTTTTCTGGTTGGATAGAGGGGCAGCTGGTGCCTGAAGAACAAGTGGAATTGAATTTAAATTTGCTCCCTAAAATTTGTTTTCAACACGAGATTCATTTTGACTGTTTTTGCTTTTCGGATGTCTGCATTTATTTCCTTTTCTCATATGAGTGTCTGTATGAGAGTGAGGAGTACTGAGGCAGAGTGTAAAGATGGATATGCTTGTGTGTTTGTTGATGTGTTGTAAATACCTCATATTTGACTTTCTCAGTGTGTCTAACAAAGCGGTTGTTGTGTAAAGGTGAGAGGTTAGGGGTCAGTGTGTCGGCTGGAGTGTGTGTCTGGTATTTGCCAAAGCTGTGCAAGAAAACGAAAGGGAACACGCACACAAACACACACACAAATACAGAGGTATGCTGGTACACAATGATCACACCAGAGAGTGTAGATATCTTTCTGTTGAGTGAATTTCAGAACTTTCTTTATATGTTAAGTTTGTTGAGTTTGTTAAGGTTGTCGAGAATATAATGTCTGCTTTACGAGAGCAGCTTTATTCTGTCACTGAGGGAAAATGAAGCTCTTTGATGTTAAGTACATGCAAGGTCAAATCTGTGCACAACACCTCCTTTGTATTTAAAAATAAAGAGCTCTATGGTTTCTAAATAATGTAGCCCTGATTATTTGTCAATCTCCTCAGTTTCCACAGGCTCTGAGTGTCCTAATTGTCCACTTCAGCTCCATCTAGTGGCGATTAGCAGTAACTGCAGCTCTCTGAACAGCAGCACCTCATTGGGGCCTCCCATGCCTTGCATGAAGGCACCTATTATTTTACATTATGCTTCTCATGTATATATTTCTTGTGTTTGCACTCAGGTTGTAATTGAGCTTAACTGGGACTGTTCATGTTCAGTGGATTCAGGTTCAGTGTCACTAAAAGGGTTATAGAGACAGGACTGTTTCAGTCTGGGTCACCAGTTGAAAGACTGAACCATCCTGTAGCACAGTTCTGGTAGGTTCAACCATGCTGGACAGGTCAGAGGGTGAAGGCACGACTAGAGTGGTCCACGTTGGTGGTTCTGAATTGCTTTTACATCCCACCAACATTAAAAATCCCCATGTCAGAAATATGCCCTGCAGACCTCTTAACAGTCAACTTAAAGACTCGTGAAATTTATGTGAGAGGCATTTTGTTCTCCAACTGAATCTGTATGTTTCAGTCCTGGATTTTCCACTCCATATCCATATGGCAAACAACCTTAAAATGACTGGGTGTGTACCAAACAAAAAAGTGCTGTAAATGTTTGAAAACTAAGAAATCCTGTGTAAATGCATTGCTTTGTACTTTACAGTGCTTTAGGGTCAAAGGGTTAGCATTAGACGAAAACAGTGTGATTCAGGTGTTAGTCCATTTACCATTTTGTAATTTTCCCGACAAAATTGTTATTTCTGTTAAACTTCAGCCAACTCCCTGGTCTTTTGGTGTACCTCCACCAGCTACTGTAATCTTCACATCCAGCCCTGGTTGTAACTGTTCTCACGAGCCTCAGAGCTCTGTTTCCTGTCGTAATGACAGCAGTGCAATTGGCCCACACTTGCATCTAGAGGTTAAAGCCATCTGCGAGTGCTTATGCTAAAAGAGACGGAGGGAGCAGAAGGAGGGCGAGAAGGGAAAGTGATGAAGGAGAGTTTGCGCTCCTCAGCAGTCTGTTTTCCTACCTTGTCTAGTTTCATTTGTGCCACCCCTCATGTCGTGAGGTGTGTATAAGGGCACATTTTCCCCGCCTGTGCTGTGGGGACCTCTGCTGCTCTGCGTGCTTTTTTTTTTTTTTCCAGGGTTTGTTTTTGTCATGATTGTGGTCCTTCAGGCAGGAAGGGCCCCGGTTACAGACTTAAACTGAGCTGGGAACAGAGTACCACATTGTACTGGACATACTGGGGGAGCTCAGGGTGCAATCTGATCCAGTATCCTGCCATCACAGAACCACACTGTCCACTGACACTGCCTGACAAAGACACACACTCACTCTAACTTGGCATAAACCTTTCCCTCCCAGCCTCCTCCTCTTGTTGCGCTCCCTCCTTTTATTTCTCAAACACAGCGTTCACATGCAAATCTGCTAAAGTCCTGATGAAGATGAAAAATCTCTTAACCTTAAAAGGCTGAAAAGAAATTGTCGCTCAAGAGGCTCAGAAGCTTTATTTATTGTTCATAAAAAAGGTTTTTTTAATCATGAATCTCATCAGCAGAAATCCAAGAAGTACTCCTTACCCACCCGTCTCTCTCCACCTGCTCCTCCTCACTGTTGCTTCCTATTACTCTCCTCCTTTTCACTTCTCTCTCTGATGCATGGTGGCATTAATAGGCTGTGGTCTAGACACCCAGAGGTAATATGACTGCACCATTTGGTCTGTCTGAAAAAATATTACCATCTGTGGGCTTATGTAACTAACACTGGGTGTCACTAAGGCTGGGAACAAACAGGGAAGTGTCACACTAAACGCCAACTGAACATTTTAAAAGTTTTTTTAAAGTTTCGATGAAACTTTATCACATTTTTTCACATTTAGGGTGTCTTTTGTTTGGGTTTGTCTATTTAATTTTACCAAATAAATGAAATTAAACTGAATGTGGCATTGACTGTGCTCGACATATTTAGCAGTGGTGTCTCTCATCTCATCAGTGTTAGCGTCATGCTGTTACTTGCTTCATTGTGCCTTTCAAACATTCTGAGAAGGTTTAACTATAAATATTTTTGCTCTTAAAAATTTACCAGAACCATGCATAGTTGTCTTTGCATGTTTGTTCTGGGAAGCACCACATTAGGTCTAGTTGAAATGATTTTTTATTGTCTGTGAACAATAAAACTGACTCTATAACACAGGCTGAGGGAGGTTGGTGATTAAATTCAGGAAAATGTGAGCTCAGCTTCCAGCCTTACAGCTGCCTCACTTAAGAACTTGTTATTAACAAGATGGTGAACAAATTATGTTTTTATTCAAAATGCTAAATATTGCTTTAGTTTATGGTTTCCCAACAAAAAGTGGGTCCTAAACTATTTTGTTTATGGCTTTAGGTTTCTGTTTTGTTTTATTACCTTAGCTAAATTTAGGGGGCTGCACGTTTGTGATTTTATCTTGAATGAGGCAGCTGGACCCTTGGCAGCTCTGCAGGTTCAGATGGAATATAATCTATCGTGAAAAAAATCCCGACATTCATTCATCCAGGATCTATACTCGCTTAACCTTGGCTGGTCATGGGGGGTCTGCTCTGATCTCTAGCGGTCATTAAGTGAGAGGCAGGGTACACCCTGGACAGGTCCTCAGACCATCACAGGGGAACACACAGACAACCACACTCATATTTAGTGGCAGTTTAGAGAGACCAATGAACCTAGCAGTCATGCTTTTGGAAGGAAGCTGGAGTACCCAGAGAAAACCCATGCATGAACAGGGAGAGCATGCAAACTCCATGCAGAAAGACCCCAGGCGGGATTTGAACTTGGGACCTTCTTGCTGAAAGGCAACAGTACTACCATGAGACCTGGAATATCATTAATTTTTTATATGCTGCTTTTACACAATTAATTAAATTATTTTATAACAATATAAGTTTCATATCAATATTGAAATTTGTTCCTGATATCCACATTTAGGATTTTTTCTTCTTATCTCAAGTATGCTCAAGTTAGTGACATAGTGCCTTTGACCAATCTAAGAAAGCCAACAAAATAAATCAAAGCCTAGACTCCAGGTGGAAAACAGACAGGTTGATCTTAGTGTGTGAAAGTGGTGACAGGATGTAAGACTGGCTGATCACTGTTTCTTTTTATAGTTACATGTATGTTTCATATTAAAATTTTTCTGGATTATATGGGTTGTGCATGGATCTCTCTGATGTTCTGTGTTTACATCAGGTAAAACTGTTAAATGATTGTAGAGTGTCAGATACATTTTCAATTGACTCAGCAGTATCACATCAACAGCGACTTGTTCCAGTTGGTTGAAGAATGTGAGCAGAATAGAGGGCACTGTCTGGTGTAAACTGAGCTTTGCTGACCCACCCTGTGCTGGTTCATATATGTGGTTTGGACTGTTGCCCATCTCCTTCAACACAGTGCTTTCTTTTTCTCACTATATGTACAGTGGTAGACACTGTGAGGGCATTCTCTACCTCATCCTATGTGATCATGGTGGTGCAAGAACATTTAAGATAACTTTCAATATCAGTTTAACTCAAATCAAAATCAGTAGAGCTGCAAAAAAATTTTCTTTTGGAGAGGATATCAGTAAAATTAATGACTTGATAAACCGCATGCAGGATTATTTGAATAAGCAACACACTGTTGTCTCTGACATTCTTTGCGAAATCTCTAAGCAAGTCTAAAACAGTAAAGTGAATTTATTTCCCTATTTCTCCTCCTTATCAGATCCAGTGGATGTGTTGCGCGCTCTGCAGGTTCCCTCTCTCCCAGAGGGTGTGAAGAAAGTCCCAGGCTTCTGCACATCCCGCCGCTCCAGCAGCCCAGATCATGCTTACCGTATCACCAAGAAGGCCCAGATCTCTGCCCCCACCAAGCAGCTCTTCTCAGGTAAGCTTCCGGTTGTCTTGGTGTACGATTTTCTTAACAGTTTATGGGAACCACTCTAATGATGTATGACCATGTGGCTATAGATAACTAAAACCTAACTATAAATTTCAAAGGTTAACATTAAGAGTAACTCCTAGCATTTGGAAAATGGCAGCAGAACCCACGGCATAAGATATTTTCAGGGGTGTAATCTTTAACCCAGGAGACAAAGCAATGACTGGGACTGTTTGTGAAACACCAAGATGATTAATATTAAATATAAAAAAGATTTTTTGTTCGTTTGTGTTTTAGCTTGTTTGTTTTTTCATACAACCGTTCAATGGGTGAACAAAATCAAATCAGGAAGTGTATTGGATATTGAGATTTTATTCAATGAACGTATTTCAACCAGCAGTAGTTTCTCACTGTTGTGTCAAAAACTGCTAACTTTGAGATGATGATCAATCTACTTTATTCTGGTCATCTATTTTGAAAATGTAAGAAGAGAAAAATGAAATAAAAATATATTAAAGGCGTACAAAGTAAAACAAGCTTAATGGTAAGTTTTTTCACCAAGGTAAATTTTAACTAGTTAGCTGGTCAAATCGAAAATTAATTTTCAAATGATACCAAAACATCAGAAAAAAATTTTTTTTTTCATTTGTGTGGGACAAAATATAGACAGAAAAAAACTCAGACCAGCTATTTGGGATTTATTTCATCACTCTAAGGACGCACGTCGTATCCATGGCAACTGTAAGCTAGGGTAACTTTCATTCATTACTAGCTTGAGTTAAAAACTTCAAAAATTGACGAATTTAGGACCTTGTTTTTATTAAATACGTCGAATAATTATTTTGTGGATGTGTACTAATATAGCAAAGTTTTGTGACTTTTTTTTGTTGTTTTTTTCTTTTTTAATCTTCCTGCTAGCTAACCACATCGATCGCTAATGCTAGCTAATGCACTGGAAAGCTAACTGTTTTCTGACTTGAGAAAGACTCAAATGTGGTGACTGTTGCTTTTTGAAAGCAGATGAGCAAACAGTGTTTCGTTAAGCATTTTATTTTTCGGAATTGTTGTTTTTAATGTTTATCATAAATTCTGTGGAAATGTATCGCTGTCATTCACAACAGCTCGTTATGCTTCATTGTGTGTTAAAATCTCGCATTCTAATTTTTACTGGGGCTGTCTGTCCTCTTTGTGCTAAATGGCTTCTAGTATAATTATGTGTTATTGCGTTGGAGTTAAGTCAACTTTGTGGGAGGATTTCAACACGTTACCTTCAGATTTTTGCCTGACATGATGGAGTAAAGTTTGAAAACAGAAAGTACCACTTATGTGGTTATGAAGAAATCCTTAAAAGCCCAAGCTGATTTCTAGCTTTGGTTCTGCTTAGCATTCTTTGCCAGGCTGTGCCCACCTGCTATTATGAGCTCATATCATGATGCCAGCTTTACATTCTGAAATATGTTGATCCTGAGGTGCCTCTCCCTTCACTTTAATTTTGAGACTTGCACTGCTTCTGTTTTTCTTGTATTTCTTTCTGTCAACAATTGTCATACTACACGTGTTGCGTTTTTGTTCATCTGTTTAATTTAAAAAAATGTTTTGATTGTTTCTATTTAAATAAAGGGTTAGCACCAGGATTTTTGCTCAACTGTTTTTTTACTCCACAACCAAAGTTTTACATTGACTTAAATATTTTTTTTATTATGACAACTTTTTTTTTACAATCTTCTAAAACAAAACTAAGTAATTCTATCAGTGGTAAATTTGTGGACTACTTATTTTTTGTAATGTTTTGATCATTTTTTGTCATAGTCTGTTGTTCCACCCTTTTCCTTCTTCTCCCACAGGTCGTTTCCCAGAGAACTTCTCCATCATGACTCTGATCAAGCCCCAGGCTGGTCTCCAAGCCTTCCTCCTCTCAATCTACAGTGAGCAGGGGATCCAGCAGTTGGGCATTGAACTGGGACGCTCGCCTGTTTTTCTGTATGAGGACCAGCATGGCAAACCAGCTCCAGAGGATTACCCACTCTTCAAAGGCATCAACCTGGCTGATGGCAAGTCAGTAACTGGCAACAACCAGCTTGTGACTGGTTGAAATTACATGATTTCAGTCATTTGGGAAGTTATAAATACCATCGTTGTTCATGTTCATTTGAAATTGTATGATTTAAGGGATGGTTTAGTTTAAAATTTATGGCTTTGGTCACATGTATGTTTGTTTGCTATTCCTCCTACTTGTCTGAAGGTGGCATCGGATCGCTTTCTCTGTTTCAAAGAAAAATGTGACACTGCTGCTGGACTGCAAGAAGAAGATGACCCGCCCCCTGCCCCGAGGCAATAACGCTGAGGTTGACACCAATGGCATCACAGTGTTTGGAGCTCGTCTGCTTGATGAGGAAGTTTTCCAGGTCAGGATCTTAAGTCAGCAAGCTAGGTTAATATTAGGCAAATTACTATATTGTTTGTGATTATAGCCTGTTTTTACAACGTTTCATCACACAAATTAAATGCTTTGAAATGGCATTGTATTAGGTTGTATGGAAGTACCATATAAACCCTGCTTTTTCTTCTCAGGGAGACATCCAGCAGCTGTTAATTGCCTCCAACCCTCAGGCAGCATATGACTTCTGTGAACACTACAGCCCTGACTGTGACTCCCCTCTGCCCAAGACCCAAGCTCAGGACCCCAACACATACGTGAGTAACACCACAGAATTGGTACATAGCAGGGTACAACACCTAGTCTTTAGTAAACACACAAACACACAATCCTTCACCTCCTAAAGTCATGTATTATAATAACTGTATCTTAGAAGATAAATAATTAGCATTACAACTCTTAGAAAGTGAAAACAGATCTGTCGCTCCAAGAAATCTGGCCCAATAAGTACCTGTGGACTTTTTTTCTTACATGACCTGACTAAACAAGCCATTAGGTGAAAAATATTAGGTGAGCCTTATGTTGAACTAAACAACAGGTTCTGCTAAATAACAAGTTGTGCATTTTTCTGTTAATTGCCTTGAGATGATGTTTGCTGCAAATTGGAGCTGTTTAAATGTAGATGCAAAATATTAAATTGTTATAAAATTGAGTAAGTAAGAAGAAAACAAATGTGATTTTCTGAAAAAATTGCAGAAGACAAAAGAATCCCCAAAACCTTTTATCAAAGGCATATCCTGATGGATATTTTTTATTACATGTATTTTGTTTCTTCAGCTCTGGAACAACAGTTCAGTGGCTTTTACTGTCAAAACCTGACATTTTCATTCTGGTTGTGTACCTAATTTCCTCTCAAAAGAGATTTTTAACATCTGATTTTTCTTTCAACATTCAGTTTATAATTGTAGGTGTGTATTAAGAATACCAGAGCATATATAAATAAGGTCAAAAAGTAAAATCAACTGCATAAGACCTGCATAAGAAATGTAAGTCCTCAGGTTCAGATTGGGTCATCTGATAAACCATCAAAGTTCTGCTCCCCCTTTCTGTCTTCCTCATGCATCCTTGTCATCACCAACCATTTGTATCTATCCGACTTCTCCCTCACCTCCACAATCTGTGTCCCAAGGGTGGTTAGAAAAGGCGAGGGATTTTTCATTTTCCTCTCAGATCTGCTCCTCTAAAGATTTACTCCCTTTGGTGATCATGATATACACCTAACTGTTTTCTGCTCTACTGCAATGGAACACAGAAAGGTAGGGGTAAGAGGATGATACAGTAAAACATCGATGTCTTTCCATACTTTGTTCTGATGGATTGAAATAAAGAGAACATCAACAGAACATGACAAAGAAATCCTGATTGGTTTTGTGGTTAAATTGTGACATAGGATTGTGGCTAAAGGTCGGCTTCGGGTGGAACCCGTTGCTTACTGAGACTGGTTGTGCACAATACATTGTAAGATTTTCTAACTGTGTTGCAGTGTTTGGAAGTTGACCTTCCTGTGACACCAGCTGCAGCACAGATTTAATGAATCAAAAAGGTTTCATCTGCATGCATCCATCCAAAGGACCCAATCTGTTTTGAGCTTACCTGCCTGATCTCACTCAGTGTAAATTATTCGTCACTGCACAGATCTGTCATGTTGACGTAGTTGGGATGTCTGCTTCTTGAATGAATATAAGTCACTGTGGTTATATTCATTTGACTCCATCGTTGCTTTTTTATGGTTTTCTCATTCATCAGGATTGGTTATTTATTGGCTTTTATAACATGGGCCCCTTTTAGCAATCTAAACAGACTCGGATGAACTGAGAAATGAAAGCTTTGCCCCTTTGCTTTCTATTGCAGTCTTTTAATGTGATATTTTTGGCTTCTTCACATTCTTGTTCTTCTTTGTTCTTCATAACGCCTCCTTATTTCCCTGTGAAAATCTTTTAATTTATGAGTTTCTCTTGCTTTCATGTGTCTTCATGTCCCATTCCACCTCGTCCATTCTATCTTTCTTCCAATCTTTCAATCCCTCCATCTTTCTCAGTACTTTGATGAGGAGCAGGATGACCATGCATACCCCTATTATTATGAGGACAAACAGGCCTTCCTTCCCTCCCCTGCACCCCCCTGTCCTCAGCCTCGGGACTTCAGACAAGAGACAGGGAAAACAAAATTTGGGTTGATAGAATCGAATGAAATGAAAAACAAGGAGTGTGACATGTCAGAATGAGAACAATACAATCCATGATATACAGGTTAACTTGCCTTGTATCTTAATATAATCTGAATTTATGTCAAGTCAGACACCTCTCATCACTTATCACAACGTACCTCCCTTAGCTTACATTACCTTTCTTATTAATCAGGACTGACCTCCTAGACATCTGCTTCATATCTGTCATTTGTCTTACACAGGGTTATCTATGTTTCATGTCAGGTTGTCCTTATGTCATTAACATGTTACAATTTATGTATGTATGTATGTTCACGTGTGGCCAAGTGGCGGCACTGAGGAGGTGTAGGTATGGTTGTTTTAGCATACACATGTATAAGTTTTTCTCCTTTATTTTACATTATTAATCTGGGTACATTTTAGTATTCTTATCTACATCATGTTTGTGTCAAACGTTTACATTTTGAACCTTACTCCACTTTAAGAGTGAAAGTATTTTTGTACATTCTGCAAACCTTTAACATAAAACAGCAACAATATTAAAACTTCTGGATCTGTTGACAGTACTATATTAATTACATTGGATTGAGTTTATGCAAATATGACCAAGATTAGAAGAATGCCAAAGTAATCTGTTCTTCATTAAATATTATTCAACATTGCAGATTGGATTTATGATAATCAGCTATTCAGTTGATAAATACAGAGGAAAAAATGCTGATAATTTAATCTTAAAATGAAATTTAATCTTGGGTTTGATGACCTCTCCTTCTCTTTTAATCTAAACCCCACCAGTTTGCAACAGTGTTATTTGAGTTGTTTATTGTTTTATTCCTTGCATGATCACGTCATTGTTCTGACACATTTAGATTACTGCATGCAGTTGCTGTCCTTTTGTATTATGTGTTCAACATAGATCATTTCAGCACACAAAATAATTTTACTGCATGGTAAAACAGTTTGAAACTTTGCATTATATTCATAAAAGCCGTGCATGTGTGTCACAGTTTGCATCAAAATGTGTTCAAATTCTACACAACAGTCACTGAACTTTTTTGTTTTAGTTTTATGTTTTTTTTTGTTTTAGAATCACAACTTTTTACTTGCATGTATTTTACCTGTAACAGTGGGAGATTAAAGAAGTATTTATTTATGTTTTTTTCATTTTTTGAGAATTCATTGAACTAACATGTTTTTGCATGCCTAGTTAACATTAAGCTGTTTTCCTTTGCATGCCTTAACAGCTGGAAATTACTTGGTTTTCCAGTTGGACTGCTTAGTTCATTAGTGCAGCTCTGCAGCAGGTTAGTGCATCAGTGTATGTGTGTGTTTTATGTGTGTGCTTGTCGCATTGTCTCTACAATATGTGTGTGTGTGTGTGTTAAAGTAGCTGGCTTTACCTGACCATTCACACCCTCAGTGCCTCTACTAAACCACAACCTCCAGTTTCTTAGAGAGCAAAGATGCTGCTTTGTCATTTCATGTTGGGAATGGCATTACTGGAGAAAACAGCCAAAATAATAAAAACAAAGAATGTCTCATAGGATTTTGGATCAAAGTACAAACATTTCTTAAATGTCTCATGTGAGTCCACTGCTGACTGTTTTTTTTTTTTATGTTATTTTAGATGTAGACCTCTGCTGTATCCAGTAATGCCTGCACAGTCTCAGTAAACCATCCAGACCTTAGCCATCTGTATGTCACTGTTTGTCAAAACACCCACTCTTGTCTTTTTGTCTCTTTCTGTCAATCCTTTGTTTGTGCTTTTCATCTTCCTCCCAACCCCTCCGTGTATCTTTGTTGTCTTATACCCTCCCTCCCTTTCTTTGTCAATTTGCACTTCTACATTATGAAAACTCTTCTGCAAACACTTTTACTGGATATTAGAAGAAAGCACTCGGTGGACGAGCAGCTCCCACTAAAACTCCTCTTTTAAAGGCTAAACCCACCCCAGCTAAGTCAGCCAACAGTGGACCATACAAACTGGTAGTCAAGCCACCTATGCCAACCAAAGCTAAATCTCCTACAGCTAAATCATCTAAAGTTAAACCTACTGCAGCAGAGATCCTCTTGTCTAAAATCAAGCCAACTCCAGCAAGTAAATCTAAACTCACATCTGCTCCAGCGCAGAACGGAAATGGCAAATCAACTGTACAGAAGAAACCAACTGCCGGAGCTAAAGCCACTGGTAATGCTAATGGAAAGCTATCTCCAGAGAAATCTAATGGCAACAGCAAGGCTCAGACCAATACAAATGGAAATGGCAAAGGAAACGGAAACGGAAAATCCTCTGTTGTGTCTAAAGTGAATGGAAATGGCAAAGCTACGACAGACAAGAAAGCTCTTGGAAATGGCAAAACTACTCCTGAAGTTAAAGTTAAATCTGGAATTAAAGTCAATGAAGCAAACGGCAACAACAAAGTGTCTAGTAAAGGGGCTACAAATATCAAAACCACTACCGGAAAAAAGACTGTGGAAAGTGCAGCTACATTAACTTCCACGCTGAAAACTACTAAAGTCCCCCAACCCACCAAATCAGCTCCTACTAAATCCTCCAAACCCACTGCCACCAAAGTCCCTGTAACACGGCTCAGACAGACAACCAAAGGTAAACATTTGGTCAAATCAACAGTCAGCAAACCTGAGAAGGTTTCCAATCCAACAAAAGCAACTTCAACATCTCAAGCCATCCGACCCACTCCACCTAGACCCACAAAAACCAAGGAGACAGATGTCAAATCCCAACACAGACCTTTCCCACCATTTCTCAATGCTGCAGAGAAGAGATTATCAGTGACTAAGAAAGTTACCAACGGTTATCAACAGGTACAACATGAGGGCTCATGTTTGGCTTAAAATGTCCACAGATTTTTTCTCCGTTCTTCCATTCTCTTTGCCAGCCTTTTCCATCATGTAGGATCTACAGCAGAATCTCAGCTGGCATGCAGATTTTGATGTAAATCCTCAGTGATGTACAAGCTAGCTGTCTGAATGGAAGTTGCTTCCTAAGAGCATACTGCCTTCTTGTCTTTTCATATATCATATGTTCCTTACAATCTTCCCAACCTCTTCATATGATATGATCCTGAGGCGCACATTGAAGCATGGCTAAATATGCAGCTTCTCTGTTCTTTACTGGACTTCATACTGAAACAGGATCCTTATCCCCAGACCTCATTTTCCATGGAAACAGTTAAAGTAACAGTGAGATAATGAGCCTGGGTTGCTATGGTGCAGAAACTGGGAGTCAAAATTTATTACCACACACATGTTCAGCACAACAAACCACCTGTCGCTTTGACTCTGTCTTTCTGACATCTATCTCTTTGTCTTTTGACTTTATATTAAATATGAAAAACAGCTTCACAGGATCTACTTTAAGTCTGCATTGATATCTGTATATATTATGAATCTAGGCAGAAAAACATGAATTGATTGATTAAATTAATAAAGTGAAGCTCTGTGAGGCTGTTAAGTCACACTGTCTTAGTTTTCTAACTTTAGGTGAAACTAGACATCCTGAAGCATCAAGCTGTGACGTTTCCATCTCAGGGGATGGAAAGATGCTCTCAGTGGTGTTTCCAATAGGAGCAAACTTCACACTTTTTGAATCTTGGCTTGTGAGCTATAGAAAGCGAAACACGTACAAGAATTGCATGAAAAGAGATTTCAGTAAAGTCTCAATGACATTGCAAATCTTGCATCTTGCAAAATTTATAGTCATTGGCGTTCTCCAACTACCTGAAACTTCTTTTCTATAATGGATCTTTAGCAGATTAAAAATGTGCATCTCCAGTGAAGAGAACATTTGCCGCTGGTGACCACAGTTTTACGATGCATTCTAATTTCTGGCTAAAGCAGACTGGACTAACCCTGCTCTCCCAATCAACTCTGCTTACTTCCTCTCTGCTCACAACTTCCTGTCAACCTGACCAATCAGGATGTAGACACTGAATATTCTGAGGCTGGCCACACCCCTACAGACACCGATTATTACTATGAGGAGATGGTTCCACAGCCAGATGGTGAGGTGATTGGACAAGAAGAGGTTTCTGTTCAGGTAAAAACTCGTCGACTCATGTCAAAGAAAACCAAATATATAGATAGATCTTCCACTGTTAATTTACTTCCAGATTTGTAGATTGCATTCAACTGGTTAGACAAATGTGTCCAGTAAAATCCAGCAGATAAGAAGCGAAAACGAATGATTTGTATCACAGAATAAAAATGGTTTAATTCCTGTATGATGGTGAGCCCAGTCCTTGTAGTTTAACAACATAATGCTCCTCTTTACATTTTCTAACCATTCATTACTGTGGTGGTGGAACTGATGTGAAAGAACATTTCTTTTAAAGAGAGCCCACCACCTTCATCTTCTCTGTCATCAAATATTTTTATGTGGTTCTCTTTTTCCTTAACAGCAAGGTTCCCATCTTGATCTCATGTCAAGATACCTGGTTGATATCCAAGTCATCTTGAAATAAGAACAAAAACCTTGTGAAAAAGGTCCACATGATAATATTTGATATGAAGTTTTAACACAGTAACAAGACGAGATGCATCAAATGCATCCTTAACTTGACTGGATTACAGTCGCCACTAAGGGCTCCTTAATGGCACCTTTGTACAATTTGTCACCATTAAAATATGTCTCGCAGTTTTCATTTGCTCAAGTACATAATGATTTATTTAGTTATTTATCTACTTATCAGTTTTACATGACTTTATTTACTTTGTTTAGACCAATTTTAGTGTTGAAATCTGTAATATTGTTGAAGAAACCTTAAGCATGAAATAAGAAATGTTCACTGAAAAGGCTGTAGAGGCTTTTATGTGTTTTTATAATTGCTTTATTTGTATTGAGTTACAAGGAAATATTATTCCCCCTGGATTAATAATGGTTATAACATGTCAGGTAAGTACACAAGTAAACTTTTTGCTTTGCATAGAGGAGCACGTAGTAGAAGTCTGTTTTCCCAAAGTTTGTCATTATCAGTTTGTGTTCAGAAATTTACAAATAAAGGTTTCCACCCTAGACTTGCTTTCTTGTTCTACCAAACTCTTAGAAAATAAATGAGTTTACAAGTCATCAAACACAAGCTGGTAATGAGATGCTTTGGTGCAAACCTGAGAAAGCTACGTTTTGGGTGAAAAACAGAAGATTTACAGTGGCAGGATAAATGTCCTTCAACATTATTTACCTAGAACAATGACTGAATCAAGTTTCTAGGCTCTGCCACATTGTTTTATTTGATCCCAAACTTAGAGTTTAGTTGCACAAGGTAAGTTAAATTTAAATTGTTCCCTTTTCTGGTACATCTCCTTATTACTCTCTTTAAATGTAATTTTTTTCGTGCTTCGCAACTCATTACTTTCCCTTCTCTCTGTCCTACCTCTTGATTCTTTCTTTTCGGGTTTTCCGTCCATCTTTGTGGGGCTATAATAATCCCTTCCCAGCCCCAGGTAGAACCAGGCTTGGAGGGAGAGGAGGTAGATGCCACAAAGGCAGGCGGTGTGGGAGAAGAAGTCTTCTCTGAGGATTATGTGACTGGAGACTTGGGCATGAGGGAATATGATTATTCCTACAAAGACTACAATGAACCATTACCAGAGACTGGAGAGGCTGATGGTTACGTTGGGCCCGCCTTGTCCGCTGTGACGGACGAGGGAGGCGTAAGTATTTTTGCTTTTGAAGCAAAAAAAATCCTTTTAACCAATCAGGAATTCTGGTCCTTGATAAATTGTGTTCAATATCTTCTCGCTGACCTGTCTGAGTTTGCCATCTGTCCTGGGTCAGCGCTGGGCTTTATTTACTCTACTTTAGCTTAAACCAACACAGGCCAGATACATTTCCTATCCGCTGTTGTTAATTTAAACTCATGTCGTTAACATGTTCTTTCTCTGTAAAAAAGGGAAAGTTTACATGGTAAAGCCACTAAGTTAAAAAAGTTACTCCAGGCAAAAGTCAGTCAGCCAAAGAGAAATAAGTTGAATGCAATTCAAGACCTTGAAGTCACACTGTTGGTTAAAATAGTTTTTATCTGATAAAGTGCAACGTAAGCAGTAAAAACAATGCTATGGCTAGTGCTGATGTAGAGCCTCCTGTTAAGCCTAATCAGGAACTTGAAGTGTGACATACTCTGGACAATGTGTCCACTGAAAGGTCACCAGTTTTCAGTGGATGGCTTTTTCAGTAGTGGTAAGTGTTTATCTCTTTAAAAATGTTTAAAAGTTGTGGAACAAGACTCCAGAGATCCACTGATAAAAACTTAAAGAGCTTCAAACATGCAAAACACACTGTGTTTGTTTTACTTTGATTTCAATGCTTTAAAATAAGTAAGGGAGTTGAGTTGGCTTTGATCCATGTTCTCAGAAAGGTTTCAGTTAACATACGTCATATTTAGTTTTTGGCTAATATGTGTCTCCATAATGATTTTGTTGTGTTCCTGGATACCTGTGTGTTGTCCTCAGGCCAGAATCAGTGGCATCAGTGGCCAGAAGGGAGAGAAGGGAGAACCAGCTGTCCTGGAGCCGGTGAGTCCCTATTGTGTGTTCAGGCACTATGACTCGGTTCAGAGTTCTGATGGCAGCATTTTAGAGTAGCTGGAGGTTTTTAAGTGAGCCGTTAGGACATCTTCATAATAAGGACTAACAGCTGCCAATATTAAGTAGTAACTGGCATTATTTAATTCATTAATTTCAACTCATCAATATTGGCTCTAATGCATATTTATGCTTCTTTAGTTTATGGAAGTTAAAACATTCTTTGCTAAACTTCTTGTTTTTATTTTAGTGACAAAATGTTTGTTCTGACATTCCAGTATATCCTCTGGTATTATAATAAGAACACTGATTTCTGCGTTATCCAAACTTTAACATCCTTTTGTTTTCAGTTTTTTCTTTTGACCTAATTGAAGCATTTTTATTTAAATGTTGCTATTTTTCCAGGGAATGCTGATTGAAGGTCCTCCAGGGCCTGAAGGACCTGCTGTAAGTAGTACATTAGTGGTTGCCCAGTTGATTGTTTAGGTTGTATTATTATATTTCTTGATTGCCAAATTTAGAAATGCAGTTACTATGTTTAACAGTTTATTAAAGTTACTTCATCTCTGTTTTCATAGGGGCTTCCAGGACCTTCTGGCCCTTCTGGACCTCCTGGCTCAGTGGGTGACCCTGGTGAGAGGGTGAGATTTTCTTCTGATTATTTTTTACTGGTGCAGATTTGTGATAAATAAGTGTTGACTGTAGTTTCAAAAGTTAAAACTTATTTCCAGTATTTCTTCACCTTAATCTTTGTCTAATTCTCCTTTTTGTTCTGCAGGGTCCTCCTGGTAGGTCAGGTCTTCCTGGAGCAGATGGAGTTCCTGGACCTCCTGGAACCTCAGTCATGCTGCCTGTAAAGCATCTTTACTGATTAATCCTTTAGACACAGTTTCTATTTCTAATGATGCTGTTGAGCAGATTTTATGGACACCTTTAATATGCAACAGTGTTTCTTTTCAGCCATATGTGTAACTGTGTATTTTTAGCATGTTTAGCCTATTTAAATGGGTCGAGGCTGTTTGATATTACAACAATGACAATTTAAACCAAACTTTAAAACTCCTTCTGTATTTATAGCTTCAGTCAAACAGCATCTCACCACTTGGTGATGTTTCTGTTGTTTGCTTTTTTAAAGTTAATGTTCAATGCTGTTTTTATTTTGTATCATAATCATTTAGTCTTTGATTCAGCTCACAGATTTTTTATTTTCCTCTTGCAGTTCCGCTTCGGACAGAGTGGAGGCGATAAGGGTCCTGCTGTTTCTGTACAGGAAGCCCAGGCAGCAGCCATCTTGTCCCAGGCCAGGGTTAGTTTTTATTTTTATTTAACCTTTCCAGACTGTAACTCGTTGTTTTTTTTTAAAGAATTTATGATGCCTTGCAGTTACCCACATAGATCCATAATAGCATGTGTAATTGTATTTTGCTCTTTCTTATTTATTGGCATAAGGGGGCTTTTATTTAAATTAGCCAAATGCACCCCAAGTAGTTGACCAAGTAAATCATTATGCAAAGAAGTTTAAATATATGGAAAAGAAACTAGAATGTTAATATATCAATAAGTTTAAATCAACAAGAAACTAAATCAAATAATATGTGCAGCAAATTGTAAAGTTGATGTAGAAAATTATAATAAATAGCCTCTGTCCCTTCCATCATTAATATTTTATTGTTTTGCTTTCTGTAGATGGCTATGAAGGGACCTCCTGGACCAATGGGATTCACAGGACGCCCAGGACCCCTGGTGGGTTGTCTGCAACCAGTTACAGATCTGTTCATTTTATGACCGCTCTGATCACTCTGTTCATTGAAACGCTGCTATTGTTTGTTTTTTCCCGTCAAACTGTTTGTTTTAGGGAGGTCCTGGAAGTCCAGGTTTTAAAGGAGAAGGTGGAGACCCTGGTCCTCAGGTAAATACATCATTTCACCAGACTGGTCAGTTCCCATTTATCACAGACCCTCATCACTGGCATTTTATGTTTAGGGTCCTAGGGGTCCCCAGGGTTTGATGGGCCCTCCAGGCAAATCTGGAAGAAGAGTGAGTAAACATTGTTTTTAAGCTATTTAAGTGCTGTGTTGGTTAAAGACGTAGTACTTTCAGAGGTTCAGGACCCATTTCTTTGGTTCTGTTGTAGTTGTGTTTGTACAAGCTTCACCCTGGAAAACTGCAGATGGCTGTTTTAAAACACAGTTTTTTCTATATCCCTAACAGGGTCGTGCCGGCGCTGATGGCGCTAGGGGAATGCCAGGAGAAACTGGAATCAAGGTTAAGCGTTCTCCATTATGTTAAAATATTTAACGTGATATTTAACACTTCTTAAAACGCTCAAAATTAGCATAATACTGTCAGCCTTGCTAATGTTTCTTATCTACAGTTTTAAATTAAATAAAACTGTCCTAAATGTTAATATTTCAGGGCGATCGTGGCTTTGATGGTCTTCCTGGTCTGCCTGGTGATAAAGGACACAGAGTAAGTTCAAATCATTGGTCGCATTAATGCAGGATTCTGGTTCTGTTCTGTTCAGAGCTTTCATTGTTCATGATTTTGTTAAGCAGCTGTAGAATTTCTGTAGTCTTCATCTAGAATATTTTTAATTTAGGGTGATTCAGGTCCAATGGGACCACAAGGATCTTCTGGAGAGGATGGAGAGAGGGTATGTAATACAAAGAAAATAACCAGGTCAGTACTTATCTATTAATTATCATCTGCTCACTGATGTGTCGTATCTGTGTTTGCAGGGAGACGATGGAGACATTGGGCCCAGGGGTCTCCCAGGTGAACCCGTGAGTGTTTCCATGGCAGCCAAGGAGATCTAACATTTCTGTATTTTGGGTTTTTCTTTGATTAATGTTGTGAATGTAAATATATATATTTAATTATCAGATAATTATTCAGTTTTACACAAAAATATCCGTGGTGTTTTAGGTTGAACTGGGTGTTTTATGTGAAGTCTGTTTAGGACATTTTACAGTGATGGGTTCTTATCGGTTCTTCTGTATGTTTTTTAAGGGACCTCGTGGTTTGCTTGGCCCTAAAGGTCCTCCTGGAATCTCTGGACCTCCTGTGAGTAAAATCAGTCTAAAATATGCCCTGTTTTATTTTAACAGCATTAGGTTATTCATGTCTGACCATAACCCACCAACTGCAGAAATATCAGTGTAGCCCTGATCCCTGAGAGGTAAATCTGACTCTTTCAATGAGAATGTGATGGTTCCACATTCTTTGCAAAACAAACCAACCATCCTGAATATCGGCTGTGATGCACATAGAGTCCCAACTATCAGTTTGAGACCCATTTCTTATTTATTTCAGCTTGTTACTTAAAGTCTGAGTTTTTTTTCTTTTTTAAAACAAAAATAACATATTGACAGTTGGTGTCCATGTTTGAATTCTGCTTGTGTCGTCTCTTTTTAGGGTGTAAGAGGAAACGATGGACCCCACGGTCCCAAAGGAAACTTGGTCAGTAACCTTATAACCTGTAATCTTCTCTTGTAATCTAGTTGTGACTCCTCTGGTTGTTATGAAATATCTTAAATAAATTATTTGTAGTTTTATTTGATTTTCTCTTCTTGATTACGTGTCTTTCTGTCCCTCAGGGTCCCCAAGGTGAGCCAGGACCTCCTGGTCAGCAGGGAACTTCAGGAACTCAGGTGAGATACCCTCAGTTATCTTTGCTGTGTGTGTTCTTACTGAGGTAATTATGTGCTGAAGTGTTTATTTTATCCGACCATGATTCACCTGTCTGCGTACTGGTACGTTCCCAGTACCAATCCCACCCAGACCTTTACCTGGGATTGTTTAGGTGCACAAACAGTTGAACTTTTTCACATTTGGCCGTGTAACAACCACAAACTTTTACGTATTTTCATGGATTTTTTGTGCAAAACCAACACAAAGTAGTGCATACTTCCAAAATGGCAGGAAAATGATAGTTTGAAAAGTGTTGCATACGTATTTATGTATTGGCCCATTTGCTGCTTTTTCTTCAAAAGTGACCTTATGGCAAATAGAGGCTAACCTGTGTATACACCAGTATCTCAAGCTTTGAACATCTTCCAGAGCTCTTTTCAATTCATCATCTGAAAATTGAAAGAGTAAACTACAACTGCAGACCTACCAAGACATGGCCGTCACCAAAGTGAGAGGCAAGGAGAGCATCATCATAATTAGAGAAGCAGCCAAGAGCAGCAAAGATCTACAACTCAGGAGAATCCGTCAACAGGACAACTATTAATAATACATTCTACAAATGTGGTCTTTATGAATAAATGGCTAGAAGGTTGATTTGTTTAAATAAAGCCATAAGAAGTCCCATCTGCTGTTTGCCACAAGCCTGAAGAGATACAGTGGACATGTAGAAGAAGCTACTCAAACTCAACTTTTTGGCCCATATGCAGAACACTATGTGTGGAGGAAACATCAATTTATTAAATATACTGATGTTAACAGAAACTCTCGGATCTGATGTTAAAACCTGGTTAAAAAAACAACAAAAAAAACGCCCCAAAAGAGTCGACGCTGCTTTCACAGTAAAATGTGACTCCAAAAGCATCGATGAAGGAGGGCTGAAAAAAAATTCACACCACACTTTTTAGATTGTTTTCTTTTTGGAAGAAACTTTAAAAATGTTTTATATGAAAGTTCAAAGGGTATTAATACTTTGACAAGGGACTGTATAGCTGTTTGTTTCTGATTAGAGTTGTATTTGTTAAGTGATTTGTGCAGCGAATAAATATCTTGTGCAGCATTACTGCGTAACTCTATAGTTTTGATGTCCCCAGATCACCAATTAACAATCATGTAAAAGACACAGAGTCACAATCAGGTTTTTTGTTGCTTAATTGCAGAATTCTTCACGTCTACATCGGGATGTCTCCTAATAGTATAATTTCTAGATTTCTGTTCTGTTTTTTCTGCAGTTTGTTTTATAAATTCGGCAAAATGAACTGTTTTTTTTGTTATTTCTTTTTCTTTGCAGGGAATGCCAGGACCTCAGGGGGCTATTGGACCACCAGGAGAGAAAGTAAGAAGCCAGAAATACACATTTTAAATCTATTTTCGAACCTTGAACCAGTTTTAGCCATTACTTTAGTTATAGAAAGATGTAAATAAGGTAAAAAAATAAACGGTGTATTACCAAGTCTAACAGATTACCATGTATGCTCTTTACTTCACATCCCAAAACTAGTTAATTTCAGTTTATTTATTTTTTTATCCACCAAAATAAAATACACAATGAAACAGTTTAAAACATTCAGCACAATGCAGGGAGAGAGAATCCATAAGAGTAAAAAAATGTGAAAAAATATATAAATTAAAATGAATAAAACTAAGATTTTAATGACAGTAATTACAAAATAATAACAAACATGTAAAGCTGGTTTCCAAGCTATCAATATCTAATGCACAAATAAATAAATCTAAAAAAAAACAATAAAAATATACAATTTAGAAAAAGATGTGTATTTATCAGTAAACATATGCTGTTTTATATACTAATAAAATACATTTTAATGTGTCGTATAAATGAAAACAGATATTTATAATATATTAATAGAATAAATTTTAAGAATCTGGAGATTTTGAAATAAAGAACCTGTTCAGATTTGATCCTAACAGTATTTTGAAGGATTAGAAGTTTATGTAGAGCAGTAGGAAGGGGCCTTATCCAAACTGTGTTCTTGCTAACCCGGTCCATTTTCTTCCAGAGGTTTTTAAATGGAGTCAGTAGAAAGTTCAGGAAGATTTTGGAATCAAATTTTTACACTACAAATATCACTAGATTTTTTTAACATTTAATGATGATAATGGGTCCTTTTAGACTATGTATTAAATTTAAATATTGATATTAATCAGTGAATGAAAACCAGAATGAGCATGGATGAGAGCTGGATCATCTGCAAACATTACTGGTGTTTGGTTAATGAAATATTAATTGGCAAATTATTAACATAAATCAGAAATAACAGTGGTTCTAAAGTGGGTCTATTGGGACTCCAGGTTGTAGAACGGGTCTATCAGTATTAAAACCATTTACACAAAATACTTCTTCTATTATTTAAACATTTAAATAGACCGGTAGTAACAAAATCCATCCAGGCACCATTTTCACTTTTTATCGATAGGGAATCTATCTTGGATGTTAATATAGATAAATCTATTGTCACTAAACCAACATACAATGTGCAGCAGTACAACAATATGGTCTAGTGACCCATGCTGCTTGCCCTCTTCAGACAGCGAGTTCTCAAGAGGTCCTTCTGTGGAGGAAGAGGGTGACCTTCTGGGCGATGTTGGTGACTCTCTCTAGTCCCTTCTTGTGGACCATGGTGCAATATGCAAACCATACAGAGATGCAGTAAGTCAGCACACCCGATGGAGCAGCGGTACAAGATGTTGCTCCTGCCTCAGGTTGAGTCTTTTGAGGATCCTCAGAAAGTGGAGCCGTTGCTGGGCCTTCCTTACAGTCGCTGAAGTATTAGAGAAGTTGGATGTCTGCATCTATGTGCACACCCAGGAACTTAAAGTGGGCCACTCTCTCCCCACACTCCCCACTGATGGTGATGGGCTGCAGGTCAGATGATCTTCTCCCTGTATGCTGTTGTGTCACCACCAGAGATGTCATAAGCAAACATGATGACAGCATTGTAGGGGTGGTCGGCAGCAGTCACTGGTGTACAGAGAGGACAGTGGAAGGCTAATTACACAACCCTGTGGAGAGCCAGTGTTGAGGCTCAGGCTGGGGAGAGATGGGGCCCACGAAAGAAAGTCTCTGATCCAGCAGCAGGAGGTGGGAGGAAGACCGATGTCCTCATAGCACCGCTGATGTTCAATGTAGGATGTGGTGGTGTGGAGCTCTGTGGACATGTAGCTCTGTATGTGAACTGCAGAAGGTCAAGTGTGTGTTGAAGGCAGAACATGATGTGGCGGTGAAGCATTGTCTTGAAAATGACAGGTGTCAGAGCAACTGGTCGGTAGTCGTTGATGGTGGTCTTCATGGGCAGCGGGACGGTTGTAGATGACAGAAATAATGAAGTTTCTTCAACTTCCTCAGTTTAAAATTCAACTTGGGAAAAAGTTCCCAGTGCAAATTTCTCCCTACAAATGTAATCAAATCTCCTGATTTATATGGAATACATCATAATGCCTTCATTGTCTAGATGTAATTATTTGATTTTAGTTCACCTCAAGAGATCGGAGAATAATGCTGTCGAATTTAATGCCCTCTTTAATCTAAGTGGATTCTAGATTTTAATAAAATATTATATACCTTAAGTATGAAATCTTTTTAAATGGATTGGTGACCTGAGTCCTCACCAATCAGCAGCTGAAGATGGTCTCTGAACAGGATTAGGAGTCTACAGGAAACAGATGGGTGTCTAGCTGGATTTTTACTTATAGGTTTAGGTCTTCACCATCTTGACCTTCTCTCTAGGGTCCCACTGGAAAACCAGGTTTGCCTGGAATGCCAGGAGCTGATGGCCCTCCTGTAAGTTAGCTTTGAATATTTCTTTTATTTTGAACTGGAATAAATATAGTCAACACTGAGGCTGGGGGTCTGTTTCATTTATTCGCAGGGTCACCCAGGAAAGGAGGGACCACATGGAACTAAAGGCAATCAGGTAGATGTTACAGCCCTTCAGTTTCTCCAACTTTATCCAAAACTGTTCTAAACATTTCCCATCTCGTCTTCAGGGGCCCAGCGGTCCTCAGGGAGCTATTGGCTATCCTGGCCCTCGCGGCATTAAGGTCAGCACATCTTATCCATAATTTATAAAAATTTTTTTGCCTGAATGTTAAGGTATTTCTGCTCGGTTTGGACTGATTTTAATTCTGGATATTTGTCTGAGATGTCTGGATATCTATATCAGTGCACTGATCATGTTATCATTGATTGCAGGGAGGTCAGGGAATCCGTGGTCTAAAGGGACACAAAGGGGAGAAGGTATGTGTTTGAATAACGGTTTAATACTTCCTGCAGAGGTAAAACATCGCAGAGACATAATGACTTATTCTTCGTTGACTGATATTAGCAACATTATACCAACAAAACAAGACAGACTCATGCTATATTTATGTGTTTTTTTATCTCCAGGGAGAAGATGGTTTCCCAGGAATTAAAGGAGATTTTGGAGTCAAGGGAGAAAGGGTAAAACGAATTATACATCATACACGGCTGGATTAAACATGTAATGAATGGAACACTAAAGGTTTTCATCACCTTGATCATTTTTACTGTTCACTGCATCTGGTTACTTCCCATATATACTAACAGTTGTTCACTGATGGCTTTGTTTTCTACCCTGTCGATTAGGGTGAGATTGGAGTAACGGGGCCCAGAGGAGAGGACGGTCCAGAGGGGCCAAAGGGTCGTGTGGGACCTCCTGGTGAGCTTGGACCCATTGGCCTTGCTGGGGAGAAGGTATGAATCTTTAAATCGAGACCAGACAAGATGTTAAGCTGTTAATTCTTCAGAGCACTACTTTCTACTTTTTATATATTTCAAGAGAAATTTTACAGGAGAATTCGTTTTTTTTAATGCTGCGAGTGCAGATAATACTCACAAATGTACAACATATAGTTCAGCACAAAATCATTCTTGCACCTGGCAGGTTTAGGTTTAAAGTAGAGGTAGAAAATCTTCGGTTCAGCCCTTTTTATTTACACCATGTACTGAACAAACAGCGTTGTTTTAAACCTCAGAATGTTTACGTGCAAAACTAAGTGCACAACGCTGTAGTCCATCATGCAACATTAAAAAGAGACAACAAAACAGAGAGGACTCCCAGCTGTCACTGAGTCTGCTGTTTGGGAACATGAAGGTTTCTCTGTCAGCTACAGTGAAAATGGAGAAGGTGGGCCAAACCAAAGCTTCGTTTCAGCGTTTTTCAACATTTAATTACTCAACATCAACCAACTTCAAGTTGAATGTAAACACCACTGGTTCTGGAGATAAATCTGCTAACATCCAAATCCTACAGCCTGCAGTATTCAGCCAGCCCAAGATGCTGCACAGCAGCAGACATCCTGCATCTGATTGGCAGGATTCCTGAGAGCAGATTTCCCAACAGCTGAACGTTTATGGAGCACTTAGGGACAACTGGTACACCAGGTAGTCTACACGTCAAATCGACTCCAAGTCATTTTAGTCATTTTTAATCTGAAATATTGTTTTTTTTTTCAATATGTCTAAACAGCAATATTGACCTTTTTCAAATGGTTTTATTGTTTTTATCTATCCAGGCACAAGCCTGTTAATCCTTTATTAATCAAAAATCTCCAGTCAGTTCTTTACTGGCCTTTTTAAAAATCGCAGACAGAAATAAAATCTAATTATTTTCACAAATTAAAAAAAAAATCTTTGTCCACTCAAAAACATTTGTTTTTCTTGTCTGATGCGTGCCAAAAACATCCGAACCAAGACTTTAAACTTTAGACTTTAGTTATGTACCAAAGTGTGACACCTCTGTCATGTCTGATCAGAAACAAACCTGGTTGAATAAAAATTATTTTAAATCTAAATCTGCCAGGATTGAGTCATTTTGCACTAAATTGGATGGATGGGGGGGGTGGATGGATGGTGGGTGGGGGGTGGGGAGGTGGATGGGTGGGGGGGGGGGGTAAGGGAGGGGATGGATGGGTGGATGGATGGATGGATGGATGGATGGATGGGTGGGGGGGATGGATGGGTGGGGTGCATGGATGGGTGGGGGGTGGGGGATGGATGGATGGATGGGAGGATGGGGGTGGGTGGGGGGTGGATGGGTGGATGGATGGGGGGGGGGTGGATGGAGGGGGGGTGGGGGGAGGATAGGTGGGTGGGGGGATGGATGGAGGGGTGGGGGGATGGAGGGGGATGGATGGAGGATGGGTGGGGGGATGGATGGAGGAGGTGGGTGGGTGGATGGATGGATAGGGGGGTGGGTGGATGAATGGATGGGTGGGGGGGTGGATTGATGGGTGGGGGGGGGGATGGATGGATGGAGGGATGGGTGGGGGGATGGATGGATGGGGGGGGGATGGATGGATGGATGGATGGATGGATGGATGGGGATGGATGGGTGGGGGTGGGGGGTGGATGGATGGATGGATGGATGGATGGATGGGTGGGTGGGTGGTGGATGGATGGATGGAGGGTGGTGGTTGGGTGGGGGGTGGATGGATGGAATGGATGGTTGGGTGGGTGGGGGATGGATGGGGGATGAGGTGGGTGGGGTGATGGATGGATGGAGGATGGATGGATGGATGGTGGTTGGGTTTGGGGGTGGGTGGGATGGGGGGGGATGGATGGATGGAGGGTGGGAGGAGGATGGAGGGGATGGATGGATGGTTGGGGGGTGGATGGATGGATGGATGGGTGGGTGGGTGGATGGATGGATGGATGGATGGATGGATGGATGGATGGATGGATGGTTGGGTGGGTGGATGGATGGATGGATAGGTGGGTGGATGGATGGATGGATAGGTGGATGGATGGATGGATGGATGGATGGATGGATGGATGGATGGATGGATGGATGGATGGATGGTTTATGTCATTAACTTGAGTATTTTCTCCCTTCAGGGTAAACTTGGTGTACCTGGACTTCCTGGATATCCTGGAAGACAAGGACCTAAGGTAACAATCTATGGGGTCATAAATAAGTTATTTATCACATCGCTGCTGATCTTAAGATGTTTTCTCCTTGTAGGGATCTCTTGGGTTCCCTGGATTCCCAGGTTCAAATGGAGAGAAAGGAACAAGGGTAAGCTGGTAGTTCTTTAAAGGATTTTACTGTCAGGCTGTATAAGGTATTATTAACAGCCAGAGTAATATTGTTGTTCTATACGTAGTTAAACTGCACAAAACCACTCACTATACTGCAAGTTGTGTTTCATAAACTTTAAGTATTTAATTCTGATATAAATGTTAAAACAGAACTTTTTTATTTGTTAAATCAGGGTGCTAGTGGAAAACAAGGACCAAGAGGACAAAGAGGACCAACGGTAATTTTGATTAATGTATTTATCAGGTTTATAAAAGCTGCATAACTCTGTCACTTGGTCTGCAAAGAGTACAGAAGTTTAACTGAACAGAAGCCAAATAATATTTATTATTACTTTGATTTCATGCAGCAGTTCGAAGTTTAACCTCCAGGGGGCAGCAGAGAAAATATGTTTCTGTAGGGTGTCTAGCTGTTATTCATGTAATAATATGAATATCATGTATGATTATGAAGATGAACATTATAGTTGCTGCATATTTTTTTATTTGAAATAAAAATGTCTTTTTTTTAAAAACATGATTAATAATTGTTGCTTATTCACTTCAGGGCCCAAGAGGGCAGAGAGGCCCAAGGGGAGCAACTGGGAAACCAGGAGCAAAGGTTTGATTACATCCAAACTGTTCAGAAGAACTTCATCCACCTGTTTGCTTTCCTGTTTATGATTATTATTTGATTTATTGAGCAAAGAAAGGCCTGACCTGAAACAGGGCATTACATTTGATTCATGTGAATACGTAATCAGAATTGTGCTTTGAACCATCCTGGCACAACGCTGGACTGAAGCTCATGTCTGGAGTCTATTTAATCATCTGTGTTGTAATTAGGGAACGTCTGGAAGCGATGGCCCCCCTGGTCCTCCTGGAGAGAGGGTGAGTGTTCCAGTCACAGCAGGAAAGCATCTTTTCATTGTTGAGTCTCTGTTCATTCATCTGCCAGTAAAAACATTCAGTTCCTCTCTTCATCTTTCTTATTCTTGGTTCCTACCAGGGATTACCTGGACCTCAAGGAGCCAATGGCTTCCCAGGACCCAAAGGGCCTCCGGTAAGAAAGGTTCTAATAAAATGGTTTTATTTATGTTCATTATTTCATTTCTTATTACTCCTAATAACCTTACAGGGACCACCTGGAAAAGATGGACTGCCTGGACATCCTGGACAGAGAGGAGAAGTTGTGAGTTTTATTTTTATTTGTCATTTCCAGATGTGTGACGTGACGACTGGAGATCTTCAAACTGGTTTAAACTGGTTTATACATTACCACAACACATGATAGTTCTCTGTCTTTATTTGCAGTTGGTGTAACTTTTAGCAGTGATTTTATTCTATATTATTGTTAACAAATAGAAAAATATCTATTTTTTTCTGAAATCTCAAATGCATTTTGAGGTAGTGTCACATTTGTTGAGCTAGTTGTCAAACTTTCTGTAGAGATCCTCTTTTAATGGGAGCTAAATTAGCTTCAGGATGCTGCAGTGTCACCTCCTTTAACCTGGATTCATGTTTTCAGGTGTTAAATACACAGATTACCAAGGAACACCAGATCTTTATCTTTCTTCAGACTGAAAGTCAGTTTGACTGAAACTGTGGTAACCATGGTGACTTCATTAAGCCACATGATGCTTCTTCTCACCAGCATGGTGCATGTTTGCTGTTTTGAGGATGATCTGTTTTTCTTCTGCAGGGGTTCCAAGGTAAAATGGGTCCACCTGGGCCTCCTGGAGTTGTAGGACCTCAGGTGAGCTGATTTCTCTTACTGCTCATTTTTTCATTACTTGCACTTTAAATTTCATCTTGTTCACCTTTATGACTTTATCTCTACTAATGCCTTTCTCCTCCTGCCCTGTCCACCTCCATCCTTTAAGGGTCCATCAGGAGAAACCGGCCCCATGGGTGAGCGTGGCCATCCTGGCCCCCCTGGTCCACCTGGAGAGCAGGGACTACCTGGTCCATCAGGAAAAGAGGGCACTAAGGGTGACCCTGGACCTCCAGGAGGCCCTGGAAAAGATGGGCCCCCAGGTCTGAGAGGTTTCCCTGGGGAGAGAGGACTTCCTGGAACCCCTGTAAGTTTCATCAACAGAAACCCAGCAAGCAAGTTTAGCCAAGCCTGTAAAAACTGCAGATATCTAACTAAATGAAACAATCTCAAAGGGGAGTTATTTATCTCTTACTTGTTAAGATATTCAGATGTTTTTCATGTGTAATAAAATGTTACATTAGTAACAATAGAAGGGAGGCGTCTCTCGATACGAAGTCACAGCTGCTACATCCCAGCGACCTCCAAACAAACCAGACGCTGCTATAGGCTACGTACGTAGCCCTCTTTCCTCTGGTCATCATTATTTCCTCTCTTATATTCATTCTGGTAAAAGCAAAAGAATACATCCACCAAACATTCTGGTTTTATTGCAGGAAATATTAGAACAAACAACCAGAAACCTGCTACGTTCTATCTAGATGTAGTAGAAACAACGAGTCTTTGGTCTCAGTCACCAGCTTCATGTCTTCTAGTTGATCCTGAGCTGTTGGTGAAACTTAAATCCCATGAAACTGACAGTTTGACTCACTTCTGGCTCAAAGATATGTAACATATCCCAAATGTGAACAAATGCAGCACATTATTGTACATAAACATGTTTCCTATTTTATTTATTTTATTTGGCCCGTTGGATGGACTCTGACTACCCGTTATTGTTGCATCAGATTTATGTGTTTAATGGCTGAGAAGCTCAAAGGAAATGGAGGGAGAAACGACTCATAATCAATATCGTAACCACAGTATTCAGGAATAGTGTTGCAGTTACATTCTTTCTCAATACTGTGCAGCCCCACTTTACTTATTTATAAAGGTTTTCCTTTCAAGAAACATTTCTGACGTCTTTGTCTTTTACTTGTTTTCTTTTGTATCTTTTATTTCCTGCAGATAAACCAACATATGAAGGAACTGAGTGTAGCTGATAACGTTTAGCCGATATATTGAGTCATGACTCAGCTGTATAAGCATACATGCGTCTGTAGAAAGAAGCAAGTTGTCTGTATTTAGACACATCAGCTGCAGGTCGTTATTGGAGTCAAAGAGCAGCGATTGGAGGACGTTTTTATTCTGAATCCCAGAATTTCACACATTTTGATTGGAGAATCAATTTGCAACAATATCAGAGACACATCACTGAGAAAGAGGATAAATTACACCTTTGATAGCATTCATCGTCCAGCTTTTTCTTCTATAAGCCTGCAGAGCAGCAGGTTGCTTTTGATTTTTTTACTCTTATGCATCAGAACCACTTTTTCCCTGTAGTTTACATAAATTTACAATAAATATGGTCATTCCTTCACTAAATGTTGTTTAAATGTGGTGAAACATGATCAGAAAATTTGACTTGATGGTTTTAAGGATTGCAAGTCCAGAAATGTCTGTTTCCATAGCTGCAAATGGGTCAAATGGTATAAAAAACGAATTTTAAGCTGAAAAATCATATCAGTGGCAGAATATAGGAAAATACTGCGTTCTATAAAGTACCAATCTGATGCAAGTATTCCTTATTTTTCTTCAAACATCATATTTGATTGAATTGTTCTAATTTGCTAACATGCTACTAAGCAGCATATATCAGGCTATATGAAGTTCAAGAAGTGTTAAAGATGAGCTGCAGGTGAAGACTTGCAGAGTGAAGAAGATCTAGTTGCATTTGAGCTCATGTTGGGTTGGAAATGATCTGTTTTCATGAAAAATTATTTAATTACCAGAAATGAGTTTTTGTGTCGTTAAAAACTGATTTCGTCCTTCTGATGTTTACCTCCAGGGTGGTGGAGGACTGAAAGGAAGTGAAGGACCTGCTGGACCTCCTGGACCTGCTGTATGTTTCTAACCATCTTAAACGTTTTAAAAATATGAACTCAGTTAGCTCTCATATTTAAGGTAGCAGCTTTTAAGCTGATGATGTAGATTAAGTTTTATTTCTTGTTTCTTAGCATAAATCTTGTCGATGTTTGAAATGTCAAATATGTTCCAGTTTTAAAGATGGTTTCTTTCTCACAGTAATGATATTAAACTTTAATGTTATTCTGCTAAACATGTCAGCACTCTGAGGAACATCTGCTGTGATTTAGATGGTCATCATGTGCTTTTCTAGGGTTCTCCTGGTGAGAGGGGCCCAGCTGGAACTGCTGGACCTGTGGGACCTCCAGGCAGACCAGGTCCACAGGGCCCTCCTGGACCAGCAGGAGAGAAGGGAGTTCCGGTGAGTGATCTAGACGTTCCTGGAGCCCCTGGGACATGCTGTGTTCTTGAAGAAAAACCAACACTCAATTATTGCTTCTTGTTGTCATTTCCTGTTAAGGGAGAGAAAGGACCTATTGGCCCAGTGGGTCGAGACGGAGTTCAAGGACCGGTGGGTCTGCCTGGCCCTGCTGGATCACCTGGAGTACCTGGAGAAGATGGTGATAAGGTTAGTAACTTGGCATTCCTACACCTGCTTGTTAACTTATGGGACTGGTTTATTTCACTAGATAATTCCTAAATATGTATTTATAAATATATAAATATACATATAAATGTTTATTATTGTGAAGAAATGAGTTGAAACAGAACTGTAAATAAAAACAGAATAGGTCAAATTACAAAGCTGTGAGTGAAATGTTGGGCGTCTGAGTCCTTCAAGTAGAACGATGTTCTTCTGCTGTTTCAGGGGGAGGTTGGAGAACATGGTCAGAAAGGCGCCAAGGGAGGAAAAGGAGAGCATGTGAGGAACTTCAATAAAACCCTCATATTTCATATTAATGGTGACGATCTATTATATCAATGCTGCTTTGCTCATAGTTTGCTGGGTTTTTTTCAGGGTCCTCCGGGCCCACCAGGCCCAATGGGTCCGGTTGGTCAGCCTGGTCCTGCTGTAAGTACAGAGTTTGTTTGATTCATTCCTGATTGTTTCTGCATTTGATTGTTGATTGAGTTCATCGACAGCAATGAATTAATCATCTCCACGTCTTTATCTGTCCTGCAGGGGGCAGATGGAGAACTCGGGCCGAGGGGCCAGCAGGGGCCTTTTGGAGCTAAAGGTGATGAAGGGACTCGAGGGTTCCCAGGGGCTCCAGGACCAATCGGACTGCAGGTAAAATAAAAAGTGAAAAGGTGACTGTATTTGGGATGAAGATTCTTTCAGTTCTTCATCCCAGAATTCAACATGTTTCAGAAACGATCTGTTTTAGTAAAGTCCTTCAGTGAAGCTTCTCAGCTGAGGAGTTTTTATTTAACATCATCTTCTGTTCTGCAGGGACTGCCTGGACCACCTGGTGAGAAGGGAGAAACAGGCGACGTTGGACCTTTGGTGAGTTTCACGAAATCATGATTTCTGTAAAAAGAGGCGATGTGGCTTTTCTTTACAATAACCTCTTCCTGTTTCCAGGGTCCACCGGGCCCTCCCGGACCACGCGGCCCCGCTGGTCCTAATGGAGCCGACGTGAGTGTTTAGAGCTTTTCTTTTTGTTGTTCAAAAAGAAAAACAAGAGAAACGTGAAAACAAGAACGAACACAGTTTTGGATCTACTGGCAGCTTCCTAAAAAACAACCAAGTTACTTTCAATTTAAAAAAACTACATTATCTTTTAGTTTGTTCTGTTGGTCAGTTATTAGGAGGTAAATGGTTTGACTTTTTGTCTGATTAATTCTTGTTGTTTCAGGGTTCTCAAGGTCCTCCTGGTGGTGTGGGAAATCCTGGACCTCTTGGAGAAAAGGTGCCGTATCTGGAGAATTTTTAGTAAACGTTTAATGATTTAAATAAAAACAGGTTTAAATTAAAATATTCTATATGCTCTGCTCCGCAGGGAGAGCCTGGTGAAGCTGGACCACCTGGTGTTGGAGGAGAGCCCGGAAAGAAGGTGAGAACCCGAGTGCCCGATCAGAACACTTAGGGCCCGATCTTAAAAAGTTTCCACAGATGGAGCATTAAATTGTTTATGCAAAAAAATAGAAATTGTAGGTGCAATAAGCGGGGTGTTGCGTGCGATCTGCAGTGATATTTTTAGTTCTGGTCCATTCTGCTCCTGCTTTTCTGGACTGTTACAGTTCATTAAACCTTTGAATTTATTCTGTGAGCAGATGCTTTATGTATGTGGTCCGGACGGACCTACTGAGGCAAAGACTACATCCTGCTTCGCCTTTAATCAGAATCAATGATCACAGGCCATTGCTTAGGAGGGCAGAGCTGTGTCCAAAGTAGGTAGGTGCTGCATCAAGGCTGACCACACCACCGGAGCGCAGCTTGTTAACTGTGTTGCTCAATGTAACTCGCAACGGTTGCAGCTTAGAAATTGGCCAAGCAACATTAGCAATAAGAAAGACAAACATGTCTATCAATAAATTTATTACAGGTTTGACTCACCATGTTTTTTTTTTGAGAGTTTATGTTTGAAGAGTTCAGTTTATCATAAACAGCCAAAATTTTTAAGCCTAAAAATGTAGTTTGTGGTAAAGTTGGCTATCTATATATTATAGCTTTGCTAATTTTAAAAACATAATGTCATATAAGTGTCCTGCAAAGAATTTCGTTTGAAAGGATCAGTTATGTGCACACCTCTGCATGTTCAGGTTTGTGCTTCAGCAGCAGATGATCTCCCTGACAGCGATGGAGCGCTGGAATGATCCAGACACCAGAACAAAAGTATTATAAGCAGTTTTATCATAGGAGAAATGTCATGGCTTCTGTTTGTGTTAAGCTCCAAATCAGACCTCAGATAATCCTTCATAGAATCCAATATTCTCATCCATTTTTATCATTGACTATCAATTCAATTCAATTCAGTTTTATTTATATAGCGCCAATTCACAACACGTCGTCTCAAGGCACTTCATAAAACTCAGGTACATACATTCCAATTAGTCCTAATCATTGAACAGTGCAGTCAGATTCAGTTATTTATTCAAATTGGATAAAAAGTTTTTCTATCTAAGGAAACCCAGAGTTGCATCCAGTCAGTGACTTGCAGCATTCCCTCCTCCTGGATGAACATGTAGAACAGTGGACAGTCACTGGCGTTGACTTTGCAGCAATCCCTCATACTGAGCATGCATGTAGCGACAGTGGAGAGGAAAAACTCCCTTTTTTTTTTAACAGGAAGAAACCTCCAGCAGAACCAGGCTCAGTGTGGGGGGGCCATCTGCCACGACCGACGGGGGGTTAGAGAGAACAGAGCAGAGACACGAAGAAACAAAAAAGCACTGATCCAGGAGTACTTTCTATGGGAAGGAAAAGTAAATGTTAATGGATGTAGCTCCTTTAGTTTTTTTCATCTAGAAAGAAAGAAAAATAAACTCTGAGCCAGTTTTCAAGGTTTAAGTCTGAAAGAGAGCACATAGAGTTTTGTCACAATAAAAGCTCAGCCAGTAGCTATGTCTAGGAGAGAGAAAGGGGGTTAACACTGAAAGACAGGGCCGTGTGGGGGCTCGGTTAGAGGGTGAGCATTAAGTTGTTGTCAGCAGAAGCTCGGGGATTCCCTCTCCGAAAGGTGTCACAGGTAGACACAGAGTCAGCCAGGTTAGCTTCTAGGAAGAGAAAGAGAGAGAACACGAAGTTAGAAGCTGAAAAAACAGCAAATAATCAAAAATTGGAGAGTAGTGTGAGAATGTAGCGAAGAGCGTGAAAGTGGTCATTATGTCCTCCAGCAGCCTAAACTTGCAGCATAACTACAGAGATAGCTCAGGATAACCTAAGCCACTCTAACGATAAACTTTATCAAAAAAAAAGTTTTAAAACCTAGCCTTAAAAGTAGACAGGGTGTCTGCCTGACAGACTAAAACTGGGAGCTGGTTTCCCCGGAGAGGAGCCTGATAACTAAAGGATCTGCCTCCCATTCTACTTCTAGAGACTCTAGGAACCACCAGTAAACCTGCTGTCTGAGAACGAAGTGCTCTGTTAGGAATATATGGAACAATCAGATCTCTGATGTATGATGGAGCTAAATCATTAAGGGCTTTATATGTGAGGAGGAGAATTTTTTATTATATTCTGGATTTAACAGGGAGCCAATGAAGGGAAGCTAAAATAGGAGAAATATGATCTGTCTTTTTAATTTTCATCAGATATCCATATCTGTTGAAACACGTACAGGAGATTCTCTCTCCCCATCATCTGTCTTTCTATCAATGCCTCCTTCTGGCCACAGTGACAGCAGACATTTTTCGTACCAGTTAGCACCTGTTAAACCTAGACGCAAAAACAGCACCGCAATCCGTTTCAGGTTTGATAAATCACGTTGTGGGTGGTAAGGGATTACATTTGGATATCCACCTCTCATAAATTTGTGTGTTTGGGTCATTATATGTTTTGCATATTCATGAAGGCAAACGCGCTACAACGTTGACGCTTTTCTGCTAATTTTACACGCATTTCGTTTAGCACCTGGTTAGTAGATTTGCACACGCAACCCAGTTTGCACATTTTTATACACACAAACCTTTTGAAGATCAGGCCCTTAGCGTGCTAATCAGTGGCGTCCATAAATGAACAAAGAGTTGGGTTGCTGTTGTCAGGGTCTTCGTGGAGAGCGTGGAGAGAAGGGAGAGGCTGGACAACCTGGAACTCCTGGACCTGCAGGAGGAAGAGGAGGACCAGGAGACGACGGGCCCAAAGGAAACCCAGTAGGACACACACAATGAAACACACTCCCACCCAGGTGAATGACTTTAGATGCTCTGATCTCTGCCACATAATAAACCTACGATTGTTTTTCCATCTAACTTCAGGGTCCTGTTGGTTTTCCCGGTGATCCTGGTCCCCCTGGTGAGGTCGGACCCAGAGTAAGTGTGTTTTTAATGCATCTTTTATTTGTTTTTTATTTCTAAATTAGCTTTATCTACTTTTACAGATGTTAACTTACTTTAGCACAGCTGCTCCACGTATGCTGTCTTGGATACAGAAATAAAATCTAATTCTCTGTTTTTAGGGTCAAGATGGTGCCAAGGGGGAGAGAGGAGAGGACGGTGAACAGGGAGAGTCGGTCAGTAAAATCATCAAAAAAGGGCAGATTTAAAAAAAATATTAGATCATGAAAACTTTTTGATAAATACGGCTTACATGTAATGAAAACCCAAAATTCTGTGTCTCAGAAAATGAGTATATCAAAAAATACTAATGTATAAATGTAATGGTCATATTATGGCCCACACATCCATGGGGAAGACTGCTGACTTGATAGAGGTCCAGAAGACAATCACTGAAAATGTAATCGATACAGAAGCTGGTTGTTCACAGAGTTCTGTATCCAAGCATATTCATAGAAAGTTGAGTGGAAGGAAAAGTGGTGCACTAGCAACAGGAATTACTGCAGCCTTGAGAGGATTTTCAAGCCAAATCAATTTGAGAATTTGAGGGAGCTTCACAAGGATCAGACTGAGGCTGGAGTCAGAGCATCAAGAACCAGTTTGCACAGACAGAACCGTCTTACCTGGGCTAGGGAAGAACTCAACTGGACTGTTTCTCAATGGTACAAAGTCCTGTTTTCAGATGAAAGTAAAGTTTACATCTCATTTGGAAATCAAGGTCCCAGAGTCTGGAGGTCGTGTGGAGAGGCCCAGAATGTCCAGCATGAAGTTTCCACAGCCAGTGGAATATAATTTATAAAGTTTTCTGAGACTTTGAGTTTTTGGTTTTCATTGGTTTTCAGGCCAGAATAATAATAAGTTACTATAAATAAAGTATTTATATATTTCCCTCTGTGTAATGAATCTATATATCAGTTTAACTTTCTGAAATGAGGGGCAAAAATTGTTAAACGTTTTCACGATGTTCTAGTTTTTTTAGCTGTATATTTTAGTCTCCTGAACGTCATCGCCTTGTTTCCCTATGTGACAGGGCTCCCCAGGGCCTCCTGGTGAGAATGGACCACCCGGCCCCCCAGGAAAGAGGGTGAGACCACCTTCAGCGTTAGATGTCCTGGTGCTGCCTCTGATGAGCTCTTCTATGAGCTGCAGAGGAGCAGATAAAATCTATTTCCATCTTTATTCAGCTTGTTCCTTTAAATATCACCGAATTAAAAGATCAAAAATAATTTTCATGAACAGTTTATAGATAAATGTCACAGTTCAAACACATTAAACATTTGATAATTATTATTTCTTTGTGTTTTTCATGCCAGGGTCCTGCTGGGACAAGAGGACCAGAGGGACGAGAAGGAGAGAAAGGAACCAAGGTGGGTCATCAGCTGTTCAGTCTACTTCAGATGTAATCATGAGGTCAACTGATTTAAAACTACGAAGGTTCTAACATGATTCCTGTCTGACATTCTGAGCGCGGCCGTTTCCAGTCCAGGTGATCCCTAAATATTTGCTTCCCAAACTCAGCAGCAGCTCCACAGATTTCCTCTGGGCTGGAGACAAGGTGGACGATTCTGACCTTGATTAGATCTCTGTTCCTCATGACGCCACAGAGGAAGACGACGAGCTTCATCACGAATTATATTTTACTTCTACCCACACAGAGCTGGAGGAAGATGACCTTGTACCAGATAGCTGATGATGATATTCACACGGGATCCGATTGTTTCAGCCCTAATCAAAACTAAAACAGTCGGCGTAAATATCAATAAACGCCACATTTATTCTAAAGATGCTTCAACATGGAGACACTGAAAACTCGCTGCTGGACCCAGAGTTACATTATAAGAGCTCTAACTCTGTTCTCACGCCATGTTTCTTTCTCTGATGTCCCTCATGAAACATCTCATCTCTAGGTCACAGTGTTCAGGAAGCCGCAGAGCCTCACTTTTCCATCTATGGAATAATTATTGTCCTTCACAGGGAGATTCAGGCGCCGTCGGTCCCCCCGGTAAGACTGGCCCCGTTGGCCCCCAGGGTCAACCAGGGAAACCAGGAACAGAAGGCCTCCGAGGTCTCCCAGGATCAGTGGTAAGTTGGGTTTTCTGTTTTAATTATTGTGTTTGAAAACCCAGCAGCTACTCAACATTTGTTGGAGGATTCGCCTGAATGTGTTTGTTTCAGGGGGAGCAAGGAGCTCCAGGATCTGCTGGACAGAAAGGACCACCTGGACCTTTGGTAAGGCACCACTTCCTGCTCTTCTATTCACTGAACCTCAGCTGTAGTGCAGATGTCCTCTGGTGTCGTCTCCAACCATTTCTCCTTAGGTTATTTTTCATTTCTTTCGTTACATTCTGTCATCCTTCTCTTATCTTCTTGTCCATCGGTTCCTCCTGCAGGGACCTCCTGGTTTGCCTGGTCTGCGTGGAGATCCTGGCGCAAAGGGAGAGAAGGGACACCAAGGTCTTATTGGTCTGATTGGAGCTCCAGGAGAGCAGGGAGAGAAGGGAGACAGAGGTTTGCCTGGGCCTCAGGGATCATTTGGACCCAAAGGAGAGCCTGTAAGTTTAATATCTCCACACATTGCTGCTTATCTGAAAATAAATTAGAAACCGTGAATAATTTGAGCCCCATCCTGTGCTTTATGACAGGGTATGGGTGGAGGCACCGGACCGATCGGCCCTGCAGGTCCTCCTGGTCTTCCTGTAAGTTCTACAAGAACCCGATCCTACAAATAGCTCATCTTTATATTCGCCTAATTTAGATTCTGTCATTTTAATTAAACTGAAGCTTTGTGTCATTTTCAGGGCCCACAAGGTGTCAAAGGAGCAAAGGGTGCAACAGTAGGTTAAACGTATTTCCAAAAGGATTTTTCTAAACAATAAATGTGAATGCAAAGAGCACATGTCTGATTCTGACATCCTTCAGGGAGGATCTGGTCCAAAAGGAGAAAAGGGTGTACAAGGACCTGCTGGACCTCCTGTAAGTAGAACATCCTGTTTGGTTTTAAACCTCCAGACGATTTTCCAGTATAATATAAATATCTGGTCACTGGTCAGTCATAAAGCGTAAACTTGCATCCCAGGGTCCACCGGGCGAGGTCATTCAGCCGATTCCCATCCAGAGGAGTCCCAAGTCCAAACGCTCCATTGATGCCAGCCAGATGCTGCCCGAGTTGGACCCTGACAGGCCTGCATCCGACGCCGCCGGCACAGAGTTCCTGGTGGGCAGCGAGGGCATGGAGGAGATCTTCGGCTCTCTGAACTCACTACGACAGGAGATCGAGACCATGCGTTTCCCTCTGGGCACCCAGGACAGCCCGGCTCGCACCTGCCAGGACCTCCACCTCAGCCAGCCGGACCTCAAGGATGGTACAGAACCAAGTCCAAATATTTACCTGCCACCTAATTATCCAACAAAGCTGTTTTTTACTCAAAATAACCAATTAATCAACTACATTTAAACACTGAAGACTGAATCTGATATAAAGTTAAAAACTGTTTTTAATCTGAAGTTTTACGTATTTTTCTTTAATTTTCTGTGCCTCTGCAGGAGAATACTGGATCGACCCCAACCAGGGCTGCTCCAGAGACTCCTTCAAGGTCTTCTGTAACTTTACTAATGGAGAGACGTGTCTGCACCCCAGGAAAGGCGTCGACACGGTCAGTTCGGAGAACCACAAACACTACGAAATACTTTCAATCCAAGTCTCAAATCTCACAGGTTCAAAATGTCAGTAATCAGAACATAAATCCTGGAGAAAACATCGAGGAGGAAGTTTAAACCCGTCATCATCTAAGTGTAATTCCTTCAGATAGTCGTAACATTTAAATAAACATTCGGATATTCATTAAAATGTAGTTTTAATGAAAGGTTTTTCTAACTGGGTGTGAATCTGACCAGTTTGTTCTACGTCCTCCATGAAAAACTCAGACTTCATTTAACTAATGTTCTGCTGACCTTTCTGACGGCAGGTGAAGATGAGCTCCTGGAACAATGAGACTCCCGGGTCGTGGTACAGCCAGTTTGCCACAGGCAGTAAGGTTAGTAACCATCGGACCTAAGGACCGTTTAACGTTTCATTCACCGTCTCAACATGACTCCAGTAAGTTTCAACATTTCTCTCCTTACCTCCTCAGTTCTCCTACATGGACTCTAACGGCGAGCCCGTGGGTGTGGTCCAGCTGGGCTTCTTGCGTCTCCTGAGCGTCCAGGCCCGTCAGAACCTAACATACCACTGCCACCGCTCAGTGGCCTGGGCCGACCGAAGTGCCAAGAACAACCACAAGAGAGCGCTGCACTTCAGAGGTGCAAATGACGAAGAGCTGAGCTACGAGACCAACCCTTACATCAAAGCGTTGATCGACGGCTGCTCTGTGAGTCCACCGCAGATTTTAGTCTTCTGGGTTCTCCATGAAACCGATAAGCTGTCCACATGTTCTGCTAACATGTTCTGGGAGATCTGATTAATTCCGAGAGAACTGATCCAAGTTCGGGTTCACAGCTGGCATAAGGAAGCACCTCCACTTACCTGCCTTTAAACATGTGGCTCATGTCACACAGTCTGAGGTTTTTCTCTAAAACCTCAGACTGGGGATCTCTGTCTCTAGCGGTGATCAGCTGGGAAGCAGGGTACACTCTGGATAGGTCGCCGGTCCACAACAGGGCAACGCAGAGAGAGAACAAAGAACATGTTCTAACACTCCTTTCCAAGGTCAATTAAAACTAACATGAAAACTGTTTAGGATGTGTGAGGAAGCTGGAGTACCTGGAGAGAACCCACTCATGGCTGGGGAGAACATGCAAACTCCATGCAGAAAAACCCAGGCCGGGATCCGAACCCAGAACCTTGCTGCAAGGCAACAGTGCTAACAACTCCACTGCTGTTCAGCTGGCTGAAAGACCACTCCTACATATTTCCTCCTACTTAAAATAAAGACAGATTTGGTTCTTAGCATTTAATTCCAGATGAGAAAAAGTGACAGCTTGGATTAAATGAGCGCCACCCTGTAAAGATAAAACAGTCTGTAAGAAGACTGGAGACTCATTACTAACCTGTTTAACCAGCTGGGATCATCTTGCATGAATGACTTGCTTGTTGAATGTAACACGGCTCAACTCTGCTGTTAGTGTGGCGTCTCATCAGGTCAGACGGTCCTTCATTGTGGTCCAGGATGAATTTTTCTCATTGGGCCTAACGTGTTCAGAGAAGCATTATTCTCTCCTAGCTGGATCATGTTTAACTCGTGTATAACTGAGATAATGTCACTAAAGTGTGACGTCTTCTTCTTCTACAGTACCGGAAAGGCTTTGACAGGACCGTCCTGGAGATCAACACACCACAGTTGGAACATCTCCCTCTGCTGGACATCAAGGTGACAGACTTTGGGGAGAGCAACCAGCAGTTTGGCTTTGAAGTGGGACCTGTCTGTTTCCAGGGCTAAACACACCAACACACACTACGCAGAAAACATGCAAACACTCACATACACACAAGCACTTAAACATGAACACGGGATCAACATACATGACCAGTAATTTGTAAATTAACTTGTAAATGATATTAAAGACATAAACCCACACACACATTCTCACGTATGCGCCTCGGGAAACAGTTTCCTAGGCGGCTAATGGACTTAAAAACAAGAGAAGTGAAATAAAAACTTGTGAAGAGGAGAACGTCTGGGAGCGAGACGCCATAGAAGGAGGAAAAAACCAGGAGAGAACATTCCTTGGAATAAAACATTATTTTTCTGAGCAGCAGAAGGATCCGGCCTCAGATAGAAGACGGAAACAGCAGCATGAGGCCTGAAGCTCCTCGTCTCCAGTCCCCCATCTCACTCCTCTGTCCTTCCCACTGACACCTTTCTCCACCCAGATCTCCTGCTCCCCCCCACCTGTTTCTCACAAGAGTCCCATGCAAACAGCGTCTCCATCTCTTTATTTCCAGGGTTGATGCGACGGCAGCATGATTAACCATCACTGTGATCCCGTCTTCCTACTCAGCAACAGATTATTGGCTTTAAATTCTTTTGCTTTTAGATAAAAACTTGAATAAACGTCATTTTTCACATTTTACCTCATGAACAAAATTTGAATTCAGTCTAAATAGTAGAAACAAAACCCAGACCTGAACCAGAACCTGGTCCACATCAACGTTTAGTTGTTGCACATCTGAGCTATGGGTAATGATTGGGTGATATCTTGTTGCTACTCGCATGTGAACCATGTTGCTGGGATGTAACCTCATGACCTTTCATGTCAGAACGAACCAAAGAACTGTCGCCAGTTTCCACCCAGATGTAAACGGGTCCGACCCCAGGATCTCATTAGGATCACAGATCATTTTCATCCTGAGCTTCCACAAAGGGGATTTTCTGCTGCCGTCATCGACACGCCGAGGTTTAACCCTTTACTGTCCAGCATGTGATTCCCAGCTCAAAATGATCATTAAAATCTTTCTCAAGGTGCTTTTTAAACTCAGCATTTTGGTTTGTTTGTTTCTGTTGAACAAACTGCTGCTGCTGATGCCTACGTCAGTGAAGTTAAAGCCATTTTTATAAGCTGTGCTGTTGTACGTGACTGTTACTGGTGCCTTTTAAAGAAACAACCCGATAAATCCTTACTGAGGAGAGCGGAGCGGTCACAGCTTACATGTGCAGTCATTTTTCTGGGTACTTAAACGCTCCCTTCTTGTTTCCTGACATTTGTAGGGATGATTTACTGAATTAAACTGTGTGGAACGGTGCTAATTATACAAAAATCCTCCATTTTTAGTCTCTTTTCTATTTCACAAATGTTTTAGGAGGGAAATGTGCATTACAGTACATTTGTACAGAAATAGCAATATTTTATTGTATTTATTTAAAACAGACAGGGTGCTTTGAGAATGAAATAAGAACTGACTTTTATTTCAGGCAGATGTGTGTTTCAGTTGTATTTATTGTAAAGCAGCTCAACTGAAGCGACTGACTTGCATGTTTTAAACGGAGTCAGCTGGAGCTGCGATGCTTCTGTCCACATCAGCAAACATCTTCTGTCCAACCAAAGAATCTGTGGCCGTGTCTCACTGTAAGACCCCTTTTCTCATGTTTTTATCAGCTGTACTGTGCCTTTAAATGTTGCTTCCACTATACTGATTAAATGGTGACTCTCCAGTTCTGCCACATCCCTGTTTCCTTGCTAGCAATAACGTTTACAGAGTCCATTCCTGCAGTTACCGGGACCGAGGTTCTGACTGTATAAAAACACAAAAACTTTTATTTTGGGTGTGAGAGGAAGGGGGTGAGTGGGAGTGGGTAACATCTGTCAGCCAAGATGGAGTAAAAGTACTTCCTAAAATTATGGGGTGAGTTCTGACTGGAGTTCTGGTTCTGTTTGTTTGTTTGTTATTTTTTAAATCTAGCAGTAAAGCGAGGAGAGAAAACTTAAACCAAAGCGATCTGTCCTTCTCCTTTGAGAACGACCTCAACTATTTGCTTTCATTGTGTTGAAGACATTTCAACTTAAAAATATGGTGCTGAAAAGTTTTATTTTATAATGTCTGTAAGTAATTTTTTAAAAGTTTGTTTGGGTAATATATAATCTTTTTAAAAGGAGATGTTCGACTCTTGGTTTTTCTTTCAACTCACGCTGCCTTTGCTGCAAATGACCACCAGGCGTCGCTGTTTTAACTCATTATGAGTTTAACGAGTTTTAGTTTTTCTTGATGGCCTTGACCTGCTTATAGAAACTGGGATCCACCCAGGTTTCATCATCACTATCTCAGCAGAGCAGATGAGTTAACTCTTCCTCATTAGATGGACACATTTTCCCCAGTCAACACAGATGTCATTCATGCAGACCAAACTTCACTGTTTTATCTGAAATAGCCAAACAGAAATCATCTATTCCCAACTACTAGAAGCTACCTAGATCAGTAGGAACTCACTGAAGCATCTGTTGACACTCAGAGACAAACCTTTAATCAGCAACCAGTCTGCAGGCCTTAGGTGCCACGTCTGGTTCTTTACCAGCCTGGATGGAGGAGGTCCAAGGCAGGTCAGAGTATCAATACTGGGTATTTATTATTTTATTTTAGTTTACATTTACAGTATTTACCGTAATATTTACAGTATTTCAGTTTTTAGCCACAGTTGGAAATAAAGGGAATCAGTAAACTTAGCATAAAATCTATTCTGATTCTGACCCAGTTCTTTGCGAGAAGGAAATTTTGACCCGTAGAAAGATAACAGATGGGGCAGGCATGAAAGCCATGAAATACGCTACAGTGACGAGCAATGGTCCACTGATCTGCACTCAGTGCTGGATTTTGTTGTCCATTGTGTAGTGATTTGTTGGAAGAGCTCATATACTTGTGTTGTTTGAAGACTTTGCTTTTGGTTCATATTTTAAATATTTTGGCACGGTGACCACGAGTATCCCTGTTTAGGTCTGTGTGTTAATTTTAAAAATGTGGAGTTTGAGTTGACTGCTGCATGAAGGCAATCAAGAAAAACTACTGGTTTTAAAACAGGGAGGAATTAATCGTTCTTTGGATTTCCCTTACAGATATTTAATGTTTAAAGTGGTCTTCAGTAACTTACAGAGTTTCTAAACTTTAAAAATTCTTCACGGCAACAGATTTATTTTATGTTGGGAATTTATTTTTGAATCTATGAAAACTATCAATAATTCATTTTGCACCAACGAGGTGATCCCAAAACTTATGTTACATGAAATGTAAACATAAAATAGATAAATAACTGAAGAACGATGCTTCCTAATGTCTTCTTCTTTAATGACCCAGAATGCTGCTATGGTCAGAACCAAGAGCAGAAAACGACCACCAGATCAGAACAATTTAAAATATGATGAGAATTTCTGATTGGTTCAAGGTACAATATAAAGAAAGGCATAAATTAAAGCTTTTGCACGTTTTTTTTGTGTTTTAATTAGTGTTTTTAGTACATTTTTCCACTTTTTTTACGCCATTGTTGAAGTTTAAACTGATTCCCTTTAATGGGCCTAAACTAAATGATTGGCAGAAGATATGCTCTGCTGACCCATGTTATATTTTTGGTAATTTAGTTTAAAAAGATGACATTTCTAAAGTGATTTCTATAGATTTTCGTTATGGTTCACTTATTTATATGTTTTCAAGAAGTTTCCACCAAGTTAAAGCTGCACATTACCTTTCCTGCGCGGTGGATCAGCGCCATCTTGTGGACAGTCAGAGCTTCTGCTTCTCTGGGTTTCTCTTCAGTTTGTTGGAGCTGTTTAGAAGTATAAAAACAACATTCAGTAAATTATTTACAGACACATCATGGACACAAAATGCAACCATTAAACCTTCATCATAATAATAATCACCTGTTTAGGTTCCATGATAAGAAAGAAATGCAGATAAAATGCAAAGTTGTTTCTGAGGGAGCAAAACTGTTTCGTAACCTTTGAGATTCTAGATTTTATTTCCAAATCCTTAAATTTTAGAGTGAGAACCAGCTGCAGCTAACCTGCAGCTTGTTGTATTTAAAAGCAACACATTCAATTTTGAAAAGCAGTTTTGAATGTTTCAGCGAGCAGAACAGTTCGACGGCTCACCTGCAACATCTGAAGATGAAGAGATCACCGCTTCAACCGATGGAAGAACTCATCAAACCTGAGAGAGGAAAGAAACTGGAGAATGGAGGTTAACAAGGTCCAGTTAGTATTAACATCGGAGGAATGAATGATGGATATATGTCTGAAGTGGCAGGTTTGAATCCCAGCTGTGTTCAAAGAAAGGAAGTTAAAGAAGGAAAAGTTCGTTTACCATCAAGTTTTAAATAACATCTTTAATGAAAAATGCTTTTCAACATGGCATTCAGGTGTTTATTGGTACAAAAATTAGCTTCATAATTACAAATACTGTCCATCACAATCATATTTAAATAATTACTACAAGTAAATGATGTTAATCAGCCCCTTTATTTGGAGGAAACTGGCTTCTTGTTGAGGTTCATCTGCAGATTGTTGCTTTTTTTACCCGATGAAAAGCCCACCTAAAAAAGAAAAACACAAACTTTACGTCCCGTCTATTCGATGTGAGATGTTCTGATTGATTTTACACCCAGTGAAGAAGTGAGCCACACCAACCTGTGACTTCAATGCTGGCGCCTGTGACGTAGCGAGAGTCATCTGAAGCCAGAAAGGCACAAACATCGGCGACCTCTAGAGGACAAACCAAGTCACAACAGAGTCTGTCTCCATTTGTCACAATTCAACACGTAGTTAGGGTTAAAGTAAAGCATGCAGGAAGAAATCAGTGTGATTAGAATAAAGCCTGATGTGGTGATTAAAAACAAACTAAGAAATCTGTTCAGTGATGCGACGCGTCCGAACTGACCTGCAGGTTCACCCATTCTCCCCAGAGGAACCAGCGACTTCATCTGAAACACAAATAATAGTTTCATAAACTGCCAAGTTTTAAACATGTTTTACTGCAATTTAAATGTAACTAAATATGAATAAATTAAACCTGAAAACAGACCCTACAGAGGTCAGATGTGTGATAAGTCTTTAACATGTAGATATATATATAATGCGACTATTGACATGAAATTCATATCAGAAGTCCACAGCAACTCAGATAATCAATTTATGCAAATAAATCAACACTTTTTTGAATTAATTATGTGCAATAAAGTGTAATAACACAGGGAATAAGTGTTGTTACACATGTAGAAAACAAGGTCCAATAATGCAGAAAGCAGCTGACCTCTGTCAGTATTTAGAAAGCAGCCCGGCCCGTATCACTGCCAGGTATTAGCAGCTGGTTTAGTCCTCAATGATGACCTATAAAGAGGTTCCTCATTACAAAGCTATCACACACCAAAAACATTGCATGATGGGTAAAAGCAAAGAGCTTTCTCAGGATCTATTACTGACTGCATTGGTTACAGAACTTCTGAATGTTCCGGTTAGAAGAGCTGGGGACATGATCCAGAAGTGGAGAGAACATCTTTTTACCATAAACTGGAAACAGCCAGACAGAGGAGTCAGACGAATTATCTGGAGTTATCCAAGAGTCAAGGATCACTCGTAGAGATCTTCAGGAAGACCCGGACTTACAGGTTTCAGATGAAATCATTAAGTAACACACTCAACCACAAGGACCTCTATGAACACTCACTGTGCAAGACTCCACTGCTGAAGAAAAAGCATGAGCACGATTCTGACAGCAGGAGCCTTCTCCAGAAACCAGGGTTCTGTACAGGGTCATTATTTACCCCTCTGTTTACCTATTGAATACATTTGAATAAAAGCTAATGAATTTACCCCAGAAAAAGGTTCTGGTAGGAAGGAAGGCACTTCTTTGATTTACCAGGAGCTTTTGGATAGAGTTTTATGGAAGAAGAGACAGAACGTTTTGAATCAGTTGAATTGTTACAGCTTTACAATTCAGTCAGATCAGTTTAAACTCATCAGCAGCTCATATTTTCAGTTTGTTATAGATGTTAAATCCTTTATGTTATGGGTTGAAGGTGGGAACATCATGATATGGGCCTGTTTCTCAGCTCATGGCACTGGAGGACTTCATGCAATTAAAGGAGGGATGAATGGAGACATTCATGATACAAACCTGATGATGAAACAAGGTTGGATTTTTCTGGAAACAATGATCCCAAACCTGTTGATTGGATCCACAGAAAGAAGATAAAGCTACTGGAACGCCCAGTCGATCATCTGAGATGAATCCAAATGAAAACTTGGAACGGGAGATCAGAACGACTGGAAGAGGTTTCAAAAACCAAAACGTTTGAAGCAAACTGCTTTCAAGATTCAGAAATTCAGGCTTTGAAGGCCTAGAGAGGATGTACTACTGATACATTTCAGTAAGTCCGATATTTATCCGCAGCGTAATTCCGTTTTATTAAACATAATTTAATTTACAGACTAATTTCAGCTGATTTCGTTATATGTGTGAATTATTTGGGTTGTTGCTGATATCTGGTGTGAACCTCATGTCAATAAGATCGGAAATATATAATATTTACGGAGAAAAACTTTGACATGTTTCATTTGCATCATTTCTGCAGTAACTACAAAATAAAACAATAAATAGTGTTTAGGTAGTACATCTCATGTTGGATTTCTTTCTTAATATTTCAAACGGCATCATGTTATTAAATCATTTATTGACTGTAAAGATTTTTGGTAAATGATTAATAATATTTTTTCTCCTGTCTGGTAAAGTTCTACCATGTCTAGAGGTGTCTGAGGTCTACCTTGACCAGAACCTTCTCTGGTACTTTATCCGTCATCGGGGTGGATATGAACCCAGGCAGCACGCAGTTACAGCGAATCCCAAACCTGGACCCAGATAAAAACAGCTCAGTGTGTTCCTGTGTTCTGATCCTATTGCTTCTGCAGCATCGGTTTCCTCTGACCTGCTGAGCTCCTTAGCAGCGGTTCTGGTTAAACCTTCAACCCCAGCTTTAGATGCAGCGTAATTCCCCTGGCCGAGGTTTCCCACCTGCAAACATCAGGAAATCTGGTCTTAAATTGAAACTTTAGGAAGATCAGAGGTCAGATTTTCTGTCTAGTTTTGACCTGTTTTATTTGGTTTCCAGACACACGTCCTGCTGGTGTCTCACCTTTCCTACGATGCTGCCCAGAGTAATGATGGATCCTTTAGGAGCTCCACAGGCCACCAGAGCCTGAGCCACAGCCTGAGTGACCAGGAAAGAACCCTGAATAGAAAAGAGACAAAAGTCTATTTCTCCTGATCACTTGAATTCAGTATAAATAAACTAATCCATAAATATTAAAGGTCTTTGCAGGTGTTTCATCTCATTTTTATTTTGTTTAAATGAAAATTACAGATATCTGGATGACTGCGGGCAAACATCCGTGGAAAACAAACCCTCCTTCACCGTCTTGTTTTAAAAATCATCCAAACATGTTTATGTGTTCAAGCTTCTTTAGTGTTTAGAATCTGCTACCTTCAGGTTGACCTGGATGACTCTGTCGAACTGGTCCTCCTCCATGTTGAGCAGGAAGTCGTCCTGCGTGATGCCTGCAGCGTTCACACACACTGAGGGAGGCTGGAAGTAATGAGTCTGCAGAGGGAGAGATGGATGACTGAAGGAAAGAGAGGAAAACGTGGAAACATTCCCTGCAGGATCCCAGGACCCAGCACTACGAAGCAGGATCAACACATCCAGGTTTTGTTTGAGAGATCTGGCTTAATTAACCCCAACTCTGAGGACTCGGACTTGAGTGGTCCTACGAAGCTCATTATCAGGTCAGCGAGTCAATCCAGGGTCACTGACTCTAGTTTGGGCTATAAAACATTCCCATGGACGCCATTTTCTCTGCCCAGTCTCTTTTTCTTATTGTTGATTCATGAACTCTGACCTTATCTGATGCAGGTGAGGCCTGCAGAGCTTTAGATGTTATTCTGGGTTTCCTTTGTGACCTCCTGCATGTGTTTTCAATGCGTTCTTGGGGTAATTTTGGTAGGCCAGCGCCACCCAGGAAGGTTTACCACTGTTCCATGTTTTCCCCAGTGGCAGATTTTTAAAAATGTCTTTGAACACCTTTCTGATAGATGACTTAGTTTTTCATTTGTTCTTCAGATGGGGGCATGATGTGCTGCTTCTTGCCTACTTCATGTTGTCAGACAGGTTTATCTAAATCTGACAAGAAGGAGCAGGCCTGGATGTGGCCTGGAAAATCAAAGTCGGACTCAGTTTTCCAAATAAAAGGTAATTCATAATCTATTAAGAGCAGCAATTACTATTCACATAGGCCCAGGTTGGTTTGGAAACCTATTTTCATTAATAAATGAAATCATTGTTTGTATTTACTCAGATTATCTTTGTTAAAATTTGCTTGATGCACCGAAAGATTTAAATGTAACAAATCAGCAAAAACAGAACAGAGGGCAAAACAAACAGCAATGTTCATACAGATCAGCTGAGACAAAGATTTTCTGCTGAACGTAAGTAATAACGGTTTAACTCGGTGAGGAGAAACGTTCAGGCTCTGCCATCTTGTTCATTTTATCAGGTTATTGATTGGTTGAGAGGCGGTGCTTTCATCTTCTGCTCTGGAGCAGGTTAGGTTTTCAGCAGAAGTTACCACGGTAACAGACCCAAGAAGTGAAGCGGCTTAATAACACAGAGAATCTCAAACTGAATGTGAAGAAGTAGAAGAAACAAGCCACTGATCCCACTTCATACTGCAGCTGTTCTTCACCTGAATACTGGTCACCAGCTTCTTCACGCTCTCCTTTGACGACACGTCCACCGCAGCCGCCATGTGATTCTGACCTCTGAGGTCACTCTGCAGACTTCCCACCGTCTCATTGGCTGAATCCTCGCTGAGGTCAGCGACCACCACCGAGGCGCCTTCAGAGGCCAAGCGCTGAGACACGGCGCGTCCGATCCCGCTGCCTCCACCTGGGAACAGAGGAGCAGAAAGTCAGGGAGGAAAGTGAGACAAACGGAAGGATATAAAACAGAATCATTCACATTTATGTCATTTTTCTACAGTTTTGTACATCAGTTTTACACAGAGTTTTATTTATTTAACTCAGACCTGCTTTTATTTCTGAATCTGTTTGCAGCATCAGATTCCTTCACTTTTCCCACTCACTGATCCATAATCTTTCTTTACAGATTCATTTGGTTTTTCTTTTTCAGACACACAATAAACTGTTATAATTCAAGTGCCCTTTGAAATATTAAAGTTTTCTAATCCAGATATTTTTCACAGCAGGAGATCCAACAAGAGTCTAAGAGACTAACTAAATGTCTGCATTTTCTGCAAACTAGAAGAGAAACATAAAGATACAAAGGACACAAAATGATGCTTAATTTACTTCAGCGCTGATAAATTGACTTTATTAATTAGACAACTGATTTATTTGTACAAAAACAAGCAATCAGTGCCTAAATGCATTAAAATATCTACAGATTTCCAACCTCAAATTGTAAAGAACAGCTTAAAGTTGATCTACTTCAAAAGAACATCTATGGACAGCCAATGCGATGCAACTTTTGAAAAATAAAATAATAATCAAATGAAATTGTTACCTGTTAAATAAAACCACAGGAGGTTTCTAATGGGTTTCTAGTGAGGAGGAAATGTCTGAGTTTTCCAAACTTTCATCGGGTGAGTTCGAAGCTCACGTTTCGTTTTAGCAAATGATAAAATGCCAAAATAAGCGCAACATTTGAAAAATAAACGTAAAATAACCCTGAATATGTTTAACTATCTAGTATAAGGGCTGAATTGTTGAGTGTATACTAACCAGTGACCAGGGTCAACCTTGATATGAGTCTTACGGTGGCCGCCATGACAGTTTTCTGTTGCTGTAATCTTCTGTTTGTCCGCTAGAGGGCAACCACTGCTTCTCTATCAGGTTTTTGATTACTTTATTGAATATTTGATTATTTATTGATTAGTAATTGTGCATTTTAGTAAAAGTTGATATCCTAGTAAGCAACTATATTAAATGTAAGCTGGAATTCACTTTCATATCCGGAAGGTTGTTTAAAATCTCTCTTATTGATGCTTATGCTGTGTTTAGATTTGCTTATTAAAACTACTTTAATGGTATCTGTGCTGCTCTTCTTTGTCCTTGCAAATAAAAAAACTCAAGTTCCAGAACTCAAAGAATAATGAAAGCACACTGCAGTTTAAATGTAAAGATTAAGTAATTCGTAATGGTTGAGTCACATTGTCCCATTTGTCCGCTAGATGGCGTGAAAGCTGCCTGAATGTGGGTTTATCTAACTAAAAAATGTAGTTGACCTTCTTTATCAGACAAAAAAAGAGCTGAATCGCATCTTAGAATAAAATACAAAAGTAAAATGTCATCTTTTTACTGAATTTGAATTTATTTTCTCTTAAAAAAACATGCAGACAGTGAAAGGATTATTTATGTTCAGATTAAACAGGCATTCAGGTTTCTGACATCTAGTTTTCTATCTTGCAACAGGAACCAAAATAAAAATCAGACCATAAAGGAAAACCAAACTCAGAGGTTTTGCTAATGTAAAATATGTACCGTTATTCTGAATGTGCATATTTCATCAGACTAAACCGCTTCAATAAAACCCATATTTGTTCTAACTTGGACACTACTTCAATCTGAAACCAAATAAAACCAAAAAGCAATTTTTGTGTTACTGCCAACATAAATAAATCTTTACATGAAAACCTTCCATCTTCCAGTAAACAAGGTCACACTTTTAGACGCAAGACATTTTTTTAAAAGACCAAAGCTTTTTCTTTAAACCTTTCAAGATCAAATTAATGTTTGTATCGGAAATGTTTTATAAGTGAAGGAATAAAAAAGGATCCAGAAGTAATTTGGGGACAGGTGAGTGGACAAGACACGTCCTCACAATTTATTAGCAGATTGGTCACGAAGAATAAAAAAGCAACATGTTTACAGGGAACTTGTAATACATGGAGAAAACAAACACGCAGCCAACCTGGGAACAGAAATACTGAAACTATGACACGTTTCTGTACAGCGACTAACAGGAGGACACACAGAGATGCTGTCAGGCTGTCGGCTCCTCTGGATTACATGCGGTCTGTTTTCTACTGAACCAAGGTGCTTCTGGGAGCAGAGCCGTGCAGCGTCTGCTTCAAAACTAGGAGGAACTTCACAAGGATGCATTCGTGGCGCTGGATCTCACACACACACACACACACACATATATATGATACATTCACTCAAACTAATTTGACTCCCTTATCACTCAAAACAAAACCTCTGTACAGCCAGTTCAATCATTTCCCAGAATGAGGGAATAAATAAGCTCCATAAAAGGCTTCTTTATAAAAGAAAATAGATATTTATACAACTGTACCTGTGATCTATACAGCATAAAGACAGGGAGCACGGAAAGAAGGGAAAAAATCCAGAACACACACAGATTCTGGCTCTAGCACCCTTATCCCTCCAACATATGCATCAGTCTTTATTAGCAGGAGATGGAGCTTCCAGTCGCTCCGCCCGAAAACAGCAGGACGCTCCAATCGTCCTCCTCTTCCTCATATTCATCTGCTGCGATGTGTTCAGGGCTGCTGGGTCGAACCGGGCGCAGGGAGAGCCCATCTCTCTCTGGACCAGGTGTGCCGTCTCATCCGATCTGTCCTCCACAACATTTCAGTCCGCTCAGGGGAGGAGAACACCAGGGCTCCTTCACGAGACCCTTTTCATTTGGGAGCAGTCCGACTGACTCGGATTCAGCCAGAATCTGACTCGCTTGTGTCGGAGGACGATGAAGAGGAGGACGATGAAGAGGAGTCTGAGGAGGAGCTGCTGGCGCTGAGACGTGACGGCTGGGCGTGGACGTCTGATGCAGGTTTATCATCTGGAGGAAAAACATTAATATCGAATGTGAACCGAGAAGAATTTGATTTGGTGAAATAGTTCAAAGGTCGTCCGGTTCTTAAATGTTCCCATTGTTACCCAACACACGGCGCCGGTTCAGAACCAGAACGGAGGACTTACTTTTGGTCTTCGACTGCTTCTTCCCAGAGTTGAGCTGACCGCTGACGTCCATCAGCCGTCTCTCCAGCTCCATCTGTTTCTCCATCGCCAGCTCCTCCCGGGTCTTACCAGCGCTGTTCTTTTTACTCGCGGCTGAGAAACATGAATCACAGGAAGATATTAGAGTCCCAATAATTACAAAACTGTAGTTGATTTTGTCCAGGATCAGTAGGAACTACCTGCGTTTTACTAATTAAAATGGAAACATAAAACATCTGATGAGAAACCAGGACCATGTCAAGAGCTCTACTCACCATACGGCTTACGAGGCTTCTTCCTCAGACACGTCATGACGTATCTCTCCAGCTCCCTCAGAGTCGACGGTTTCAGCGTCTCGAAGTCGATCTCGATCTCCTCGGGGTTCGTGTCTCTCAGCGACGGCTCTCTGGACTGGATGATGTAAACGACGCGGCCCAGCTTCTCGCCCGGCAGCTTGTTGATGTCCAGGCTCAGCTGGCGCTTCTCATCGTACGACATGGGCACCGTGTCCTCCTCTTCATCAGAGTCAAAATGACTGACTAGAGGGTCGTGCATCGGCTGGGTCACATTAATCATCATGTTGCCCTTTTTGGATCTGATGGAGCAGAGGGACAGATGGAGGTTTGTAAAAACAATGACGAGGCATTCAGTTTATACTCTGTCCAGTAGGTGGCAGTACTCACTTGCTCTTGTTGTTTCTCTTGCTTTGTGTCTTCTTAGCCGGCATGACAGGACAGCTGATCCCCTTGTTGCTCTTTGTTTTTGAAGACTTGGATATTTTGGGGGTCTTTGGCGGCTTCACAGCGAGGATCTCCTCCTCTATCCGCCGATGTTTCTCCATTTTCTTCTTCTTTTTCTTGTCCTTCTTTTCTTTCTTCTTCTTGGGTTTGACGATGGGACCCTGGGAGAGAGCCGTGAGCTGCTCATGTACAGCTTTCAGCTAAAAAAGGAAACAATAACTCATCAGCACCTGGAACAGCTTGGAGCCCAACCCTGATCAAAGGGTTTCTGTACGTAAATTTAAGACTAAATATAACTTGATAAGAAATTATATACAACGAGTTTAGTTTGATTCTACATTTAATTAAAAAATACTTTTTTGAAAAAAATAAATGCTGCCACATCCTCTGTAAATTTGTAAATTTGATTAAAATAAAGAAGTTTATGGGTGGAGCTGAAGCATGAAACAATTTACAAATTTATAATGTAAAATCTGGGGATATTTAATGACTAAGACCTAAACGTGATAAATTGATGATACATTTTAAAACGTTGAAGATGCTGCAGAAACGAACCTGCTCCTGCAGCTCTGCCAGCCGGTTCGCCCTCTCCTCCTCAGAGTCAGAGCTCAGGCTGCTGTCGCTCTCTTCGCTGTCGCTGCTGAACTCGCTCTCAGATGACGAAGATGAGGAGGAAGAGGAAGACGATGAGGAGGTGAGAGGTGCTGGAGGCTCATCGGGCATCTTAGCAAAGCAGAACTCAAACACGTCCTGGGAGACAGAATAAAAATGGCTCGTTTTCTCTCCATCTTTTCAAGACAAACATTTTTTGCTCCGGGCTTTCAGCGCCGTTTGGACTTCTAGCTCTCAGTGTTGAAATGAGGGAATTATGTCTTATGACAATGAGCCTTTTGGCTCTAAGTGGATCACATTCTGTTTTTGCTGCGAGACAAAATCTTCCTACAGGTAAAGGCAGATGTTAAACAAAGACCGTTTAAAATGAATGAACTTCCTGATGAACTCTGATTACCTGGAGTTTTCTGGCCATTGCGACCACATCGTGATCAGGGGGGTTGTACTTGTAGCAGTTGGAGAACATCAGTCGGACATCAGCAGAGAACAGCTGGGCGTCTCGGTACTCTCTGCTGTCCATCTTCCTCTGCAGAAATACAGACGGGTTTAAGTTGATTTCCTGTTTTAACCACTGATGAAGAATTTAAAACATCTGCTTATCGATGCAGCCGGCTGTGGGGGGGTTCCCTCTGTACCTTGATGGTGCTCAGGTCCATGGGCTGCTTGATGATGTCGTGGTAGTCATGGAGACCCAGCGACGTGGCATCGACGGGCTTGTAGAACGGCCAGGCGTACGCCGCGTGCTTCTTGGACAGCAGTTCTTTCAGGACGCCGCTGCAGTAGCGCAGCTGTGGGGTCAGCTTGCTGCGACGCACCGGCGTTGGCAGGATGGAGTCTGGCAGGTCTTTCTTTGGAGGTTTGATGGGCCGTCCGCTCACTCCTCTCCTGCTCCCTCCTGTTCCTTTGTTGCCCATCATCATTCCTCCGTGACCCATGTCCATGCTCATCACCATGCCCTGACCAAGGCCGAGTCCTTGGTTCATTACCAGACCGGAGCTGTGGTCCATCCCTAAAGAGGTCAGCAACAGTGGGGAGTCCAGCCCGCCTCCCATCCCCAGGCCGATCCCACTGACGCCCATGGTGCTCATGATGGGCATGGCCATCGTGGTTGGAGTGGTCGTGTCTGCTTTCCTCTTCACACCTTTTTTCTGTGGTGGAAGAGAAGATCACGACAGTGTGGGTCAGAGCTTCACCCTCGGACTCGAGTCGGTTTAGTGAAGCTTGTGACTACACACAGTAAACACACAAAGATAAAGCAAGCGTTACCTTTGCAGTGGGCTGTGTGGGGGGCATGCTCGTGATAGTGGGGATGCTGTGTTCAGGAGGAAAGGTAAGGCTCTTGGATAAAATAGTCTGAGGGGGGGTGGACAGAATGGAGTCTGGTGTTTCTGGAGTGGGAGGAGAGTACACAGACTGGGAGACAGCTGGAACTTGATGGGCTGTAGTCACTCCTCCTGGAACTGGAAGATAAAGGAAACCAGTTATTAGAGCCCATACAGACCTGTGAAGCCAGTATTTATTTAGGTATGCAGGCCATCCTCACCTGGATTGGTTCTGCCCTTTTTGGAAGATTTTGCAGATTTGTTTCGTGGTGGTGGAGGCGCCAGCTCGATCTCATCTTGGGGCATCTGAGCCACTTTCTGCAGGAAAGCTTTCTCCAGAGACTGAGCCATCAGCACGATGTCGTCTGTTGGCTGCAAACCAGGAAAAAAATGTCAAATGTGAAGCGATGTAGAAAAACTATGCAAAACCAGCTGATACGTTTCTAAAATGTCAGAACAGCCAAAATTATTAAACAATAAAACATATTAACAACAACAGAGGGTAACTCAGTATTCAGACATTTTGTTATTTCTGCATCATGTTCAGCACATAGAAAACATTTGGTTCTTATTTGTTTTATGAATGCAAGTCCTGTGAAGTACTTTGTGTAGTAGTAATTGTAAGTTTATAGTACCTGCCTTTCTAGGTGTGCGTTTTTAAAAGTTCAATCCAGAAATTGGGTGGAGGTGATGAATAACTAGACGTAAATAAATCTGTGCTAAATAATAGTACTTGTTACTTTAAATTAGGATTACATTGCTTTAACTGTATAAATGTTTTATCAGTTATTGTTTAATCAGAAATCTTTCTCCACATGTTCGTGTAGCTCCATAGTTTAAACATGAAACGTCACAGGAGACCTGCTGACCTTGTTGTAAATGTAGCAGTTTGTAAACATGGTGTTGAAGTCCTGCATGCACTCGCTGGCGCTGCGGTAGTAATTATTCTCCAGCCTCTTCTTGATGCTGCCCATGTCCATGGGATTCTTTATGATCTTGTGATAATCCTGGGAATAACAGAAAAATCAAGATTTCTAAATTGAAGCCTTCAAGTTTAAAAACTATATGGATTTGGGAACTTTTTGTTGCATATAGCAGTTAAATTACAGTTTTACTCACAGGCAGGCCGAGCTTGACTGCATCCACAGGTTCATGAAAGGGCCAGGCGAAGTGGTGCCTCCATAAAGACTTCAATACGACTTTCTGCAGGAACTGAAGTTGGTTCGTCACCCTCCCCTGTCTGCTGGGGTCTTTCACCAGGGGCTGTGGGGGTCCTGAAGGGGTCATCTGGCTGATCGGGGGCATCCCAGGACTCTCAAAGCCTTCGTAGAGCTGTGAGGGTTTTCGGATACGTTTTCCAGCTGCACCAATACTCTGATCCATTGTCACACCAGTAAAACCAGGGTCAAGCCCAGAATGAGTGCTGGAAAGAGGAACCAAGAGCCGGTGAAAAATAAAAATACCAGAAGCAAAAACAGAATCTCCAAACCAACCTTTAGTTAAATACTGTTATGTTGAGACATTATCGAACCACAGTATTAAATGTGAATCACATTCAACTGTTCTCCCTTATAGTATCCCGTGTGCTTTAAAACCCACACAGAAGTTCTGGTTGCTCCACTCCAACCGTCAGTGGTTGACAGTGCTAAATCAGCCAAGCAGCACTAAGCTAACAGTCATGACTGCCACTTCCTCATCTACACCCAGTTCCCCATCAATACCAGCTCCACCCCCTCACTTCTGTAAAGGCGTGGGTGGGGTTGTTCCTGTGCTACAGCAGTAGGTGTTCTACCATTACAATTTCACAACAATATACGCTAACACAGTACTTTCAGTGTTTATTGCCCTGTTTAGCAGTGAGCCGAGAAGTTGCTTCTAATAAATGTGATGTTCACCCCATTTCCTGATAAAACCCTTTCAAAACTTTCAGACTTCAGATGAACAAAGCCTTAAATAGTTGTTTAACTTAGAAATAGTAATGTGAGAACATCTGCAGAAACACCATGTAAAGTTTGCTACACTTACATTATCACTTCTACTGTATTTATCAAAACTGAAAATAAAAGCTGACCTCTACAGTCAGAAATCATGGATAGTGTCGGGTTTTCTCTCCCTCTTCACCACCTTGACTGAACCACATTTTCTGATGTCACTTCTTGTCTAATGACCTGTATTAATCTACTTTGCATTCGACTCCTGTGCAGTCGACACTTGGACTTCTTTAACTTTGATCATCTGCTGACTCGTATGTTCATGGTTTTATTACTTCATAGAAAACACAACAGGTTTTTTTTTCATCAACGAGGCATTTGTTTACATCCTGACCAAATCCGGGGCATAATTAAGATTCACCGGGGCACATCAGTTCTTGTTTGTCCCTTAAAAAAAAAAAACAATACAGGAGCTTCCAAAAACATCATCCATTTAGGGAAATATGCAGATCTCAAATAAACTTCTGGAAACTCATTTGACAGTTAGTGTACTTTATTAATAAAAAGGCAAAAGAATCATTTACACAAAAAGAATAGTTACTGAAAAAATGTTAAGCTGTTCAAAAACACTAAAAACTGTATTAAAAACAAAAATGAACGGGTTACAGAATAAAATGACAGTTTAAATAAGAATGGAGCTACTTGATATGAGACACTGAGCTCTGTAACCAGGCAACGGACAGAAACACGAACCAGCCAAAAGACCCAGGACCTATTTTGATCATTCTCACCACGCCTGGTACACTGAGGTTGAATGATTACACCACAGTTGGCATTATTTAGGTCAACCAGTACACTCCGGCACCATCAACACAACAATGCGACCACATGGCTACCACAACAAGCCGGCAAACCCTACAGATTGTTTAGATGTAGCAGCGCATCAGATGACAAATACAGTGCGAATCTGTTTAACCACGGATTACCCAGGCAGCATATGATACGTCAAATAAAGACGTATTCGGCAGCTCTTTTGCTTTAGGACATCATACATATGGCGCTTATTATTATAAGCTAATGCTAGCTATGCTAACACCAGCTGCTGAGCTGCGGGAGAGAGCGGCCAACGGCAGTGAAGACCCGAAGATGGCGCCGTTGTAGTCGCAGCTTAATTAACAAAAAAAAAAATTATTCCAGTATAGTTTAATGTATTTATATTCGTCTGAATTAACCAACTCATTCCGGTGCTTTGTCCAGTGTCCATCTTTCACCCCCGAGCGTTTAACAGTACACACGGGAAGCCAGTAAAGATATAAAAAGGGAGGAAAAAATCTGTTAAAATATTCCTTTTGGTGGTAAGATGAGAGTCAGTTCTACCGATAGATACCTGTCAAAGTGCGGGTTAACAGCCATATCCATCAGGATGGATCCGGATTCTGTTTTGGGAAACACTCAAAAGCAGGATCCGTCTCGGCTCGTCAGTTTCCTTCGCTGCCCGCCACGACGAAATCCCCGCGAACCGCTTCGTGGAAATGGCGACAATGTGACTACACCCGGTGCTTTATAGACCAACCATTTACCTCATTGGACAAACCTTCTCTTTGTTTCTCCGCCCACTTACTCCTTATTCGCTGCTCACGATGTCTGTCAGAATCGCCACATCCTCTGGCCGTTGGAGATCAGCAGAGACGTTTAAGGCCAACCTGTTCGCATGTTTGGCCTGCCCTTCAAATGTATTGCCCAACACGATTGGTCAAGCCCTTACTGTTTTGTGGATGTGTCGTCTGTGACTGGCTCAGGAACACTATTTTTCACAGAAGAGAGCCTCGGAGCCCTCCCTGTTCTTTATCATGTTGCATTACGTCAACGTGTCCATAACGACGACGGGGATTGGTTAAAACGACCGTAACGCGGGCTTGTAGTCTGAACATTAACAATCCTATTGGTTCGTCGGCTCAGTCACGAGTACCGCCTGAAGAGAGCCTCTCCCTCATGAACTCATCAGTTTCTTCTAGAACATGTAGGCGAGCGCCATCTTTGAGAAGTAGAACAATAAGTATTTTATGATAATACTCACTAGACATGCGGTTAATCATCAAGAAATATACACAAAACAACTCGTTTTATGTTTAACAACAGGATCAGTTCAGATATTCATTAAGCGGGATCGCATAAGTCAAGACTTTTGAAAACTGCCACAAAACAAGGCCTCCATGTGGCCTAGATACCTCAGAAGCACGGGTGTAAAGACAACCACAATTCGGATTCAGCTGATGATATTGCTTTTGGCCAAAGCAAGTCATTATCAAACTACAACAATTCTACCCTGACAAGGTCAGAACAGCAACAATCCACAGGGTGACAACCGTTTATCAGACTGGCCCAGCCTAAAGCAAATCCAACTAACCAGAACTAAATATTTAAACGACTAGCTCAGTGTTAATGTGTCAACAGAAGCAGAAACCTTGCATCTGAACCCAGATTTTCTGTGCCCAGCCATAGTTAAATTTTCAAATAGGGAAGGAAAAACAGCTTCGAACTTGGAAAGAAACGCGGTTTTACCACTGGAAAATAAATATTTCTCTTTCCAAACATCTAAACAGATTATATAAAAACAAATTTAAGGCACACAAGACATTACCTAACCATTCGCGCCCATCCCCCATACCAAGGTTACAGAGTCCCTACAATGTCACTTAAATAACCGACAGAAAGATCCCTTTCAATTCATCCAGTAATAAACATTACTACAGCTTTGATACTTTGTCAGGATTAACAACAAAACTAGCAGTCCGGGAAATTAAAGTTATATATAATCAAAAAATTCAAAAAGTATATTAAAAAGTCTTTAGTTAAAAGCAAACACATATGTGGACTGGTAAATCCCAAAAAAAGAGCAAAACCTTGCTTCCAACAATCTTCTTTGTCTTCCACTTGGATACTTTTTAACCAGCACATTTCCCCTCAAACATGTCCGCCTTCTTCCCTGAGTCCCCGGGCTGGGTGGGGGAGGGGAGTCATGTGATGAAACGATCCAGATCCTCACACTTCATCAAACCTGAACACGTGGCATTGCATCAAAACCGCAGAAACGTATCCACGGCCCGGTCTGGTCCACCAGACCATTTCTTCTACATCCATATCCCGCGGTATTTCGATAGTATTTTTATCAGATTTAAAAGGTAAAGTTGGCAAAACATCCGAACAATGAACGTACTTTTCCGTTGGACTTGGCTCGCTCTGATTGGTCAGGTTCGATCATGTGACAAGGACTATTTTCATGATTTCCGTTTTTCAGCTTTTGTTTCTCTCTAAATATAATAATACACCATCCAGTGTATCCAAGCTATTTAGACAGTATAGCCAATATTTATAGACGGTATAAAAATGTTAGGAATTAATTTTCCAGATTAATACAGCTGTTAAACTGTCTTTTGTAATATGTACCACTGCGCATGCGTTTATCCAGAGGAGGAAAACTGCAAGGGAATAATGACGAATAAGAGTGAGGTGGGATTCACCTTCAGGGCATTTGGGTTTATTTCACATTTAAAAAAGAATTGTGTAAATGTATTTATGTTTTAGTTCAATTAGTTAAGAACCTGATGCTTTTAATAAAATATTGCTGCCTATATTTCATTTTCTTTATGCAACAGGCTTCACAAATGAGATTGCATTCTTCAGTAATTGCTCTCAGAGGGTTGTCTATAGCTAAAAGAGATAATTACACCTTTTGTGAATAAATACTTCAGTAACAAGGGCCAAAAGGAAAGAAAAAAACAGGTAAGACAACAAATCACACATAGATCTACAGATTAATAGTACCTAAACGTGCTCTTGTTTGTGTATTATTTTATTTGATGTGTTGGCTAATTACACATGTATTTGCACAGTTTTGGGGAATAACAGGAAAATCTGAAACATTGACCCCATCCATCCATTCTTCCATCCACCCGTTCATGTTTTTGGCTTTTCATGGTCAGGTCTCAGAGGCAACAGGTCCAGGAGGACGTGTTTAGTATATATCATTTGCAACACTCTCCATGGGGGATTCTTGGATGTTCCAAGGCTGAAGGAAATTGTAGTACCTCCAGTGATTTCTGGTGAAAGCTCCCCGAAACATCTCCAGAGGGAAGTATCCAAGAGCTACCCTAATGACATGTCTATGCCTCATTAAGCAGCTCATTAAAATTGGCAGCTACATTAATTATTTATCCTGCTCACATTGTTTACAGAAATGTGTGAAGAATTAAAAAAAAAAATAAATAATCCATTGTTAATTATTAGTGAGAAGACCATTCTGGATGTTTTATTATGTACAGTTAAGCCCCAGATAATTCATAGTCCTGGAAGATTTAGATTTAAAATTATTTGTATTCAGTTATGAAGTTTGTTTCTGATGGAAAATGACTAAAAGATATTTCAAAAGATGATCAATCAAAAGTAAAACAAGGTCAGTTTTGGGTAAAAAATGGGATTTCAAAATTATTTACACCCTTTTCAGTCGTCAATGAAAAAATCTTTATCAGCATTACAACCATTAAACCCTTCTTCTTCTGCTCACCAGTTTTTTACACGTTTTACATATTTTGACCATTTGTTTTTGAGGTGGAATTCCCCTTTTTTCCATCACCCTAATGTTTTGGTCCTTCAACAGATTCTCTATTAGATTTAATCCAGGACTCTGGATCGGCAACTTTAATCTAACTACCAGTCAGAAGAAACATGTTGGCAAAATTGAAATACTTCATTAAAGGACTCAGGCCACGGATAGTAATATTTTTGGGCTTAACTGTAGTTATTATATCAAGGTTTTGTCTTCATTCCACATCCGTGTGGCCAAATTTCAATGCCAGGAGTGTCAGTGAACTGTATTATGTCTTTAAGGTAAATGTATTCTCTCCATACTCTAAGTCACGGAAAGGAAACTGTTTAGGTTTATTGTTGATTGCTGACTAAGTACAATCAGTTTGCTCCGGGCTTGTTATTCTAGGATATCTGAGTGGCTTATTCTGAAAGTGAAGTTAGTTGTTCCTGAGAAAATAAAAGTGGATTTTTTATGTTACACAGAAGAATTAATGAAGTAAAACTTTGAATATCTCAAATATTAGAGTTTTTCTACAAGGAAGGACTGCATACATGTACATGTATCACATTTCTACACAAGATAATTCATTCTGAAAATGCTTTGTGTACTTTCCTAATTTAAAAGTTTTATCTCACATGCAGATGACTTCTAAATCAATTTTTTATTGTGATTCTGACTTGTAAGAATATATTTTTTTTATAAATGATTGGTATTATAAATGCAATATTGGTTAAGAATTTGGTTTCCCACAAAGTTCCTGTATTTCACAGAGAGCGTGTGTATCAGTAACCGGCAGCTTGTTGGCGTACTGAGAAAGCAGCCATGCAGGCAGATGAAGGGAGGAGCTGCAGGATTACATCAGAAACTGCCTCCTCTGACTCATCAGTCTGACTCTCTCTCTGCTGCTCTCTTCTCTACACCACCAACTCTCTCTACCTCTCTGTGTTTTTCTCACCGTCTGGATGCATCATCACCAGATCACATGATGACAATCAGTCCAGAAAAGGTTGGCAGGGAAGCTTTCTCCTTCACAAAGCCTGAGTCATATGTTTACAAATCACAGTAAACTGACTCATTAAGGAATCCAGCATCATAGACTCTGTAATGCTGTTTACTTTATATTGGCTTTTGTCATAATCAGACCACAAGGAAATAGATATTTACATAGTTAATTTATGTAGTGGTTATCTAATATAGGACCTCTTCAGTGTTTTCAGTTTCTTTCATTACGGTTGTGCAAGTCTTCCCAATAGCAACAACAGCTCCTTTGATGGCCCTGTAAGCAGCAGCGTATGGACAAAGAAGGACACTGTGCATCTGAGGTCTCCCATTCATCACTTTGTTTGGTTGTTTCTTCAGGGTCATTCTGTTTGAAAACTGTCTCTTCAACCAATACTTTACACCATCTGAGCTTAAAGTCAGCAGTGCTACTCACATACGCTACTTAATAAACTATTTTTAACTTTTATTTTTTCATGTTGCAAACAAATCAACAAAGACTTTTCTGTGGTTACAGTCCCAACATGTATTTCTGTCAGACCTGCTTTGTCTGGACAAAAGGGATTTCTGGCTGATGTCCTTTCATCATTTGCAATAATTCAAATTATAAAAATACCTGATGCCAGTTATAATGAAAAACACAGGGTATATTTTAATTTTTTTTTTCTTTTAAACAACAGCAATTGAACAGGTTCATCAAAACAAAATGAAAACGTTTTCCTCCAAAGGTTGTGGATAACACTCCTACAGCACATGTAGGTAACTTTCACACAAAAGCTACTGTTGCTTAATTATGCAGAAATGCTCAATGAGATGTAAAAGTGTGAACCTTAGTGAGGACACTTCATTAAACTCTGAAAAGATGGAACTGAAACTGTGAGTTGTTTGATTTTCATCTAAATAAAAATAGACTTTCTCTCTCAGAAGGTTACTGGGGCGGAGTTTAAGAAAGTGAAGCGACCAGAGTTGTATAAATGTGAGGTTTATTTAAAAATATAGCAGGAGTGATTTTGAATTTGTTTTTGACACCATCTGTGAGCTTCACAAAGCTGACCAGTAAAAGCTGAGTGCTGGCACAGATAGAATCAAGAAGATGACCCCTGGCGAGAAATGTGATTAAGATTAACATGCTTTCTAATCTTATAACAGTAAGTCTGTTCTGGAGCATATATCTCCAAAGGCTGTATCTATCTATGGTGTTGTTTACTATTTGGATTTTATTCGATAAATCAATGTAAAGTAGTACAGAATCATGAAGCAGACAGAAAATGATGCACGATTTTTTCAGTTTTTGCAAAAAAAAATTGTAAAAGTTTGTATACCTGCCTTTACTTTGATGCCCCCTTAATAAAATCAAGAGCAAGAAATTATCTTCAGATGTCATGATATCGGTAAATGATCTCTTTGCAAATGCAAGTATTCTGTGAAGGCCTCAGATGTTTGTTAGAGAACATTTGTTCATCCTCAGCAAGTGAGACAACATTGGAAGTAACTGTAGAACCTGATCTGTGTTTGGACTGTTTTGATCCTGTGGAGCTTCCTGAGTTATCAGAAATATTAACTTCATCTAAACCTTCAACTTGTATGTTAGACCCAATCCCAACCAAATTATTTAAGGAAGTGTTCCCTCTGATTACCAGCCCCATTTTAGATATGATATCCAATATCCGATATCCAATCTTCCATTCTTATCTACAATTCTTGAGAAAATAGTTGCTAATCAAATGTGTGAGCATTTACACAGCAATGACCTGCTTGAAGAGTTTCAGTCAGGCTTCAGAGCTCATCATAGCACTGAAACAGCTCTGCTGAAAGTCACTAATGATATTCTTATGGCCTCAGATAATGGACTTGTGTCTGTACTGGTTCTGTTAGATCTCAGTTTGATACAGTCGATCATAATATTCTCTTAAATAGGCTGGAATATGCTGTAGGGATCAGGGGAACAGCGCTAAGCTGGTTTAAATCTTATTTGTCTGACAGATTTCCGTTTGTTCATGTAATTGATAAATCATCTTTAAACTCCAGGATTAATTGTGGAGTACCACAGGGTTCAGTACTTGGGCCAATTCTCTCCACTATATATATAGACTAAAAGGCATGTCTTGAAGACATAACATCTTGGATGACTTTATATTTTCTGCTTCTAAATGTAAAAACTAGTCCATGCATTTGTTACTTCAAGGCTGGACTATTGTAATTCTTTACTATCAGGATGTCCACAAAATGCAGTTAAAAGCCTTCAGCTGATTCAAAATGCTGCAGCAAGAGTTCTGATGAAAATTAAAAAGAGAGATCACATTTCTCCTACTTTAGCTTCCCTTCATTGGCTCCCTGTTAAATCCAGAATAGAATTTAAAATTCTCCTCCTCACATATAAAACCCTTAATGATCTAGCTCCATCATACATCAGAGATCTGATTGTTCCATATGTTCCTAACAGAGCACTTCGTTCTCAGACTGCAGGTTTACTGGTGGTTCCTAGAGTCTCTAGAAGTAGAATGGGAGGCAGATCCTTTAGTTATCAGGCTAAACCTGTGGAACCAGCTCCCAGTTTTAGTCCGTGAGGCGGACACCCTGTCTACTTTTAAGGCTAGGCTTAAAACTTTCCTTTTTGATAAAGCTTATAGTTAGAGTGGCTTAGTTTATCCTGAAGCTATCTCTGTAGTTATGCTGCTATAGGCTTAGGCTGCTGGAGGACATAATGACCACTTTCTTTTTCACTTTGTTACATTCTCAAACTACTCTCCAATTTAGTGTTATTTGCTGTTATTTCAGCTTTTAACTTTGTTCTCTCTCTTTTCTCTTCCTAGAAGGTACACCTGGCCTGACTCTGTGTCTACCTGTGACACCTTCTGGAGGGGGACATCGGCCAAGCTGCTGCTGCCAACAACTTAATGCTCACCCTCTAACGATGATCCACATGGCCCTGTCTTTCAGTGTTTAGCTCTTTCTCTCTCCTAGACATGGCGATTGACTGAGCTTTTGCTGTGACTAACTCTATGTGCTCTCTTCAGACTCTAACCTTGAAAACTGGCTCAGAGTTTATCTGTTCTTTCTTTCTAGATTAAACGACTAAAGGAGCTACATACTTTAACATTTACTTTTCCTTCCCATAGAAAGTACTCCTGGATCAGTGCTTCTTTGTTCTCTTTGTGTTTCTGCTCTGTTCTCTCTAACCCCCAGTCGGTCGTGGCAGATGGCCGCTCACACTGAGCCTGGTTCTGCTGGAGGTTTCTTCCTGTTAAAAGGCAGTTTTTCCTCTCCACTGTCGCTACATGCATGCTCAGTATGAGGGATTGCTGCGAAGTCAATGCCAGTGACTGTCCACTGTCTCTACATGCTCATCCGGGAGGAGGGAATGCTGCAAGTCACTGACTGGATGCAATCTGCTGGGTTTTCTTAGAAAGAGAAACGTTTTAACCAATTTGAATAATAAATAGATTTTGACTGATAGTTAGGATCAATTGGAATGTATGTACTTGACTTGGAATCTGTATTATTCAAGTGAATTGACTTCTTAAAGTGCCTTGAGACAACATTTGTTGTGAATTGGCGTTATCTAAATATACTGAATTGAATGGAATTTGTGAGCAAACAGCAAAATAAAGACCCAGGAAGACGGCAGACAGGTCAGGGAGAAAGCTGTGGAGACGTTTAAAGCAGGTTAGGTTTTAAAACAATGTCCCGAGTTTTTATCATCTCACAGAGAACTGTTCAATCCATCATATGAAAATAGATTATGAACCATAACCCATAAGACTTCCACATAAACTGAGAAGGCACAGAAGGAGAGCATTAATCAGATAAGCAACCAAAAGATCCATGGTAACTTAGGAGGAGCTTCAGTGAACCACAGCTCAGGGTTAAAACCTGTTGTCCGCACAACTATAAGATGTACAATTCTGGCCTTTATGGAAGAACATTATTAAAAAAGCCATTTTTTAAAGAAAGCCAAAGGACGTGTAAAGCTACCATATAATTGTACAAGCCATTTGGGGGCACTGCAAACATGTTGAAGGGGACCTGGTCATATGACGACAAAATGTTACCTTTATGCTACATGTAGAATGCTACGTGAGGGAGAAAACTAACACTGTCCTTCAGTCTAATTACACATGGTGGTGGCAGAATTATGTTGTGGGGATGCTTTTCTTCAGCAAGAACAGGGAGGCTGGTCAGACATCATGGAAAGATTGATGGAGCAAAATACAGGAAAATCCTGGAATAAAACCTGAAAGAGGCTGCAGAAGGTTTGAGACTGGGGAGGAGGTCCACCTTCCAGCAGGAACACGACCCTAAACACACAGCCAGGACTACAGTGGGGGGGTTTAGATCAGGGTCTGCAACCTTTACATCTTTACCTTCTGTTCTGCTAAATATAACTCATTTTGTGCCGCTAATGTTACACGACATTTTTGAAAAAGGACAACTTATAATTATTTATAAATATCTACACTATGAAATGTGTTTTCACTTTTAAAGCAACACCATTTTATTTCTATTTTTAGGTTTTAAAATAAACATAAACAAAATAAGTTTGCAATTAGAGGAAGGAAACATTTTCTTCTATGGGATTTTGATATTTGTGGAAAAGCAAACAGTTTTCAACCCAATAGGAAAAAAACAGATCTAAAACAATATAATTGGTATATTTTGTGTCAAGATGTGTAAATTAAATGCGATTATTCCATTAAAAAAGAAAAACTGCAAAAAAATTAAGTTGTTCTTATATCTATGTTTAAAAACTTTAGTTATCATTTTTAGCCAAAGGTATTAGAAGCCATTGTGGAAAGTCCATAAAGCGACCCCTGGTTTAGAGCAAAGCATATATATGTGCTAGAAGGCCCCAATCACAGTCCAGACCTAAATCCAATTAAGAATCTGTGGCAAGACTTGAAAACTGTCAATTAGACGCTTTCCATCCATTCTGGCTGAGATTAAGTATTTTGCAAAGAAGAATGGCCCAAAACCACAATCTTTAGATGCATAAAGATGGTAGAAACATACCCCAAAAGGCGTGCAGGTGCAATTACAGCCAACGTTGCTTCTAAAAATATAAATGCATAGGTAGATTTTCTGATTTTTATCATTAAAAATGTCTGAAATCAAATTTTTTTTTTGCATTTATCATTTTTTATCAAATTTACCATTTTCTTTGAACGCCTAATTGTACCACTTTATGTTGCTATAACAAATAAAATCCAGACAAAACACAATGAAGTTAGAGGTTATAAGCTGAAAAATCATGGAAAATTTCAAACAAGAAGGAAGACTTACTGATCAATGCATAAATGTATGTAAAACATTATTAATGCAGATTTAAGTGTAACAAACTTTGTTTCATCTTCCAGTAAAGTTTGAAAAATGACACATAAATACAGTTCCTTTACTTTCTGTTACCTTTCATTTGCTTTCATTTTTTGTATCAGTCTGTGATGCTGATCATGTACATTATCTGCTAATTCACTTGAACATTTACCTAAATGGAGGGCTGCACGGTGGTGCAGTTGGTAGCACTGTTGCCTTGCAGCAAGAAGGTCCTGGGTTCAATTCCTGGCTGAGGGTCTCTCTGCATGGATTTGCATGTTCTCCCCATACATGCGTGGGATCTCACCGGGTACTCCGGCTTCCTCCCACAGCACAGACATGCCTGTTATGTTAATTGGTCACTATAAATTGCCCTTAGGTGTGTCATTGGTTGTTTGTGTGTTGGCCTGTGATGGACTGGCGACCTGTCCAGGGTGGACCCTGCCTCTCGCCCATAGAATGCTGGAGATAGGCACCAGCTTCCCCGCGACCCACTGTGGAATAAGCGGTAGAAAATGACTGACTGACTGATTTACCTAAATGCACTTTATGTCTTCAACTCTAAAATCAATATACCTCTTAGATTTTATTATTATCATCATTTATATAGTCAGGTGGTTGAGGAGTGTTCTATTATATAACCAATTCAGACGAAGATATAGTCAAGAGTTACAATTGTATATGGTTTATCTTGGAGAACTCATGATTCTGTTCCTGAATATATCTGAGAAGATATTCAATCATCTTCCAGCTTTGGGTTTACATTGTCCATTTAAGCTTTTAAGGTTTAACTTGATCTGCATTAGCACTAATAAAACAAATATGAAAATCACATAATGTGCATCAAAGATCTTTTTGTCTTGACTCTACCCCTACCTTGCAAAACAAGCTGTCAATTAGATTAGTAAAATAAATCCGTGTTAAACATATTTTTAAACTTAATTCTGGAATTAAACTATTTTCTAGATGATTTTGTGGCCTGTCTTTACCTATGATACTTATGTATAATGATGAAATTTTTTATATAGTCTCATTTTGATTAATGACAATGCCAAGGAAAAAACGTTTACTAGTAGGATATACTCGCACTAAGTTAGATGAGCAATCCATGGCGCCATCTATTGACCACATTGGGTCAATGCGTTTCAATGCTTTGACAATAGTTATGTTACACCGCCATCTTGTGGCGTCTGATGCAAATGACAGAACAAGGCACCAAAATAATCCTGCTGTGAAAATCTGTAGCACATCTAAGTAAATAAAGAATCGCATACAGTTTGAGAATAACTATTTTCACTCTTCCTATCTACCGATCTCTGATGAGTCAGATTAGCTGTTGTGAGATAAAGATAAAGGGTTGCACCAGTTTTGGTCGAAAATGATTATCGCCAGTTATCAATGAGTGACCTTAAACCTTAAACCTTTCATTTTTTACTTCCTCTTACAGTGTTCAACTCACCGACTACTTGTCATCTTCAGTGCCGTCTATGTATCTAAACTCATGGTTTTAAGTTGTATTTGTTATTCCTTTATTGCTCTTCTTTCTGTTTAACCTTATTAAAAAACTTCTTTTCACATCTGCGATTTTGAGGTTGGTTGCATAGCTGAGAATTACACTGCTCAAAAAAATAAAGGGAACACTGAAATAACACATCCTAGATCTGAATGAATGAAATATTCTCATTGAATACTTTGTTCTGTACAAAGTTGAATGTGCTGACAACAAAATCACACAAAAATCATCAATGGAAATCAAATTTATTAACCAATGGAGGCCTGGATTTGGAGTCACACACAAAATTAAAGTGGAAAAAACACACTACAGGCTGATCCAACTTTGATGTAATGTCCTTAAAACAAGTCAAAATGAGGCTCAGTATTGTGTGTGGCCTCCACGTGCCTGTATGACCTCCCTACAACGCCTGGGCATGCTCCTGATGAGACGGCGGATGGTCTCCTGAGGGATCTCCTCCCAGACCTGGACTAAAGCATCCACCAACTCCTGGACAGTCTGTGGTGCAACGTGACGTTGGTGGATGGAGCGAGACATGATGTCCAGATGTGCTCAATCGGATTCAGGTCTGGGGAACGGGCGGGCCAGTCCATAGCTTCAATGTCTTCATCTTGCAGGAACTGCTGACACACTCCAGCCACATGAGGTCTAGCATTGTCCTCCATTAGGAGGAACCCAGGGCCAACCGCACCAGCATATGGTCTCACAAGGGGTCTGAGAATCTCATCTCGGTACCTAATGGCAGTCAGGCTACCTCTGGCGAGGACATGGAGGGCCGTGTAGCCCTCCAAAGAAATGCCACCCCACACCATTACTGACCCACTGCCAAACCGGTCATGCTGAAGGATGTTGCAGGCAGCAGATCGCTCTCCACAGTGTCTCCAGACTCTGTCACGTCTGTCACGTGTGCTCAGTGTGAACCTGCTTTCATCTGTGAAGAGCACAGGGGGCCAGTGGTGAATTTGCCAATCCTGATGTTCTCTGGGAAATGCGAAGCGTCCTGCACGGTGTTGGGCTGTGAGCACAACCCCCATTTGCGGACGTCGGGCCCTCATACCATCCTCATGGAGTCGGTTTCTAACCGTTTGTGCAGACACATGCACATTTGTGGCCTGCTGGAGGTCATTTTGCAAGGCTCTGGCAGTGCTCCTCCTGTTCCTCCTTACACAAAGGCGGAGGTAGCGGTCCTACTGCTGGGTTGTTGCCCTCCTACGGCCTCCTCCACGTCTCCTGGTGTACTGGCCTGTCTCCTGGTAGCGCCTCCAGGCTCTGGACACTACGCTGACAGACACAGCAAACCTTCTTGCCACAGCTCTCATTGATGTGCCATCCTAGATGAGCTGCACTACCTGAGCCACTTGTGTGGGTTGTAGAGTTCGTCTCATGCTACCACGAGTGTGAAAGCACCACCAACATTCAAAAGTGACCAAAACATCAGCCAGAAAGCATAGGTACTGAGAAGTGGTCTGTGGTCCCCACCTGCAGAACCACTCCTTTATTGAGTGTGTCTTGCTAATCGCCAAAGATTTCCCCCTGTTGTCTATTTCATTTGCACAACAGCAGTGAAATTGATTGTCAATCAGTGTTGCTTCTTAAGTAGACAGTTTGATTTTAAAGAAGTTTGATTTACTTGGAGTTATATTGTGTTGTTTAGGTGTTCCCTTTATTTTTTTGAGCAGTGTATAACCAAAATGCTGCCTGTCTGTTTAGTTCTGGTCTTGGTAAACCTGAGATTTAGGTGGTTCAAACTTGACCTGTAACAGTGTAGTGATTCCAGGACTGTTAGGATATGGTCCCTTTGCCTGATGTTGCTCAGGATATAGGAAGCAGCGTTTTGAGTGGACTGCAGCTGCTAGGTGGATTTTTATGTTATTCTTTTCTTTTGTTACTCACTCTTGTAAATATGTTATTATAATAACATGATTTGCTAAAACCAAGGATTCTCTCATCCAAATAATATGCATGTTACATTAATCAGCCCCTCCAACCACAAATTAAATATGCACAGAAAATGGATGAAAATAAAAGTATGCACTAGTTTTCTGTGTCCTGTTTTCACAGGACGTGCGTTCCCATAAGCTAAAAGTTCACTTTGATGAAAAAGTATTTGCACCTCCACCAATTTTTTCTGTTTTTTTTCTCTTTTTTTTGTCTCACTTAAATATTTTTTAATGTCAAACCACTTACACAAAAATAACACATTATTATAAGATGCAGTTTTCAATTGATAGATTTCATTTACAGTAACAAGCTGATCAAATAAACCTGGTTCTATGTAAAAAAGTATTTGTTCCACTTATTAAATCAAGAAATAACTGTGATTAACTACATTTTTTGGCATGCTTTGTTCGTCTCACATTCACCAAAAATCTCTTGATGATCTCTAAAACCTCTCCTGTGACTTACTGATTTTTTTGCACTGTGAAATTTGGAGTAAAGCTAATGTCGCTTTGTAGTGGGTGTGGTGGTCTGTGGCTGCTTTGCTACTTCAGCAAGTGGACGACTTATTGTAATAGATGGAACCATAAATTCTGCTCTTCATCTAGAAATCCTGAAGGAGAAAATCAGGTCATCAGTTTTTGAGCCTGACCTCAAAGACTTGGCTTATGCAGCAAGACAATAATCCAAATCATATCAGCAAGTCCACCTCTAAGTAGCAGAACAATACAACACAAATTCCCATCAAGTTCGGGTGCTTTTTTTTTTTCACACCTGCCTAAAACTTTTGCACAGTAGTGTATATGCAACTGAATCCACCACAAAAACAGAATATTAAATGTTCAAACTAATTTTTGTTTTTCTTTTTGCAAATATTCCCTCATTTTGAATTTGATGCTTGCAACATGTTCCAACAAAGCTGGAACAGGCGCATTTTTACCCCTGTGTTACATCACCTCTCCTTTTAACAACACTTAATAAGCGTTTGGGAACTGAGGACTAATGGTTGGAGCTTTCTTTGTTGCCAGTAGTTCGTTTACTTTGATCTGATCTGTTGATGAGTTTGTAAACTTGTAACTTTGTCTGGTGGTTCAGTGTCTTTTCCTACAGAGAAAACTCAAAGCAAACCAAAACCTAATAATGTCACTACAAACCAGGTAAGAATGTTCAGTCTGTTTATCAGTCAGACGTGTCCAGCCGGGAGAACCAGATGTAAATACAGGAAGCAGATACTGTGCTCTGAGCTAGTAGAAAACATAGAGAATTTAATTATTTAACTACTGTACTTCTCGGTACTGCTTCAGGCAAAAGTATCAGAGAAGTACACTGAATGAAGGGAGGGGGGACATTCGTCTTACATAAGAGCAAGTAATGTTATGTCAGAGAGATAACCGATAAGAGCGTCCCAGGCCTGCATAGTAGATGCCCACACTTGAAGTATGATAGCCAGTGACCTTTCTAAAACAGCAATGTCTCTAAAATGGTGTAGCCATTCTTTTGCTGATGGAATATCTGGGCAAAACCATGAATGTATTATGGTCTTTTTAGCGGCAGTTAATCCTGCAAATATAACTTTCTTCTGTGCCATTCTGGTGTTGCCACTAAGACTAGAATCATCATTGAACAGAAGTAGGGGGGATGCAAAGGAATGGAGGATCCTAAAATACTTTCCAGGCATTCATGCACCGTGGACCAGAGGCCAGACACAGAGGGACATTCTTAAAAAAATATGAAGATATGAAGATATGTGCCCTACTGAATTATTTTGAAAATATGTCTTAAAAGTTACTTATGGCTTTATGAATTACAAAAAAGACAGATGGCCTTTGTGTATTAGTTTGTTTGCTCTAATTCATCACACACGGCCTTCCTGCAGCAGGAGGGGTTTCCAAGATGGCTACCGTGTGGGAGTTTCTCTGCTGAGGTCTTACAAAATAAATCCTAAACTTTGACTGATCCTGTTTTACAAGAAAAACCCTGAGACCTATAAATGAAGGAGAATGCAGAAGACCAGAGCAAGTTCGCTTGAAATTTCATCAGGAAATGTTTTAAAGTCATGCGACTTGCAGTTTTTCACAGCAAGACATTTCCACTCTCTCTACACTAAAAAAATCAATGGACTGACTGTTGAGAAGTTGGTCAGTGAGAACTCAAAGAAAATAGATGAAAAACAGTGGACTTTGCATGCAGCAAGATTAAGGACAAGAAGATCAAGTGTGTGAGTGCTTGTTTGAAGGAGGAGGAGGGCCAGCGAGCTGGAGACTTACACAAGAAGATAGAACCTGAAAGTATAAGGAGTTCCTGAGGAAGCCAATGAAAGTATAAGGGAAACACAGTGGAGCTGCGTTTCCCCTCCAGATAGTCAGGCAGCTGCTCCTGTGGACCTTGCTCTCTGTTTGGGCCAGCAGATGCAGAACACATCTAAACTAAAATCTGTCATAAGAGCTTCGCACTGAGTTCATACCAGGGAGCCATTTGGAATCCTGCAAGAAACCATCCAAATTTATACAGAAACAAACTCAGCTTTGCTAAAGACCTGCTGAAGAGTTGCTGAAGAGCCGATAAAGTCCTGCTGAAGACCTGCTGAAGAGCTGCTGAAGACCTGCTGAAGACCTGCTGAAGAGCTGTCACAGCAGGTAAGGGAGGCCTGGGTGTGGCCGTGACCAGCGGTCATGAAGGCCCAGGCTGAGGGTAAGGCTGCAACCTTCATTGGAGCTTGCGGCTTCATAGATGGACAGGAACTCATTTGAAACTGTTAAATCCAATCAAAAATACTTTATTAATCCCAAAGGGGAATTAAATGTTGTTGTAGCTCATTTTGTAGGTTTCTTCAAAGAGCCTTTGTAGATGCTGATGGCTGTGCGCAGGAAGGATCTTCTGTAGAGGTCTATCTTACAGCACATCTGAAGAACAATCTGACTGAAGACACTGTTGTTGTACAACAGTCTGATGAAGAGGATGCTCAGGGTTCTTCATAATGTTCATTTTATGAATAATCCTTCTTTGCACAATGATCTCCAGAGGTTCCAGAAGAGTCCCCAGAACAGAGCCAGCCTTCTTTATCAGCTTGTTTAGCTTTTTTAAGTCCCCGGCTCTGATGCTGCGTCCCCAGCAGATGATGGCAGAAGAGATCACACTCTCCACACCAGACTTATAGAAGATCTGCAGCATCTTGCTGCAAACACCAAAGGACCTAAGCTTCCTGAAGAAGTACAGTTAGTTAGTGGCTAATCCAGGTTCCACAGACTCAGGTCTTGAATCAACAAGCTTTCTTCAGTTATACATTTAACATTTCCAGGTTAAAATATTTATTTGTTATTTGTTACTTTCTGAAAAAGGTTCAATTTATTAATGTGTATTAGAGGCATATTTTATTTTCACTTTGTTTGTTGGAGTATTTATTTTTCTATAGTTTCATTAAATGCCAGAGGCCTAAGAAATATTATCAAATATAAGGCCGTATTTCTGTTTCAAAAGCAGCTAAATATTAGCTTTTGTTTTTATCAAGAATCTCAGTCGATGCCAGAGGATGTTAACTTTTGGAGAACTCAGGAGGGCAATGATTTGTTGTTTTCTGACGGTTCAGAGCATTCTGCAGGTGTTTTAACGTTAAAAAATACTTTGAATTGTGACATTTTGCTCCCACATATGGATCATGAAGTTATTTTTATTTGTCATGTAATCAGGTCTAATAAAACTAAATATTATTGTTGATGGCTATAACTCACTTAGAAGAAACTATTTGCTGATATTGAGTGTTAATGAATTATCCAGACTCTTATATTTTAATTGGAGGAGACTTTAATATCACGATAAATCCTATGATGCATAGATGGCCACCTACCTGCAGCAGTAGAAACACATACCTTAAACTTTTCATAGATTTGATTTAAAAGAGATGTTGGGAGCTAAATTTCTAGATTTGATCTCTTTCACCTGGAGTAAAACGAACATTTCAAGACTGTTAGACTACTGGTTGGTTTCTAAAAAACATTTAAGAGGAGATTGTTACAGTTAACATTCTTCTTCATCTATTGTTTTATGTCTGAACAGAGAATATTATTGGAAGTTAAATACCTCTTTACTTAAATTCAATTGGCAAAGTATTAAAGTAAACTTAGAAAACCTGAAGAATATTTCTTTTTACTCACAGCTTTTTCCAGAATCTCTAACAGAAAAGGATAAAATAGAGCGAAATAATTTACAAGAACAAAGTTTAGATAACATGAGGAGGACAGAAGGAGAAGGTCTGGGAAACAGTGGTTGGAGAAAGGAGAGCAGAATCCCTCTGAGTTTCTTAAGTTAGAAACGTTTTGTGCAAAACTGAATACGACTGATGGCCTGAAAATTATATCTCATTTCTGTTAAACCTATTTTAAAAACCTTTATACATCAAAACTCTGCAAAATTGATGCTGTGGCTTTTCTAAACTCTACAAAACGAGATCAGGACTTATGTGATGCTTTTTTATCATTCATTATTTATCATCATTCATCATTATTAAAGAAATTCTAGACTATAAATCACAGCTGAAAAATAATAAATTAGATGGCTCCCTTTTAATTACAGCTGTTTAATGAATGCATATAAGTTTGTACCCTGGAGCATGACTCAGGATTGATTTTTCTAATTCCCAAACCTGAATAAAAGTAGCTTTTGATTGACAGCTGGCGCATTTGTTTAATGAGTAATGATCACTAAATCTTAACCCTTGTCTTTGCACAGAGGATCAAACTGGTGAAGAAGAAGAGTAATCTGGCTTTCTACATATGTACAATAACTTGTCTTGGATCTGTTGGATTACTCACGCCTAATGCCAGATGATATAAAAATGCTGTTTCTGCTCTTTTAAAGCCTTTCAAACAGCTGATCATCAGTTTTACACCATTCACTTAAAAGGCTTTTAGACTTTTATTGCTATTAGAACATTATATAATAACATAAACATGGATTATCAGACAGATTTGATGCTGAGGATCCATCAGACAAGGCTGTCCAGTTTCACCATGTTTTCTTCTGTTGCTCAGCTGCTTTGTTCCCCTTTAAAATCAAGCAACTTACAGGAATTTCTATCAACAGGGCAATTCTCATTAGTCAACTTGCTGATGACACAATAGTGTTTTTTAAAAGGGATCTCACTGATTTCGTCTGCTTATCCTTTGTTAGAATCATTCACTGAAGCTTCTTAATCTTAATCTTGAAAGTGTGAATTATTATTATTATTATTAGTGTAATACTGATTCTATCTCAGATATCCCTGTGGAAAACTCAGTTACTTATTTAGGCATTAATATTGAACATAATAAATCAGCAATGTTTCAGTAACTTCAATCCCATAACAGAAAAAATTAAAAAAGATTAAATGTACCTCTTCTATGCAGTCTGTCATTAAAAGAAATAATTTCCTTTTTGAATGTCAACCTACACATAAAGATCTGTAAGACTTCTTTCTGAAAAAGGCTGTTTTGATGAATGATTTCTGTAAAGGTGGACCGAATTATCTTGATTTTTCCACAATAAATGGCACTATCAACATTAATTGGATAAAGAATTATAGATCCCTACCTCCTCGTGGAATTTTATTTGACATTATGTATTTTTATTGGTAGGTGGCCTTGATTTTCTCTGGTTCTGCAATTACTAAATTAACAAAAGTCGCCTAAAATCATCATCTTTTCATACACAGATGTTACTGGGTAATTTATGAACATAACTTTAGCTGACATAAACGTTTCATATGGATTAACAGCTATATTCTTTATAACAAATCTATTTAGTTCAGAATTTGTCTGATAATAACATTCTCACACTGAGCCAAATATTTAACCAAGAACGACATATTTTTGTTTACTTATGCAGCATTTTCACACAGCTATAAATTTCCTGTTTCTCCCGAAGAATTCAGTTGTTTTTGTTGCTATTCGGAGAATTCGGAACCAGTTTATTCAAGATTGGACCTGTTCACCCTCTTCTCTATCATACTGGTCTGCCTTTATGGAAAACATCGCTGGGAAAAAGTCTGGCCTTTACCTCAACAGTTCTATTTGACCAACAAAGTATAGGAAGTTTCTTTAAAATACTTCATAGGTTTTATCCAACTAAACAATACCTTCAGCGACTTAAAGGTGATGTAAAATTGTACGTTTTGTGAAACCAATTGGTAAACAGTTGTTCATTTATTCTGGTACTGATCATTCTTTAAAACATCTCTGGAGTAAACTTTCACATTTTCAGAGTTCTGCAAGCATCAGCCAAATTTCATTGACTTACTTTTGTATATAAAGTATTATGTTTTTTCAACAATGGACAGCAAGACTAAAAAAACCTTAAAAACATTTAATCTTTTTAAAGATTTTAATTTACTTCTTTAATCTTATGTGTTGATTGAAAAACGGGGCATTTAGTGTTTCTAGTATACTGTATCTTTTTCATTTATTTTCCATGGTTCTGTGTTTTTATAACTTGGTGTGAGTCATGTTCTGTTTTGTTGAAGCACCCTGAGTTGTTTAGTCCTTTTAAAGCAAACTCTGGTTAGTTTCCCTCTTTGGTGCAGTTTGCTTAGATGTGAACACAGCAATCGCACCAGGGTGCGGACCAAAACAACCGTACAGAGACTGTTTGGAGGTGGTCTTGGTACTGTTCCAAACGAACTCTAGAGCGGTTCGTTTATGGCAGAGATCAACCTTTGGATGCATCCCTGCTACAAACACACCTCAATTAAAAGGTTGAATTACCTCCTAGACATGTCAGCAAGTTTTTCACAGGTCTGGTTATTAACCATTCATTTGAAACAGGTTTGTTGGAGCAGGGATGCATTTCTATTTAGAGTTTAAAACGCCCAGGGGCCTCAAAGTTACTAGCAGTTTAAACCCGAGTTTGGGTCCTTCTTGCTGAGAAAAGCGCGTCCAGCCCATGATTCAACCACTATAAAGTAGTTAGGGAAGAACGAAAACATTGGTATAAACCAAGCTGGCCAGATTGACCCAGGACTGGTGGAAGAAGATATATGTAAGATGTTTGAAGCCACTTTATTGCTAGCAGTGTTCGTGGTTAGAATTGGCAATAAGGCCACAACCTTGTTGTTGAAAAATGCTTCATTTTGGAGCTGCGTGCGTGTAGCAGTAGAGCAGGCGCCCCATATACAGAGGCTATAGGCGTCAGCGCAGTCGTTCTGGGTTAAGTTCCTGACCTTGAGACCTTTGCTGCATGTCTTCTTCCCTTCTCTCTCTGACCATTTCCTGTCTGATATCTGTCAATAAAGGCCACTAGACCTAAAAAAAAACACTTCATTTTACGTCGCCACAGTACCCATGATAGGCCCCACATTTAGTTTGAAAACTGGAAAATGGATTTATCAGAAAAAATAGGTTTGTATCATTTTTGTGCCTTCCATCATTTTACTTCCTGCAAAACATGATTCTCTCCTTTCTCTTTTTCTGAAACAGAGATGGCTTCTTTCTTGACCTTTTTGTCACAAGTCTTCACCTCAGCTAACCAGGTCAGTAGAGATGTACAGTTCCTCCAATTTAATTCAATTCAGTTTTATTTATATAGCGCCAATTCACAACACATGTTGTCTCAAGGCACTTCACAAAAGCTCCTTTAGTCGTTTCACCTAGAAAGAAGGAACAGATCAACTCTGAGCCAGTTTTCAAGTTTAGAGTCTGAAAGAGAGCACATATAATTAGTCACAGTAAAAGCTCAGTCAATCGCCATGTTGTTGCCAGCAGAAGCTTGGACGATGACCCTCTCCAGAAAAGGTGTCACAGGTAGATACAGAGTCAGGCCAGGTGTAGCTTCTAGGAAGAGAAAAGAGAGAACAAAGTTAAAAGCTGAAATAACAGCAAATAATGCAAGATTAGAGAGTAGTGTGAGAAAGTAGCGAAGAGGGTGAAAGTGGTCATTATGTCCTCCAGCAGCCTAAGCCTATAGCAGCATAACTACACAGAAAGTTTCAGTTCAGATTATTTAGTTAGATGGCGCTTATTTACAACAATGTCGTCTCAAGGCACCTCACAAAGGGTCCCACTGATGGTCATTGTTACACTAAAAACCACAAGGATTGGGATACCTCTCTCTGTCAGACTGATTATAACCATTGGAAAAGAGAAGGGGTCTTACAGGTAGCAGAAATGGAGGGTGTGTTTGCACCTCAACCATAACTGAGCCGGTTTAGGCTAAACCTGACTCCCCCTTACTCCATCCAACAGGGAGGGAGGAAGGCTCCCTCCCTGATAAACTAAGCCACTCTAACTATAAGCTTTATCAAAAAGGAAAGTTTTAAGCCTAGCCTTAAAAGTAGACAGGGTGTCCGCCTCACGGACTAAAACTGGGAGCTGGTTCCACAGGTTTAGCCTGATAACTAAAGGATCTGCCTCCCATTCTACTTCTAGAGACTCTAGGAACCACCAGTAAACCTGCAGTCTGAGAACGAAGTGCTCTGTTAGGAACATATGGAACAATCAGATCTCTGATGTATGATGGAGCTAGATCATTAAGGGTTTTATATGTGAGGAGGAGAATTTTAAATTCTATTCTGGATTTAACAGGGAGCCAATGAAGGGAAGCTAAAGTAGGAGAAATGTGATCTCTCTTTTTAATTTTCATCAGAACTCTTGCTGCAGCATTTTGAATCAGCTGAAGAATTTTAACTGCATTTTGTGGACATCCTGATAGTAACGAATTACAATAGTCCAGCCTAGAAGTAACAAATGCATGGACTAGTTTTTCAGCGTCATTCCTGGATAGGATATTTCTAATTTTGGCAATGTTCTGGAGATGAAAGAAGGAAATCCTAGAAACCTGTTTAATATGGGATTTAAATGACATGTCCTGATCAAAAATAACAACAAGGTTTTTTACTTTATTACCGGAGGTCAATTTAATGCCATCAAGGTTAAGTGATTGACTAAGCAGTTTCTTTTTCAAAGACTCCGGTCCAAAGACGACAACTTCTGTCTTGTCTGAATTTAGAAGCAAAAAATTTAAAGTCATCCAAGTTTTTATATCTTCAAGACGTGCTTGTAGTCTATCTAACTGGTTGGGTTCATCAGGATTTATGGATAAGTAAAGCTGAGTATCATCAGCGTAACAGTGAAAATTTATTCTATGCTGCCTGATAATTTGACCTATTGGAAGCATATATATAGTAAAGAGAATTGGCCCAAGTACTGAACCCTGTGGTACTCCACAATTAACCCTGGAGTTTAAAGATGATTTATCATTTACATGAACAAACTGGAATCTGTCAGACAAATAAGATTTAAACCAGCCTAGCGCTGTTCCCCTGATCCCTACAGCATATTCCAGCCTTTCTAAGAGAATATTATGGTCGACTGTATCAAATGCAGCAATGAGATCTAAGAGGACAAGTACAGACACAAGTCCATCATCTGATGCCATAAGAATATCATTAGTGACTTTCAGCAGAGCTGTTTCAGTGCTATGATGAGCTCTGAAACCTGACTGAAACTCTTCAAACAGGTCATGCTGTGTAAATGCTCACACATTTGATTAGCAACTATTTTCTGTAATTTATTAAGTCATCTCGATCAAGCGAAGGTTTCTTGAGTAAAGGTTTAATTACAGCTACCTTAAAAGCCTGTGGTACATACCCATTTACTAAAGATAGATTAATCATATCTAAAATGGGGCTGGTAATCAGAGGGAACTAACATACAAGTTGAAGGTTTAGATGAAGTTAATATTTCTGATAACTCAGGAAGCTCCACAGGATCAAAACAGTCCAAACACAGATCAGGTTCTACAGTTACATCCAATGTTGTCTCACTTGTTGAGGATGAAGTAATCATCTTCGGGAGTATGTCAAACATTTTCTTCTTAATAGAATCAATTTTATTTAAGAAGAATCCCATAAAGTCATGACTGCTGAGAGCTAAGGGAATGGATGGCTGTACTAAAGAGAAACCTAGGATTATTCTTGTTCTCTTCTATTAAGGATGATAAATAAGCTGTTCTGGCTTGGCGAAGTGTCTTTTTATACAACAGTAGGCTATTTTTCCAGATTAAGTAGGAATCTTCTAGGTGTGTAGAGTGCCATTTTCGCTCCAATTTTCTAACATTGTGCTTTAAAGTACGCAGCTCTGAATTAAACCAGGGAGCCTGCCTCCTATGAATAATTACCTTATTTTTCAAGGGGGCTGCATTGTCTAATGCACCACGCAATGATGAAGTAACACTCTGAACAAGAGAAACAGTTTGTGAAGGGGCAGAAACAGAATTATTGCCCTCCACTGTGCTTTTCTGTGATAATGAGGAAATTAAAAGTGGAACAGATTCTTTAAACGTTGTTACAGCATCGTCTGATAATGATCTACTATAATGACACTTTCTTTCAGGTGTGGAGTATTCGGTTAAATTAAACTCAAAGGTTATTAAGAAATGGTCAGACAGGACAGGGTTATGAGATAACATAATCCTCTTGCTGCTGCCAGGTTTCTGTTAGGCAAAATAAATCAATCTGATTGTCAGAAATCAGGTCACTAACTAGCAATGTCTTTGAAGAGAGAGATCTTATGTTCAGGAGGCCACATTTAATTGTTTTATTTTTCTTTTCAGTCTGAGTTGTGTTTATTTTTATGAGATTTTCCTGATTTCCTCCTTGTAGATAATTTTTTAATCTATTCAATTTTGGCCGTGAGCGAGACACTGTCTTAATACGGTAATGGGCCTCCAGAATGAGGTGGTTCTGCCCCGAGGTTCCTTCCCAGAAATCCTCTAGAGGGAGCCGTCCAGATCAGATTCCGGAAACACCTCAGCTGGCTCCAACCTCCCCATGACCGAGATCTTCACCCTGTTTTTAACCTGAGCACAACCACAGAAAGAGAGATCTTTACGAAATCATAAACATGTGTTTTTGCTAAAACATAAGATAATAAAGCTTGTTCCAGGTAAATAAAATATACATAATATTGCAGAAATAATTTAGCTTGTCATCCCAAAGTCTGAAAACAGTTTGTGGAACACATTTTATTAAATACTCAAATTGTTTGCCATCTTCTGGTGTTGGAGACATTTTTCAGAGATTTTGGTCCATGTTGACCTGATAGCATCACCTGCTGCTGCAGCAGATTTGTTTAATGCAAATCTTTTTCCCCTGCATCCCAAAGGTGCTCTATTAGATTGAAATCTGGAAACTGTGAAGGACATTAGAGCACAGTGAATCATTGTCATGTTCAGGGAACCAGTCTGAGATGATCTAAACATTGTGACATGGTGCATTGTCCTGCTGGAAACATCAGAAGATGGGTCATAATGGACATCGACAAAGTCTGCATAAAGATATGTACAAACAAGCAACATTTTTATGGGATCTTTGGAGTAATGCAAAGTTGATTTCTATTATTTTTATAATGGTTTATCATATTGTCATTTAGGGCAGGAAATCATATAAGTAAGCTGGAAATTAGAGGTAAGATACACTATGGGCAGATTCAGTTAACCAAACGTGTGTATTATTGCAACAGTGGGAGGAAATTAGATTACTCGGAAAAACCTACAATTTCAAAACACAAAAAACTCTGCAGAACAGCCTTAAAATTGTCAACTGTCAAATTAAGGTTCTCCTTCTTTAAAGTCATAGCTATCTTTTTGTGTTTGATTTGAGATTTTTGAGTTACAGCAGCAGAATCGGAGAATCACATCAATTCCCTTAGAATCCAGTTTGTTTAACATATTTAAAGTTTCACAAATTATTTGCCAAAAACTGCAATAAAAACAAGATTCACACTAGTTCTGATTGCATCTTTTCAGTTATCATTTGATCCCACTTGGGGGCACTCGAGATCTATCATTCAGATTTTTAGCTGAAGGAAAAAAACTGCACTCAGCTGCTGATTTGCAATGTTTAGTAACAATTTACAGGAAATCATGTCCCTACCCGGATTCTTTGTAAAATACCAGACATAACCGTTTGGATTGCTGTTAGTCTTGACTTTCCATCTGCGTGTTTGCCTCAATCCTCCACCCCCTATTATCTTGATTATAGAGACATTCTTGGTCTCTGAACTATGTGAATCTGTCTATTTATTAACCAGTGTGGTGATCCGGCAGTGAGAGACAGCTTTTATCTGCTTCAGTCTCATAATCCTCCTGTTTTTATTCACCATAAGGACAAGAACATTATGTATTTTAAACCCTTTGCTGAAATATTCAAATCTGATAAAGAGCTGCCTTTCAGGTTACAGGAGCACAAATTTACATGTTGACTGAGAGTTCAGAAGGACTGGACATTTATTTGTATATCATTGTTCATTCACACGGTGCAGATGAGGAGAATTTTATCAAGAAACATAAAATCCACTAAGGCATTACATAAACTGTGTCGAATGCAGAACTGAGAGAAATTCAGCACAGCTTTGGTGCAATGCTTCAGTTTCAGTGGGTTTGGGTGTGCAGCATGCGGCCTTGTGGTTTCACATATTGATCTCACCTATGGGCGCTTGGATGATTCGGGTTTCCTGTTCTACCACACAAACCCTGTGATCTTCATAAGATTGAAAACACGGTAACATATCAGCACAATCAGAACCCACTTCTAGAGGAGATCCACGGCTCAATATCCGTGTTGGTGCTCTCACTAGGTGTCAGTCAAGAGCAGCATTTTCAGCCTGCTCTGAGCCTGCTGAGAATCCCCTAACTTTCACCAGCCAGCCTGCCTAACTTACTGTTTCCAAGAAATCACATGACCTTGGTAAATAAATCCAGCCAGAGCAGGCGCTGTAGCTCCACCAGAAATACAGAGCAGGGTTGGTGTTTTTTTCCTGGCAGATGATTATTTTCTGTTTTGTCACCTTTGTTCTTTGTCAGAGACGTCCCACAGTTCGTCATGACCCAAATATTTGACTGGAGGCTTTTTATTAGCACCAAATGAGGAAACATTAAACCAACTGTAATATATTGACTTGTGCTGCTGTAAAATCTGGTTGTTATCACACTCTCCAGGGGACTTTAGGGGATTCACAAAGAGACTGTGGGAGTTTACCTCTCAATAAAGTTATATAAAAGGCGACTAAATGGGCCTAATATTGCCCCAGGCAAAGTATTATCACATGGTTTACCAGAATCAAAGATTATCTATCTGAACTTTTGCAGGGCTTTGTTCCACACGTCCCTTTTATTCTACAAACCTCATGCTTCAATCATCAGTCAAAGAAAGGTAGCTGAGGTGTAGAAATTGTGCCACATTGGTGTTGTTTCTATTGTGCTGCATCAGTTCCTTTATTACTTTCGATTTAGACATCCACATAGAAGCAGGTATCATGTCACACAGAAGCTAATTTATGAAGTGACGGTCAGGCTTCTTCTTTTCTAACGATTACACAGCAGAATGCAGAGATCCTTACTGATGCTTCTTCTATCAAAATGGAGAATTTATAAGGAAGTGAAAATACAACCTAAACCAGAGGTCTAGATGGACCTCGGTGGCATTATTCTGCCACACTGAACTCTTAAATCCTGTAGAACCCTTTATGTAAAAATATGAATAAGTATTGTCCCTCTTTGTAGCAACTTGTAATATCAGATAAAAATAAACAGAGTAAATAGAGTCAATTTTTAAATGATGGTTTCTCTTTTGAATGGGAAAGAGGCTAACCAAACAGAGCTGGCCCTATGTGTAAAAGTAAGGAGGAAGCCAGAGTACCCAGAGAGAACCCTCACATGCACAGAGAGAATATGCTAACTCCATGCAGAAAGACCCCAGGACAGGATTCAAACCCAGGACACTTTTGTTGCAAGATAACAGTGCTTCATCTTCTTGTACAGAATTAACATTAACAAATTCATACACCTTATTGCCAAAAGTATTTGTCTGTCTACTTTTACATGTACATGAACTTTGATGACATCCTATTCTTAATGTATAAAGTCCAATGTGTTGATGGACCCACTGATGCCAGCTATAATGACTAACTATTCTGTGAATATCTTCCACAAGGTTTAGGAGTGTGTATATAGTTAGAGGAGAAAACCAGAACTGCAGCCTCCACTCTAATTCATCCCAACGGTGTTGAAGTAAGTTGAGGTCAGGACTCTGTGGAGGCCAGTCAAGTTTCTCCACACCTGCAGCCATGGAAGTGATTGGAGCACCAGAATTCACTGATCTGGTGGTGTGACCCAAGACTTTTGAAAATATAGCGTATATGGGAAAGTTCAAGTTCTAGCAGTAAAAGCACAAGTTACTCAGTAACGCAATTTTTACAGATTGTGTGAAAAAAATTATGAAGCATTTTACATTATTTACCCACAGAGGCTGATGTTGCTCTTCCAAAAACAAATAGGGGACTTTGAGAAAATAGCTGTTTTTGAGCCTTGATGTTCCTCTTGTTACCTTTCAAAAGGTCACACCCATTGACCCAGGCTTGAAATGAATGTTACTTCTCTTTCATTTCAATTAAAAACACAGATCCTGTATAAGAGAAAAGTCCGAGTTTACTGGGCGCACACATTCAGATAGTTCAGGTAGATCACATCACAGACTGTACTTTTCAGTACAGGAGTTTGATTGAGGATTTTCCTTGAGAAGTCAGGTTTTAGCTGGTTCTAAAGCAAATATGTAAGTAAATAAATAATTGAATAACTGGTTAACTGTAGGTTCCTGTTGGTCACAGCAAGCTGGTCCTAAACAGAGTTAATTTGACCAGCCAGTCATCATATCCGCCTGCTTTTGGTAAAGAAAAGATCTTTTCAAGTTTAGAAATATGAAGTGCGACACATAAGCAGTTTAGAAACATCACCGGTAGGGGTCCTGATTGACCTGCGCTGCTTCATTAGAGCTCAGCTTGTCATATTTTAACAAATTTTGTTTCTCTGTCACCAAGATCCAGAATTTTCCTGTATCAAACGTCACTGATAAAAAAATCACCTAAAAGTCAAAGTCTAAAACATCATGGTGTCAGTCACAAGACTTGGGTTGTGCCTGTGGTTTGGCTCAGTTTGGCAGGCAGAGATTACACAACAATTTGAAGACAGAAAGCGAAACAAAAAGCAAGTCGGGACTTTCCAGCCTGGCTGTGGCGCAGTGGTATGGTGCAGAACTGGTTGGGCGAAAACCCGTACGCAGAGATATTCAGAGGCACACAGCATGTTTAATTTTTAAACAGATGGTGCACAATGAGAACGCAAAGATATATTATCAAACTAATAAAATCAGGGTAAAAATCAATCAAATGTGTCTTTTATTGTTTCATTGTTATTGTCAGTCTGTTCAGTGTCGTCCATTTTGTGTCTGAAATATGAATCTCTCAGCCATGATAATATGGCGGCTGTTAACTCACAGGTTCACCCACAGGTGGCATCGCGTTGCTGATGGGAAGCTGCCAAAACTAAAGCTGAGCCACTGTGCCTGAAGGAAGCCCAGCAACTCCAAACAGCCATGTTTTAACTTGTAACAGCGTCTTTATTTAGCCGGATCACACGTTTTAATAATTTATCCAGAGGAGGTTAGACACAGAAGAATAAAAACAACATTTATACCTTACAAAAGAGTTTAATCCTTCCTTTATTGGTAAGATAATTCAATAAACTAAGAAAAGTAAGAAAAAATGTTTTGGCAAAACATTATAACAGCATTATAACAATCCAGTTTCCTCTCACAAACCAACAACATAAATATTAAGTTAATCAGTAAATCTTAAATGCCTTTAGGTAGAAGCATGTGTGTGAGTTGTTGTTTGTCCAGGTTGTACCCTGCCCTTCTGTCCAATGACCGCCAGAGATAGGCACCACACCTGACCCTACACCGATGGATGGATGGATGGATGGATGGATGGGTCGTAACATTGCTCTAAACAAATTAAAAGTTAAGATAAAGAACAATATTTACATTTAATATGCAGAACTGTACAGGAAATAGTGCAGAAAACTATTTTTTGCACTGTTTCTGGTTATACGTCCATTACACAGTAGGTGCAGTTTGCATGCAAATGTATAATCTCTGAGATACATGTTTTAGTCTCTATTTTGTGGTTCTGCAGACTTCGTAACAAAATGGCGCCAAAGGTTTTGCTCGATCTCAGTCGATAGAGGGAGTTGGTGTTTAGACATGACCACTGCAGGCGTTGCTGTTAATGGCACATACCAACATGAACCTTTCCAAGCTGCCTCATGCATCAATAAAAGAAAAACAAGTCGGGGACTTTCCAGGTCAGCTCAGACTATAAAGCCCAACCCACAGATTCAACATTCTGATGCACAAAATTACTTTCGCTTTCATGCGTCGTGATTAAATGCTGCAAGATAGCTTAAAAAGACAATTACCATAAGTTGATTACAAAACTAGAACCTTAACTGTGTTGAAACTAAGAAAACAAGCCAACTACATCTTATATTTTGAGGTATTATTGTTAATTGTCTATGTCATCACTATCGGCCATCTTGTGTCTGAAATGCGAAACCCAGCCTAAGATGGCGGCTGCTAGGCGTGGTAACATTAAAGATGAGACACTGAGCTTAAAGGAAGCCCTGCTCACCCAAAATGTCATATTCTGCTCTATATAAAACTTTACCATTTGCAGGATTTCAACAAATTTTATAATTCATCCAGATGAGTTTAGAAACTCTAAAATAACGTGTAATTAATGTTACCAGAAAGTTATCAGTAATGGGTATCCAAGTTTATGGAAAGGTATTTTTGGCTCCCTGTATTGACATAATGAAGCATTTTGTTTGTTTTCAACAGATATGAACAGAACTTAATGATGTAAGGAAGATAATAATCAAGTTGTCACTAATGAGCAGCTTCTTGGCCAACTGCTGAGGAGTCAGGAAGACGTCTAAATGACCTTGTGAGGGCAAACAGAATGCAATATGGTTGGAGATGGAGGCTGGGCAGCAAAGCTGTTAGCTGAGCGGGGAGCAAAGCTCTTCTGAATGAAACAAAATCTCTGTTTATTCCTGCTGATGTCTTCTTCTGGGTAACAGGATGAATCGTTTACAGCTGCAGATGGGTTATACACACACAAGTAAAAGATTACTGCATTTTTGATCGACTCCATATCAAGGTTTGACAACGTCACCAAATCTGAGCTTGATCTTCGATAGAGGCAGGCAGGGTTTTAGCATAATCCCTATGGACATCGCTGTTCATGACAAAAACCATAAGGAAACTCTCTAATACACAAGCTTCATTGTTTAAACAAAACAAAACAAAAACAATGGTGATAATCAGCTCCTCTCCATGTCAGCTCCAACTAAACAGTCCAACCCATAAATACTGCATTCTGATCCAAACCAGCTAATCTACTTTCATTTTCACTTGTGTTAAAATAATACATCCAGATAACTTAAAAATACAAACAATATACAATAATAAAATTATTTGTTTTAAACAGGTTCTAAAACTATTTAAATCCAACTTCAAGTGTACAGAAACACAGCAGATTTCACATCGTCTAAAACTATGTTTTACATTAATAACTATGTTCCTGCAGCCATTCCAACACCTTGATTATTTTTATAATGACCCATTCTGTTGTAGATTTGCTGCTGTGTTTGAAATCCTTGTCCTGTTGATGACCCACTTTTGTCCACGCTAAAGCTGTCAAACAAATTGGGCCTTTTTGGCTTTGAGGTTTGACTCTAGAAAACCTTGGAATACAAAGGAGGTGATGCCAATGCAATGATTGTAAGGGAAAAAAGCAAACAAGCCCAAATCATCATCCCTCCACCACCATGCTTGATTGTTGGTATGGGGTGTTTGTTCTGATATTCTGTGTTAAATTCTCTCCAAACATGACACTGTGCATTATGGCCAAAATCATTACCAAAAGACGTTTCAGAAGTATTATAGTTTATTCTGATGCAATTTTGCAAACCTACATCCTCCTGTGTTATTTTTTTTACAGGAAAGAAGCTCTTCCCTTTCACTTCCAAACAAAGTGCCTTGTCTAACTTACCTGTTTTCTTTTCTAACTGATTCTTCTAACATTTAACATGGTATCTGAAGCCTGAGTCTGAATTGAGTCTGAGTGTGCTAACACAAACCTGTAAACCTCAGAGCTGTCATAACTCCAGCTTTTATAAATGTCTTTACTCGAAAAAGAATCAGTTAATTGGTGCATTTTATCACCAGGACCTGGAAACTAATTTCCCTCTTAAATCATTTGGAAGAAGCAAGGGTGTACTTAGTTTTTTCAGACATAAACTTTCAATTTAGGTTTCAACCTTATTGGCAAATAACAACGTGAAAGCTGATGGATTTTTTTGGGACATTTGAGTGAACACTTGGTAAAGATCATTTTATGGTCCGGAAATGTGAAATCCTAGAATTAAAATAGGTTGACTCTCTGTTACTTTGAGTTTTTTTCTATTTTGTGGTTGAAATTTGAAACCGTCAGCTTAAGATGGCGGCTATTAGGCAGGTTTCCTGTGTGCCTTTTCTACCTGCAGGTGGCAGAGACTGATGGGAAGCAGCCAAGAAAAACAATGAGTCACTGTCCCTGAAGGAAATCCTGCTTATCAAGACCTCTGCATTTTAAACTCAGAGAAATTACTTATCTTTAGATGACTCGGGACATTTTATTCATTTATACCGGGTCGCTTAAAGACTGTAAAATAAAGACAACGAGAGAAAAGGTGGGGGAGGGGAAGATATAATTATCTTCAAAACAAAAGGATTAAATGTAAAACATAAATCTGTCATTTGATATACGTAACTGTACAGAGATTAAAACATAAAGTTGTTTTACTGTATCCCAGATTGCAGTTAGGTACTTGTTGAAACAGGTACTTTCAAAGACAGGTGTAGTTTAAACTTCAAATGATAACCAGAACCAGGCGAGTAATTAAGTTGATTGAATTGAAGAAAGAAAATAAAAATGTTAAAACTATTCTGGATCCCTTAAAAGAATCTTTGCTCATGGTATCAGAATGAAATACCCAACCCTCCAGACACGTATTTTAGTTTCCATTTTGTGGACAGAACAGGTGTTCAAAGTTAGCAAAGCTGACCTTTGTCTCAGTCGATAGAGGGAGATGGTGTTCACAACACCATGGGTATTGCTGTTTATGGCACAAACCCTCAGGCAACTTTCCAAACAGGCTCTATGAACAAAGGGACTCCGGGTCAGCTCAGGCTATAAAGCCCAACACATAAATACAGGAAGGCTGTGATAAAATACAATGAACTTAAAAATACAAAACTATACAGTCAGGGTTTTTACCATTTCCTATAAGTATTCAAATCTAACCTCAAGTTTACCAAAATGCACAACAGTTTTCTTATTTATCAAAGCCAAAACAGTAAAGCTGCGTGTAGATAAAATAAGTTGCCCCATAGTTTAAAAACTATTATAAGGAACTAACTTTTAGTCATTTTCTGCCTGACTTCTGCCTCTCACATCGTTATGAAGAAATTTTGGTCCAGTCCTTATAAAGTTATTTCAGTTCATTGAGGTTTACAGACATTTATTTCTGCATAGGTCCCACCACAGCATTTCAGTCAGGTTAAAGTCAGAACTTTGACTGGACCATTGCAACACCTTGACTCTGTTTCTATTTTGCCTTTGTGCTGTAGATTTGCTGCCATGTTTGCGATCGTTGTACTGCTGATGACTCAGTTTTAGCCACAGATGGCACATCATTGATAAAATATGAGTCACAATGCAGAAGGAAACTCTGGAATCCATACTGCCATCTTTTAAACTCTTAACAATGAGTTTTTCTAATGAATCACAAGATCTACGTGGTTCATTTAAAGACAGTGAAATAAAGATATCATCTCAGTCTCACAGATGAAACAAATCCTTCCATTATAGTTTAAAATATTCTTTTAAACGGCTTGGAAAAGATTACATTTATAAGCAAATATGAGTTATTTGATTATACACGTACTTTTAAAACCGATGTAGTTACAGTTTTATACAATAAATTCAAGACAAGTAAGGGATTTTGAAAGAAAATATAAGTGATAATATAAACAACAAAGCCTTAAATCAATCACTGTTCTTGAAACGAAGAGAAACAAATGCCTAACCATTGAGCAGAGGTGGGCACGGTAGCCAAATCTTTTACTCAAGTAGGAGCAGCATTACTATATATTTGGACCCAAGTAGAAGTAAAAAGTAGTCTTTAAAAAAAAATACTCAAATAAGTGTAAAAAAGTGTTTGGTGAAAAGGTGACTAAAGAGCTGAGTAACTGTTTAATCATAGCATTTGATTTAGTTGTTCAAAATATTTTAATCAGAAAGAGAAAAATACAAAATTATGTACACATTCTGGGATTTTAAAGAATCATTTAAAAAAATGGGTAAATAGAAAATAAATGTATTACAAAGTTCCAGATTTCCATGAAGAAGCAAAAGTAGTGTTACTTCAAAATATTACTGAAGGAAAAGTAAAAGGTATGGTGCAGTAAAACTATTCCTAAAAGTAGTTTACTGCCTTTGAGACATGTGACCTTAGTCCCCATTTTGTGGAGGCACAGTTATTGTAATTAGATGGCGTCAGATGTTTTCAAAGCTGAGCTTGATCTCAGTCGATAGAGGGAGATCATGTTTTGACCTAACTTATGTGGGCATTGCTGCTTATTGCGTTATAAGCAAAAGGCATCTTTCCTCATTCCTGTTTCACTGCCAAAAGAAGAGCAAGTTTGATAATCAGGGATATTCCAGGTCAGATTGGACTAGAAAACCCAGCCCCCAAACACTGAGGCTCGCCATCAAAACATCTTTCGTTTTTGTGCGCAGTATGGACCCAGTCATGGAGAGTAAGGCGCCAAATTATTCATAGCCCTGGCAGATTTAGATTTTAAATACATTCAACAAGTTTGTTTTTGATAAGAAATAAGACTGGCATCTCTGAAAAGATAATGAAACTTTAAAGGCATAAAAAATTATCAGCTTTAATTTACAGATTAAAAACAAATGGCAAGTGCTTGCCGCTGGCGGGGGACCTCTTTCAGGGTGAGTTTCTCCCATCTTGGTGTGGGGTCGGCGACTCCGTTGTGAGCTCGGTGCAAGATGGTGTCTGCCCTCTTGCGCCTATGGGCGGGGGCCGGGGAAGGTATTGCGTGGGGCCCTTGCCTTGCCGTCGCGGCGCGCTGTGTGGTGGGGGTGGGACGCGGCGGGGATGCTTGGAGCAGGGCTGTGTGTGGAGCTTGCCCTGTGTGGGTGTCGCTTCGTTGGCTTTTCGGGGATGAAGCTCACCTGTGGGGTTGTGCCCATGTGCTGTAGGGAGGGGATTCATGGCATTTGGGTTTGGTGGCATGTGTTCGTTATCTGTGTCCTGGTTGGGGGTGGCCCTGTGGGGAAATTTATGTTGGGGTTCATTGGGGGTGGGGAGGCTCATGGGGTTAGGATCGGAATTCATTGGGGGGTTGGGACTATTTTATTCTGTGGGGGCTCTGGTTGGTGGGCTAGTTTGGACCATGTAGACCCCTCTTTTGTACATGGCCCCCTCTCCGGATGAGGATGGGGGTTGTTGGGGACTGGGGTCGGGGCAGGGGGTCGGGGTCCGGGCCGGGTTCGCTCAGGTTCAGGTGCTGGGGCAGTCCGCCTGTCTCCACCTTTATGCTTGGGGAGTGATATGTCCCGGGGTCTCGGGTCTCTGGGTCCATGGCTGGATCTCCTTGAGCATAGACGGCTGCCAGCGAGGCCTGTGGGCTCGTTGCTGCAGCTCCCTGGGGCTTCCGCACTGTCGCTGCTGGGTGGTTCCCCTGGGACTCTCCCCTGGTCTTCTCTGGGGGGGTTGCGGTAGTCCTGGCGGTGGTTCTCCTGGGGTTCCTGTGCTCTGGGGGGCCTTTGGATGTCAGTGGCTCAGATCTCCTCCGTATCTGTCCCGGGTCCAGGGGGGCGGGTCAGTGGCTCCTCACACTCACTATTGCATATTTTTAGGGAGAAACCTTGTACACAAGCGTGCTCACACTCAGACCCACAGGTGTTTAGATTCAGGTGTTAACAGATACACAAATGTTCTATATTGAGCGACATTTACCATTAAATACATCTTGTATTCGTAAGTACCCTGCACTTTTTGGTTAAAAAGCTGTTAATATGAACGTTTCTGCAGGTGTAGAAGCAACCAGGGTGTTATCTTGTATTCTCTTCACCCTTCTTTTTCTCCTCCATTCTTTTCTCCTTCTCTCCCCTGTTCCTTTTTGCCCCACCTCTCTCTCTTTCGTGCTTCTTATTTTTTTCTTTTTCATTTCTGTCTCTGTGTCCGTAACAATTGAAATAATCCCAAAGCAGTTTCTAATTACGTTTCTTTTATAAATATCAAGCAGAGCTTTAAAGCGTCAGCTGTAATGCTCCACTTCTGAAAGTAAATCTGTTGGGCAATTTCTTCTAATTAGACAACAATTCTGAGTGCTACTCTGCCAGACAGGACACGGTTAAAAACATTTTTTTAGCACTTAAGCTGTCTGCAAGATGTATGAATAATTCTGGGCTTAACTATAGCTACAGTAAATAGAACAGATTCTGGTCATTACAGAAGCCATAAGATCATAAGTATGATCGCCATATTTAATGTATATCAATAAAAACAAATTTTTTTTCTTAAATGTAGGAAAGGGGATATCCGATCCTTGTTTGTCCAAAGCAAGAACTGTGTCTGCATTTTCGCTATAAAGTCAAATGTGTTCCTAGTGAGGTTTGGACTCCACCACGGTGGGCCTTTGTCCCAGATCCTGCTAATGGTGTTCCTGGTAATGGACAGGATCTAAAGGCATAGCCATGGACAGAAGTGACTGGGTAGGGAACCTCTGGGTCTCATCCTTTCTTTTTGGTAATGTGCTGTACTGTTGTCTTCTTCAGGTCATGACCTACAAGGTCCACTGAAGCAGTTTGCTGCCGAGTGTGAAGCAGCGGGGATGAGAGCCAGCTGCTCTAAGTCTGAGGCCATGGTTCTTGACTGGAAAAATGTGGACTGTCCCCTCTGGGCTTGGGGTCAGTCTCTGCTTTAGGACGAGTTGAGGAAACTGGTGTTTTGTTTACAGATGATGGTAGAAAGGAACAGGAATGGCCAGATGGATCGGGGCTTCATCTGCAGTAATGCGGATGCTGCTCTGCTCTGTTTTGGTGAAGAAAAGGCTGAGACAAAAAGCAAAGCTCTCGTCATGGATCTTGACCAAAATGAGCTTTCTCTGCAGAGATATGGTGGGCAGCTCCATCATCCAAGGGGGGGTTGATGTAGAGCTGTTGCTCCTCTGCCTTTAAAGGAATTAGGAATGTCTACTGGGTGAGACCCAGGGAAGACCCAGAATCCGCTGGAGGGACTATATATCCCTTCTGGCCTGGGAATGCCTTGGGATCCCCCATAATGAGCTTTAGAGAGTAAGTGTTTTCCGTCTGGCCTGTTACTTCCAATACCCGATTTCAGAAAAGCAGATGGCAATGAATGCATGAAGGATTTTTATATAGTTAATAGTGTTTAGATTTGTTTATGCCATTTTGGTTCTCATGCTTTTGTTCTTATTTGTGAAATAAATGAAATTAAATGCTGCTTAGAACTCATTTTCTCTATAGTTCACTGGTCATAATTGACTAGAGAATGCAGTGGATTTGGCAAAATATTTTCATACATATGGAACAAGAAATAGGGAGCAAACTTTAAAGAAAGACATTCAGAAAAGAGGTTTCAGCTGATTATTAATCTTTTTTTATTTGAGATGTACAGACCACAAAGAAGCCTTTGGTTGTTCTGATCATAAATGAAGTTTTATGGCAACAACATTGACCTGTTGGCAATTATTTCCCAGACCTTAAATTGCAAAATTAGATCACGAAGCTAAATCTGACAGAATACATTTTTATTTCATGATTACATCAACGACATGTAAAATAAATACAAGCTTTTAAAACATATTCAGTGTCTATACACATCTATCTCAATTCATTATGTACAAAAATATCTATAACACGGCAGGCATAGGGAAGACTTCTTTCACCTTACATGAGCCGACAGTTTCAGTACAGATCATTTTCAGTAGTTCACTGTGGTGAGTTTGTCTCGTCAAACAGCTCATTTATCAGTTTATGGTAGCTCCCCTGCAGCTCCATCAGCTCCTGGTGAGTCCCCTTCTCCTCGACTTTACCTCCTCTAACCACAACAATCTGATCTGCCTTCTCGATGGTCTTCAGTCTGTGAGCAATCACCAGGAGGGTCTGGTTGGGACAGCTTGCCAGGGCCTGAAGAACCTGCACAGTTAATGACAAACAATCTGGTTGTTAAATGTCCTTCTAGTGTCTGTATTTTTCATTCATAGCATCTCAGAAGCATTTAGTCTATTGTTATTATGCACAATCATAAATAGAAGAAAAACAAGATATTTCACATGTTTATTATATAGAGTTAGGCAATAAATACGTAGTTCAAGATAATGTTTTTGCTATATAACAAATTGAATTTGCAAAACCAGTATGAGTACAAGTCTATTTATTTTCTTAATGAGCAGTGGAAGTTGTTTTTCATGACTCTATACCCTCATTTGATTATGTATTTAAACTGAAATGCATTGATTGAGAGTCCCTAATTGGCCAAATGTTGCATAATGTAATTTTCAACCATGAGGTCAAGACCATTAAAGAAAAACAAAAGTAATTACTGTTCGATAGTTTAAGTGATGGTTCAGGTGTTCTGAAGTATGAACATTCCCAGCATTTTAGATTTCATGGTTAAAAAAATTTAAAATAAAAAATAACCTGGACAAAATGCAGTTTTCAAATCATTATTTCATCAATTAAGGGAAAAGAGGGATCCATACCAACATGGCTCTATGAGGAAATAAAATTCCCCAAATTAAGTACATACCTTGTTTTCATTCTCAGCATCCAGAGAGCTGGTTATTTCATCCAGAATGATGATTTTTGGTTCCCTGACCAGGGCTCGAGCAATGCCGATCCGCTGCCTCTCGCTCTTGGATAACTGGCTGCCACTCTCACCAACCTCTGTCAAATTAACAAGATAAAATTAAAACTTAGAGTTAGCTATTCAGTGTCAAAAAACAAATGAATGCATAAAAAATGCCACTAACTCTCCAAAACAATGTATGTGTTAGTAGCTAAACTTTTATTCTCAGGTTCTGTACGTCCACATTGAGTTATGTTTTATTCCAACATCCCTCATCCGATGTTTTGGCTCTTTGATGATCTAATTACCCCCAGATTTAAAAGCAGGTCTTTGTGCTTGGAACTCATCCAAGTAATCAGGATGAGCGATGAAGTCAGACCGGTTTACCTGTGTCGTAGCCTTTCTCCAGTTGTTTAATAAAATCACTGGCGTTGGCTTTGCGTGCTGCTTCCTCAATCTTCTCCATTGAGCAGTCAGTGAGTCCGTAGGTGATGTTATCTCTGATGGATCCAGAGAAGAGAACAGGCTCCTGGCTCACCACTGCAATCTGTTAGATGCATTTTTTTAGACTTTCTAATTAACACTGTTGACATATACATGTAAAATCCTAAAGATTTATTTATTCCATTTATATGAATTTTAAATAATTTAAAAAAGAAAAAAAGGGAGAGCTCTTATCAGGGAATAGCACAAACAGAAAAAAAAATATATTTAAATACCTTGTTGTGGAAGAAATTATGGTCGTAGGATTTCAGTGGTTCATCATCCAGTAAAATTTCTCCTTCCTGAGGCTCATATAATCGCTGTAGGAGACTCACACAGGTGCTTTTTCCTTCTCCAGATGGACCCACAAGAGCTGTCACCTGACCTGCCTTCACCTCCAAGTTGAAGTCCTGAAACAACCCAGAGACCATGAGCATTACTTAGTAAAACTGCAATATTTGAAATTATAAGCATACAAGTTCCTTTATCAGCTGTATTAATCTGGCCACATGATTTCCTCACACTTATCCTAAACCTAAACACAATTATTTTTTCTCACCTGCAGCACAGTTTTGTCAGGGTTTGAAGGATAGGCGAAGTTCAGACCACAGTAGCTGATACGTCCTTCCAGCTGATCCGGTTTGAGTTTTCCATCTGTGCTGATCTGAGGTTTTCGGTCTATATACTCAAACACTTTCCCAGCAGCCATCACTGAGTTCAGCATGTCACCAAATATATATGTAAGTGTCTGGAAGATAATAAACTCTATGACATAACCTGGAGGAGTGCAGTGAGATGTGATTCAAAACTATAGTAAGAACCCCCCTTAACTTCTTGCAGTAGATATTCTGTCTGTTCTGAGATTATTTTAGCGTATTTGTTAGTCTTCTAAATGTGTGAAGTAATGGGGCCTCATTTTTTGTTCAGTGTTATTTTAAACATTAAAGTGGAATATAATATCAGTATATATGAGTTATATAACCAGAAATAGCAGTTGATAGCACTATGGATCATCTACCCTGATGTTGTCTCCAAGGTCTGACTGGTAGATGATGAAGGAAACCAGGTTTCCAGTGGTCATCTGTCCCATCTGGATGAAGAGTCTGCCATAGTATAAAATGAAGACCTGCATTCCTAAACCTGTCAACTACAGACAAACATCAAGATATATATATACATTAGATAAAGACCAAAAAATTACAGACTGGAAGCTGTCTGATATTCTAAGATACATAAAAACAAAATTCTTACCCTCCGTGCAAGCAGGTAAATAGCACCGACAATGTCACGGCGAGTCTTCAGTGACTGTGTTTCAATTAATCGTTTATCGTAGCGAACAGCCTCATGTTTTTCTGTGTTGAAACTTCGGACCACGCGGATACCAAACACAACTTCACTGGCAGTGTCATTTGTACGAGCCATGGAGTTCTGCATTTCCTGGGACAACCTCTGACAAAAGAATAAAGAAGGCAAAAATATAAAGTACTTTATATGTTGGTGTCTCACAATAATTTTTTGTGTTCAACTTTTATTAAACAAGGCAGGAAACATCAACAACATTTTATTTACAACTGCACCCTGGCATAAGAGAGGTCTGTGTCATATCACAAGGGATTAAATTTCCATATTGTTACCATGGATAATGTAATCCTACTGTGAAATAAGATTATGTATTTTTGGGTGGCAGCATCATTATCTAAGTGATTTTTTAAGAATATAATTCAGAATACAAAGTGTTTGATATAACGTAAGATTTGCGTCACCATTGTTCGATGAGCAGAAAGGTTGTGGCAGTTCGTGTGTAACAGTTTTTTCACTAATTGAATTACATTTCGCAGAATACAAATCAGACCCGGGCAGACGGTGGTGTAGACTCAGGTTTGCTTTTCTTTTACTTTTTTTTTGCAACACATTCAACCAGATGCTGATAAGCTGAAATTGTTTAAACAACAGGTTCACTTTTTTTACCACTTAAAAGTCACTAAAGACAGTAAATACGAGTTGGCCATCATTGAAACACCCCTTTGGCATGTTTTAGTGTATTTTTTTTGTTTGGTTTGCAACAGATAGGATTTTAAAATACCAATAAAAATGTGCAGCATTTTTGAACAGATTAAGCAATTCCAGTCAGTGTTTATAGATGCTGACTAGAAATAGAAAGCTTGTGCAAACCGTTCTCATGAAATTAATATGATTCCCCTGAATTTAAGTTGCCTAGTTGGCCTTATACACTGTAAAATGTGTTTTGTATGCACCTTTAAACCAACTGACAACAAGCAGCAGAAGCAATTCCCTCTAGGGAATAATTATGTTTAAAGTTTATCAATACCTGGTATTGAATTGTGTATTATTATTTGTAATGTATTTCCAAAATATCTGTACAAGCACTGGCTTCTAAATTAATGGAGTAATGATTAGAATACAAATTACTCCATGCAGTTAGTTACATGCAGCTAAACATTACTCATTCCCCTGGCTGATTAAATATTGTTTTTGGTTCAACCGAAATTTCTGGTAGGAAATTATACAAAAAATACTAAGACCATGACAGGGTACTATTATGAAAAATATTATTATATCTCTTTACACTTTAATAAAAACGGCATGCTAAAACTTATTTAGACCCTTCTCAATAATAAATAGAAAAAGTTTCATTGGTGCTACAGTGATAAAACTCATAAATGCTGACTAGCTTTTGGCATGTTTTCATTGGTATTTTGATGATTTCTCTTTGGTGATAAGATCCAAGCCTTTGAGGTGGAAGACCAGCTTGTCATCAGCCTAATCTTTAGATTTCTCCACAGAGTCTCAGTCAGACTGGGACTTTGGCAGGGCCATTCCAAAATGGTAATTTTACTTCCGGTCAGAAAAACCCCTCTTTGTAGAATAAAAATATTACTCTGGATCTAAATCTACTGGGTCAACCATTACTTTTGAGGCTAACTGTATGTCTGTGGATTTAAAGGATTGTTCTGCTGTTACCTGGTAGTGTGTGTCGTAGATGTTCTGGATGAGACCAGTTATAGGCGTCTCCATCAGCACAAGGAATGTGAGTTTCCATGACAGACTCATCATCAGGGAGATCATGCCCATCGTCTTGATAAATGTTCTCAGCAGCACATTGACATTCAGACATACTGTTCTTCCCGTAAGAGTAGTATCTTTAGACAACCTGGATGTAATCTCACCTTTATGGAAAAATGAAAGTTGCCTTCTTTTATTCTATCACTATATTCTATTTATGTTATTCTGTGTATGACAGGTACGTATATCAATACATCCTTACCTGTCTTTATGGTTTCAAAGAATCCAATCTCCTGTTTGGTCAAAGCCTCAAACAGCTTCACTTTGATTCTGCATGTAAACGAGCTGATGGCGCAAAGCAAGACACCCCCCCTGCAGCCAGCACTCACAGAACTACAAAATAAAAGAAAAAATTTTAGATTTTAAAACATTTTACACATGCAGATGGGATTCCTGTGGAAGATCAGCATCATGCTTCATACCTTCCAACAGAGTACAGGCCCATGAAGAGCAGAGCTGTGAGGAATTCAGTTTGTTGGTAATGACTTCCAAGGATGTCAATGACCCTGCCTGTGTAGAATGGGATGAACATCTCACCTGAGACAAGGAGACACAAATCTGGATGTTATTATAAAAATCCTCCAGCAGATTGACAGGAATAATCTGATCTTCACCATAAACAGAAATAGTAGCAAATTAGACCCAGAAACCACATTAAAAGCTTTTCTAGGCTGTACATGTAGATTTTTTAAATTTAGCTTTCCAACTTATTTTTTATGCATTAATACTTATAAATAATAAAGACTTCATCATTTTACCACACTCATTAATGATGATGGTCTTTTTTATCACAGTTTTGCGTAATTGAAAGCATCGTATAGCTCCTATTTACTTACATATAACTGCCAGCGACAGGAACACAACACCTCCGAACAGCTTGGGATAGTCCGGCTTGTACAGGTGGAGAACCCTCATCAACAGAACTCTGGACTTCTGTTTCTGCTCCAGACTCCCGGCCTCCTCATCGCTGTCCGGGATGATGATCTCCCAGAACAGCGCAGCTCCCAGCGACGCTCCGGCGAACATCAGCCAGCAGCGAATATCCGCCACCGGGCCACATTGGCTCTCCTCCCGGTAGAGAGCCTTGGTTCCGGTCTCAAACGCCGCTGGAACCAGACTGTAGGCCGTTATGAACCGGATCAGCAGCGGGCTCAGGTCTCCCAGGAACAGCAAAGTTAAACCAGTTACTGCTGACCATCGTAGAGCTGCAGAAAGCCACAGATGCGCAAAATGCCCCAAAACGCTGTGAATGACAACTAATCCTGATGCGTAAAATAAAGACAGATCGACGGAAACTGCTACAATCAAACCGAAGACTTTGTGAATTGTTGTTACAGCGTTTTCTGCCATGTTTCAGCTGCAGTTGTCCTCATATGACCTGATCTGCTCTAACTAATGCGTTTTAGTTTTTACTTTCAGTTTCATTTTCTGGTAAATTTAGGGGTTTCCCTGAAGCGCAGGAGACGATTGGTCAATATTTTTTGCCTTTATATCCAAATATCACAATAAAATGTATACAGGTGTACATTTATAAGTGTTCTTATAAAGTGAATTTGTTCCTATGAATGGACTTTGCTATAATTTTATAAAAAGTATCACAATGTTTTATATATATTGCATACAGTAAGATTCTCTAATTGAGAATTTCAAATAAATGAATAAATGCACTGGATATAAAATTAAATAAAGAAGGCTATTAATTCAACGAAATGGCAACCAAACTTCCAAAAGAAGAAAAATTCAAGATTATGTTTTAAGATATGTATATGGGTATAAACAGGTGCTAATCTTAAACATAATTTCAGAACACCTTTTGTGACATTTTTCTCTCATTGTGTTAGTATTGCAAAAATATAATGCATATAGTTTGATACTGAGTTTTGCACCGGGTTAAAGTGAAGGATGTGGCCATAAATTAGTTTCCGATCAAAAATGTGTTCACGATCATTCTTGCCAAATTCTCAACTATGAAAATAAAATTTGGACAAAACTTTTCATCTTTCTATATCTAACAAACTAATTCAATGAAAAACTTCAAAGTTGCATAATTGATACCAGAAAAACATTTTAGGCACACCAGCTTTGATATTTAGAGAAATGCAATTTATTTGGTTTCAATACATGTACACTGGTCCCAGTAAGCAGACATCTGTGTTCTAAAACAAACTGATGAAAGGAAGACATTTCACTGATCAAAAAAGGTGGGTAAGTCATTTCCCAGAATGACGTTCTCCTCTGTGCCGTGTTCATCAATGGTCACCAAATATGCCACGCCACCACTGGAGCCATCGCGGTTCATTGCCAAAGAGAGGGCTAGATAATAAGAACAGGAGAGTAAACCTCACATTTAAAACCTGTACTATAACATGAAAATATTTGGTTTCTTATGCCCCTCTTCCACTGGTTCGCGATGCGATTAGGGTGAATTGAGCGTAGCGAGAGCGAAACCTGCAATGGATGCGAAGCGCGCGATACGAGGGAAAATAGAGCGAAGCGAAATTCGCGTCGCGTCTATAGCCCTCTTTTCAGCACAACATTTGTCATACTGAAACTGATAGCAGATACTCAGGGTACATCTATGTTCAAGTAGGAAACAATATTTTATTCATAAGTATTTAATATTCAGATGCATATGTCAGTAAGCTTAATTTCTAGGTCCCCGATCAGCCGTTATTACATAATTATTCAATACGCTCCCATGCTACATTCCGTTGTCATATCAGGTCTTGCCTGGTGTATGTTGGCGGTCCTCGTCCATATGTTTAGGCAAAAAAATGTTTATTATATTTATGTGATGTGGACAGTACAATTTGGCTGTTTATCTGTTGAGCTGAGATTTATTTACTCACAGAAGACAGATAGACAGGCGTTCTGCAGCAGGGATACAGAGCCTGTAGTTGGTGTCCCGGACGCTGATTCGTCCCCCAACTCGGGGCAGCATGTCCTATAACTGGGTCCTGGATAGATGGCAGTACAGCTGAAAGCGACCGTGATCCAGACGCTACTCCTGGAGTAGGTGGTGGTGCTCTCCAAACTGGCTCCGTCTCTGGTGAACCCAAGGCCGTCAACGGCGGGGACGTTGTTTAGCTCTTCATAAATAAAGTGCCGTGACTTGCACCATGTTGATTTGAAACCAGCAAGCAGCAGATAGAAGCTCCTCCCATTTGATAATGCTGTGAAGGGAGTGGAGCAAGCGGAGTTTTGTTGCCTGTTGGCCACGCGGATTGTTGGCAAAATGTCAGGCAAGTGACAGCACCCGGAATGAGGCGAAACATTTGCTGAAATCGCGGTCGGTCTGACTGCACCTTTACAGTTTTTTCCATACCGGTACTTACTTTTTTGGTCCCTGCTCCTGAGCAGGTACGACCGTGGCTGAGTAAGAAATACATTGGCCGTAGGACCAGGAGAAATGAAAAGGTCTTCACCAAAGGAGTGCAGAGAAAAGTTAATATACTCAAGAGGACCACATTTGCTGGAGTGGGTCAAACTGAAATATAATTTTACTATTTACAATTCATAAACTTTGTCTGAAAGAAAAGAAAAAGGACACATCAGCTCTCTGAGTTACACTCAGGTAGGGGGCGTTGTACATCCTAAAATAGCTGATTACACATAAAATCAGCTGTTCAGACGCAGAAACATTTCCCCCAAAACACACTAAACAATCCCACCATGAAACACCGTGTTTGGTTCTAAAATGTATTGATGGTCCTTAAGCGAACCATCGTCTGCAGGAAGATAGAGCAGGCAGAGAGCAGCTGCCTGTAATCAGACCACCTGCATCGGATCAAACGGAGAACGAGTCCGCTGAATCCGCGGAGCACAAATGTCCAACATCCAACCTAAAGCAAACTTCATTGCGGTCAGAAGTCTGTGGTTTTGCGCTTTAAAGTCCAAAATTGTCACTTTTTCCGGCAAACTTTGGAGCTTTACCAGTCCAGACAGCAGCGTCTCTCCTCTCTGCTTTTCCTATAAGTATTTAGTTTATCTATGTTTTAATTTTCTATTTATTTTTTATTATTTCACACAGATTACTTTAATGTTACAATGCTACACAGTAACGTTAATAGCAGCACAGCGCACTACACTGATGGCTTGAGGCAGAGCTTCAGCCGCCAGTGGGTCAGTGGAAACACAACAGTTACCGTACCCAGTAGAACGAAACCGAGTAGAGCGGAGCCAGTGGAAAAGGGGCATTAGTTTAACGGAGGAGATGCAAAAAAAACAAAACACCTACTGTTGATTACAAACTGCTGGCACTCCTTCTTGCCCATTCCTTTCCGATACTCAGCATCCACAAATCCATAAACATAGGAGCTACCTGAGCCGCCAACAGCAAAAGGCTGCCTGGTCAGGAGTCCTTTCAGGGTTGCAAACACCTACAGGTCAGATGGAGACAAAACAAAGAGGAACAAGGCTAAAGTTAAAATGGAAAATCTGAACATCTGTAACATTAAGTGTACTGACAACATAAGTAACTATTGTTTACCTTGAGTACAAGTCAGAAAAGATAAGGACATTTTTAGAGTTACCTTGAACAGACCTTTTAACTCTTAAGCTTGATTTTTCACCCATTTGTTCTAGCAAACATCTTCATTTCACTAACCTGACCTCCTTCTTTTCTGTCCCAGCCCGCTACAATGAGATGTGCAGACAGTTCCTCCTTATACTTGTATGAGATGTTCTTCACAAGAGTGGCAGCCGAACGAACCTGTGGGTCCTCACCGATTTCCATACTGGTAGAAGACGTAATATTGTTTAGACATATTTTTATAATATTAGTAAAAGATTTTTCTCCAACAAATCAGATTGTTCACAGTGTTACTTTTTAAATGTCTCCTAAATAAATATCTGGTCTCCACCACGGAATTCTTAAAACACATATTCATAGATAAGTCCTTTTTTTACTATTAAAAATGATTAGACACAAACTACAGGGGTTAGACAATGAAACTGAAACACCTGTCATTTTAGTGTGGGAGGTTTCATGGCTAAATTGGACCAGCCTGGTAGCCAGTCTTCATTGATTGCACATTGCACCAGTAAGAGCAGAGTGTGAAGGTTCAATTAGCAGGGTAAGAGCACAGTTTTGCTCAAAATATTGAAATGCACACAACATTATGGGTGACATACCAGAGTTCAAAAGAGGACAAATTGTTGGTGCACGTCTTGCTGGCGCATCTGTGACCAAGACAGCAAGTCTTTGTGATGTATCAAGAGTCACGGTATCCAGGGTAATGTCAGCATACCACCAAGAAGGATGAACCACATCCAACAGGATTAACTGTGGACACAAGAGGAAGCTGTTTCTAAAGGATGTTCGGGTGCTAACCCGGATTGTATCCAAAAAACATAAAACCACAGCTGCCCAAATCACGGCAGAATTAAATGTGCACCTCAACTCTCCTGTTTCCACCAGAACTGTCCGTCGGGAGCTCCACAGGGTGAATATACACGGCCGGGCTGCTATAGCCAAACCTCTGGTCACTCATGCCAATGCCAAACGTCGGTTTCAATGGTGCAAGGAGCGCAAATCTTGGGCTGTGGACAATGTGAAACATGTATTGTTCTCTGATGAGTCCACCTTTACTGTTTTCCCCACATCCGGGAGAGTTACGGTGTGGAGAAGCCCCAAAGAAGCGTACAACCCAGACTGTTGCATGCTCGGAGTGAAACATGGGGGTGGATCAGTGATGGTTTGGGCTGCCATATCATGGCATTCCCTTGGCCCAATACTTGAGCTAGATGGGCGCGTCACTGCCAAGGACTACCGAACCATTCTTGAGGACCATGTGCATCCAATGGTTCAAATATTGTATCCTGAAGGCGGTGCCGTGTATCAGGATGACAATGCACCAATACACACAGCAAGACTGGTGAAAGATTGGTTTGATGAACATGAAAGTGAAGCTGAACATCTCCCATGGTCTGCATAGTCACCAGATCTAAATATTATTGAGCCACTTTGGGGTGTTTTGGAGGAGCGAGTCAGGAAATGTTTTCCTCCACCAGTATCACGTAGTGACCTGGCCACTATCCTGCAAGAAGAATGGCTTAAAATCCCTCTGACCACTGTGCAGGACTTGTATATGTCATTCCCAAGACGAATTGACGCTGTATTGGCCGCAAAAGGAGGCCCTACACCATACTAATAAATTATTGTGGTCTAAAACCAGGTGTTTCAGTTTCATTGTCCAACCCCTGTATGTATATTTCAGAACAACGTTTTGCCATAATTAGTAGAATATAAATATATTACAAATATTCAAAACATAATCAAAATGTTTTTAGTATTTCTTCTGTGTGTTTAATATATTTTATATATTTTACATTCAAAGTGTTTTAGGGCCATGCATCACAGTAGTGCATTTATTTCCCAAATTATAATTTTTAGGGAAAAGGTAGGAGGGAAACAACATCAACGTGAAGACATAAATGCATAACAGAATAGCCACCCGAGGATATTCTCTATTCTGAGGCTTTCAAACTTGAGAAACTCTGTTTCGAGCTTCCCCCAGATAACCAAGCTCTTCACTCTTGTGGCTATTTGTGATATTAGTGCTACCAGCTCTGATATGAGCTCACATTGGTCCAATCAGGTGGATGAAGTCACAAAAAATGTTGTATGACGGATAGTAGCTGGGGGATCTAACCAACACACCCCTTGTTGAACCAAGTCTGTCTGTAATTCACTCGTACTCGTCGTCTTCCGCTTATCCGGAACCGGGTTGCAGGGGCAGCAGACTCAGCAGAGACACCCAGACGTCCCTCTCCCCAGACACCTCCTCCAGCTCCTCCGGGGGGAGCCCAAGGTGTTCCCAGGCCAGCCGAGAGACATAGTCCCTCCAGCGTGTCCTGGGCCGTCCTCTGGGCCTCCTCCCGGTGGGACGTGCCTGGTACACCTCCCGAGGAAGGCGTCCAGGAGGCATCCGGTATAGATGCCCGAGCCACCTCAACTGGCCTACTCCGAGCCCCTCCCGAATGGCCGAGCTCCTCACCCTATCTCTAAGGGAGTGCCCGGCCACCCTACGGAGGAAGCTCATTTCAGCCGCTTGTATCCGGGATCTCGTTCTTTCGGTCATGACCCAAAGTTCATGGCCATAGGTGAGGGTAGGAACGTAGACCGACCGGTAAATCGAGAGCTTCGCTTTTCAGCTCAGCTCTCTCTTCACCACAACGGACCGGCACAGCGCCCCCATCACTGCGGCAGCCGCACCGATCCGTCTGTCGATCTCCCGCTCCATTCTCCCCTCACTCGTTAACAAGACCCCGAGATACTTGAACTCCTCCACTTGAGGCAGGAACTCCCCTCCAACCTGAAGAGGACAAGCCACCCTTTTCCGGTTGAGTACCATGGCCTCTGACTTGGAGGAGCTGATCTTCATCCCAGCCGCTTCACACTCGGCTGCGAACCACCCCAGCGCATGCTGTAGGTCTTGGCTAGAGGGGGCCAGCAGGACCACATCATCTGCAAAAAGAAGAGACGAAATCCACTGGTCCCCAAACCAGACCCCCTCAGGCCCTTGGCTGCGTCTAGAAATCCTGTCCATAAAAGTTATGAACAGGACCGGTGACAAAGGGCAGCCCTGCCAGAGTCCAACATGCACCGGGAACAGGTCCGACTTAGTGCTGGCAATGCGGACCAAACTCCTGCTCCGCTCGTACAGGGACCGGATGGCCCCTAATAAAGGGCTCCCGATTCCATTTTCCTGGAGCACCCCCCACAAGGCATCACGAGGGACACAGTCAAATGCCTTCTCCAGGTCCACAAAACACATGTGAACCAGTTGGGCAAACTCCCATGAGCCCCCGAGTACCCTGTAGAGGGTATAGAGCTGGTCCAGTGTTCCACGGCCGGGACGAAAACCGCACTGCTCCTCCTGAAGCCGAGGTTCGACTTTCGGCCGGACTCTCCTCTCCAATACCCTGCCTTACCAGGGAGGCTGAGGAGTGTGATCCCCCTGTAGTTGGAACACACCCTCCGGTCCTCCTTCTTATGAAGGGGGACCACCACCCCGGTCTGCCAGTCCAGAGGCACTGTCCCCGACCGCCATGCAATGTTGAAGAGGCTTGTCAACCATGACAGCCCCACAACATCCAGAGATTTGAGGTACTCAGGGCGGAGCCTTGCCACCGCGGAGCTTTTTAACCACCTCGGTAACTTCAGCCTGGGTGATGAAAGAGTCCAACCCCGAGTCCCCAGCCTCTGTTTCCACCAGGGAATACGTGATGGCAGGATTGAGGAGATCCTCGAAGTACTCCTTCCACCGCCCGATAATGTCCCCAGTTGAGGTCAGCAGCCTCCCACCCCCACTATAAACAGTGTTGGCGAAACACTGCTTCCCCCTCCTGAGGCACCGACAGTTTGCCAGAATCGCTTCGAGGCCGACCGGTAGTCCTTCTCCATGGCCTTACCGAACTCCTCCCAGGGCAGAGTTTTTGCCTCTGCCACAGCCCGGGCCTCAGCACGCTTGGCCTCACGGTACCCGTCAGCCGCCTCAGGAGTCCCACAAGCCAACCACAGCCGATAGGACTCCTTCTTCAGCTTGACAGCATCCCTTACTGCTGGTGTCCACCACCGGGTTCTGGGATTGCTGCCGCGACAGGCACCGCAGACCTTACGGCCGCAGCTACGGGGCAGCAGCATCGACAATAGATGCGGAGAACATGGTCCACTCGGACTCTATGTCTCCAACATCCCCCGGAATCTGGTCAAAGCTCTCCCGGAGGTGGGAGTTGAATACATCCCTGGCCGAGGGCTCCGCCAGGCGTTCCCAGCAGACCCTCACTATGCGCTTGGGCCTGCCAAGTCTGTCCGGCTTTCTCCTCCTCCAGCGGATCCAACTCACCACCAGGTGGTGATCAGTGGACAGCTCAGCCCCTCTCTTCACCCAAGTGTCCAAAACATGCGGCCGAAGGTCTGATGATACGACAACAAAGTCGATCACTGACCTCCTGCCTAGGGTGTCCTGGTGCCAAGTGCACTGATGGACACCCTTATGCTTGAACATGGTGTTCATTATGGACAATCCGTGACTAGCACAGAAGTCCAATAACAAAACACCACTCGGATTCAGATCGGGGAGGCCATTCCTCCCGATCACGCCTCTCCAGGTGTCACTGTCGTTTCCCACGTGGGCGTTGAAGTCCCCCAGCAGAATAATGGAGTCCCCGGGAGGGGCTCTATCCAGCACCCCCGACAGGGACACCAAGAAGGCCGGGTACTCCGCACTACCGCTCGGCCCATAGGTCGAAACGACAGTCAGAGACCTATCCCCGACCCGAAGGCGCAGGGATGCGACCCTCTCCTCCACCGGGGTAAACCCCAACACGAGACGGCTGAGCTGGGGGGCAACAAGCAAACCCACCACAGTGATAAATGACCAGTTGTGATGAAGTTTTTACTTAAATAAAAAGGCTGGAAAGGGAAAATAATCAGTAGTGTTTTTGCCACAGGGTCTCCTTCCAGAGGGACATTCCCAGAGAGCACCTCAAGTGACACCTTTCAAACTTGAGAAACTCTGTTTCGAGCTTCCCCCAGATAACCAAGCTCTTCACTCTTTTTCTAAGCCTGAGCCTGGCCAACCTATGGAGGAAGCTCTTTTCAGTTTTTTATTATGGATATCATTTTTCCAGCCATGATCCACATCTGATCATAATAGGTGAGGATTGAAACATGGACAGACCAGGGAATTGAAAGCTTTACCTTTTGGATCCTCCCTGTGTCAGATGACGTCCCAATCTGTCTATCCATCTCCGCATCACCCTACCATATCTCATAAACCAACATAAAACTCATATACTTGAGGCAAAGACTGCCCCTGACCCAGATGGAGCAATCCAACCTTTCTGTTGAGAACTAGTACGTCTTGAGGCTTAGACAAGCTGACTCTCATCCCAGCTACTATTATAATGCTCCAGGGCATGCTGGAGGTCATGGTTTTAGGATGCCACATCATTCGTAAAAAAAACAAAGACGAGATGCTGAGATTTCAAAAGCTGGTAAATTCCTCTTCACAACTACCACTTGATACCTGTCCATGAACACATGGAGAGGTATCGATCTCCCACTCCATTCTCCCCTAACTTACAGTAAAGAGCCAAAGACACTTAAATTCCTCCACTTGAGGCAGGAGGTCCAATCCAACCTGGAGAGGGCAAGTCACCCTTCTCCGGTTGAGAATCATGGCCTTGGACTAAAAGGAGCTGATCCTCATCCCCTGCCGCTTCACACACTTGAATGCCTTCTCCAGGTCCACAAAACACATGTGGATTGCTCGTGCAAACTCCCATGAACCCCCAAGCACCCTGTAGAGGGTGTAGATCAGGTCCAGTATCCCACGGCCAAGACAAAAAATCACACTATTCCTCCTGAAGCCAAGCTTCGACTATTGGCCGGACTCTCCTCTCCAACACCCTGACATAGGCCTTCCCTATGTTCGCAGAAGACCCTTACTATGTGCTTGGGCCTGCAAAATCACTATGGCTTCCTTCTCCTTCAGCGGATCCAACTCACCACCAGGTGGTGATCAGTGGACAGCTCAACCTGTCTTCGCCCGACTGTCCAAGACATTATGCCGAAGGTCTGAAGACCCAACTACAGAAGTGCACAGATGAACACTCTTATGCTTGAACATGGTATTCGTTATGGACAATCCGTGAATGTCACAGAAGTCCAATAACGAAACACCACTCGGGTCAGATCAGGGAGGCCATTCCTCCCAATCCATGTGGGAGTTGAAGTCCCCCAACAGAACGATGGAGTCCCTGAGAGGGGCACTGTCCAGCACCCCCGACAGGAAGGCCGGGTACTCTTCACCGCTGCTCAGCCTGTAGGCCAAAACAACAGTCAGAGATCTCTCCCAAATAAGCAGGGATGCAACCCTCTCATCCACCGGGGTAAATGCCAACACGAGACGGCTGAGCTGGGGGGCAGCAAGCAAACCCACCCCAGCCTGCTGTATCTCCCCACAGGCCACTCCAACGTAAAGGAGAGTCCAACCTTTCTCAAAGAGCTGGGTTCCAGAGCACTATTTGAGAGTTGAGGTGAGCTCGACTACTTCATATTTCAGTGTATTTAGGTGAGTTTTAAAACACTAGTTTATTATTGTAGATTGAAAAGGTTTGCGTGGCTGCTGCACATTTTCACGGCAGGTCAAAAGTTTGCATGATTTACCCCACACTTTCATGGAACGTTAATTTTTGTACATGCCGAGTTGTCTGTAATAATAATAAAAACCGCATAGTTTTCGTGCATATGAACCCTTCATACATGAGGCCCATGATACACTGTTATATAGCCAGGAGAAAAGTCACACTAATCCTCCTAAATCAGAGGTTCAACAATCCATTTAACACCATAGGGAAACTTTTCAAGGGAGGTCAAGAAGTCTTATCCCTTGTTAGTGTAACACACTCTCTGATCCCTTTTCTTAATAGGTCTTGTTCCAGTTTTCTATCTTGCATTAAAGATTCAAGATTCTTTATTGTCATTATGTCACCATAGTGAAATTTAGCTGAGACCTGGCTCAAAAGATACACATGTAGATGCATATCAACCAACCATCAGAATCTCTTAATCCACTCCTGTCAGCTTGCCGCTGGCCTGCTTTTTTAACTACTTTATGTAAGTGAACTTGCCATCCTCAGGTTCAGTCCTCAGATTCTTCCACTTGGGGGCCATGAAGAATGGATTTAGTTTTAAAGTGCCCTGTTGACCAGACAATGATATCCATGGTCTGGCTCTGTACCTTGTCTCCTTACTGAGTCGTTGAATGATTTTCCAGCAGGTCTTTGAAGCAAATTAAAAGTCTTTCTCCATAACCTATTTAAATTTCCCCAATCCCCTTGTTTTTACTCCTGCAATCACAATTGGTCTGGGTGTTTGACCCCTATGAGCCGTTTCAGGAGTTCCCAGAGTCAACCAAAACCCTCTTTTTCAGCTTGACTGCTTCCATCACCTCTCGTGTCCTCCAACTGGTATTCAGGTTTACTGACACCAACAGCCTTCAGGGCAAATGAAAGCATTCTGGAGGTGTGAGTTAAATACCAAATGAAATCTGATCTAGCACTTTTCCAGTCATTTCAAGTCATTTCTGCTCAAAACGTTTCTGTCATTGTCAGTTTGATGCTAGTGTAGATTCTCAGTCTTCAATACCCAAGAAAAGAAAGGCACTTATGTCTGTCAGTTGGAAAAACAGAACTGAGAAAAAAGGACTGCTAAATTTTATTCACGGTTGTATTAGCTTGCATACCAAGTTAGTGCATTGTTCTGATATTTGACTAGTTTGTTTAATGGGAAATATAATCTTTTGATACCCAGTTTAAAGACCAATGGCAAGAAGATCAAAATCACAGTCAAACTCTTCAAAAGTCTGACCATTACATAAGTTTCAATGTCAAAGCACTGCATTCTAAACTAGTGAGAAAAAGGGGATGTGTTGGACCTTCAAAATAAAGCTCAATGATTATCTTGGCACTAAAAGCTTCTTTTTCCTGGGTAAGTTTATAAAAATTAGCTCAACATTGTGTTAACACTGTATGTACTATTTTTCATACTCTTGACTTGAAGACTGGCTCAGAGGTAAAGGAGCCATTAAAGGAGTTACTATTGCTTTACCTTTTTTAATTTCTTCAACATAGAAAGTACTCCTTAAACAGTGCGTCTGTATTAGTTTTGTGTCTCTGCTCTGTTCTCTCAAACCCCCAGACGGTTGTGGCAGATGGCAGCTCACACTGAGCCTGGTTCTGCTAGAGGTACCTTCCTGTTAAATAGGAGTTTTCCATTCCACTGCTGCTACATACATGTTTAGTATGAGGGATTGCTGCAAAGTCAATGCCAATGACTGTCCCCTGTCTCTACATGCTCATTCAGGAGTAGTGAATGCTGCATGTCACTGACTCGATGCAATCTGCTGGGTTTTCTAGAATAGAAAACCTTTTAATCAACTTGAAAAATAAACTAAATTTGGCAGCATTGTTTGATAGCTAGGATCAACTGGATGGTAGATACTTTATTTGTAATCTTTATGATTTGATTGAAATGACTGTAAAGTGCCTTGTTTGAATTGGCCCTATAAAAATAAACAGAATTTAGTTGAATAGGTTAAACCAAGGGTCAGCAATCTTTAATAATCTAAAGAGCCATTTTGGCCCTCAGTCCAATAATAGGTCACATTTATCTTGTGCAAAACCTAAATCACACAACAATAAAATATTACATCAAATTTCATAATTATCTATATAATATCTACCCATATAGGAAATTCTTTTTGATTTTTAAATAAGATAACAATCAGTTTTTGTATTTGTGGGTTTTAGAATAAAGAAAAACAGAAATTTCAACAACAAAAAAAATGGAAAATAATGTCAAAAAACAGGTAGCGACCAAATGACAAGAAAAAACATTCTGTGACCCATTATTTCCATTACGTTGAAGAAATTCTATGTAAATACTGCGTGGAAAGGGAAAAACAAGGAAAAACAGCTTAAACTAGTATTTGTAATCACTTTTATATGTAAAACAATTGCCCAGTTTATCATTTGGGCAGTTATTGAGAGACTCTGCAGAGGCTCTAAGGAGCTATGCAGCCAGATGTTGCAGACCAGTGCTTTACCTGTGGACATCCAGCTGGTAGTTTACCATCTCAGCGATGGTCTGAGCGTCTGCTGCAGATCCTGACAGAGCACAGTAGATCTTATCATGAAGTGGAGACAGTTTATTCATCACCCTGTTCACCACTGATTCCCTGGATGGAGGAACCCCATGAAAGATAATAAAATAAGTAACGAGGTGTGTTAAAGATTTTAAATATAAATTTAGGTAGAAACTTAATTTATGACCTACGGTATAATAAAATAGTCACACAGACACCAACTTACCCCGCAGACACTCTGGAATCAGACCCCAACACGACCCCTCCATTAAACTGTATAGCAATAATAGTTGTCTAGAAACAGAATTAAATATATTTTTTATCAAAACAACAGTGGGACCTGCGCACATTACCAACCCAGAAAGTTTCGTAGGCATTTTAAAAACCTTTACTTACTCCTGTTTTCACTTCCTCGGACAGCCATTGTGGCTCTGCTTCTCCCAACATGGCAGATTAGGAGACTTTAAACGACAACGACGGTAAAACAGTAACTGAGAAGAGCTGCAAACAAAGCGACGCGCAGAGAGCAGTTTTCCAACGGTTCAGCTTAAGCACACTAATGCTTCTCAAAGCCTTGGGTGTATCAAACTAGCTTCAGACTCAAATATCAGACTCCATTTTTCCTGAGACAAACCGAAATTGAAACCTAAACTGCAGTGAGCTCTGCCCGCTCAGCCAGCGTCAGACTCATTTTCATGTTTGCGTTACTTTGTTGTAATTTTAATGTCATAGGTTGATATTATAAATTGTATTTTAGTAACTGTATCCACAGGTCCTCCTCCTAATCAACAATGCACTAATAACTGAACTGTAATTAGTTCTGTGTCGATGCTTCTTAATAACAAGCAAATTTGGATATTTAAACACAACTTCTCAGTGTGACGTGTGTATATTGCAGACAATGTAACAACTTTGCGCCATTATACATTAAACATCATATTCAGATTTTGAAACTGTCACACTATTTCACAATCAATTGCATTTTAGATAGATTATACAAAGCACCTGCTTTATTTTGCTTACACATTTTATTTATTTATTTAGTCTGTAAAGGGAATTTCCTTGCCAATTGTAACCACTGTTCCACTGTGCACCTAAATACCATTAAAATCTCTTGAGTTTTGATCATTTCAAAGTTTAATACTCTAAGTTAAGACAGAGAAGGCAAAATTGGGTTTTGTGGAAAAACATAACACTTGCAGGTTAGAACATTAACATTTATTGTTTATTTTTTTCAGGGATACCGCTGCTAAGCAGTTCAAAATAACAACTCAACTGATTCATTTCCGTTCTCATGTAAGACTAACAAAAATTTAATTAGGCAAGAAACCTGTTTTCATGTGTAAAAAAAGGTTGAGTGTGGAGTTTTTTTTATAACTTTCTTGTACAGGTTTTCATCTCAGTAAAATGAAAAATGTGGACAAAGTGATCGTTTTCTAATCAGGTTTAAAGTGGTACACACACAAAAATCAGTCATTCATCATGGAATCTTGGTAGCTTGTCTCCAGGTACAACTACATGCTCCACCCCTTTTTCCGTTATCACCACCAGGTGAGCAACACCCCCGCTGACGTTGTCCCTGCCCATAGCCAGAGCAAGAGCTGTGGAGGAAAGAGAGGAAGACGAGCAGGAATGGAAAGAGGTTAGAAAACATAGGTCAAGTTTAATACTTAGAAAGATTCTACATACAATATCTATGTCACCAGTTGATAACATCTAATAAGAACTGAATTTTCATTAAAATATCTAAAAGTACCCATTTTGCTAAACAATTTAAGCCGTAATATTCACCTTATTTTGAATGTGGAAATAAATATACGTCCAACTTCCGGTTGTATGTGTGGCACTTCCGTTTCATTGCTTTCCTGGGCTAAATAACATAAGCTTGACGAAATTTGTGAACTACTGTTGTGGGAACATTTCCAAAAATTGGTGAAAAATTGAAATGGCAGGTCAGTGCCACACCCTCAAACTAATCACGAGTGGGAGGATGATATAAAGAAGTGGCCTCATATAACGTACGAAGACATTTGTAACTATTTTGTGTTGTCACTTGGTGCCGATGGCTCTGCAATGCGCAATTACAAAAGTACAGAGGCATATCAGTACCTCCACAGTGGAAAAGTTGGCAAAGTATTAATTAATAACATCATCGACGACCTGGTATTCATGAAGGCCGATGTCCAACCAAGCCAAAGCAAGTCTGATGTTCACTCTGCATGGATCCTGACTACATCACCGTTCATTACCGTATTATTGAGATGGCCGAGTGCTCCTGTGTCAAGGGTCAGGGGAAGTCCTGCAGTCACGCAGCTGTGATTCTATGGAACATAGGCTAATAATTTGTCTCTTCAGTGCTATAACATACAAACTGTTGCCTATTGTTACATGTACATTAGTATTGGCAATAAAGGGCCAATCAGATTAAACAATGCGTAATGCAAACATGCCAATAGGTATATTATGATCAATTGGAATGAAATTGTATTCCCTATTCCCTATTGAGTAGGGGTGATTTATGCAGACAATCTGATTAGCGTCCATCTAATCACTGGTTCAGATTCTGTCATTCTGATTGGGGCAAACTGAAGTAAATGACCATGTATGTGGAGGACGGGGCAGCAGTGCAGGTAAACCTTTCTTTTGAACCAGTTTTTATGACAGCCTCTTACTGCACAAATGATCCCAGACTTCTCAAAGCCATAACAATGAGTGGGTTGTAAAGAAAACTTGTTTTATTAGCCACTACAGTGAAAGGAAGTCAGCTATCCAGGAACTGGAAGTGCCCGGCCGGAAGTCTCGCACAAAAAATCGTCAACTGGCTGTGTCCGTATTTCTGTTAAAAATAAGGTGAATAGGCAATTTCTAAAAAATAATTGTGAATGTATTTGGATATGCATATGTAAAACATTTAATCTATGAGTACCGTTGGTGGCAAACTGTAGGCATTCCTCTCTGGTCATGTTGGGTTTGTATTTAGCGTCAACGTAGCCATAGATAAAGGTGCTTCCTGAGCCACCAAGGGTAACAGGCTGACTGATTAACATCCCACCCAGAGACACAACGTACACCTGGAGAAAAATGGAGAATATGAGCAGTGCACTTAAGCTATATTCAGCAAATATTGCTTTGGGAAAGTATTCAAACACCTTGATTTTCTTTTCACATTTTGTCATTTGACAGCCAATTGTATTTTATCAGCAAGGTCTGTGGTGATAGGCCAGCAAGTAACACATTATTTTGTGAAGGGAAAATAAAACATGGTTTTCAATTTTTGTAGGCAATCAATTGCCTATAAAAATTACCTAATTAGTAAATAGAGCCCAGTTGTCTATAATGTAATTTCAGTATCAATTTAACTGTTCTTTAAAGACCTCAGATGTTTGTTAGAGAACATTAGATAACAAAAAGCATAATGAAGACCAATACAGACAGCAGAACTATTAGGGACAAGGTTATGGAGATGTTTGAAGCAGGATTAGGATATAAAACAATATCCCAAGCATCAAACATTTCACAGAGCTCTGTTCAATCAATCATCTACCAACAAATGGCTGTCTACCTAAACTAATCAGATTAATCAGAGAACCAACCAAGAAGCAACCAAGAGGCACATGGTAACTCTGGAGGAGCTGCAGAGATTCACAGCTGAGGTTGGCGATTCAGCCCCCAGGACAGCTATTTGTGATGCACTTCACAAATCTGGTGTTGATTAATTAGAAGATGGATGGAGCTAAAGGTCAATCCTGGAAGAAAATCCTGGAAGAGGCTTCAAAATACTTGAGACTGGTGCAGAATGTCACCTTCCCATTAGGACAAGAACCCTAGAAGTAAATTTATTTCAGTAACTCAATTCACTAAGTGAAATACAAAAAAATTAATTACACGCAGACTGATGTTTTCAAGCTTTTCTTTCTGTTAGATTTATAAAGCTGGACACACATATGGCAAAAAGACTTGTAGTTGTAACTGAAGAAAAATTTAGTTCTGCATAGAACTGAATCAGGGGTCTAAATACAACACACATCACACATATTTTGATTTGTAAAAAACTGAAAGCCATGTTTCATTTTCCTTTTATTTCATGATTATGCACTACTTGTTCTATAATATATAATCCCAATAAAATATATAGAGGTTGGAGGTTGTTATGTAAAAAGAGAAATAGTTCAAACAGCACTGTGACCAACCTGTGGTCCTTTCTTTTTGTCCCATCCAGCTGTAATGAAGCCGGCTTCGAGCTCCTCTTTGTTTTTATAACACAGGTCTTTCAGAACGGATGCCGCTGCAATTACTAGAGGAGGACCCTCCATCTGTACACTGTAACAAAAACATTCTATAAATATCTATAAATGAGTCAGGAGAGGCACTGCAGGAAAAAGGTTAATGTACATTTTTTAAATAAAAAAACTTGCTCAATCTGTATATTATGATCATGATAGATATGTTTTTTACCGTGCATGAATACATATCCTATGTGCCTACCTGTGAAAGGACAGTTGGAACTTTGCAGTTTTGGTGACAGCCTGAGCATCTGCAAGGGAACCAGCCATGCAGCAGAAGATCCGGTCATGAACCTGAATCACCTTGTTGATGGTCTTAGAAGACACATATTCCCTAAACAAAGTAATGATAGAGAAAGATGATAATTTAACAAGCTGAGGTTCTTTGGGCTGTTATGAGTTACTTCAAGTTGAAGTATATTTTAATATAAAGTACGTTTTTTTTCCTGCATTTTGCTCTTTAAACTTCCATTTGACTCAACTAAATAAAAAAGCCAAAGAGATTCAGTCAATTTTTATTGTATTTATGTTGTTTGATCTGGCTAAATATCTAATAAATTTAACATTTTATTTCCACTAAATTTCATAGGAAAACATTTTTTACAAGTATCCTACATATACTGCATAGTTTCCTCAGAAACATTATGGTAAACCTAAAAAAACGATTTTAAAAAAGATTTTTTTAATTCTAATAAGGTCACAACAATATGAAATAATTGATTTAATAAAAGTAAAGGAAGAAAGGGTAGAGATTGCATGTACTACAAAGAACAGTTTAAACAGTTAAATAATGTGAATTTGAATGAACTCATATGGGGCTTTTTCCCAACCACTCAAAGCACTTTTACACAATGAGTCTTATTCACCTAACCACACTCCTAAAAATGTACGCATTTATGCACTGATATACAAATCAGTAGGACAACTGTAATAAGTGACTTGCATAAGGGCACATCAACATGTGTTGGGGGATCCAGCTGGAATCAATCCACAACTTCAACCCATTATACCTTATTTTCCCACTGAGCCACAGCTGGCTATAATAATATTAAAGGGATTCTATCCAATTACAACCAAACTTTCAATGACTACCCCAGCACCAATATTATTCAAACTCCTGAACAGAATTCTGCATAAGAGCATGCAGTCACAAAGCAAATGTGGTCAAGGGCTTCATGAGGTGGATCAGGGGGGGCTTACGAATATACAGCAAAACATATGGACTGCTGACGGTAATGTTTCATTGATGTTAAAATAATAGTTACAGCAAGAGAAGTCTAAAAAAATTTAAGGTGATTGCCTTGCCAAAGGAAATTATGCAGAACGATAGCAAAAGGTCTGTCAGCTTCCACAGTGAGGCACACAACAAACCCTGTTTAACTACTTAAGCAAATAATCAGAATACCTATTTTCTTTTCCAAGAAAACCAACATTTCTCTAGGAATATGAGTATATTAATCAGCATGTTATGTTTTATTTTATTGGTCAACGGTTTTATGAATAGTAAAAAATATCAGATCTGTTGGCGTCTAAAAGGAATCGTCTTCAGTGCTGAACGTTTTGTATACTGGAAGTGAGAAAGGAAAGATGCTTTGGATGTTAATTTTATTTTAAAGCAAACATTGTTTGACATACACATCATCAAATGATCTATTTGATCATAAACATGATCCATTCTCTGCTATAAAATATAGTAAAGTGACCCCTTTCCTCACCCTCCCATTGAAGCTCTGGAATCTGATCCAATCACGACCCCTCCATCAAATATGGCAGCCAAGATGGTAGTCTGAGGGGACGAGAGGAGAGAAAGTGGATTCTTTTTTCAACCTGGGTCACACTAGACACCTTTAACTCATGCTGACTTGTTCGTTTGTGCAGACTGAACGAGGCTATGAATCCTGGGAAGTGGAGTTCTAAAAGTGGGGAGTAGCGTTAATATTTTAACCAAAAACAGAAGTTAATTCCTCTTGGAACTTTAACATGTTCATTTGTACTGTCTTAAATATGAAACATTAATAGCTAATGATAAAAACAGGACGTAAATGATCAGCCATTATAATTTTCAGGCAGGTACTCAGTTTGGATCATATTTTAATTTATACGCTTATCGGTCTTACTCATTTTTACTCTGCAAAGGTGTGCAGGTAAAAATACCTTCTAGCATTATTAAATCTATCCGGATTAACTCACCCCTGTGCTGACTCCTTTGACTTGTGAGTCCGAGTAGTGTTTCTCCATTTTCTCTGTAAAACCGAAAGAAAGGAGGAAGATGTGACGCTTAAAACAGCGACCTCAGGCGCACTGAGACGCGCAGAGAAGCCGCAGTAACAGCAACAATGGCGCTGTCAACTGTCCTCGAAACTCCTGGAGCTGGCTTTAATTTTGACAACGCAGCGAGGTAAGAGCTTATTTTTACAGCACACAGGTTAAATAATGCTTTATTAAAGAAAACATGAACAGAAACTCCAGTTAACGCAGGTATCGCCTGGATCAAAATCGAAAGTAACTTTTTCCCTTCTTTGTAATCAAATGTACACAATGAAACTGTAATCGTAGTTATTACAATCATATGCCAAAAAGGATCTTACAAATACTCATAATTTCCCACCTCCACCACACCCCCTGCATATTCTTCTGCCCAGAAATGCTGCGTTAGAGGGTCTTTTTGAAGGAGGACAGACCCCAAAACCTCTGAAAACTGGAACCACCATAGCAGGAGTGGTGTTCAAGGTGAGTAATACCCAAATTCAATGTACAGTCACAAAAAGTTTTAAACAAAAGCTTTGTCCGTATTAAAAGTAGATAAAAGTGAACTGCAGAGACTTAATTTTCTGATGCATCACCTGTGAGCACACATCCTCCATATCACTACTATCAAAGCCAGACCAGCCTTGGACTTCATTACCTGGATGTTGACATTACCAATAGTATAAAATGGGCCTAGTAAAGACACATTTTCATAACTGCATGTTGTTGAAGCACATTAAGTCTGGTCTATATCAAGTCAAAACAACATTTATGTTCATGAAATTGCACACATTTTTTGCAAATGTCTACATGACCTCTTAAGGTAACTGCAGCTCTGAGGGACCAAATAACATTCAGGTACCTGTCCAGAAAAATACAGAAGACAGCTGAATGACAATAAGCTTACAGTTGGAAGAACTGTTATAGCATTAGACACACATACTTAATACAAGTAATAAAAAACGTTGCTAAAATTTTTGTGTTCTGCTGTGTAGGATGGAGTTGTTCTGGGAGCCGACACAAGAGCCACGTCCAGTGACGTGGTGGCCGACAAGATGTGCGCCAAGATCCATTACATTTCTCCAAATATATAGTAAGTTTTATGGGTTTTGATCAGAAACAATGGGAGTGAAAATATGATAAACATAATAAATGTTGTTCCACTAGTTTTCTGTAATATTCAACCTTCCACATGGCTGTATTGGGTCTTATAGTTAATCATCTGTATAGCACTTTGTGTTTCTTCGCTGTGCATGAAAAGTGCTCTATAAAAAAGGAGTAATTGATAAAACGTTAATAATTTTAATAGATGGGGCACTGCATGGTTCATTGCTGTTTGTGGCAGTCTATCCTCAACACACTTATCGTAGGTTTCCATCTGTTTCTGCATCATTTGCTGCAAGTCTTTTTCATTCATTAGCACTCAGGTAAGGAACAGTAGAGCCAGAAAATCTTAAATTGAAAATCTATAAAGGAAAACCACACATACATTGTGACTTGCAATTGAAGATAGAATAGCATGAGTGTTAAGCCTGTTAAAAAAAATGTACCCCTTAGATCCCTTTCATTGTTAAAGCAAAACATTAACTACAAAAAATCTGTCTCTCTTTCTGTTACTTTTACACTCTGTTTTCTCATCATTATTTCATGTCTTTATATTTTAGTTGTTGTGGAGCAGGAACAGCTGCTGACACAGAGAAAACCACAGATATTCTGTCATCCAACCTCTCCATCTTCTCACTGAACAGTGGGAGAAACCCTCGTATGGTTATGGCTGTAAACATACTGCAGGATATGTTGTACAGGTTAGCACTTTGTTTGACAACATGTAGGAATAAGATTAAAAAACAGCTGAGAAAATGTTGATATTTAAGTAGCCATGAACATTTTCATTTCAATATTTATGTGTTAATCTTATTTGGTGTCTTGTCTCAGGTATCATGGTCAGATTGGTGCCAACCTGATACTGGGAGGAGTGGACTGTACTGGGAACCACCTGTACACTGTGGGTCCCTATGGGAGCGTAAATAAGGTTCCTTACCTTGCAATGGGTAGGTAACATAATTTTGATTAATAACCAGTGTTGTTGCATCATTGCCAATGTGGTTGCCTTTTGTTGAAGCTGCTGTGATGTTTAGTGACATTTTGTTTTTTAATTAGCTAGAAGTTAACTTCTTATTTTTTACATTCAAACTAAGATTAAACAACGCTTGTTTCAGATCTTATTATTTTGTGTTCACACAGGATCCGGTGATCTGGCCGCTCTTGGGATTTTAGAAGATGGGTTTAAACATGATCTAGAGGTATAATCAATGAAAATACTTCTTTAATCATAGTGGTTTATTCCACTGTATTATAGGCCTTGCTTTGTCTACCTGTTTGCTTCTTTCTCTGATTTCTTCTTCTCTCTCTCAGCTGGAGAAGGCGAAGGAGTTGGTGCGAGCTGCCATCCACGCAGGCATCATGAGTGACCTCGGCTCGGGCAACAACATCGACATCTGTGTCATCACCAAAGAAGGAGTGGACTACATCAGACCGTACAAGGAGTCAGAGTACAAAGATGACAGGTAGGCTTTTAAATTCTAGAATCTGAACATGTCTCCACATCAAATTTCTTTTGTAAATATTTCTTAAGATAGTTTCTGAATTTGTGCCTGTTTATTTTTGGAATCCTTAAAGTGCCACTTTATTGTACAAAGCAAAGGTCTTGATAAAAAAATATAAATGGAACATGTGTATATAACAAGTATTTTACTTTTATTTCATCACCTAAGTTAAATTTTGGTTTTGTGATAAATGTTTAGCACGTTTCAGCTTTATAGTACATACATGAGTATAAATGAGAAGTTCCATAAAGTATATTCAACATTAATTCAAGTCTGCCTTTTTCTTACTCTTACTTTTGTAGGAAAATGAAATACAAGTATCGTCCGGGCACGACGGCGGTTCTGACAGAGAAAGTTGTTCCCTTAAACCTGGAGGTCGTTCAAGAGATGGTGCAGAAGATGGAGACCGTCTGATCTTCATTAAACAGTCTAACTTTATAAGCATAGAAATACTAAAGAGTCAGAGTCATTTTCTAAGTTTCTTTTGAAAACATGACAAACTGGACATGATGGTGAAACCATGAAAAACGTTTTTTTAGAACATTGTTTTTCTGTTTTTGTTATGGAATAATTCAGACGCTGTAACAGGACTTAAATATGTAAAGATGATTTAATATGCCGATAAATTTTTTTATTACAGATTCATGATGTTTCTTCTTAATTTTACTTTCAGCACTCTGATTTACTTCACACAGCACCGCCACAGCTTGCTCTTATATAACTCATACAGAAAACTGTCATTAAATGTCATTAATATATAATCAATATGGATCCATTTCGTATAAAAAAGAGACTACCAGGTTCTTGAAACCTGACTTCAGCATTTCCGCCTAGAGACTGATGATGGCGAAACACACTGTTTTTCTATTGGTTTAAAAGATTTTAAAGCATCACTTATTTAAAACTTTACATTCAGGCTAAATAGCAATTTATTTTGTTGTTTTATCAAAAAAGGACTGTGAATATATTAACACTTACTCACAATATGTATGTCTAAACGCATTTTAACGTATTGAAAATCCAGGACCATAAAGTTCACAGATTTCTTTCACTTTCGGATTCTTTGTCACGTATGAGGAAACTGTCCACGGAGCTGCAAACTGCCGTCGTTGTTTCGGGAAATATTAACACCTGTAACAGCACAAAGTTATATTAGATTCTGATTTTTGATAGAAAACATTATGGCTCTTGTTGAAGTGAGCGGTTTAAAACCCTTTTCTGAACCCACTGGGCAGTTTTTCGGAACCAGACAGACGCATCTAGTCGACCGACCCAATCATTACAGTTTTGGAACCTCGATTCAAGAATTTGCTCTTCCTGTGGGAGAAGAGGTGAGGATCATTTTACCTTCATTTAGAAACAAAAAGCACCAAATGTTATCATGTAAAGCACCGAGGCGTGACGTGTCGACTTATTTTACGCGTCTCTTGTTTTGTGGATGCTTTTTTTTTTTCTTATAAATCATAAAGGTGATTAAAAGTTGCCACCTGAGCTATAAGATTACTACAAATATTATTACTCTAATTTCCCCCGAATAGAGCACAGTAACACATTGATCATCATCCATGTTTCTTGTTGGCTTCATTGCAGCCTTCAGGTTTTCTGAAGTCCTGCAACAAGGATGGAGGGGTTTGTATTGACATGAACCACGGAACGACCACCCTGGCCTTCAAGTTCAGACATGGGGTCATCGTTGCTGTGGACTCCAGAGCTTCAGCTGGACGCTACCTGGGTAAATATGGGCCGAGGAGACGGGGTGTGTAGAAACCACTTAAAAAGAGGAGGTGGTCAGTGTGAACAAGAAGTTAAAGAGCAAAATCTAGTTTAAAACCAAGAGTTAAATATTAGTTTTAATATTTCTCCTTTAGGCACCAGCCCCCTGCGATCCTGCAATGATAAGTGGGAAAAGAAAAGGAATGGATGGATGGGTTTCTCCTCTTTACCTGAGAACAAACAGTCTGCCTCATTTATTTAGCCTACTATAAAATTGTGTGAATGTGTTTTAAAACTAACAAAACCAGTTCTTTAACCACAGTGCAGCCTTCCCCAGCCTAAATATTGTAACTAAATTGTTACAAAATGTTATGTTAAGACTTTATGTTTACTTTTGTGCATCCATCCATCTTTTCTCTTTTAAGATCTGCAGGGCAACAGGTACAGGAAGGAAACCCAGATATCCTCAAAACTGTGGCTAGTACATTACTGTAAATACTATAAAGGTCTTGAAAAACTAAGATAGAAAGAATTGCAACATTGATGTAACCACTTTAATTGTGACTACAGTGTATTTAGTAAACAATGTGATGTATTAAAATACAGAACCTTTTAGTCCGTGAATAATAACAGTTATTTATTGCTGCAGTAAAGATTCACAACTTTAGTACAACACACAAAAAATAGCCTTCCCCATGTAAATATTGAGGATTGCTTTTGTGTAATAAATAAAACAAGAAAGTTTAATCATTATTCATCTTATGGAAAAAAAACAAGGATGGAATGTAAATTGGTCATATTTTCACTTATAAAAACTACGGTTTAAAGTGCTTTGATTTGTGATATGAGATATTTGAATCAAACACATATGTTACAGAAATTGTTCTGGACTCTGTGGTGCCCAATCCAAGCCTGAAAATGATGTCTTATGCTCCTTAAGCCATTTTTTCTGAACCTGGACCAACTTTAGCAACCCCAGATCATCTGATCTTCTTCCAATCTTTAGGTTCCCTACTAAACTGTGGCCTTTTTTTCTGATTAGCATCTGTGGTTTTCTTATAACTTCGTAAGGCTGGTTAATATTCGCTTAAATCCCCATGGCATTGTTTTTTGAAATGCTCTTACTTATACCATTGAACACAGCCACAGGACATTTATAAGATCCATTTTCACAGTGTTGACCAGGACTCTTACAGCAGCTTTTATGATGAGCTGCAACTGCCTGGTTGTTGGTTTTTATAACCAATGAAGACACCATTGCAATAATCTAACCTATTGAAAATAAAAGCATGCGCCAGTTTGTTGTTTCTACAGGAAATGTTTTTAAGAAGATATATATTAAGCTGATTTAGTGACAAACTTTAAGTTGTTGTTGTAAGGTTCCTAAGTGTATTAGTAGAAGCCAACTTACAACACAGAGTGATGAGTGAGAACCTACGCCAGTGTATTGTAAAGAGAAATTATGGTAGATTTACTGGAAAAGGTTTACAACAATGAATATCAATCTATTTTAAAATAGATTACATGTTCTTCAAATTGACAAGATAGAATTAAATAAAATATGCAATAAATAAAAATACAGAAATTAGTTTCATGTAGAAATTTGCAGACAGCAATCTAGTGCTGAGAACTTTAACTGAAACAATTGCTTAATACACCAAAGTAGAGTTCCCAATGCCACTACAATCCCTGCATTGAGCTTTAAAATACAAAATTATAACAGTAGTCTATGTTGGGTCATTTGGTCACGCTGTGTAACAATAACATATTTTAATCTGTTGTCTAGGTAACAGAAAGCTTTCTTTTTTCTGCATTTCTCTGCTTTGCAGCATCCAACGATGTCAACAAGGTGATAGAGATCAATCCATATCTGCTGGGGACCATGTCAGGGAGTGCTGCAGACTGTCAGTACTGGGAGAGACTCCTCGCCAAAGAATGCAGGTCTGTTCAGCAGTGTCTTTCTTTTTTTTTTTTCCTTCGTGGCATAGATTCAACAAGGTCCTGGAAACATTCCTCAGAGAGTTTGGTCCTATTGACATGATAACATCACACAGATGCTGCAAATTTGTCGGCTGCACATCCATGATGCAAATCTCCCGTTCCACCACCATGCCAAAGGTGCTCTATTGGATTGAGATCTGGTGACTGTGGAAGCCATTTGAGTCCAGTGAACTCATTGACATGTTCAAGAAACCATTCTGAGATAATTCGTGCTTTATGACATGGCGCGTTATCCTGCTGGAAGTAACCATCAGAAGATGGGTACACTGTGGTCATAAAGGGATGGACATGGTCAGCAACAATACTCAGGTAGGCTGTGGCGTTGACACGATGCTCAATTGGTGCTAAGGGGCAAAAAGTATGCCAAGAAAATCCCCACACCATTATGCTGCGTTCAGACCAAACGCAGTTTGAGCGTCAGAAAGGTGTCCAACGCCTCAAGTTGGACGCTTGTGCACTTGAACTTTCGACGCGCGTCAAAAACCTGTGAAGCGACGGGCGTTGGGAGGAGCTTCCTTTCCCTGTCTCTTGTGTACAATGGCGAATGCAATCGAGAGAGTGGCTTGGCTTTATTTGCTGAATAAAGCAAGAGAATGTCATCATCTGGCGCCTCTGCGCCGTGTCTGGATTCACCAGACAATTCAGAGGCGTTCAGAGTTTGGTGAATTTCACCACTTGCTCCAGGAGCTGCGCGCAGAAGAAGATCGCTTTCAGCGCTATTTTCGTCTGTCCCCGGCCCAGTTTGAAAGCTGAGCTTCTCTGATTTGTTGACGTGGCACGTCAACTTCCAAAAGTTCAGATTTCCCAACTCAAGCGTCGGATGCTTTGGATGCGCGTAACGCGCGTCAGAGCTTCAAAAGGCGTCAAGATCCCTGCGCCGGACTCTTGAAATGTGCCGCAGGACCTCTCGCCACTCCAAGAGGCGCGTCCACATAGACTTTGCATGAAAACCAGACGCTCCTGATGCTCAAACCGCGTTTGGTCTGAACGCAGCATTACACCACCACCAGCCTGAACCGTTGATACAAGGCAGGGTGGATCCATGCTTTCATGTTGTTGATGCCAAATTCTGAACCTACCATCCGAATGTTGCAGCAGAAATCGAGACTCATCAGACCAGGCAACGTTTTTCTAATCTTCCATTGTCCAATTTTGGTGAGCCTGTGCGAATTGTAGCCTCAGTGGCACCCGGTGTGGTCTTCTGCTGCTGTAGCCCATCCGCCTCAAGGTTCGACGTGTTGTGCGTTCAGAGATGCTCTTCTGCATGCCTTGGTTGTAACGAGTGGTTATTTGAGTTACTGTTGCCTTTCTATCAGCTCGAACCAGTCTGGCCATCCTCCTCTGACCTCTGGCATCAACAAGGCATTTGGGCCCACGGAACTGCCGCTCACTGGATATTTTCTCTCACCATTCTCTGTAAACCCTAGAGATGGTAGTGCGTGAAAATCCCAGTAGATCAGCAGTTTCTGAAATACTCAGACCAGCCCGTCTGGCACCAACAACCATGCCACGTTTAAAGTTAAATCTTAACTTTATTTCTTCCCCATTCTGATGCTCGGTCTGAACTGCAGCAGATCGTCTTGACCATGTCTACATGCCTAAATGCATTGAGTTGCTGCCATGTGATTGGCTGATTAAAAATTTGCGTTAATGAGCAGTTGGACAGGTGTACCTAACAAAGTGGCCGGTGAGTGTATAACAGCACTTAAAAACTTTTCGTATAAATGAGATGGAAAAGGGAGATTTTGTGTTATACAGCTAAATACGACCAATCACAAAAACTGTCTTGTAGCTACGCAGGTGTTATCGACAAACGTTGGGCTTTTGATACTTGTTACACATACAGGGGTTGGACAATGAAACTGAAACACCTGTCATTTTAGTGTGGGAGGTTTCATGGCTAAATTGGACCAGCCTGGTAGCCAGTCTTCATTGATTGCACATTGCACCAGTAAGAGCAGAGTGTGATGGTTCAATTAGCAGGGTAAGAGCACAGTTTTGCTCAAAATATTGAAATGCACACAACATTATGGGTGACATACCAGAGTTCAAAAGAGGACAAATTGTTGGTGCACGTCTTGCTGGTGCATCTGTGACCAAGACATCAAGTCTTTGTGATGTATCAAGAGCCACGGTATCCAGGGTAATGTCAGCATACCACCAAGAAGGACAAACCAAATCCAACAGGATTAACTGCGGACCCAAGATGAAGCTGTCTGAAAGGGATCCTGGATGAAAGGGATGCATCCAATGGTTCAAACATTGTATCCTGAAGGCGGTGCCATGTATCAGGATGACAATGCACCAATACACACAGCAAGACTGGTGAAAGATTGGTTTGATGAACATGAAAGTGAAGTTGAACATCTCCCATGGCCTGCACAGTCACCAGATCTAAATATTATTGAGCCACTTTGGGGTGTTTTGGAGGAGCGAGTCAGGAAACATTTTCCTCCACCAGTATCACGTAGTGACCTGGCCACTATCCTGCAAGAAGAATGGCTTAAAATCCCTCTGACCACTGTGCAGGACTTGTATATGTCATTCCCTACACCATACTAATAAATTATTGTGGTCTAAAACCAGGTGTTTCAGTTTCATTGTCCAACCCCTGTATATCAGTGACGATTTAAGTCCCTGTAGGCTAGTCAAAACCTCATCAATATGCAGCAGCACATAGGCATGAGAACATGAAAAAACATGCAGTGAAACACTGATCAACTATTATATTAGTGTCGGTCAAAATAAGACCTTGTCATGATTTGTTTAAACACTACCGTAAAAACATTTTTGCCCCTCTAAATACTTCTCTTTTTTCTTTGTCATCACTGTTTCAGACATGTTTCAGATCACTAAAACACATTTTAATGTCTGACAAAAACAACCAGAGTAAACTCAAAATGCAGTTTTCAAATGATTATTTCTTTTATTATAGTAAAAAGCTATCCAAAACTAACTGGCCTTGTGTGAAAAAGGAATGGTCCATTGTAAAATCATGAATTAACTTGAGTTTTAAAATTTTTTTAAAGGCTGTGGCTGTTTCATTTGCCATACTGATTATTGCCAGACTTTGCTCTCAGTGAAGATTTTCAATATAAATAAATGGGGGAAAAATCTTAAATGTACATATATATATATATACACACGTGACTTTACAAGAGAAGATAATGTGAGATCAGTCCAAGTATGCATGGTGTTGTTCTACAACTCTGACTGTCAAGTGTTCATCAGAGAAAAAGCCTGGGGGAAGAAACTGTCACTGTGGCTGCTTGTTTTAGCAGACAGTGCTCTGTAGCGCCACCTGAAGTTAAAGGTCTAGACAGTTTCTGTGCAGGGTGTGTGGGGTCTGCAGAGATTTTAGCTGCTCTTTTCCTGACCTTAGACCTGTACAAGTCCTGGACAGAGGGAAGGTCAGCCCTTTCAATGATTCTCTCTGTAGACCTGATTGTTCGTTGCAGTCTGGACCTGTCCAATTTTGTGGATGAGCCAAACCACTCTGAGATGGATGAAGACAGTACAGACTGAATTATGGCAGTGTAGAAGATGACCAGCAGCTCCAGTGAAAGGTTGTACTTCTTAAGTTTCTTCAAGAAGGACAGTCTCTGCTGGGCCTTCTTCTGAACATTGTCTATGTGCGAGGACCAACTCAGGTCTCAAGAAATGGTGGTTCCTAGAAACCGGAAGTGATCAACAGCAGATACAGTGTTGTTGAGGATGCCCCAATCCAAAAAAAAAAAAGATGAGAAACAAAGTTGTTAATACCTATCAGTCTGGACAAGATTACTTAGCCAAGTAAACAAGGCTTTGGGACTTCATTGGACCATAGTGAGAGTCGTTATCTTTAAATGGAGACAACACAGTGGTGAACCTTCCCAGGAGTGGCCAGCCTACCAAAATTGTTTAAAAAGCACATCAACAACTTATCTAGGTTGCAACAGAAGAACCCACAATATCTAAAGACCTGAACATCTGCAGACCTCACTTGCCTTAATTAAGGTCAGTGTTTATGACTGAACAATTAAAAAAAGAGACTGAGAAAATGGTGGGACAGTTCCTGGGATAGAACCACTGGTGACCCAAAAGAACCAAAAGTCCCTTGCCAAAAAACATCTTGATGACCTCTAAGACTCTGGGAAACTATTTTGTGGACTGATGAGACAGAAGTGAATTTATTTTAGGATGGCTGTGTTCTGTTACACCTAATGCAAAACTTAACACAGGGTTTCAGAAACAAAATATTGTACTGACAGTCAAAAATGGTGGTGGTAGTGTTATGGTCTGGGGCTGCTTTATTAAAGAGACATATAGACATATAGAGACAGATTTATTACATATAGCAATTTTATAATGTAACTATTTCATATTTTATTTATTTTTGGGATTTGTGTCATTGTAAAGGGCAAAACATAGTTGCATGTACTTGCCTCTGCGGACGTCCACCGACATGTCCACGTGAGGTTACATTTTTACATACACGTATGCGGTGCCACACAATAAACTGTTTTATATGCGACACGCTACTCCAAGTAGCTGGTCAAGAGTATGTGCAGCATCACGGTCACTCTCTGCCTCGCACTGTCAAGTGTATTTTTCTTCTTCGTCTCTATTGTGGTTTAATGGCCTTTAACACCACCTTCTTTTCTTTTTGTTTTTCCAAAGCTACATGGAAAATTAGTTCTGCTTACCGTCTGATGACACTATAGCAGAAAGTGTGGAAAGTGTAGGAATTTGGCACCAGAAATATAGAAAATTGGTAAACTCAACAATGAAGCCGTGAACAGTTTCTGCGGAGTCCGCGCTAGTCATAGTACGCCCTACTATGTTCTGCCCTTTAGCTTTCTACAGTAGGAATGATCATCTAGAGACTTTTCTAAACAAGATTACTAAAAAATTCAAAATATGGAGCAGATCGGGCTAAAGGAGAATATGAAGGGAGAAAAAAGACAGTATCAATCATGTCTTGAAAAGGTAAATAGCAATACATTTTCTACCAGCTCCAGAATGTCATGGGATGGCATCTCAGATTATCGTGTCCCAGGCACAATCAAAGTGTGTCAGCTGGACAGTACTAAGCAAGAGAACCGAAGGAAGAAAACACATAGTTGTGTCAAAATTCAGGGGCTGCATCCCAACCCACGTAGAGCGGTCCTTCGATGGCCAAGAAAACTGAGAAAGCCAGAAATGATGGTTTAGCCTTCACCAGCTGTTCCCGCCCTTACCTCAGCTTAACTTCAGTTGCCTAGCAACCGTGACAGCGTGAAGCACAGAGCTGTGAAGCAGTAAAGTGGAGCCTTTAGGTTAACCCCGCTGTCTCCACAGTAAATAACTGCACATGGTTTTTATTTACTCCTTTTCATATTCCTGATGGCTTATAATCCTGTTTCATTTAAAATGTTCTTTTTTATCTTTTAATTTCATACTAGTTTATTAATCAACCATTTAAAATTTAAAACGTTTTTCTATAACGCTTTGTCCATAGTGGGGCGTGGGGAAGCTGGTGCCTATCTCCAGCAGTCTACGGGTGGGGGCGGGCTACATCCTGGACAGGTCGCCAGTCCATCGCAGGGCAACACACAAACAACCACATACACACTCATTCACACTCCTAATGGCAATTTAGAGAGACCAATTAACCTAACAGGCATGTCTTTGGACCGTGGGAGAAAGCCGGAGTACCTGGAGAGAATCCACGCATGCACCATGTAGAAAGACCTTCGGCCGGGAGTCGAACCCAGGACCTTATAGGTGCAAGGCATCAGTGTACTGTTACTGTAAATAAAATGCATTAATGATGAACACCATTCGTTTAATTTATTAGTAAAATGTTTAACAATTTAAACATTAATATATTACCTTTCATAACAAAGGTTGAATCAATTTATTTGTAGAACATAATAATAATAATAATTAACTTGAAAATTCCTGGGGAACTTTTCATGGGGCCTGCCTCTTGGTGAGTGCTCCTCGGACCAGAGCCAAAGGTTCTGTGGCTGAGGTAGTTCCAGTGTGCATCAGGATTGAGGGTAGAAGGCAAAGATACTCACCTAGACCTGTGCTTGTTTCACCTGTCGCATAAGAACGATTTTTATTTTGTAGAGCATGTCTTGGTCCAATTTAGAAGGTCCTGGCTTAGGTCCATTAGTAATATGGAATATACTTTATCTTCTAAAAGTGTATACTATTATCAGCTTAAAAAATAAATAGTAACTCTGGAAGATGGAGGCTTTTATTTTGAAAGTTTCAGTAAGCCTTATTTTAAAATACCAACAAACTCCTATTTCAAACACTGGTTGAGTCCCAGAGTTAGTGTTAAACCCATTGATGCAATGATCAGTTGAGACAAATAAGAAGGCTTTCATTTTGCAGAGCAAGTTTAGGGCTTATTTTGAAAGTCTGGCATTTGTCCTTTCATGTCCTTTCCATTAGTTATACAGAATCTGCTTCCTATGCTAAATTGCCAGTGTACTATTTTATCAGCTTTAAGTGTAGATAGTAACTAGAGAAAATCTGAGTTTATGTTGTAGAGTATTCTTAGATCTTATTTTAAAAGCCCAGGATGGTTGTCTTTTAATGACTGGTTTAGTTCCATTAGTAATACACAACTTACATTCTATGTGACGTACTGTGTAATACATTAGCTTTTTCTTTAAGATGAAAGAGCTAACGTCGGACCGCAGTGGAGCACCGTATTATCCCTAGGCAACCCCTAAACTGAGCACAGTAAATACATTTAACTTTATGACAGTGCTTATCTACATTAACTAAATAATATCAATTTAAAACAATGTCAGTTTTACTTACTTTTCCACTTACAATTTCCCCTGATCGTAGTCCTTCGTCCTTCTTCTTCTATGATGTGGTACAGTACCGCTGCCACCAACTGGCTTCCATTTCTGTTATAGCATAACTTCCGTTGTGGCTTTTGTTGTTGTGTTACGGGGTTTGGATTTTGATGTAGTGTAACTCTTAGAGGCTTCTATTTTTTAGTGTAAATCTAAACTTTATTTTGAAAGTCCTTATGACTGAAACTGTGGAGCTCTGTTGTAGACCCACTAGGAACACCTCGTATACTCTACATCTGACAAGTATATTATAATGACTTTAAATGGCACCTGGTATACTTAGATTGAAACTATGAATGATAAATCCTGTTTTTGGCCTTCTCCTCCCTCAGCAGAGTCAGTGTTCTGTTGCTATGGTGATCTGTTCTGTTGCAATGGCGATAAGCCCCTCCTCTAGCAGCACAAGGGTGTCTGTGGGTACAGTATGTCCAAATTCAGGGGCTGGATCCTTAGAAGGACCCGGTCTACGTGGGTTGGCTCCTTCGTTGACCACTAAAACCATGGAGGCCGGAAGGTAGCACTGCGAATTGGGATGGTCTAGCCACACTGCTGGGATGGCTGGTGAGGCAAGCCGGCAGTTCCTACGGCGGGAGTGTAAAACTCCGAACACGTCGGAGCACGTTTGAAATTAAGCAATGTCTTGATAAATCAAGCAGATAAACAGTCTACACAGTTATATTCCCGCACTAAAAATATTGTAGAAGTTCATTGTGACACAGAAAGTGTAATTTTTCACAATTTAATCACAGCTCTTGCCACTGTGGTCCGCCATGGCTGCCCCTGCTTGACCAATCCGCTTTGACCCGCAATAAATCATGGGAAATGATGGACCGCGAAGGATACCCATCCTTCAAATCGGTAAAAAGGAGGACACATTTGTCTGCCGCATTTGAAGGAGTCTCGGAAGGATTCATGTATTGGGACAGCCTTCGTCGCCGAGCTGTGACGTAATCGGCCTACAAACATGGCCTTTGAATTGGACCATACCCTGTCTGTGTGTGAATGAACAGGTGCACTTGATTGTCTTCCCCTGAGTCAGCATACCTTAGAGTCTCAAAAGGGATCCAAACAGTCAGGCGCTGTACAAAAACCGTACACGGTTTTTAAAACATTTTTGAACTGTGGATGACAGCTGTCCCTAGTCCCCGATCGCAGAGAGTTTCATAGCTCTACTTCCTTTACAGTAAAAGAGAGGATGATGGAAATAAATGGCGTCACTCAGGGATTCCTGTTCAAACTGTCACTCAAAATATATGAAACAGGTGTTCAGAACTCTTTGACTCCTGGCAATCGGGAAGGGTTTAACGGAAAACCATGTGACCTAGAGCAATTACAAATACATTGTGTTAAAGCAGAGGCCCAGTCCTAAAAACTGTCCGAAACTGGTGACTGTAGAGCGTGGATTTTGGCTAATTATGTCGCCATGGTAACTCGAAGCGGCAATAAAAGTTACAGCACACATCACGAAACTGAGTCACCTGTTTCGATATATATAACTGTGTGGGTGCAGCCTACAGTTCGGGCCGCATTAAAGTAGATGGAATAATAATAAATAAAGAGTCCAGTTTAGAGGTGGAGAGTAATAGGTGGCTCTATACAATGTATGGAATGCCATTGCTATGGCAGGCCCCAATAACCCAAGCATTACCCATTAGATATAATCTGACTGAATTATATCTGTGTTGAACTTCCACCAATTAGGGAAACCCAGCGGGAGTTTGAAAATCATGTGCCAGGAGTCAGGCGTCCTTCCCGGTATAGCGAGCCTCGACCCCTGGTCAGCCTACAGCTGGCGAGACAAGCATGCTGCTAGCGCAGCTGGAGCGGACATTTCTGAACACGTCAGAGAACTTTTGCAATTAAGCAATATCTTGATGAACCAAGCAAATATTACAGTTTTAGACAGCAACGTTCTCGCATAAAAACATTGCAAAAGTTTATTTTGTTTCATAGTAAGTTCAATCTGTCCAACTTTATTCACATTTTTTCTCTCTACCCCGCCATTGCTGTTTCCATCTGATCAAGCCACTCCGATCCGCAATGAATCATGGGATAGGGTTTGCCATGAAAAATACACCAAAACCCATCCTTTTGTCCATTTGTCGGCCACATTTGGAGGAGTCTTTGAATTTGGACAACCTCATCGCCTCGCTTCGACATAATTGCCCTACAAATGCCGTCTTAGAAGGATGCGGCCCCTGAATGTGGAAACAGCTACAGTGAAGACAGAGGGAGCTGAACCAAAACACACACAAAAGAATTACAAGACCAACTTTAACATAAGAGAGTTATCTAAATGCAGAAACATCGAAAATAAATAAGAAGCTATAAATAAAGGAATTAACTAAAATGACAGGGGCCTAAACAACAATAATTAACAGAAAAAAAAATCAACACTGGTTTTGATGTGAAACCGTGTTTAACATGGCTCATTTGTCAACTTATTAGATTTTTGATTACCAAGCATATTTTCTCTTCTGATTTCCTGCAGGCTGTACAGACTGAGGAACAACCATCGGATCTCCGTAGCTGCTGCTTCTAAACTTTTATGTAACATGATGCTGGGTTACAAAGGCATGGGCCTTTCTGTGGGGAGCATGGTCTGTGGATGGGACAAAGAGGTGAGCTTTGGTGTTCATAGCTTTCATACTCATCAGAGCTTCAATGTCAGACTTTCACATTTACAATAAACAAAAACTGTGCGGTTTTTTCAACCTTAGATTCCTTATTATGGCTTTCTGTTTTGTCATTTGATTAAAAAAAAAATTTATGTGTAAAGGTACGATGAGGTGAGATTTTAAACATTCTTTCTAACTGTAAAAATATTTTTATAGGGACACCAATAGGACACTATGAAATGAAGATAAATTTATAGACTTAAGAAATGTTGTGAACAAATGTAGAACTCCAGTAAATAAAGTGTAAAAATAAGCCTTTAGGTGCTGTTGCCTTTTTAGTCCTTAAACAGAAACAGAAATATAGTATAGAATAAAGGAATAAAAATCCGGCAGCAAAACATTTAAAAGCCATCAGAAAGCCCCTAGCCTTCTTAATACCCCTTGAATTTGGTTATGACCTCATTCCAGCTACAAATTTCAGTGTATTTTAATGAGATACCAAGTGATAGACCAACACAAAATAATGCATATCTGTGAAGTGAGTGGAATATAATCCTCTCTATCCACCTAAACGTACAGGCAAGTACAGCATTAATCAGATATGTCAGGGTAACTCTGGAAGAGGTGCAACGATTTGTGGCTCAAATAGACTTAAGACTTTGTTAACAGCATGACTATTAGATTTGGACTCTGTAAATGTTTTCTTTACAGAAAACCACAATGTTTTATTTACTACTTACCACAAGACATGGGAAGGGGACATAGCAAACAAAAGGAGGAGGTCAGATGGGATCAGAGTTACACTTTAAGCCTAGATGCAAAATTTTGTTGTGGCTAAAAGGTAATGCTGCAAATCACTCTGAATACACACCCAAAAGTGAAACATGAGTGGCAGCATGATGAGGGGATGCTTTTATTCAGCAGCGACTGGCGGCTGGTCAAAGTTGATGGAAAGATGGATTGAGCTAAATACAGGACAATCCTGGAAGAAAGGATTGGGGCTGAGATAGTAGTGATGTGTTGGTCACAAGAGAGGAGCCGTCCTTTCCCACGCTACCCCTCTCCCTTTCCTTCTAAATGCCCTTTCAGACATGACGCAGTGCTGTGCTCTGAAACATATTGTTTTCAATGGCCTTGCAAGGGCAGTTTTTCGCTGCACTGAGCAAAGTGCCATCAGAGCGCAGCGCACCGCTGAGGGTCAGTGGGCCAGTTGGTGACCTGAGGGTTTCGTGAACCCGCAGCCCCTTTTTACTTGCTGCTCTTTTTCTCCTAAGCAGGGCTAGTGCTAGCACTTGCTTCTTAGCATTGGACAGATTCATATTTGTTGGACAACAAAACAATTGACATGTCCCGCCAACCCAGCCAGCACAGCACCTCGCGGCGAACAGCCCGTGCAGCATTTACACTGCCTTCGCAGGGCGGTATGCGCACAGCCATCCGGCAAAATTCGACCTGATTCTGTTTTTTCTGAATGCCTGAGCCGAAGTCAATCACAGATCAATACATTTTCTTAAAGGCCTCGCTATATTAAAAAATATACGCGTATATTTTTACATCTATGCTGTCTAAATTAATCATTTATAGCTATGCATAATATACATCCCTAATATAAACATATGGATTTTATTCTGAAACCTTTGCTTGGAAGCAGTATTGACTGTTGTTTCACCTCCGTCTTTTTACAGAATGAATTGATTTGGTCTGAATTCTGCATCTATCACTGAGTTTTATCGCATTTCTCGCATTTCCTACACATGCTTCTAGGAGTAACTCCGGGCTGTGCGTTGTTGCGAGCGCAATAAATGTAAATCAGTCGGCGAAGGGTGGAGTGGGGTGGAGCGGAGACAAATGCTGTGTAAATCCGGGGTTTGGGGTTAAATCTGGGGTGAGCGTTGGACTCGGTGTGCATTGTCAGGATTTTTAGGTTTTCGTATTTCCTACATTTCTGGTGGCAAATACTACTGCATTTCGCACATTTTCTGCCATGGCATTGTCAGATGAAGAGGAAGAGCTAATTTGCCTTGTAGCCTTGGAAAAACAAAAAGAAAAGAAGGGGGTATATAGGCCATTAAACCAGACTAGGGACAAAGAAGGTGTCCCTAGTCCTTCTCCCGGAGTCCAAGCCTCCGGTGAGGGTTGAACTCTGCCAAGGTTGCTCTTTGTCACCGATTCTGTTCATAACTTTTATGGACAGAATTAGTAGGCGCAGCCAAGGTGTTGAGGGGATCCGGTTTGGTGTCCTTAGGATTGCATCTCTGCTTTTGCGGATGATGTGGTCATATTGGCTTCTTCAGCTCATGATCTACAGCTCTTACTGGAGCAGTTCACAGCTAAGTGTGAAGCGGCTGGGATGAGAATCAGTGCCTCCAAGTCCCAGGCCATGATCTTGAGCCGGAAAAGAGTAGAGATCCTTCTCTTGGTGGGAGGGGAGGTCCTGCCTCAAGTGGAGGAGTTCAAGTATCGTGGGGTCTTGTTCACTTCTCTTTCTGCTCTCGGTGGAGGAGGACGCTTTTCTCTGTCTCCTGCACCCCTCCCATATCTGCCCTGCTTCATCTCTGTGTCTTGTCTTCTTTTTGGAGCCTCTTTTTGCATATCTTCCAAATTCTGAGTTATGGATTTAGTGAGCTGGTCTCTCAATGCAATTGATCAAATTTCTCGACGAGAAGACAGGGTGCAGGGGAACCCAGTTGCCCAGACGGGACGTTTTTCTCTGGATACACAATGGACTCCTGGCAGAAATGGAGGATTGTGTGTTTGTCGATAATGTCAGTCGAGGATGTGGAAGATATATATATAATTGGATGTTTGATATCAGGATTTCTGCTTTTTGGAGTCAGCGGTTACCTGGCATATCGAGAATTTCGGAGAATGTCAGCAGCTGTTCTGGCCATTATAAGGCTGCCTGGCATGTGTGATGGGATCTTCAGGGCGATCAACACTCAGACTGAGATGTTACTGAGATGTTACGTGAGCTGAATCGCAGACTGGATGTGATCCTTACACAGAATCGCAGGCAGGTTGCAGTTCCTCGACTCAGGGTTGAAATGGGATAAATCTTGGAGAAAGTTGTTTGCTCGGATCTGGTGGAAAGGACCTGGAACTTGGCTTTATAGATTCGCCATTGAGAAGCAGCAGCGAGACTCTCAAGGCTGACAGAAAATTAAGAGTCGGCCTGACCCAAATAATTGTTGTTTTTCTGAATCTGGCTCCCCTGCACGGCCTTGATGGCTTGCTATCTTCAACTTCTCCTGGAAGTTATGTAAACATGACCCTCTGCCCCCTCCCTTTCCTGAGGACATCTGTGGACCTGGTCAATTCAATTCAATTCAATTCAGTTTATTTATATAGCGCAGTTTCACAACACATGTGTCTCAAGGCACTTCACAAAAGTCAGGTACATACATTCCAATTAATCTTAACCATTGAACAGTGCAGTCAGATTCAGTTATTTATTCAAATTGGATAAAAAGTTTTTCTGTCTAAGGAAACCCAGTAGATTGCATCCAGTCAGTGACTTGCAGCATTCCCTCCTCCCGGATGAACATGTAGAGATAGTGGACAGTCACTGGCGTTGACTTTGCAGCAGTCCCTCATACTGAGCATGCATGTAGCAACAGTGGAGAGGAAAAACTCCCTTTTAACAGGAAGAAACCTCCAGCAGAACCAGGCTCAGTGTGAGCGGCCATCTGCCACGACCGACTAGGGGTTAGAGAGAACAGAGCAGAGACACAAAAAGAACAAAGAAGCACTGATCCAGGAGTACTTTCTATGGGAAGGAAAAGGTAAATGTTAATGGATGTAGCTCCTTTAGTCGTTTCACCTAGAAAGAAGGAACAGATAAACTCTGAGCCAGTTTTCAAATTTAGAGTCTGAAGAGAGCACATAGAGTTAGTCACAGTAAATGCTCAATCAGTAGCTATGTCTAGGAGAGAGAAAGGGTTAAACACTGAAAGACAGGGCCATGTGGATCATTGGTAGAGGGTGAGCATTAAGTTGTTGCCAGCAGAAGCTTGGAGGATTCCCCTCTCCAGAAAGGTGTTACAGGTAGACACAGAGTCAGACCAGGTGTAGCTTCTAGGAAGAGAAAAGAGAGAGAACAAAGTTAAAAGCTGAAATAACAGCAAATAATGCAAAATTGGAGAGTAGTGTGAGAATGTAGCGAAGAGGGTGAGAGTGGTCATTATGTCGGAAAAAACAGTAATGGAAACGCTCGCAAAGGGGCCAAGTGAAGCTAGGCTAAGTGGAGCCAGTGGAAAAGGGACATAAGTGGGAGTCTCCAGTGTGTCGTGTCGTCTCTGTCGGTGCTAAGCAGAGGGGGGACACACAGCAAAGACGAACAGGAGAGCAGTAGGGAAGAAGAGGCGAGAGAGAAAGAGAGCCACAAGGAGAGACAACACCAACGCAAATGTATTTTTTATACCACTATGTAGTGTGATTAAATAAAGGCAAATTTATATAATAAACATATATAAATAGAAAAAAAATTAAACTTTTTTACATTAGTACTTCATTTTGCGTATAACTTTATTATGGTTAATAAATTATTTTAAGCAACAACAAAAAAAAATCAGAAGAGCCAGTTCTCCAAAAAGAGCCGTAATTTCCCTCACTATGAGATGAAGGTTCACCTTCCAGCAGGAAAACAGCCTTTAACACACAGCTAGAGCTACAATAGAATTATTAGATGAAAGCATATCCATGTGTCTCAATGACCCAGTCAAAGTCCAAATCTAAATCCAGTGAAGAATCTGAGGCAAGACTTTAATATTTATGTTCCCAGGCCTTTTTGAACCAATTGGACTGAGCTTGAGCTGTTTTGCAAAGAAAAATAAGCAAAGATTTCTGTCTGCAGAGCTGTTTGAGTCTTATGGCAGAAGATTTGCTGCTGGAATTGCTGCTAAGAGTGCTTCTACAAGGTATTGACTTCAGGGGGCTTAAGACAAATTCATGCCACACTTTTTAGGTTTTTATTTTATGTTCTTAAAAACGTTGTATAATTTTGTTCCACTTTACAGTGATTCTGTGAATTGTATTGGTCTATCACAACAAATACCAATAAAATACATTGAAGTGAATGGTTGTAACATAAAAACACTAAAAAACAGTAGGCTCAGTAAATACTAAACTCTCTTAATATTGACCACACATGCCAAAAAATACAGCAAACTATGGCCACTGAAAATCAGTTAAATTAATCAAAGTAACAGTGCTGTATTTCAGAAAACATATAAACTACATATAAATATGGAGGTTTCAGAAGGAGATAAAATACAGTTCCTTTGTATATTTCAGATACAAGAACATTTAAATTAAAATAACTTTGATAACATCTCCGCTGATGGCATTGTTGAAATGGTAAAATCATTGTAATTAATGTTAAACTTGTGTTTGAAAATGAGTTAGAGATTATGACAGCATCATACATTAACCAAAGTTATACAGATCAGTCAATAACTGTCTTCTGCAGGGTCCTGGTCTGTACTATGTAGATGAAAACGGGACTCGTCTGTCTGGTCGAATGTTCTCCACTGGTTGTGGAAATGGTTACGCCTACGGAGTGGTGGACAGCGGCTACAGGGAAGACATGACGATCGAGGAGGCGTATGAACTCGGCTGTCGGGGCATCGCTCATGCTACTCACAGAGATGCTTACTCTGGTGGAGTCGTAAACAGTGAGTATATTTTCACACTGTGGTTTAACTGTACTGATAATGTTTCTTTTTTTCTGTGTTGTTTCTTGCTCAACACTTTCAATTCAATTCAATTCAGTTTATTTATATAGCGCCAATTCACAACACATGTCTCAAGGCACTTCACAAAACTCAGGTACATACATTCCAATTAGTCCAAACCATTGAACAGTGCAGTCAGATTCAGTTATTTATTCAAATTGGATAAAACGTTTTTCTATCTATTTATGTGTTTTTATTTATCGATTCAGTAATTTTATTGACAACTGTTGAATGGATTTACACAAACAATGTCTTCATCAGGATTAACGTTTAAAAAATATTTATGATAATTTTCATAATCTTCATGAATATGAGGTGTTTGTATCTGATTTCCACTTCTGCCAGAAATATAAGAACAGTAGACTACACTAACATTTTTATTTGTTGTTGTTTGTAATTAAAAATAATTACTAACTTCTATCAGTTGTGTTTACATGGATTATGTATTCATTTGTAATTTTTACGTGTTTGTGCAGTGTACCACATGCAGGAGGACGGTTGGATCAAAGTGTGTAAAGAGGACGTCTCACAGCTGATCCATCGTTACAAAGAGGGAATGTTCTGAGTTAAACACTTAGAGCCCATCCTAACTTCAGCACTGTGTTTGATATACAACTAAAATAAATAATATTCATGTAACCGTATTGTAAAATTATAGTATGATAACAGTGTTGCTCAAATTAAACGTTTTGCAATCTTACATTGGTAGGTAAAGATATCTCGTGAAATCCATAAACGATGTTACAAATAAACACGACTCTGAATCAAAACTCTTTCTGTGTGCTTTCATATGTCTAAGACAAGTAATTTACAGTAAATATGCCTAAAATTTTCTTCTTGAAAAAAATAATCTTTCACTTGTGAAAATGTTTGCCAAAGATTTAGAAATAGGGTTTTAACTTTCAAAAACCATTTAACTTTTGTCAGTTTATATGACGATTTCATCACAATTTAGCAGAAAGCTAGCATTGCAGTCACTGAAGCCAAACTATGTAGTGAAGTCAGACAATTTTCGTAGGGGTTTTATTGGAACCTACCACCAAATCAGTGAATTCTGGTGTTCCAATCCCTACCATGGCTGCAGGTGTGTACAGTTTGGTGTGGAGAAACTAGACTGGCCAAATCAGAGTCCTTACCTCAACCTTCTTTAACACCTTTGGGATGAATTAGAGCTGAGGCTGTAATTCCGGTTTTCTCATCTAACTATGAACACACTCCTAAACCTTGTGGAAGATGTTTACAGAATAGTTCAAGTTGCTGTTGCTGGCAACAGTGATGAAATCAACAAACTGGACCTTATAGATTAGAAATAGGATGTCATCAATGTTCATGTACATGTAAAAGTATATACTTTTGGCAATATAGTGTATGTCTTCATCAGCTTTAAATGATTAGAAACTAAACTTTTCTCAGTTGGACTTCGGTGTGGACTTTGACGGGACCATTCTGTAGTGAAGGGTAAGAGAGTTGGATTAATATCCCTAATAAAGCTTACACACGATGCATGAGAAGTATCAGTATGTATAAAAAAGATCTCAAATTTATCAAAGGTTTGTCATAAACTAAATTATCTTTTTTATTGAGCCTCAATTGCATAGAAAACTTTAGGAATATGAAAACATATTTGTTCTCAGGATTACAATATTAACACTTCTGTTGGAAACGACCATAGGCTGGTCCTTACTTTCTCCATTTTGTTGACTAGTTCATCTTTGACTTTAGAAAGCTGAAGCACACATTGATAGTTTGTCTGGTCGTCTGAACATCTGAGGTGCTGCATTATTGGGAAAGATCTCTCCTTTGTTCACATTGTCATTAATCTCTTCTCCATTTTTCAGTTCAGTTCAGTTTATATGGCGCCAATTAACAACACATCGTCTCAAGGCGCTTTACAAAGTCAATGCATTCGAATCATTCATTTTCAAGTCAGGTACATACATTCCAATTAATCCTAACTATCAAACACTGCAGTCAAATTCAGTTTATTATTCAAATTGGTTAAAAAGTTTTTCTATCTAAGGAAAGCCAGCAGATTGCACCAGTCAGTGACTTGCAGCATTCACTCCTCCTGGATGAGCATGTAGAGACAGTGGACAGTCACTGGCGTTGACTTTGCAGCAATCCCTCATACTGAGCATCCATGTAGCGACAGTGGAGAGGAAAAACTCCTTTTTAACAGGAAGAAACCTCCAGCAGAACCAGGCTCAGTGGGAGCGGCCGTCTGCCAAGACCGACTGGGGGTGTAAGAGAACACACAAGAAACACTGATGCAGTAGAACTTTCTATGGGAAAGAAAAGTAAAACATAAATGGTAGTAGCTCATTTAATCACTTTATCTAGGAGAGAAAGACTGCTAAGTAGATGAACTCTGGGTCAGTTTTCAAGTCTAGAGGATGAAAGAGAGCACATACAGTTATTCACAGTTGAAGCTTAGCCAGTAGTTATGTCTAGGAGAGACAGTTAAACACTAAAAGACAGGGCCAAGTGGATCATCTGTAGAAGGTGAGCATTACGTTGTTGACAGGGTGTCCGCCTCACGGACTAAAACTGGGAGCTGGTTCCACAGGAGAGGAGCCTGATAACTAAAGGATCTGCCTCCCATTCTACTTCTAGAGACTCTAGGAACCACCAGTAGACCTGCAGTCTGAGAACGAAGTGCCCTGTTAGGAACATATGGAACAATCAGATCTCTGATGTATGATGGAGCTAAATCATTAAGGGCTTTATATGTGAGGAGGATAATTTTAAATTCTATTCTTGCTGCACCATTTTGGATGCTCAGCTTGATATATATAAAAGAAACTTAGAAATTGCTTTGTGATTATTTCAAATGCAATGGAGATAGAGACGGAAATGAAAAGTAAAAGAAGCAAGAAAGGGAGAGAGGTGGGGCAATAAGGTAAAAGGGAGTGAACGAGAAAATAATAGAGGGGAGAAAGAAGGATAAAGAGAATACAAGATAACATCCTAGAAGACTGCTTCTATACCTGCAGAAACACATATAACAACGTTACTGAAAAGTATAAATGAATGCAGGATGTATTTAGTGGCAATCACAGCTCAATATAGAACATCTGTTTATCTGTTAACACCTGAATCCAACCACCTGTGGGTGTAAGTGTGAATGCACTTGTGTATACGTACAAGGTTTCTCCATAAGAATATTTAATAGTGAATGTGAGGAGACACAGGCCTGCCCCCCAGGACCTGAGACAGACACCCAAGGGCCACCCAGAGTGCGGGAACCCACCGCGGGAACTAAAGCAACCCCCACCAGAGAGGAGCAGAAACCCAGGGGAACCAACCAGCAGCTACAGTGCAGAAGCCCCAGGGAGCTGCAGCGACAAGCCCACAGGCCCCGCCGGTAGCCGGCTACACCGGACACCGAGAACCACCAATACACCAGCGGGCAGAGACATCAGCCACGGCCAGGGAGTGTGACAGGGAGGAAATAGGCCCAACATTTGATGGGTGGCCTAAATGATCCAGGGGAGGGAGCCTCAGAGGGTGGAAAAGCCCAAGGATTTCTTTTACCCTGGTAAAAGAAATCCCAAGGAATTCTGTACATTCTTTTTCCATTTCTCAGAAAGGCCACGGCCCATTTATTTAAATCAGGCTAATGACATATGGGGAGGTTCTGAAGATCTTAGGGAAATGTGCATTTTTTATATACAAGGAAAATTGTGCTCTGATAATCAGGACTCCATCAAAATATTTCCTTACTGAATTGTGGCGAAACAGTTTATAATTGGTGTCTATTGGTGTTCCGGCAAAAAATATTCAGTTTTATTTTCTGGTACTTGCAGTTATTCACCACATGCCTACAAAATGCTGTATTTTCACTTTCAGCAGCCAGAAACAGATAACAAGCAGTGGGAAATCCCAAAGTTGTGAGCCAATATCAGGCAGTGGTTAGTGGGGAAGTCCTAGTCCAACTACCAGTTTAGCTTAGTTTAGTAGCCATAACAGCTTGTAAACGGAACTCCACAGCTCCGAAAAGTCAGAAAAAACATTTAAAAATAGGCTCATTCTTGATTAACTTACTGCACAGATGAAGTTTTAAGGTCTACTTTCTTGCTTAAAAAGATCTTAAAACTACCGTTTTTGACAAATTAATGATGGAAAAAAAGGTTATTAGGCATAGTTAGGGTCTGTACTAAGATTGTTGGTGCTGATTTGAGAGACCTTAATCTGGTCTTCAGAACAAGAGTGACTAAGAGGGCAACATCAGTTCTCAATGACCCTCTGCATCTTTTGCACACTGAGTTCAGGCTCCTACCATCAAGAAAGAGGTTTACATACGCCAGGCAAGATCTAACCGATACCTGAGGTCTTTTATTCCCTTGGCTGTTTCTGATAGTTGTCGTGCTTGAAGTTCTGATATTATCCTGTAATGTTTCAATGTCCTTTAATCTTTGTAGTAGTTTGGTAAATTAAACATTATGGAAAAGCCAGAGCTAGAATCAGCTCTGAAACTGTTTCCTAGGCACCACATTACAGCTTCATGTTTTAGCTCAGCTATGCTTCACAGCACAGGGATATAACTACCAGCATATAGCTAGCCTGTCTAGCTGAATTAAGAGAAGTTGTAGTAGTGTAGATGGACAACTAAAGCTTTCGGACTAACACACCCTGTTGGCGGTCAGACGCCTCGGAGCACCACTGGTACTTGGACCCCGGAAACAGTCACCACTCTATCTGAAGACTCTTAAAGGAACGACTCTCAACCAGTTTTTAACTTTTAGCTCCTTTAATCTAAATTAAGGCAGAGGAATGATTACAGAGATCAGCGCTGAGGCTCCCGTCTCGGACCGTCGCCGTCTGTTAGAACATGACGAAGAGCTCCGATAGAAGGTCACATACAGTTTTATATCTGGCAATCCAATGCAATGGATGTGCTCTCCCTCAGTGATTATCAGTAGACTATGTGTCACCATTGTGGTGTCTATCTGTTAGATTGTGTAGTAGCGGGTGTCCATACTTAATCTAAGTGTGCTGTAGCTTTCTAATCAAACCAGTAATACCAGCTGCTCCACTATCTACCCCAGTGCCCCAGCTTCAGGTCATTTATGACAACACTTGGGCCATTTATCCTTGTACTGTATGTTTATGAGGATTCTTATCCTATTGTAACAAAAGGGAAACATTAGAACTTATACTTTATTTCTCTATGATATAAAAGGAAAAAACGGCTATAAGCATAATAATAAAGGTTATTCCGAACAACCCCCCTGATGAGGTGTCATTTAAAGGCACCTCACTAATTTAGATCAGTTAACCCCCTAGGCACTGGGTAGTGGACCACCTGCAACTGGGTACCCAACCCCCGAAACAATCATTCAACCCTGTATGTGTGTGTTAAACCTACATATGACCAGAGAATTTTTCCTTTCCCCTGCCCGGGGTTCCTCCCCCCCACTGAAGGAAACCCATCTCTCTTAAACCCCCGGGTTTTGTCTAAGAAACAGTTGATAAACCTAGTTGGGGGAAAAAGTCTAACCCCCCAAACCTGTATGTTGCATGATTTTGAGAAAATAGAGAGAGAACCCCAGCTGAAGCACAGCAGAAAAACCTGTTCCCAACATCATGGGAATCAGTTAATGTAGACCCTAAGTGTTTTTGTCTTCGTCCATCTTCCCCCTTTCCCCCTGAGCGGCATCCCCTAAGCGTCCTTTTGGCCAGGTTCAGCCTACCTGAAAAGGGGGGTCTTAAACATGGAATATAGAATCATTATGTTCATACCGGGCAGATTACGCCCAATTGTAGGTAATTATCAACTGCTATTTTTCATCATTAAAACAGGGGCCACATAGTGGCTTTAAACAAATGGATCTTAGCCCAAAAAAATTTTATTTATTATCAAAAAAAAATGTCCCTGTTTAGCACAATTTAGAAAACTTTCACTTTTTAAAACAGTCTCCATTTTTTTACCCAAAAACATGCCTTAAAAAAACACCTATGGGAGAGGTGAAACCACTAACTAAAAAAAACCCTGTGAGTCCCATTAATACTTTTTTCATGACATGTGTTTTAAATTAAATTTCCCTTTTAATCAACCTTTTTTTTAATTAATTTATCTGATTATCCCCGTACATTTTTCCCTACATTTTAAAAAAATATTTCCCGAAATTTCCCTTTAATATAAACCCTTTTTCATTTTGTCAGAAACACTTTTCAAAAGGGGGTATTTAGGTCAGGGCGACGGGGGCCCCCTTTTTCCGCTTTTTTGGTCCCTCTGTCAATCCGTGAGGGCCCGATCACGGCCCCCCCCTTTCTTACAAAACCCCTTTATTTTTGAGGGGACCCCAACCCCTTCCTGGGACACAACTTTGTGCATCCCGTTTACCCCGGTCCCTGGGTTTTTTAATTTTTGTACCCCTAAGGGATGAAGAAACCTAAAGGGGGGGGTCAATCCCGGGGCTTTTTATCCAGTTTATTTTGATATGGTTTTTTGCATCTTTTTGTGGAAATCAAAGGGTTTTGTTTGTGTTTTAAACGTTGGGCTTTTTTGTACAGTTCCTTTTCGGGGGTAAGGCAACCAAAGGGGGATTTTTAATAGGCCCCGGGCCAAAAGGGGATTTTAGAAAAGGCCCCCAGAAAAAAAATTCATAAAAAATCCCCCTGATAGGTGGGAAAAACCCCACCTCACATCAATCAATGTGCTAGTGCATATGGCCTAAGCTAGAATAAAGGGAGGCAGTTCCTTTCCCGTCCGTCACGTTAAATCCGGCCCCCCAAACGGAGGGACCAAATTTTCGGGGGAAACTTTTTCCTTGCAGCCCCCCCCAATGTGTCACCCGCTCTGTTTCCCCAAAAAAACAAGACACCCCCGGTTTATTTTGTGTCTGAAAATTTAAAATGGTTTTAAAAAATCGCCAAAAAAGAAAATAAACCCCTTTTGAAAACCCCAAACAACAAAAATTTGGGTTTTTAAAAAATTGGCAACAAGGGAAAAGAAGGAAAACCTTTTGAAGGATATTTTTCCCTGAAATCAAAAAAACCCCGTTCAATTTTTCCAAATTGGGGCCCGTCGTTCCCGGGCCCCCCCTCCCCCCTTTTTAGCCCCAGTATCCCCTTTCTCCAGCACTTTGGTTTGGGGGCCCCCTGGGAAACCAAATCCCTAAACACTTTTTCCCTTAAAAATTTAGGGGGACCCACAATTCCGGCAAAAAATCCTTTGATAAATTTTTGGGAATCTCCAAACCCCCTGGTTATCCCCTGGAAACCCAAATTTTGCTTCCCCTACCAACCCGAGGATTGGAAAAAGAGGGTGGGAAAACACGTTTTTCCCCCAACAGAAACACAACCTTTTTTGCCCTTTAACCAAACAAATTAAAAGAAATTAAAATACTCACCAAAGTTTTTACGGCTTTCCCCCATTTTTTTCCCGACCCCGTTTTTTAAAACCCTTTTTTTGTGAAATTTTTTCATCGATTCCCCGAAATGCGTTTTTAAATTCCCAAAGGATAATGATTGGGAATTTCATTTAAGGCCTTCGTTAAGGGTTTTCCCCCCGGGGCCCCGTAATTTGTTGGGAACTTACCCAAAAAACAAAAAACTACCCAAACCCCCCAACAAAAACCCCCCCTTTCTTTTGCTAAAGGGTCAAAATCCAAAGGGGGTATTAATTTTTTTTGAAAAAAGAAATTTAAATTTTTCCAAAAACCTGTTTACACAGCCTTCAGTGTCTCCCCCTTTTTTTTTCCCTTTGGGGTAATTTAAAAGATTAAAACCGGTTTTAAACAGGGGCAGTTTTTTAAATTCTAGCAGACATATCAAAAATTTAAAAACCATTTTTCTGAAAAAGGGGCCCCCGACGAAAAGGGAGGCCCCAAACGGTCAGGGGAAACCTGGATGGAGATGGGAAAACCCCGGGGCACCGGCAATATATTTCCCCCCAAACAATTCCCTTTTTCCTTTTTCCGCAGCCCAAGTAAAAATTCCCAGGTTTTTTGGTTTCAAGGTAAAATTTTACCAATCTAAGGGTTTCCCAAAAAACATCCATCTATAAATTAAATAAACCCAGAAGCACTTGGGAAAAAATAAAATTTTTTTTCAAATTTTTTAAAAGTTAATTTTTCCCAAAAATTTATTTTAAATAGGGGAACACCTTTTCCTTTTACCCCTTCAAAGCCAAATTTTTCCACAATTTCCCACATTTCCCCAGAAGTAAAACCATTTTGTTTTTGTTTTTTGAAAATTTTTACCCCAAAATTTTACTTTAGGAAAAACCCCTTCGGTTTTTCCCCTAGGTCCCTTTTTTTAATTTCTTTAAATTTTTTTTTTTTTCCCAAACCCCCAAGGGAAAACAATAAGGGGGGGTCTTTTTTGTAAGGGTTTCCCCCTTAAATTTGGGTTTTCCGCCCTCCCAGTCTTTGGGGAAGTGTCAGGTTTTCACCCAAATTTTGGGGGGTCCAGGGGTTTTACAAGTCAGTCAGAACCTTTGGTCCCTTTTGGGGCCTTTTGGGTTTGTTTGGGTCAAAATTTTTGGGCTGTGGAAAAATAAAAGTTTTTTAAAAGATCCAGCCTTTTGATCCCCCGGAAAACCTTCCACACAAATTTTTTGATGTATTGTTCTGCCGTAAAGGGGGAAAGGGTTTTTTGTTTTCCTGGTTTTAAATTTTAAAATATATTTTTTTCCCCTTTGGGGGAAAAGGGTTTTTGATTAAATTTAAAAATATTTTTAAGCTTCAATCAAGGTTAGTTTTGTGTCTGCAGAATTTAACCCATTTTTTTTTTTTTTGGCCCATACCATAGTTCTTTTTAGCTCTCCATACTAACCCATGAGAATTTTGGTTTAAAAACCTGCTTGCAATTTTAACGTTTTTACTCCCATTCATCTTTCAACTTCCCCTGGATCTTTATGGGAAAAAATGAGTGCCTTCGTCAGATCTCATGATTTCAGGCCCCCCCATGGTGTGATTTCCTGGGCTTTCCCCTTTTTAGAAAGGAACCTTTTCCTCAAATTTTGGGGTTTCTGCCTTCCCCATGTTATAAAAAAATCAATAATTATTTGCTTCCATGGAAACAAATAAGACTGGGGAACGTTGCCAGTCCTGCTTTTAATGAAGGGCCCCCCTTTTGATTAAACTGATTGCCGATTTCAGACGGTTGCACAAAATATGTTGGGGGACATTTTTCAAATTATCCTTCAACTTATGACTTTTGAAAAAATGGGGACCTTTTTGCTTTTGAAAACCCAAGGCCCTTCGGGTTTTTTCCTACTTCCCCCTTTAACCGAAAAAATTTAAACGGGCCCCTAGAGAATCACATAAACTTTTGGTGGGCCCCGGGGGTTTTTGGGCCCCGGGCCTGGAGTTTCCACATGCAGGGTAGAATTTTACAACTTTTTATCAGAGCCCTCAGCGAAGACCGGCTGCCTTGTGGCAGAAGTTTTTTCTCTTTTTTCAGGGGCAGCTGCATGTCTGTGTCAAGTTTTATTTTTTTGGGCTGCAGTCATTTCACAGAGCTGAGGAGAAAATTTTAACTTCTCTCAAAAAGAGGAAAAAATCAAAAATGCACACAATCTGGGTCAAATATGGAATTTTTTCCCCTGTAAAACAAATCTTCTGCATGTGCTTTTCAACCTGGCCTCCAGCATTATGGCTATGTTAGTTAAAGGGCGCTCTTTGCCCGTTTTTCCCCTGTTCTTTTGTTTTTCAGTCTAGTCTGACCCCATGCTTGAGTAGAACTAGGTTTGTTTCGTGAGGTTTTTAACAGAAAGCAGGGGAGGCGCACACTGAGTTATAAACATTTTCTTTCCGCCTGTTTTTTTATGAATCACAGTACCACGGCTGCTGTATGACAGAGTGGGGAGAAGATTATTTACCCTATTAAAATCTCCATGAAATTTCCAAAACAAACCCACAAACTGCATGTATTTGCCACCAGCTGTTAAGAGTCCAAATTTTTTGTTTTGTGGTTTTAGCTGGTTTAATGATTCGCTGTTTTTTGCTGTTTTCCAGCAGTGCCCCAAAGGACGCTGGTGGATAAAAGGCCTTTTTTTCACTCTCATTCCCCTGCTCACCTCAGTTTTCTCAAGGGGGCCGCCCCCATGAATTGCTTTTTATTCACCCAAAACCCCGGTTCTGGCCAACCGGGACGTATGACACGCTATGTTCCGGTTTTTTCCCGGTCCAATTGAAAGCTCTCTAATCGGCTTTCAAAACACCAAAACACATTCGCTCCACCTGAGGATGGGTTCAGCGTGCAGTCCTTGTTTTTCACCGCTAGGTTTCCAGACTACACACTTCCTCAATCCACTGATCTCTTTTCACACAGTACAACAAGTTATGTAAAAACATTAATCATCATTCACAAAAACACTGTTTAACCCCGAGGGCGCGCCTGTAAAAAACAGGTGGGGACTTATTTTGTTTTAAAACTTCGAACGCAAGTTTTCCCGGGGTTTATCAAATTCATTGAGTCATCTTTCCTCACCTTTAACCCAAAAATCATATTTATATTGGTAACCCAGTTAGTTGCTAATTTATTGTCTTTTTAACTTGTTGCCCCAAAATTAGATTTTTTAAAACCGTTTTTTTTCCCAAAAAAATTTTTTAAAAATCATCCCTTCAAAAAAAGTATTCGCATCATTTTACCCTGAAGGTGTCCAGTGTTTTTTGGACACCTACCTTTTTCAAGCCCGTTGATAATTTGATTTATATCTACCTTTTAAATTAGACCTTTAGGGTTCTTTCCCCGTAAACCTCCCCCCCAATTTTCAAAAAATTAATTTGCATATAACGTACACCCTTATTATACATTATTTAGTTATTAACTTCCTGTTAAACCTTTGATCACTATAACCAGTAATTTTTTCCCAATATATACCTTTCTATTTTTCCATCTTTTTGGATTATTTTTATTATTTTTCTTTTTGTTTTATTCCCCTTAAGTTTTAAAGGTTAGTCAGACAAAACCCAATTTGAGACAAACATTTGAAAACGAATTTAGACAAACACTTAAGACACAAAACAAATGCCTGGCTTCGGCCCTCCCCTCTTAAAGAAGTTTTGCTTTTCCGAATCTTTTATTATCAAAAATTATTCAACCAGAACCCTATGGCAGAATGACAGGTTCTATTTGGTTCTGTTGTCATCCCCAAAAAAAAGGGGAAATTTGATCCAATTTCCCCTCAAAAAAAAATTTAAAAAGAAATTTAAGTTTTTCACCCTCAAACCTAAAACCCCCCGAAAAAATTTTTCCAACTTGCGAGCATCCCAAAACATATAGAGAACACCGACATTAGAGAAAAACCAAATGAAAAAAAAAAAACCCCTGGTGCCCCTCTAAAACGTTCATTAGTTGTCCGAACACAACTATGAATCAAAAACCCCAGTCCAAAAATGAGCCCCCAAAAGGAAACTAAAACTTTCCCCCTTTTTGATCCATGAACCTTTTTTCACCCCCTTGGGGCCCCCACCCCTTTCATCATTTCCCTTTCAAAATACCTTGGGGGGCCCTTCATTCATTTTCCTGTCACACTCTTCTCAAAACCCACGTTTTTCAACCCTCAAACAAAATCTTTGGATTCTATTTTTCCTGAAACCCCCAGATTCCTCATGTTTTTTATTAATAATGTTAAAAGGACGCATTTGTCAGGCTGGACTCAGCCAATTTTTCAGGCCTTCTTCACCTAGGGGAAAAAACATTTTAGGGTTATCACTCACATCATCAGGCAATATAGGGGACCCCCGAAAAATCCCTTCATCAACCTTTCCCAGAAAAATCCTGAGTATTTTGACCAGCAATGCCTTTAAAAAAAACCAGTTTTTTTTATACAGTCATCCCAAATTCAAAAATTTCCCAAGAAATCAAAAACTTGGGGAAACAAACATTTTTCTTCTTTCGGGCATCTTCATTTTTGTTATCGTTATATACCAAAAATCATTTCGTTCAGATAAAGGAAAGTATAGCCTACCTTTGGGGAGCATCTGGTTTAAAACAAAAAAATAATGGGGATACTTGGCCTCTCGTCTCCCCTTTTTGCAGCCATAACTAGTGAAAGTTGGAAAAAGTATTTTAACTTCCACCCCCTAAAAACCCTATTTTTCAAATTTATCGGTATGCATAATCCGCCGGGGATTTGGGTTTTTTTATCAATTAAAAAACTCTATCATTTAATGCAACTACTACCTTTTGGTGAAAAACCAATTTTTAATATAGGACATTAATTTAATCTTGTCAGAAAGGCAATGGTAGATTATTTTTTTTCAAAATTTTTATAAAAGTTAACAGCATTTTCCCCCCTTGCTGTAAGTCTTTAAATGATGTGAAAGTTTTTCCAAGTTTAAACCCGCTGCAATTTTTTTTTTTGTAAAGGTTTTTTCCAAAAAAAAATCATTTTTTTGGGAGTTTTCTAACTGGTCGAGCTAAAATCCCCAAATTTAATTTTTGTTTTTGGAAGCCTGTTTTCCTTTAAAATTGTCACATTATCGTTCTGAAAAAAGTTTTTTTCCCTTCCAGCTCGGAAAAAAAAATTTTTCCCCCACAACTGCTGCTGCCAAACCCCCTTTCTAGAAAAAAAACACGCTGATGTTATTTATGGTCATGCCACAGAAACTAATCTTTATCCCCTCAAACCTTTGAAATACTCTGTAAAATTTAGAAATACTTAATCCAATTTCACTATTTTGAGAAATACGGGCGTTTTTTTGTGTTTTACCCCCCAAAATTAGGAAAAATTTGACGTTTCCCATTTTCAGTTTAAAGCTTCATCAGCTTGAATACTTTTGGCCACCTTACTTAGCTTCTTAAATCACTGTTATTCTTTTTTACCTTTATTGTAAAACATCCTTTCTCTTGCTTTCAGTAAGAAAAAAATGTTCATTTATTCCGGACTTAATCCTCACAGAGATTTTGCACATGAACTCTGCATCTGTATGTTTTTTGTCTTATTTTGTGTCTTGATGTTAAGTTTATGTGTTTCCATGGCAGTTTGCTATGGGTTTTGGTGGTTGTGAGAGTGGTGGTTTTGTGGGTTTTTCCCTTGAGAATGTGTTTTGGGTATTCCTGTGTGATTTTTTCATATTTTTTTTTTTTTTCTTTTTACGGTTGTTTTGTCTTCTAGTTTCTGCAAGGCCCTTCAAAAAAATTTGATGGTATTTCAATACCCTTGAAATAAGCAAAATTGTCAGTGCTGCCAATTATGGCCCTTTATTTTTTTTCCATCCATTTTGCCATCCAAAATTTAAAATGCACCTTTTATACTGGGGTATGGGCTTTTTTAGGCCTTAAATAAGGGCCTCAAAATCAGGGTCGAAGGGGACATTGGATCTTCAATTCAATTAAATTCAAATTTCCGTTTTTTGGGGGTTCACAACACATGTTGTCTCAAGGCACTTCCAAAACTCAGGGACATCTTTTAACCTAATCCTTAAAACTTTGGTTGTTTTTATTCAACTTGGATAAAACCCTTTTTCTGTCTAAGGAAACCCAGCAGATTGCATCCCAGTCAGTGACTTGCAGCATTCCCTCCCCCTGGATGAGCATTTAGAGACAGGGAACCGTCCTTACGTTTCCAATCCCCCTCAATGGTGAAAAGTAGCGCGGGGGAGAGGAAAAACCCTCCCTTTTTTAAACAGGAAAAACCTCCAGCAGAAAAAACCGGCCCCATTGTGGGGCGACCATCTGCCAAACCCACTTGGGGGTTAAAGAAAAAAGAGCAGGAGACACAAATAAAACAAAAAAAGCAATTGATCCAGGAGTCCTTTCTATGGGAAGGGAAAAAGTAAAATGCTTACCCCTTTACCAGTTTTGGGCCCCAAGGGGTTAGAGTTTTTTGAAAGAGAGCACATATAATCAGTTACATAAAAGCCCAGTCAATTGCCATGTTTAGGAGAGGAAAAGGGGTTTAAAAACTTGAAGGACAGGGCCCTGTGGATCATCGGTAGAGGGTGAGCATTAAGTTGTTGCCAGCAGAAGCTTGGAGGATTCCCTCCCGAAAAAGGGGTCACAGGTAGACACAGGGTCAGGCCAGGTGTAGCTTCTAGGAAAGAGAAAAGAGAGAGAACAAAGTTAAAAGCTGGGGAAAAAACAGAAAATAATGCAAAATTTGGAGAGTAGTGTGAGAATGTAGCGAAAAAAGGTGAAAGTGGTCATTATGTCCTCCAGCAGCCTAAACTATACCAGCATAACTACACAGATAGCTCAGGAAAAACCTAAGCCACTCTAACTATAAGCTTATCGAAAAGGGGAAAGTTTTTAAGGGCTAGCCTTAAAAGGTAGACAGTTTTTTTTTCCATCTAGAGCCCACTGATGGCCACTGTTATACTAAAAAACCACAACGGGTTGGGATACCTCTCTTTTTCAGATTGATTATAACTATTGGAAAAGAGAGGGGGTCATACTGGTAGCAGAAATGGAGGTTGTGTTTGCACCTTTAACCATAACTGGCCGGTTTTTGAGCCCCCCAAACCAATTCCCAGGGAGGGGAAAGAAGACGGGGGTTAAAAAAAAAGGAAGATAGCCCCAAATAAAAACCTAAGCCACTCTAACTATAGGCTTCATCAAAAAGGAAAGTTTTAAGCCTAGCCTTAAAAGTAGACAGGGTGTCCGCCTCACGGACTAAAACTGGGAGCTGGTTCCTCAGGAGAGGAGCCTGATAACTAAAGGATCTGCCTCCCATTCTACTTCTAGAGACTCTAGGAACCACCAGTAAACCTGCAGTCTGAGAACGAAGTGCTCTGTTAGGAACGTATGGAACAATCAGATCTCTGATGTATGATGGAGCTAAATCATTAAGGGCTTTATATGTGAGGAGGAGAATTTTAAATTCTATTCTGGATTTAACAGGGAGCCAATGAAGGGAAGCTAAAATAGGGGAAATATGATCTCTCTTTTTAATTTTCATCAGAACTCTTGCTGCAGCATTTTGAATCAGCTGAAGGCTTTTAACTGCATTTTGTGGACATCCTGATAGTAAAGAATTACAATAGTCCAGCCTTGAAGTAAAAAATGCATGGACTAGTTTTTCAGCATCAATCCTGGACAGGATATTTCTAATTTTGGCAATGTTCCGGAGGTGAAAAAGGAAAATCCTAGAAACCTGTTTAATATGGGATTTAAATGACATGTCCTGGTCAAAAGTAACACCAAGGTTTTTACTTATTATCGGAGGTCCAATTAATGCCATCCGGGTTAAGTGATTGACTAAGCAGTTTCCTTTTTTAAAGACTCCGGGTCCAAAGACGACAACTTCTGTCTTGTCTGAATTTAAAAAGCAGAAAATTTAAAGTCATCCAATTTTTATGTCTTCAAGACATGCTTGTAGTCTATCTAACTGGTTGGGCTCATCATGATTTATGGATAAGTAAAGCTGAGTATCATCAGCGTAACAGTGAAAATTTACTCTATGCTGCCTGATAATTTGACCTATTGGAAGCATATATATAGTAAAGAGAATTGGCCCAAGTACTGAACCCTGTGGTACTCCACAATTAACCCTGGAGTTTAAAGATGATTTATCATTTACATGAACAAACTGGAATCTGTCAGACAAATAATATTTAAACCAGCCTAGCGCTGTTCCCCTGATCCCTACAGCATATTCTAGCCTTTCAAAGAGAATATTATGATCGACTGTATCAAATGCAGCACTGAGATCTAACAGAACCAGTACAAACACAAGTCCATTATCTGAGGCAATAAAATATCAATATCATTAGTGACTTTCAGCAGAGCTGTTTCAGTGCTATGATGAGCTCTGAAACCTGACTGAAACTCTTCAAACAGGTCATTGCTGTGTAAATGCTCACATATTTGATTAGCAACTATTTTCTCAAGAATTTTAGATAAGAATGGAAGATTGGATATAGGTCTGTAATTTATTAAGTCATCTCGATCAAGCGAAGGTTTCTTAAGCAAAGGTTTAATTACAGCTACCTTAAAAGCTTGTGGTACATACCCATTTACTAAGGATAAATTAATCATATCTAAAATGGGGCTGGTAATCAGAAGGAACACTTCCTTAAATAATTTGGTTGGGATTGGGTCTAACATACAAGTTGAAGGTTTAGATGAAGCTAATATTTCTGATAACTCAGGAAGCTCCACAGGATCAAAACAGTCCAAACACAGATCAGGTTCTACAGTTTTTCCCAATGTTGTCTCACTTGCTGGAGGATGAAATAATCATCTTGGGGGAGTATGTCAAAAAGGAATTTTTTTTTTTAATAGAATCAATTTTATTTTAGAAGAATCCCATAAAGTCATGAACTGGTGAGAGCTAAGGGGAATGGATGGCTAAAACAGAGCTATGACTCTGTGTAATTTTGTTTTTAAAGGGAAAAAACCTAGGATTATTCTTGTTCTCTTCTATTAAAATGATGAGAAAATAAGCTGTTCTAGCTTGGTGAAGTGTCTTTTTATACAAAAGAGGCTATTTTTCCAGATTAAGTAGGAATCCTCTAGGTGTGTAGAGCGCCATTTTCTAACATTGTGCTTTAAAGTACGCAGCTCTGAATTAAATCAGGGAGCCAGCCTCGCATGAACCTTCTTTTCCCAGTTTCTAGTGTTTATTTTCCAGCAGTAACTCTGATCTTCCTGCTTGTTTAATTCCTCTCAGTCAGTGTTTCCGCTGATCTTCACTCGTTGCATCTGTGTGTTTCTTCTCCTTCAGTTTGTTTCCGTCTGCTCAGGTTCTGGAAAGACTACTCGCGTGGAAACAAACACACCTGCCCACAAATAGATTAACTACAACCCAGAATCACTGACCCAGAAGCTGCTTTTCTATAAAATAGGTAAATCTAAAGCAGCTGTTGAAAATTGTGGGTTTTTCTCATAGCAGATGGCCTCACACACCGAGCCAGGTTCTGGTTCTGCTGGAGGTTTCATCCTGTTAAAAGGGAGTTCCTTTCCACTCTCGGTACATCCATGCTGGGTATGAGGGATTGCTGCAACAGTGCAATTTGCTTTTTTTTCCTTGGATAGAAAACTATTTAACTAATTTGAATAATAAACTGAACTTGACTGCATTGCTTTGATAACTAGGATCAATTTGGAATGTATGTAAATGACTTGGAATCTGTCTGTATGATTGAGACGACATTTGTTGGGAATTGGCAATATATAAACTGAATTGAATTTGTTCTCTCCAGAGTTTGTGTTCTAGTTACTCATCACCGTCTCTCAGGTTTAAGCTGCATTGGATTCCTCTCCAACCTACTCGTATTCCTCCATGTGATAAAACTCACCTGGAAACTTAACCTGGTCCTTGGTCAACCTCCGCAGCTCTGCTCCCACAACTTACCTAGCCGCATCATTACGTCCTTCTCCCCAGCTCAATTAACTACCAGAACTAGTAAGCTCTCACAAACTAAACATGGGTTTGACAATGATGCTTCTAAAATTATTAACCTATATAAAATCATCTAAAAGTCAACCAATAAAATATACAGGAAAAGGTCAAATAAAAACATTTTATTCCACTTTGCTTGTTGGGTAAGTTTCTGTTCAAGAAAACAACAAATGTATCTTTAGGTCAGGATCATTGGGTCAGAAATAGTTTAACAGTATTTATAAACTCTGAAGCAAAAACAGAAACTCAGCCTTGTCTAACAATATAAAAAAAACAAAGAAATGCTGGATTTGGAGGAAATTTATTTAAAAGCAAACCAAATTTACAGAACACCAATATACTAAACCCAACACTAGAAATTATTTAAGCCCCAGATCATGTTTATAAAATAGCAAAAAAAATCCTTACACAACATTTTTCATGTTTACATCAGATAGAAACGATTAAAGAAAAAAACTATTTTAAAGCTGTTTTAATCAGAAGTAAAATAAAATGAGAGAAGACAAAATAAACTATACTTAGCTGAAAGAGTATGAAAGAAAATATATAATTTACCCAAAACAAAATATTTTTGAAAGAATAAGGTGAACAGCAACACATCTAGAAATTAAATTCAATTACTAATCATCACCATGATGGAAAACTTAACTCCGTGGTTGTAATGAATATCTGACAGCTAGATTAATGTATCTGTAGTTGATTGGATCAGAACAGTTTAACACAAACAAAACTTACAATCGTTACACTAACAGGAACAGTATCTAACATCTCCAATTGTTTTAACTTCCATTAAGTCTGATTCATTTGCAACGTTTCATTTAATGTCATTCAAATATTTTCATCCAAAAGAATAAAACAAATCATTCTAACAATATATTTCTGATGTAGAATAAATGTACAAGGTTAGTCTGTTTATGTCAATCTCCGTGTGTAACATTTATCATTATTAATTCATTCATTTATGAGCAAAAACAGAAACCAGACAAAGTAAAATGTTTGATTTTTGTAGATCAACTCCATTGGTCAGAATAATTGTGTCTGGGTCAAAGGTTTAGTTTAGTTTTAATTGTCTAGATCTTTCCAGAGAAGAAATATATTAGGATCACTCCTATTTGATTTAACAGCATTTGAACCAGTTATTGTACGTTTTTCCAATATTCATCAATTTTATCACTGGATTTACAGGACGTCTGTTAACATTTTACATGAATTACATTTCAGCAGTAATAGAGAGAGTGGAGCTGTTTCTTGTTTCAGTGAAAACTTTATTCATGAACCTACAGAGACAAAAAGACAAAGATTTAGTTAAAAACAAAGTACTGGAATTCGATATGTTAAGTTTTGAAATCCTCTCAGTTGTTTCAACCAACAGATTTCTAGTTGGATGTTTCCTGTTATTCAACCAGATGTAGCAGCCTGTTAAGATCTGAGAGCTCCATCATTTTTCTGGAGCCTCATTTTCTTTAACTACACTTCTACATGATTTTCCTTTGGAAATGTAAATTACAGGTCAATCCCATAATTGTCTTCATTAATATCAAGTTATTCCTTATGATCCATAAATATGTTCTATTACTAACATTATTAACTGCCTTTTTTATGTATGTTTAACAAAACATACATAAACATGTTTAACTAAACATAATAAATGGGTCATATGCAGGATCTTGTTTCCTCTTTCCAAAGAGTAAAACTGATAACCATCTTCCTTAATTTTAATTTAAATGTTTCTAAAATTATGACTCTTTTTAAAAACATTAACATGATAATCAATCTCCCGTTTGAAATGATCAAACCTTTTTTTTATTTTTCTAACATGCTTCAAACTTTTACAGGAAATAAAATGTTACATTCAGGTCTTATATTTATTAAAAACATCTTTGTTCAACATTCAGCAACTCACTTCTTTGTGTTGTCCTGGTTCTGTTTCTTCATGGTTCTGGAAGAAACTTGGTTTCCTCTGGGGCCGTAGCGTTCTCCACAGCTGTAACGTCAACAAGCAGGTGAATAAATGTTCTGCAACAAACTGATGTAAAATGTACAGAAAACATCCTGAAAACATCTCCAGCACCATAAAACAGAGAGACTTCTAGAAAACACAGAGCTAGAGATAAAAACAGATTAGAATAGAAAGAGGCTTTACTTACGAGAAGGAGGACGCTTGGCTGAAACAGACAGAAAAACAACTTTAGATCTCGTCTTAAAAACGTTCTTTCACTTCTATCCTATTTCTAAAGATGCGGCCCAGTAAACATTAGTAGATGAAAATACATCTAAACAAATAGTTCATAGACTTCTAGGCTCAGTTTGGTAGATATTTGGTTTAAAAGTTAAACATTGATGAACATCTAGAACTGAGAAGGACAACAAGTCAGCCCGTCTGAAACTCAGGACGCCTCAATTCCTGTCTCTTACCAGGAAGGTCTTAGAATATCATGAATGACGGCAATAATATATACGCAGATTATTATTCAGCAGTATTAGCAATTCTGGTTTATGGGTGAATTGAGACTATTTTATACAAATACAAATGATCTGTTTCTTATCGTCTTCAGAGATATTCTGAATGCTAAATAATCTCTGTGCTACTAACAATATCAGCTACAGAGGAGCTTCTGCTGGATGAGGAAGTTCTGCTTGGAGACCATTAATGCTGATCAACTGACATTTTTAAGAAAATGAACTGATGAAATCCAGCAAACAGCACCAGTACAGCTCAACTGTTTAAAGTCAGATTTTTTTGCTGCACACTGATATTATTACCACGAAATCACAACTGAAAAAATGATGAAATTCATTCATACTGAAGCATGTTTTTGAGTTTATGGTTTCTGCCATTTTTCCATGATTTACAGCTTGTTTGGACCAGGTTTTATTAATCATGTCTATTGCCACTCTTCCACTGGCTCATTTTAGCCGCCACAGCTCCGCTCCACTCGGTTTCGCTCTACTCGGTACGGTACCAGTTGTGTTTCTACTGACCCGCTGGCTGCTGAAGCCCCCCCTCCACCCATCAGTGTAGTGCGCTGTGATGCTATTAACATTATGGTGACATTGTCTCATTAAAGTAATCTGCGTGAACTCATAAAAAATTAAAATTATTATTAAATAGAAAATAAAAACTAAACTAGATACTAATGTTTGTATGAATGTATATGCAAGGATGTCTTATTTATGCTTTTATGTCTAAAATGATCCACTGGGATCATTATCTGGACCACAGCCCAGCCAGAACTTCTAAAATAAGGCTCAGGGGTTCTGATGTGAGGGGGTGTGGGAGCAGAAGCAGAGAGGAGAGACGCTGCTGTCTGGACTAATGAAGGTCCAAAGTTGGTCTGAAGAAGTTACAGTTTTGGGCTTTATGAGGACGTTTTTGTCTCATCCATGGCAATAATGAGGACAAGGACGTTAAAGCGCAAAACCGCTGACTTTTGACCGCGGTGACATCAGTTTTAGGTTGGATATTGGACATTCGTGCTCCGCACGTTCACCAGGGTCTTCCTCCAGTTTGATCCAATGCAGTCAGTCTGATTGCAGGCAGCTGCTCTCTGCTGCTCCCTCTTCCTGGACGTGGTGGTTCGCTTCAGGACCAAACATGCTGTTTCATGGTGGCATTTTGTTTTGTGTGTTTTAGGGGGAAATGTTTGTGTGTCTGAACCGCTGGTTTTAACGGTGAAATCAGCTGTTAATAAATACAGCGTGCCGCCTCTATGTAATTCAGAAAGCTGATGTGACATTTTTCTTTTCTTTCAGCCTTCAGGCATGGTTTATAATAGTCATCAGTCAGCCATTTTCTTTACTGCTTCTTCCATAGTGAGTCGCAGGGAAACTGGTGCCTATCTCCAGCAGTCTAAGGGTGAGTGGCAGGGTACACCTGGACAGGTAGCCAGTCCATCGCAGGGCAACACAGAGACAGAGAGGACAACCATGCACCCACTTATTCACACCTAAGGGCAATGTAGAGACAAATTACCCTAACAGTAATGTTATTGGACTGTGGGAGGAAGCTGGAGTACCCGGAGATAACCCACGCATGCACGGGGAGAACATGCAAACTCCATGCAGAAAAAACCCCAGTGGCAAGTTGAACCCAGGACCTTCAAGCTGCAAGGCAACAGTGCTACCAACCTTCATATTATTGTAGTCGCTCTTGAGTTTTATTAACTTTTCTCTGCACTACATCTGCAAAAACCTTCTCATTCTCCTGGTCCCACAGCCAATCAGTGAACAGCAGTCTGTTAACGTCACACGTAGTCCCTACCCAGCCCTGAGGGACCAAAAAAGTTGGTACCGGTACGAGAAAAAACAGTAATGGAAACGCTGACAAACCGGGCAGAGTGGAGTAGGACCAAATCAAGCCGGTGAAAAAGGGGCATAAATGTTGTCAATATTAAGCTCTAATGTTTACATCAGGTCTATTTCTCATTGACTGAAGGTCAACAATCAAAATACACGAAATGAAGACAAAATATTCGTCTCTCACCGTTCTTCTTCTTCTTGTAAACAATGAATCCAATCAGACCAATGAGACCAAGGAGAACCACAGCAGCAACAACAGGGATGATCAGATTGATGGTATTTGCTGTTGAGAAGATAAACCAGGTCACACTCATGCAGAGTCACTGGTTTGTTCATGTCTTTTATCCCAGTTTGAACACCAGGACCAGGTTTTATCTTTGTTCTTCTGTTGCTGGTTCTGGTTTCTGTTCTCTACGTTTTTCTGACACTGAACACACTCACACCTCCAATAAGCTTCAGTCTATTTCCTTCAGTTACTATAATTGTGAGGTTAATTCAATAATAATGCACATTGATTTTCAAGTGTTATAAAGCTGTTAATTCAATTAATGCAGTGAATGGTTGCACAAAGTCTAACATCACCTAAAACCTCTAAATGAATAAACCTGAAAGTTTTCATTGAAACTGGTTTTTACTGACAATAAAAAGAAGCTCAAACACCTGGAGTAGATTGTATCAGCATCAAATCAGATGTTTTAACTTTTATTTTATGGTTCAGGCTGAGATAATGATCCCAACAAAGAAAGCTTCTGGTTCTGAGCCCTAAAACTGAATCTAAATCTAAAAAGACGATGAAAGCAGACAGAACTTTGTAATCAGCAGATATCTACCTATAAACACATGCAGCTCTTTACACCATTACTTACATTCATTGGTCAAGATCCTTGTTTTCTCCAGTCTGTGGGTGACGTCTTCTTTGACTCCAGAGAGCTGAAACACACATTCATACTTGGTCCAGTCTTCAGCTGCAACAGAGGACAGATCTATGTCCACACTCATCTGGAAGGTCCCATCATTGTTAGGGAGGATCTCTCCTTTGTCCACACCATCATGAACCTCTTCTCCATCTTTCCTCCAGAACATCTCAGCTCTGTTTGGGTAGAAACCTCTAGCGTGGCAGCTGACTGGAGAGGAGGAAGTCTTCTGGAGAAAGGAAACTGATGGAAGATCTGGAGATGGAGACACAAAGTTCAAATATAACCAGTTTATAATGATTCATGTCTAATGAAAAGTACATTAGTTGAAATGTGTCAGAGCTGCAGACGAGCCTCAGATACACAAACAGAACTGAGTCCAGTCTAAATGTAGTGAAGAAGTTGGTATCTAGATGAGTGTTATAACATTACCTTTGGGTAATTCTAGTAAAACAAGGAATTTAAATAATAAATAAAATATCAGGATATGTTTTTATACCTGTTCTCATCAGAGAGCTCCTTCCATAGCCGACATATTTCTTCAGCCACTCAGGACACTCCTGGTTGAGGTAGTTCTTTAAGTACTCCAGCTGAGCTTGGTCATTGTTCCATTTGTCTGTAGTAATTTTAGCGTTGTTTTGGAGCGATCCATGTGTTTGTCTCCATGTCCCATGTTACAAAGTCTTCCCCATCATAGCCATACTGTTCATACCCAGTAACCTGTCCAGTCTCGTCATCCCACTCACAGCCGTACATGTCCTGGAAAATGTGGGCGCCTAAAATACAGAGAGAGAAAACAGAAACTAAGTTGATATTTTGTTTATTACTCTTTTATCATCAGATTTTATGAATTAACACAACAGTCATCCAAACATTGCAGACATCTTAGAGAGAAAGAGAAACCAACAGAAACTGCTAAGAAAAGTTATAAAAGTTATTTATTATCATCCAAAGAAACCTTCATCATATACAGATCTACTGTCTGCAGTTTATCTACATTGATTAGTGTAACTTAATGAGACTCAGAGGTAAATAGACATTGTGACTTTTGAACAGGTTAATCTCATCATTAATTTAGTTTCACATCATGTTCATCTGCAGACAGACAGCGAGGTGACAAGTCTGAGGAGAACGTTTTGAAGTGAGACGTTACTGTGAGGTTTCTGCTCAGAGTTGTTCACTGAAGGAGAGTTTAGGTCCAGGGTTTGATCACTGCAGCATCAGTTTCTAGTTTTTAATCTAGTTTTAAATTATATTTTCCTACTTTTAGTTGTTTTGTCTCATTATGTTTAGTTTGTTTCTCAGTTATATTAATTGTTTTTACTCATTTTTAAACATAGTTTCCATGCAGAGACAACAGCTGACATACAGCTCTGTGGATGTGAGGACAGACAGACGCTCACACTGTTGTTCTGACAGTAATTAAAGGTTAACTTCAAGGTTTTCCAACCAACTGAAGCAGAGCTGAATCATGAGTGTAAATCCTCAGAGCTCCAACTTTACACAACAAACAGATGATCTGAGGCAGAAATCAGAGAAATACAATAATGACAGAAAATAAAACTACTAAAAATACCACCAAGCTGTTCTAAAGAATATCAGTAACTATAAAAATGTCCAGTTTACAGTTTTTATTCCTTTTTCCAGCTATAAAAACTGTAGTTTAGAATATTTAACAAAAATAAATCACAATAAGATTATTATTTTATGTACCAATAAATGTTAGACAAAAATATTTGATCAAGGATTTTTAAAATTATTTATTTCAACTTGGTTCCTGTTTTCTATAAAATAATTTTTATATTTATTGTGTTTAATGGTGTCATTTTAATCAAAGTTGCTCCAACATTTAGCACCGACTAAAAAAACTAAATAAGGAGATAAGCTTCAGAAGGTTTTAAAGTTCAGAGAAGTCTCTACATGTTGACACAGAAACAGATTTACATGCTGTGATTCAGTCTGATTAAACAGGATGTTCTATTAAGTGTTACTAAGGGTGACCCAATTCAGGGTCTGCATCCTTCGAAGGACCCGGTCTACGTGGGCCGGAAGTGAGCAGCTGCGAACTGGGACGATCTAGCCTTTACCAGCTGTTAGCACATTCCAGCGCATTTCTTCATCAAAAATGAATATTGAAAAGCTTATTTATTCTCAATCACACTCTCCAGCGATACAGTAAGGTTACATAAAATTGGCCATTTAATATCACCAGTCATGTCAAATCCATTTACATGAACAAATGACACAATAAATTAGAATAATACATAAACTGTTAGAAATCACTTGTTTAACGTTCACTGTGATGACTGACAGCGGGAGCTCAGTGCCGGGAGTCCGGTCAGATCTCTCCAGGTTTAGCTCGCCTCACCGCCGGGGAGGCTGGCGAGGCAACCCGGCGGCTGTTACTACGGTCGGATCGGAAAACTCCGAACACGTCGGAGCACGTTTGAAATTAAGCGATGTCCAGATAAATCAAGCAGATTTTTCACGTCTACAGTTATATTTCCGCACTAAAAACATTGTAAAAGTTCATTTGTGTCACAGAAAGTGTAAATTTTCACAACTTACTCACAGCTTTTGCCCCTGTGATCCGCCATGGCTGCCCCTGCTTGACCAATCCGCTTTGACCCGCAATGAATCATGGGAAATGATGGACCGCGAAGGATACTCATGACCCATCCTTCAAATCGAGCAAAAGACACATTTCTCGGCCACATTTGAAGGAGTCTCGGAAGGATTCGTGAATTGGGACAGCCTTCGTCGCCGCGCTGTGACATAATCGGCCTACAAAAACGGCCTTCGAAGGATCCAGCCCCTGAATTGGGACACACCCTAAGTCTCTGTGCGGAGATTTTTTTCCCAACAAAGAAAAGGTACATCAGTAACTCTGGGCAGGAGTCCAGGAGTCTCCACACTCCACAGGACTCCTGGACATGAAGCCTGGTGGCCGTCTGAGAGAAACGAGGCTGATCTACCTGAAGGCACCACGTCAGCTTACAGGAATACAACCACTCATCTCTCTGACCTGTTCTGGTTCTGTTTGGACCCAGATCTTCCTGTTTCAGGGTTCCTTCCCTGTTTATGCGTATTTTTAGACGTAAACGTCAACAGCCAGGATTCAATCCCGCGACAGCATGCGCTGATGACTAAGGCGTCCGTACATGGTTCATCCGCTTAACCCCCTGCACCTCCAGGGCCAGAGCCTCCTTTCATCTTCCTCATTCATGTCGCTTTTTATGGAGACGCTGCGTGGCCCTCAGCAAAAACTAACTCTAACTTTTTTATTCAATAAAGATTTACAAGATCTCAGATTGTCTAAAAGCCTAAAACTTGGAAGATTTGAACTGTTTTCTATTTGCAGAAAAAGTTTAAATTAAATGAAGTAAACATCAAACCTTCTCTGATGTTTCTCTGCTGCACATGTTCACCCTGCATCATCAGTCTGAGCTGCTTAAAGCTGCCATCAGTCTGTTCCTTCAGCTGCATCTAAATATGTTTCTGTTGTGCTGACAGAATGAGCAGAAACCTGATTCCTGAAGATTTTCTGATGTTTGTAAGGTTTGACATCAATCTTTTATACTGGCTGTCAGGGATCGAACCACTGAGGGAAAATAATGTATAAAATGAGGTTCTAGAAAGATTTCAAGTTTCTTGGTTTTATTTAGATTTTGAAAATATTCTGGAAGAACACCATGGTTCTGTTAGAACGTGGTAAATGTCAGCAACCTAAGAACATTTCAATTCTTTTTGTTTTTTGTCTGATTGTTTGAAAAACATTAAATCTGCAGTGACAAGTTTAACACTAGAACTCCCAGAATTCTAACACTACCAGAACTTCCAAGCCCGTCAATTTGACGGCGAGCATTCTGGATGCGAGGCGGTGATGACGTCATCACATTACATTGGTCAGAATGCTACAGGTTTTCTTGCACGCTATAAAATTATGGTTTTGACAAGAATTAATAATAGTATTTGATCAAAACCTATTATGTTTTATTATTATTTATAAATATTACTGAAAAATAATACAGAGTAGCGGGTACATTTAAAAAAAGCTTCACTAATCTGACCAAAAGCTGGACAGCTCCATGTTACGCCCCCCTTTCACTTCGCGGACATAAACTAGCGCTAAAAATGCCTTCAGCTCATCCACACTCATGTCCGAGGAGGAATCATCTCCTAAAACTCTGCGGGCCTCAGCCACCCTGCAGCCCTGAATGTTGATGAGCATTTCAGCATCCACCAAGCAGAGGAACGCGGTCTGGGCATCTTGGATCTGGTGCTCTGTCAACACGTTCTGGCTCTGACGCCTCCCTCTACTTTCTTCCTCCCCTACCACTGTCCACACAGCGCCATCCTTTCCTATCTCCTCCTCCTTCCCAGGTGTGCGCTCGTCTTGCGATGAAAACGCTGTAAAGCGCAGAATAGGTTGTTGTTACTGGGCTACTATATCTATGACCTAACTTATTGTTTATTTCTTTTTCCATTATCAGTACCTTGTTTTGTAGTTTCTCTCCTGCCAGGGAGCTGGATTGCTGGGTTTATAGCTGGGCACTGATCACCTGGCTCGTCTCCCTGTCTCTGAACCTGCGCAGATTGTGACGCTGTTTCTATAGTTTATATATTATTAGTTTACCAACCTGTAAACTATAGCCTAAAATGATAAAATCGTTACATAGGCTAGTCGTTTACTACCTTGAAATAATGAGTCACAACCTCCTGCTAACGGGACGACTCGTGTTTTTTAGCCGGGGGAGGCTCACTCTCTGACCCGCTGTCACTGGAACTGAATACTGACCAAGAGCCGTCAGAATCCCTCTCGACCCAGAATCACGGTCATCTAATTTTTGAAGCATTTCCAATGTCTCTTGAGCAGAAAATATCCTTCTAGAAGCCATTCGTAGGATGCCAACAATCTGACTGCGTTCTAGAGTGGCGGTTGCTAGGCAACGCTGGCGTGTATACTGAGCCGCGGGAAAAAATATCGATGTAAATAACAGGGCCGTCAAAATAGCGGCTGTGGTAGTTAGAGGTAGAAATACTTAGATCTTTTATTTACTTTGTAATTTTTTTTAAATAGAGACATATAAATACAAAAGACAGGTTTAGAAAAAGTCAGGATGCCAAGAAGATCAGAGTTTTAATAAACCAGAGTTATGTCAAACTTTCAAAACCGTCAAATTGACGGCTCTGGGAGTTCTAGTGTTAAAGCTGCCATCAGTCTGTTCTTCCAGCTGCTTCTGAATAAACACACAGTTCAGCTGCTCTCAGGTCAGTATTTCTCTGTCTGTGCTGCCAGACGACTGAAGGAGCAGAAACCTGATTGTAGCTCATGAAGCTTCCTGCTCACCAGACAAACTGTGTTTCTGCTCTGAGCTGCTGAGATGTTTGTTAGACGAGCGTCTGAAGAAGATGAAGGACTTCATTCATAGAAATGCAGCTTCATCACAGCAGATGTGGAGAAAAAGAGGTTCAGGGAGAAGCTGCAGTGAGGACCTTCAACCCCGTCTGAACTGTTTTACTGTGTTTTCTACAAGGGTTTCATCCAATCTGCTGAACCTGAAGGAGAACCTGCTTCCAGCTGCATGAAGTTCTGCTTCCCTCTGAGTCTAGAGATGGTTTTAGCTGCTGAGCTTCACTGTTAACAAACACTTGATGCAGCTGGACTTCTTCTGTCTCCTCTGAGAGGAGGACCACGCCTCGGTTTAACGTTCCTCTCATGTTCCTGTGATGTGACCTGCTGGTTCTTCTACAGCAGCAGAGGTCCAACTCTTCTCCATCAGCATGGAGGAGACAAATAATCCTGACCCGTCTCATTCCTGTCTGTCTCTGAACAGATGGAGGAGAAAAGCTGCGTCTTTAACGAATGTTCTGGATCAGAGCGGTTCTGGTTCTCCTGCTTCACTGAACGTTTCTGATCCACAATAAAACACCTGCTAGAAACAGTGAGAGTGTTACATGAACACACTGAACCGGGCTTCAATCGGATCAGACCCTCTCAGCTACAGTTTCCACACCTCTGAACTAAAACGGAACCAGAACATATTTGGACCTTTTTTCCCACCAATGAGGCGTTTCAGTTTGGTTAAAGATCAGCATGGAAACACATGAGGGTCAGCAGTGTTTCCAGGTTGGAGCTGCTGCAGCAGGAAGTGGGCCAGCAGGTTAGTTGGTGCTGCTCACATTAAACGTCAGGAAGCTGGAGAACAGCAGAACATTTTCCTGAAGGTCGTCTGATGTCTGGAAGTTCTGACATGAAGGTTTTCTACTGACTGTCAGTGATGGAGACACAGAGTGGAAATCATCTAAAATATCAGGTTTTTCCTCAGATTTTAGGTTTTCTTCTTCATTTGGAGCCATTCATGGATTTATCTGCTCCTTGTTTTATTCTTTGACCCAAATATTTAAACTGTTCAGGACATGTTTTATTTATTAGAGGAAGATTATATTTCTACTTGATGTCATATTAGCTATAAACAGATTTTTATGATCACTAAATTATTTCCAACTAATTTAGCATCAAACAGATAATTGATGTTCCTGACGGCACCGAAAGCCATCAGTCATTTTAACCTGGTTTCATCTAATCTGTAGTTTTACTTTTTATTTATTTAACAAACAAACTGAGTTCAGTCCAGTAAAGTTCTGCTGGTGGTTTGGTTCAGTCCGAATGGGCCCATTTTAGTGATGTTCTGTCTGTTAACTTGATTTAAACTAATTTCCACTGAGAACAAACAGCTAATCGGGCAGCATCTCCATCCTGCTCGCTGCGGCTCAGCTGGGTCCAGAATCTGGTTCTGATGGAGCGGTTTCCTGTGGGCCGGGCAGTTTAGTTAAAGTTCTGGTGGATAAAGTGTTCCTAATATCTGCTGGTTAGTGTGAGATGAACAGAACCACTGTGGCAGAGTTCTACAGTGGTTCTGATCTCAGAGCCTCTTTAGGTGTGGAAGCTTTTTCCTTTGGTTCTGTTCTTCAGTCTCCAACAGCAGAACCGGGTCGTCGTCTGGTTCTCCTCCAGCAGAACCAGTTCAGCTCTTTCCTGGAACCATGAAGCATCCAAACAGCCACGTTCTCGTCTCCTTGGTGTTGGTCAGTGAACAGACTGCTGGGAAATCTTCTCCATCATCACCTCCCTGATCGTGACCTTTGACCTCTCCAGTCTCATCGTTGCTCTCACAGCCAAACATGTTGTGGAAGATGTGAGCAGCTGAGAACGTCTGCAGAGGACTGCAGGAACATCTCAGCACAGACTTGATAAGACTGAAGGTCACATGTTCCCCTCAGCCAATCAGAGGATGGAAATGTGTTTCTATGGCAACACGTGGAGACTTTAGAGACAGATCCTAACAGTCCATCTCCTCTCTCCACCACAGAGCTTCTCTGCCTCCACTAACACTCAGCTTATTGACCCTGCTGAAGATGATGGAGCTCCATGTGAGCTGCAGGAGCAGAACCTCCCTGATGAAGACTCCTGACCAGCAGACTCAGACCAGACCTGATCCTTCCTTTAACATCACAACAACTGAAACTACACAGAAACATCATCAGTTCAGGAACCTCCTCTTCCTGTGAGGCTCTACAGACTTTAACCTCCAGAAGGTCTTCTAGAAGCTTCCACTGAAGGAGAGTTTAGGTCCAGGGTTTGATCACTGCAGGAACATCAGCACAGAAACAGGTTTTATTTCACTTTAATGTTCCAGCTGAGATGAATCTCCTCTCTGGTTCTTTCTGAAGGATCATCATTGCTGCTCCTCTCCTCTGATGATCTCACAGCTCTGCTCTCTCTGCAGCTTTAAGGCCAACAGATCCCAGAATAACCTTCAAAGTTAAAGATCCTGGAGCTCTTCTGACAACAGAACCAGAACACAAACTGAAACCAATACAAACTCCATCTGGGCTGACTGGTGAATGGAGAGAAGAACCAGCTGATGGTCCAGTTCTCTCCCAGTGTGGATCCAGGGTGAGTCCAGCAGCAGATCTTCTCTCTGTGGAGTGTGGAGACTCCTGGACATGAACCCTGGTGGCCGTCTGAGAGAAACGAGGCTGATCTACCTGAAGGCACCACAGCTGCTCATAGGAATACAACCACTCATCTCTCTGGTCTGTTCTGGTTCTGTTTGGACCCAGATCTTCCTGTTTCAGGGTTCCTTCCCTATTTCTCAGTCATGCTGCTGTTTATGGAGACGCTGCGTGGCCTTCAGCAAAAACTAACTCCATGTTTTTATTCAGTAAAGAGTTAAAAGATCCAAGAGTTTAAACGTTGTGAAAACTTGAAACATTTTGACTGTTTTCTGTGTTTCCAGTTTTTAATCTGTTCAAATTAAATGAAGCTGCTGTATATATGAAATGTGAAGCTTTGCTGCACATGTTCCCACTGCAGCATCAGTTTCTAGTCTTCATCTTCCAGCAGTAACTCTGATCTTCCTGCTTGTTCAGCTCCTCTCAGTCAGTAATGTTTCAGCTGATCTTCAGTCGCTCCATCTGTGTTTTCAACACCAAGTAACTTTCTGACTCACTGTGATAAAATCTGTTACTGATCAGTTTGACCGTCTGAGCAGCTTAAACCTGCAATCAAGTCTTTTCTTTTTAAATTCTATGTTCAGTCATATTTTCCTACTTTTAGTTGTTTTGTCTCATTATGTTTAGTTTGTTTCTCAGTTATATTAATTGTTTTTACTCATTTTTAAACATAGTTTCCATGCAGAGAACACAGCTGACATACAGCTCTGTGGATGTGAGGACAGACAGACGCTCACACTGTTGTTCTGACAGTAATTAAAGGTTAACTTCAAGGTTTTCCAACCAACTGAAGCAGAGCTGAATCATGAGTGTAAATCCTCAGAGCTCCAACTTTACACAACAAACAGATGATCTGAGGCAGAAATCAGAGAAATACAATAATGACAGAAAATAAAACTACTAAAAATACCACCAAGCTGTTCTAAAGAATATCAGTAACTATAAAAATCTCCAGTTTACAGTTTTTATTCCTTTTTCCAGCCATAAAAACTGTAGTTTAAAATAATATTTAACAAAAAACACAGATTATCGTACGTATCATCAAATGTTAGATGAGTCAGTTTAATATACGATTAAGGATGTTTTTATTATTTATTTCAACTTGATTCCTGATGTTTTCTATAAAATCATGTTTATATTTATTGTGTTTAATGGGGTCATTTTTATCAAAGTTGAAGCAACATTTAACGCAGATTTAAAGAACTAAATAAAATATATAAAATGTGAAATAAAGTTCACGTCTATAACTGATCTCAGCTCATCTCATTTTATTCTCATATATTTTAAACATTTTAATTTGTCAGATTTTTGTGCTTCTCTAGAGAGAAATGATGCTCTCAGCATTGAACAAGGACCACTTATTAAAAGTTTAAAATAAACTCTGTTATTATTTTATAAATGAAGCAACTTTTCACCTGGGAGTTTTAAAGTTCAGAGAAGCTCAGAACTCTGACAATGACTTCATGTTTCAACTCCTCCATTATTTGACCTTCATTCTGACCTCAGTTTCATCAAACACCAGAACCAGATCTCCTAAAGAGGACCTGAGTTATAAACTAACACTGAGTCAACATTAATACATACCTGCTCTGATCACATTAAACTATAGTTTCAGTCTAGTTTCTTCAGTGAAGGATTCTGTACATCTGAGTAATTCAGACGGATTTCCTCAGAAATAACTAAAATAAAGAGGTTCTGGTAAAAATAAAGAACTAATTATTGACTCTACATTTAAACCTTTAAAATGGACAATATTAGGAATTCATACAATGTTCAATATCACTGATAAACACTGATGATGAAGAGATGCTGCTGCTACTGAAACACCACATTTTACTGAGTTTAGCATCTAGTTCTAAGCAAATATTTAATAATTTTATTATTTCTGGAAGTGACTCATTCAGTATTATATAGGTTAAAAAAGGGAGTGACTTTATGTAAAGTTTATTTAATTTTAACAATTATTTAACTTTATATTTATTCATGGCTAAAGAAACTGTTCAATGAAGTACCTCCATTTGTCTGTCTGTACTGTGTGTGTGAGTGTGTGTGTGTGTGTGTGTGTGTGTGTGTGTACGTGTGTGTGTGTGTGTGCGTCATATAAATCTGTCATAAACAACACAACAAAAAGATTAATAAATAGTGAGAGAGACAAACCTCCAGTTTGGTTGAAGCGCTGCTTTAGAATTTCAATATTGGCTTTGAAGGTCTGCTGGGAACCCTGGAAGTTTCCAGTCTCTCTCTTCCAGTACTGCTCATCATTGTTCTTCCTCATCCAGTCCTGTTTGGGCTCTGCTTTCTGGGTGTTGCTGTCATAGTAAACCATCTGAAGATCATCAACCAAAGCAACAACCACAAACTCTGGGAAGTTTTGGACTTGAGACGATCCAGTGTAGAAATATTTCAGGGAGTGGGTCACTGGAAAAAATACAAGATTCTGGTTTGAGCTTAAAAAATAAAACCAAAATAATTTAATTCACTACATTTGTTTGCATACAAGTAAAATGACCCATGGCATAATAATTATTAAAAGTGTTTTATCTTTCTTTCTAAAGGATGTATTTATTTGATATAAAATATTTTGTAAAATAAATATAAAACTTTAAAACTTAATGAATTCAAAACATTATTTTTGTCGTGTCTTAGAAACTTTTTTAAAGCTACAAGTTTCATCAAATGTTCTTCTTTCCCAAGTAGATCATCCCACATCCTGACCTTTAACATTTCATATAAAATAGAACAAATATCACCAACTTCAACCTCAGACATTTCAGATTTTATTAAGATTTTACTTCTATCATTTCATAAAGGTTCACCTTCAGTTATAGAGCTATATTAACTTTTTTGTAGTAAAAAAAATAGATTGAATTTTTTATAAAAAGGTATATGAAGAGAACCTTCATGCAAAAAACTTTGTAATATTTAAAACTTTTTGGTACTACACTTTAATATAATCTTAAGTTTGGTTTATTTATATAAAAATCACTTAATTGAACTGGTTATTAATACTTTCTCAACTCAGCAGAGGATAAACTAATAATTCTGTTACAAATTATGTCAAAATCAACTTTAGTAAAATATATTTTCTTTTGAAGGATGAGCTGATATGGAAATAAAGTTAAAATATGTTGGCTGCTGCTGATATTAAAAGCAAAGTAATGATTCTGATCATCAAGGTGAATATTGACCTCTTTCAGTCGGTTATTGAACCCAAAAATCTGTTCTGAATGATGAAGGTTTAATCTGACAGATTATATTGCTGGGAGATCAGAAAGGACTGCATAGATTGGGCTCCTGCCTTTTATTAATGACCTAAACAGATTTATATGTAAACATATATATAATTTCAACTAACAGCTGCATCATTGATGAATAAATAAAAATGGTACCATGGCAACGTTGTAGGCAGATAAAATAATCTACAGTTAGTGAAATATAATTTTACAGATTCTTGGGCTTTTGGATTAAACAGGTTTTAATTATGAAAATAAAAAGTTAAATTACAGAATCTGAAGGTCAGTCATTAGACTCCAAGGTTAAATGTTCCGGTGCGACCTCCTCGTTTTCTATTTGTTTTTATAAAATAGACGTTTTTCCAGTTTTTATTTTGTTTTAGTCAACAGACACAACAAGAAGCTAATTATTTTTATTTAATTGGTCTAAAATGTATTTAGAGTTTTTAAATCATTATCTGACATTTTTAGTACAGACATATGCTGTTAAATATTCATTTTTGTTCATTTTTATACAGTTTTATTCTGTTAAAATATCTAACATTATACAACATTTACTTTAAGCCTAAATAGAAGGTTTTTTATTTACCAAAAACATATTTCTGTATTAAAATAGATTATTACTTTAATAACTCAACAGCACTGAAGAAACATATTCATGCCCCACTTTCTTTATATTGACATCTTTCTGAACATGGCTGACCCCTGAGGTCATCAAATCAACCTTTATTAGATGTTTCAAGGACCAGGCTGAAGCACTGGGCTGACCAGGCTTTTTCAGCAGCAGAACCTCGACTCTGGACCCAACCTCCTTCAGACCTTCACTCCACCACTGACCAGGCATCTTTACAGCTAAGCTGCAGACTTTTGTTTTCAGGCAGGCTTTTAATACAAGTAGTTTGGAGGCTTTTTATCTATGATTCTTATTTTCCTGTTGTCTGTTTTTATGTTTTTGATTCTCACTGTTAAGAGCTTTGATCACCTTAGCCGGTCGTTTTAAAGACCTTTATGAATCAATAAATGAATGAACGAAGGAATGAATTTGAAACAAATAAAACTCCCTCTGCTCTCATATCTTTCATCTCTCCAGAGTATTTTTCTCTCTTTCTTTGTTTCTCCTGCTATAACCTGCCTACTCTGAGCTCCAGTATGGCCTGATCCACTGGACTGTCTGGGAGCTTCTGGGTGATCTGAGCTCCTTTCATTCATATCATTGATACATTTTAGCTTCTCTTCCTCCACCCTCTTCCTCCATCTTTCCCTTTCTGTTCTGACATACTCCTCCTTTAACTCTGAGTATTTTCTCTCTGCTTATTTTGATATTCTCTGTTTCTTCTCCTTCTCTCCTCCACAGATAGCTGCTGTCTAGCCAGAACTTCCTAAAATACATCAAGTCAAGGTTGAGTGGAATGACTGTGAAACTCGGAGGAATTACAGTAAATGTTAGATTTGGTTAAATGTTGTCAAGCTATTTTCATTTGGCTTCAGTCACTAGAGATGCATAATCTACAAGAGATACTGTTTATTATGTAGGTTGGTAGAAGGTTCACTGTGTGCATCCTCGAAGGAGTAAGCCAAGTGAACATGGCTTCATAGTGAATTATTAGAGGAAGGAACACCTCATCCATCTTGTTTCACCTCCACCTGCTAGCTACATCAGACCTCTTCTTAAAAAGTACATTTATGTCCTAATCTAATAGTTTTATACAAAGAAATGGTTTGAGAGCAGCTGTGTCCAAAATATGAACAAGTTTAAGAGAAAACAGCAAACTTACAGGAGCCTGAATGATCTTGAAACATACAGTAGAGCTGAAGGTTTGAAAATAGGTCATCAGGAATGTAGTTGACCTTTTAGTTGCCTGATTTTATTGGTTTTTCTAAATGTTTGAGGGTGGTGACGAATATGTGAGCCACATTTTAGGCAACAACAAAAACTAGTATATATTGTTCAAAACTCACTGTTTGTAGATTTGAATACATATTACAGTAAACGCTTTAATGTGATAAATATATCATTTAATTAAATTATTATATTTTGGTTTTAATCGAGTTGAAATGGTTATGCCCGATCCGAGGACAACTGATTTTGTAGGCAATGTGCCAGCATTTAATACAATAAAAAACAAACAAACTATACAATAACCTTACATATCTGTTACATATCATGTTTGTGTTTACTATTAAAGACTAAATAACAGAAAGAGAAAGACAAATGGTTTACTTTAGATAAGTAGCAAAATGCTGAAGGTTACTTCGTTTCAAAAATTATATTTATTTCAGAATCAACTGCTTAGATGTTAAAGATTTTATTAAACTAAGGATTTAATTAAACTAACTGTTTGGTTATTAGGCTACATAATAAACCAGAAGTTTCCCAGAACTGTACAAATTCCTGAATATTAATTTATAACACTCTAATAAAACAAGGCAAAAATAAAAATATATTAATAACTTACCAGCAGCAGAGCTGTGTATTCCCAGGAGAACCAAAAACACCAAGGTAAACATTTTGTCCTCCAGCACAGCTTCTAACTTCTTTGTCCTCATAACCAGACTGAGCTTCTGGTCCCAGAATATCTCCCTCATCTAGGACGTAAAAGGGGCGTCAACATTAATCAGAACCAATAAGAAAATATTCTGACGATCTACGTCACTTAAATCTGGGTGAAATTGAGCTGTTGGGGTTTTCAGCGAAAATGAAACTAAAATCTGCTTCTTTTATCGCGTGATCTCAGATGTTGACCTGTTTGATGGTCTTAATATCCTGGATTTTAGCGCCATTTCTTTCTAGCTGGAAGTTTCTTTATATTTTAGTTTTGTTTCCTGGTAAAACAAGAAAGAATGTCTTTATAGTTTCATGTGTCAAAGTCCAAAGACCAGTTTAATTCTCATATGTCTGACTTCAATAATTGGCCTAATTAAATAATGAATGATTACTGTCTTGCGCTCATTTTTAACACAATAATAATAATAATAATAATACATTTTATTTAATGGGTCTTTCAGGGCAATCAATGTCACCTTACCAGGTAAAATTCAATAAAAGCAAAAACGTATACAGGAATAAAAAGAAACCAGAAGACAAAATAAAAAGGACCGCGGTGCTTGATCGGGGTTTTAAACACACCTCTAGTGGTGAAGGATTAGACACGTTTGACTGTGAGGCAACAAATACTAAAAACACTAAAATTATTGCTTAGTAATGAGTTGTTGACACTTTAATATTTGATTATTCATCTGTAGAAACATAATTCTTATTAAATGACCATATAGTGGACTACAGGCAAAGAACTATGAAGCAGGTAACAATGTACTATACTACATTAATAAATAATCAGGGAATGAAAATCTGTATTTTATTCTCTCATTATTTTAAAAAATGATTTTTTTTACTTGCAGGAAGTTTTAATCATATGATATTTGAAAGATTTCAACAGTATAACTGAAACACAACATTAATTTAACCTACAACAAGAAGCCAAACGCACTGCAGCACATTTTGTCTTCCTCTCTCTGGTCTTCTGGGTCTGGTTGTAAAAACATCTTTAAACCCATCATCAGGTCCCTTCAAATCTCACTGAATCAGACACTGAAACATTACCTCATGAAATGCTGACTGGCTTCAGCTTTCATTTATTAGGAAAAACATTTTAAATTTAACAGAATGGAACATTTGATTTTTATTCATTACTAAATTTCAGTATTGAAGCAATTGCAGAACAAAAATACTTTTTTGCATAACTTAACTGTTTTTTGTCATCTTATTTTTATTCTCCTCGGTAAAAATAAACTGACAGAGGTAGATCTTATTTTTTATCACACTAACAAAAATAAAATTTTAAATAGCAACCATTAAATAAATAAAAAAACATATGAATGAGATTTTTCCTGAAAGTTTAGAGTTTTCTGATTTATATAAAATTCTGTCTAAATGGCTGCATGAGCAAATAAAATTATCTGTCAGAAGCTGGAAAACAAACTAGCTACAAAAATAACAGAGAAAAAGCAAAATGTGAGAATAATATGGAATTGTTTCTTTTTTGATTGTATGAACTTTATTCGAATATGATATTTAATTAAAAGCAGGCTATGCTAAGCACGAGAACAGGCCTAAAGACAAATAATGATATAAACTGTGAAGAAGCATTAATTTCCTCTGACTCCAGCTTTGCTGAGAAACAAGAAGAACCAGCTGGAGGATAAGAGGAGAAACTCTGAAGATCTGGTGAAGAAAAGGAAGCTGTTTAGTTTTCTGAAATATTCGCTCATTAATTCAGTTTCTGTCAGATGTAACTCATTTTGGTTGCTTTCGCTAATAAATACACCAAAAGAACTGGTGACTGAAGGAAAAATATAAAAAATATTATACAAAGAGATGACAGGGATAAAGAGATGTTGGAATTTGGGATGTTGAAAGATTGTTAAAGTAATGAAAACTGAGGACAGTTGGGCCAAACTGAAAGTAAGACTTGTGATATTTTTAAGTTTAGCATCTAAAAATGTGACAAATATACAGATGGTATTAAAGAGAGAAAAGAATATCACTTAATAATAGAAATTCAAATAATTAAACACCTTCTCTAACTTAGATAATGTCAAACCTGTTCTCATCAGAGGTCTCCTCCAATGGTTCACATCTTCTGCCACTTGAGACAAATCTGGATGATGTAGTTTTTCCTGTTTAATCAGAGCTTGTCTTTGTTCCACTTGTGTTTGGTGAAGAAAACTTGATGTTTTAGTGACCCACGTCTCTGGCTTCAGGTAAAATGTGATAAAATCTTCTCCATCATATCTGTATTTTTCATAACCATTAATATTATTAGTTTTATTGTCCCACACAGTCTGCTGGGGCTGCTTTCACAGTGACTCATTACCTGAATATCAGCTACAAACCCAGGAGACACAAACAGATCTTACAAAATGAAGAAACCACTTTGGATCAGCATCTCTACATTCATTCAGCCATTTCATTCCAGTTTCTGCAAATTCCAACTCAATCACCCCTCATGTTTCTTAACGAAATACTGATTCCCCTGAACACAACAGCAGTGAGAGACTGATGGAGAGAACGTCAAGAGGCGTGGAGGCTGTGACTGAAAATCAAAAAACGCACCAAATATTGATTTCTAAGCTCTGCTCATGTTAGAACATGAATTTATAAAAGTTGTATTGTTTTTTTTCCAAATGACCCGGCCTATAAATGGGTCAAGCTGAAAGAATCTTAATCCTCATAGTAACCTTACCAGTTAAACTTGTAGTTTATTATTCAGGTTCTGATACTAAACACTAACATAGTGAACTTGCCTGTTGTGGTTTCTTGTATTCTGAGGAGCAGCAGAACATAAGAGGTCACCATGTTGACCTTAGTATCTGGGATGGATCTGATCTGATCAACTGCAGCTTTTCGGTCCACACCAAGAACATTGATCTGCTCAGTGACATCATCTGTATCCAAGCAGTTCTGACACTTTGAGGTTGTTAACGAAAGTGAAATTAAAATGCATCAATTTTTAATGGATTTTTATTTTATTTAGAAATAATGTTACTCATTGTTACTTTTCAAATCCTTATATTTCTAAGCTATTAATGGTCCCAATTAAAGTGCCTTAAAATCATAGGTTATCTAATAATGTGTTGACGTCGTATTGATCCACAATGAGCAAAAGGGACGTGATAACAACGCCCTCTAGTGGCTTAAATATTCCAGACTGCTGATTTTAGATTTAAATTCGCTTTTAAGGTATAAATTCAGTTTTATACCGTTTGATTCCTTGTGTTTGTCCAAGAAATTCTCCCCCTATTATTTTACCATGCAGACTGACAGGGAAAAAGGACAGAGAGACTTTTAAAAGGAGAACCAGACCAGACCACCTTCATCATGGGGACTCACACCTCAGCGCCTGCTTCAGTCAGGTTTTAGTGAAACAAAATCTTCCCTGTTCTGCTGTTACAATTATTTTATAACTTCAACTGAAAATAAAAACACTTCAGGCCTAGTTTATAAATCCATCAAGCTGTAACCTTTGGGATGTAGTTTATAATTAGTTTTTACTGCATTTAATGAAAAATGTTTTTTGGTCACAGTTTTCCTCCAAAAGCTGACAGGATTGTCTATTGATTAAATGTAACGTTTCTGTTTGTAGGGATGCTCCTGTCTGTTTAACCACATAGGAAAATATCTCTTCTTTGATGATCAAATGTTCTGATTATTCATAATCAATGTTTTCCTTTCAATCTTCGTATCAGGCAGATTACAGTTTAAAATGATAACTGTCTAAAGGCAACATTGTTGCTGTTTGTGAAAAAGATTTTTAAGGGATTTCTGACATGATGGCTGGTTTCTATATCTGGGAACCAGCCTCAGTTAAATAACTGAACATATTGGTCGAATATTATATTAGTTTACAACCTCTGTTGCCACAGAGTGAACCTGCGGTAGAAACTTACGCTGTAAATCAGGGTAATATCTGCACATTTTAAACTCCAATAAAGACAAAAGTCTATTTGACCATAATGTGACATTTTCCAGTAAAATGTTACAAACTGGTTTATACAGCAAAAAAGATTATTGTCAATCCTCTTTTAAAACAGGAAGCAGTTAATGTGATGATCCCTTGATTTTATTCTGTTTTTGGTAGAAATATTTCTGCCTATTTTTCTTAGTTCATATTGTGTGTTTTTTAGGTTTTAAAAACATAATCTTGGTTCTTTTTAGTCTTGAAAATTTACCAATGAACAGTAGCTAATACAAACATCTTTGAAAAGAATTTAAAGGAAGATAAGCTCATTGAAAAAAAATTAAACACACCAAGTTTTATAAATGAAATTCACTTTTAATTAATTACTAACAAAACTACAGCTAAGATTTTTTTTCTAATTTCAAAACTCCAACAAAAGATAAGAAATCACACATTTGAGTGAAAAAGGACCTGTTTTACACTGTGGATCTTTTGTGTTTAATTGCTTTATTAAAAAATTTGTATAAAAAACATATGTCACTTGTATTATTTACTGAAATGCAAGAACATGATGATTAACAATAAAAGTAATCTTGGTCAGCATAATATTTTGATATATTTACATACAAAGTGAAGCTACTGTCACAGTTTCTCATCTGTTGACAAATCAAAAAAATATTTTATAAATCAACTAAAAGTGAAGAAATGATGCACATTTAGTGGAACATCAAGTCTCATCACATCTATGAAGAATATGTATCGTTTTTGATGTGCTCCCATTTTGTACAGTGTGTCTATTGTAATGAATAAGGGTAAAATTTCACTGTCTCATTTTGGAGGTTGAATGTTTTCTACACAGTTCATGAATGCCTCTCAGAACCGTTTTGCCTTTAGAGCCACTCCAAGCATTTAACATGCTGATGCAAGTGATTCTTTATGCAAGGCAGATACAGATAGTGTGATCACAGTGTTTAACAATGAAAACAAATCAGGACAAGCTACTGATGGAAACCCTTGTGAAAGTTTAATTTGCTCTGTAAACACTTTCACCAGAATTGGTCTTGATTTTAGTTTTTTCCAGTTTGACGATGATGTCTTCATTGACACCAGAGAGCTGAAACACACATTCATACTTCATCCAGTTTTCTGATGTCTCTGATGAAAGATCTACGTCAACACTCATCTGGAAGGTCCCATCGTTGTTTGGGAGGATCTCTCCTTTGTCCACACCCTCATGAATCTCCTCTCCATCTTTCCTCCAGAACATCTCAGCTCTGTTTGGGTAGAAACCAGTAGCATGGCAGCTGACTGGAGAGGAGGAAGTCTTCTGCAGGAGAGACACTGATGGAAGATCTGGGTAGAAACAAGGAACCAGTTTAAATCTTTTCTCTAACATTATTTACACAATAACTCTGTTTTTGTCAGATCTAATGTGGTCTGATTTCTACCTGTTCTCATCAGAGATCTCCTCCCATAGTTTACATACTTCTTCAGCCATTCAGGACAAACCTGGATGAGGTAACCCTTAGTTTGTTCAACCAGAGCTCGGTTATAGTCCCATTTGTGTTTGGTGATGATGCTTTGAGGTTTTGGAGCTATCCATGTCTTTGTGTTCAGGTCAAATAATATAAAATCTTCTCCATCATAACCGTACTGTTCATATCCATTAATCTGCTCCGTTTCATCATCCCATTGACAGCCATACATTGCCTGGTAAATGTGAACACCTGAAAAACAGAAACATTATATTTTACATTAAACAACATGATGAAAATGTTTTAGACAAAAGAAACATTTGTAGAGCAGCTGTAGCTCAATGATGGCAAATACACAGCAGCTTGTACTGAACATTTAGTTGGATTCTGGTATAAATTCTTTCTAACTTCACATAAATTATCGAGTAATTTCTGGACTTAACAATTACAATGTTTTTGTATGAATGCTAAGGACATGTTTTCTCATCAGATCCAGTTTTGAACAGCAAAAGGCACCGAAAACTTTGTGTTTTTACTTGCAAACATGCTGCTGCTTTGAGCCTCCAGGCCAGCAGGGGGCCCCCAGGAGTGCTTAACTTCTTACTGAGCATAGATCTTAAAACTTTAAATTTGTAGTTTATCAAGAATGTGTTCCAATTTTAAATTCATATAAACAAGTTAGAATTTAATTCAATTCAATTCAGTTTATTTATATAGCGCCAATTCACAACACATGTCGTCTCAAGGCACTTCACAAAAGTCAAATTTAAAAAGGTTAAACCATTTACATTTATGTCAGATAAAATAACTAATGAATGTAACAGTCAATCATAAAAAAAAATATTTTTATAGTTTGACAGTTATATTAATAAAATCTTAAATTAATGTCACTACAAATTATTTCTGCCCCATGTGTCTGTTCTTGGGTTACTAATAATAAATAATCCTGGCTCCACAGTTTATTTTCTGCCTTTTAATTAATAAAATGTACTGGAATTGAGACCCAATATAAATTTGTGTTTGGGGTTGCATACAGATGTGGTCCAGCTCTGATTAGAGACAAGAACAGGTGAACTAACCTTCAGTGTGGTTGAACCGCTGCTTTGCTATTTCGAGATTGGCCTTAATGATCTGCTGGTTCATCAAACAGACCTGAGTCTGAATGTCCCAGTCCTCCACTGTAAAGTTCATCCATTCCTGTTTGGGTACGTTTCTGTTGGTTCTGCTGTCACAGTGACTAATCTGAATATAATCGACATACCCAACAGACACGTATGCTGGGAAGTCTGGGACTCCAGAAGGTCCAGTGTAGAAATACTGCAGAGAGTGAGTCACTGTGAGAAAAGGAAAGGAAAAAGATTATTTAAATGAGTTTTGGTTTATTGTAATTTCATAACTGCTTGCAGTTAAGAGATTTTTACGAATCATTGTGCAACATTATTTCTCTCCTACTCTTAGAGAAGACGCTAAAGTTTTCCTCAAGCTGCTGCCAGAATGCAGACTTAGTTTTGTTTAATGTTCTGATTATTTTATCCACAAATTGTACAAATGCTGAAATAAAATTAAATAGTTGGCTATTTGTTTATTTTTTAATCCCAACCCAATATCGTTTCTCCACACAGAGAAAAGTTTGCATCAGAAAGATAAACTCTGGTGCAGATTTATTTCACCAACCCCAGTAAACATCATCGTACAGTTAATGCAGCACATTCTATCAAACTTAATGTAAGTGGATCCAAAAGATAATACCAACTGTACAATGATTTAAATTATAGTCCAAATGAGGCTCATAACTTCCTCTTGGAGAACGTCCATCCAGGTCCTCTTCTTCTCAAACAAAACGTAAGCATTTTATATATTTAAAATATATTATAAATGTGTCTTTAAAGAACTAAAAGCTTTAGAACATAAAAGCATTTTAACTCATCTTGGCCAAATGTTTTATTTTCCAGGTCATAGGTTTCATGTTTGCATCATCAAAATAAAAGTTTAAGAACAAAGAATCAAGCTTCTTTATGTCACTTTATGCAAAATATTTTTACCTCAATTATAATTTGTTTGTATCAAGATAATCTCACTCTGTTCAATAAGACATTTATTTGATGATGTTGGTCTAGAAACATCACAAAAGGATGAAAAGCTCTTAAAGTGTCCTCCAAGCTGCGTTCATGTTCCTGTCTGGAGTCCCTTTAATAATTTACATGAGCTAATATTGCGTCTGGATTTAAACATTAATTTTAGGTCAATACAGTGAATGGGAGCTCAAATGGTTCAAAATTATTATCAGGTTTATACCCTGAGATTTCTGTAGTGACGTATTTATTTGTATTATGTTCATCAGTCAAAAATAAAGAAAATAACAACTGGTTACAGATTGCAGGTAATCATGGGGTTTAATCATATTTTAATAATGACTTGAAACTAAAACAAACATAACCTTCTTTATGCAAACATTTAGAGATGGTTTCAGAGTGTTTAATGACAGCTGGGAGAAGCATTGATTTTAGTTTAGACTCAATGCTTTTAGTCTGTTTGGAGCCACCTTGGTCTGGAAATGTAAAATAGTTCAGGGACCCATAAAGACTTTGTATTTATTATGGCTTCAAAGACTGAAAGAATATTCTGCCGCCTCCCCATCTTGATCTCCACCCACTGACCTATAAAATCAGGAAAATCAACATGAAAAGGAAAAGAGATCAGATTAGTGGAGTCAGCAATGTAACATCGGAGCATCTTCAAGACTGAACATCTTTCTATGAAGATCTTTGCAGGATTTGTAGTTCAAACAAAAAGCAAAAGTCAGTCAGTCGTCCTTCATGCACAGTAAGGTTAGGAGGATAGCGACACAATCACTCCTCATGTTTGTTTTTACTTTATGTCTTCGCACCAAGGGACTGTGGCTCAGTAGGAGTAGTTCTCATGCAACGATGTTAGTTTCTTTCCAGCTTCCTCCTGCCACGTGTCGATGTGCCCTGGGGCAAGGCACTTAACCCCGAGTGTGAATTTGGCTCTAGTGTAAAGAACTTGAGAGTTCAGCAAGGATGGGCCAAGGTTGAATGGAGACTTAAGCAGAATTTGATTTGAGCCCCATCTTCCTGTTAAGAACATCACCACCACTAACAGTGTTTTTTTCTTCTTATTTTACCTTAATTTATATTGGATAAATCTCCTGGAGAAATAAAATATTATTTTCATAAGAGACATGTTCCAACATTATCTAAAATAAAGGTTACATACAAAATCACAGTACAAGTGCATATTTGACAAAGTGTTATAATAAATGTGATAATAAATAATCCTAAAGCCATAAGTCTAAGCATCGGCTAAGTTTGCTTCTGCCTTGGACCGGTTCTGGTGGTCAGTATGACTAGAAAAACACTATATAAATTCAGACCATTTACCAGTTAATAAAATGGTAAAATAGGGAGATTACTAGTCACATTACTTAATCCCTGACACCTAAACTTAAAACAAGTCAATGTGGACAAATGTACCAAGAGGTTTACTGTTTCTGATCATACAAAAACATGTCATTAGTAAATATACAGAATTTTTATAACAAACAATCATTTAAACATAATTGTCTCACCTGCTGCAGCCCTTTTTAATCCCAGTAAAACCAGGAAACAGAAGAGCTTCATGGTAACCTGGTTGGTAACTGTAATAAACTGACCACTGCTGTGTTTCTGTGTCCAGAGGACGTTGTAGTAAACGTTCAGCTCTGGTTCCTTCTGTAAAATAAGGAGAAGTGGAGGAGAAATACCAGAGAGACCAATAGGAGTTTAGTGAAAGGATTAGTCACTTAAATCTGGGTCAAACTGTAGCTTTGAGGTTTTATTTTATGTCTTTCTGTTTCTGTTTTTTTCCTCACTTTTAAGTGATGCTGGATTTCTCTGTAGAACAAGGTGCCCTGAAATCTCTGTTGAGAACTACCAAATATGGGAGATAATGCAAAACAACTGAAGGAGGGAGGCTAATTAACACAGATGAGCAGGGAGTCCAGGGAAGTAACAAAACATCTAATTAAACAGAAATAAATCAACAATGGAATGAACTAGGATAACAGCAACTAAGGAACATAAAGAGGGAGGAAACAGATCTACCAAGACCTACAAACTAAAACACCTAACAGAGGAACCCAAGGAAGTAACAAATGTCTAAACACAGAGATGAAGCTAATATGAAACTCACAAGCCTAACACTGACAGATCATGACAGAATCAATCTATCTATCGATATGATTGGAGTTATTTGATTACATATTTCTCGATTTAAGATGATATCTTGTTTATACAGGTTCTGGTTCTGCTGGTACAAATAAACTGAACTGACCTCAATCAAAATAGAAAAGTATGGTAAAGATGCGCTGTAATGGGAAAACAAGGGTTTTACGAACTGAAAACAGTGAAAAACAATGAGCAGAGCGGGTCAAAAATTTCTCCAGGGGGAAAACGTGGAGAAGATCAGCAGCTGGACAGCGAAAAGATGCAGATAAAAAAACCTCTTTTTGCCAAGAAAACAAAGAGGAGAGAAACCCTCTGTTCCACAGAGGTTTAAAAAATACACCCGAGGACAAATAACGCGGGAAGTCCCGAACTGTGGTGATAATAATATTAGGGACCCTGCGTTGGCGGGAAAGGGGGGACTAATAATAAACGCAAACAAAAATAATAATATTCTGTCAAAACCCCCTGAGAACAGAATGAGTCATGGCAAACTGAACATGTCGCGGGGAGAAACGAAAAAGGCAGGAGTACCATGAGGCTGCTGTGCAGATGTCCCCCCACTGTCATACGCCATGCAGAGCTGGGGAGGATGAAACCCCCTGTTTAAATGAGTTGAGATTTTGGGGGAAATGATCCAGGGGAAGCGTAAGCTGTGAATAGCCTCACACAGCCAAGTGAGAAGGTGGACAGAAGAGGACGTCCTGAGGATTTTTCCTGTAATGGCCAACAGCGCTGGGGGGCGCAGTGAGCCGTGCGGGACAGAGGAGATGAGAGGGGGCCCTTTTCCTTCAGAGTTATGGGAGGGGAAAAAAAAACCCCAGAGTTATCACTCCGATCTGAAGGGAATGTGAGCTTTCAGGGTAAAAGAGGGTTAGGAGCAGACAGCGAGCCCCGGGTGGGCCCCGGTATTCTGAGCATGAGGGGGCGACAGAGGAGGCAGATAAACGAACTCTTTTCGCAGATGTCAGATAACAGCAGGGTTTTTTAAAAGACAGAATATAAGAGGACCCCTGTTTAAAGGGCTCAAATGAGGTTTTAACCCATTTGGCGTGGACCAGCGAAAAATCCATAAAGGGACTAGAGAGCGGACAGGGCTGTGTCTATGAAAAAACCCCCCGCAGAAAACGCTCAAGGGGTGGTTAAAGATGTTCTGTCACCAAAAACCTCATGACAAGGGAAATAGCGCAGCATAAGTTTTAATGGGCTAAAGCTAAATTCTTTTATCAGCTGCCGAGGAATGAAGCACGAAAACCAATGGACATGAAAAGGGTCCAGTTTTCCTGCGCACCAGCGTGAAAAGTGCCCTTTTGTGCGTAGACGCTGGGTAGGAGGGCCGGCGCCCTGAATCGAAAGCACCCACCCTTTTGTGCGGGAGACCCAGTTTCAAAGTGTCCGTTCAGCGGCCGACCCAGAGACGCGCCCAAAATCGGGGACGCCTCCTGATCACCCCTCCCCCCCCCCGGAGGAGGCATCCTCTCTCCACGGCCCCCCGCTTTCCCGCCCCCGGAAACCATGGCCCCCCCTTTGACGCTCGGGGCCGAGAATTCCTTTGAGACTGGATTCCCTCTCGGATTCGGTCCAGGAGCCGCGGGACAGTGGAATGGGGAAAAGCATAAAGGAGGTTTGGGCCCACGGGCTGGAGAAAAAGGCGTCCACTCCTAACGGTAGATCCCCCCGTGGGCTCAGTGAGAACCCCCAAAGGATTGGGGGCTTTCTCCGTGGGGCAAAAAGACCCCCTGCTGTTTTCCCAAATCTCCCCAGATCTGAACAATCAGGGGGTTGGAGACTCCAGTCCGGGACAGGCCCACCTCGGACATGATGTCGCTCCTTGTTAAACCCGGGGAGTACACTGCTCTGAGGAAAGGTTTATGGGCCCGCAAGCAGCCGCCTGGGTTTGCCCTGAAACCCCCCTCCCCCTTTTACTGCCCGCCACCCTGGTCTTTGGATAAAAAATTCCCCCCCCCGGGGCCAAATTTGGGCCCCCACTTGGGGCCCCCTTTTTTTGGAAGAAACAGTGTCGGCCATTTGGGGCCCCCCCTCCCCCCCTTCCTCCCCCCCCCCATAATCTCTTCACCCCCCTTACCCTTTTGGGGTTCTTTTCAATCCCCCCACCGGGGGCCCACTGGGGGGGTGGGCCCCCCCCCCCCCCCTTGGGGGGCGGGGAAAAACCTCCTTTTGGGGGGGTCCAACCCCCCGGGCCCATTCCCGGCCCCCTTTTTTTGTAACGTGTGAAAAACCCCGGTTTTGTTTGGGGGGCCCCAAAAAAAACCAGCGCTTTTTTTCTGAGGTTTAACTCCCCCCAAAAAAAAACATCACCGGGGGGGGAAAAAATTTTTCCCCTTTTGGAAAAACCCGGGGGAAAGGTCGCCCCCGCCTTTTCTGGCCCCCCTTTTGGACCGACCCAAAAGCGGTTTTCCAAAAAAAGGTTCCCCCTTTTGGCCCCCGGGGTCCCCCCCGGGAAGGGGCCCAAAATCCCCACTTTATTATTGAGATCCCCGGCAAACGCAGAATTTGCGGTTTTCAGAATTATAAAAACCCTTAGATTAGATAACCTCTTCGGGAACCGCCCACCCTGTCTGCTTCACTTAACCCTTTTAGCGCTTTGTAAAAAAAAAGAACGGTTTCACCTCCGCTTGGGGAACCCCCAAAAAAAGGGGTAAAATCCCTGTTTTCCCTTCCCGAGGAACCCCGGAAAGGGGGCGTTTTTTTTTTTTAAATCGGGGTCCCATTTTGAGAGGGAAACCTCCGGGGGGGGGGCAAAGGGGAAAACCCCGAACGGGGGGGGAAGGCCCCAGGGGTTTTTTTTACATCTATTTACCTGTCCGGGAAAAACACGCCCCCTCTGGGGTTTGAAGCCCCCAAATTTATCGGGGCCCGGGGGGGTCGCCAGGCAACCCCTACCACCGTTACCCATGGTTCTGATGGGGGGGGTTTAAAAGGGGTTAAACCGCCACCAGGGGGTTTCCCCCTGGGCCCCCGGGGTTCCCCCTTTTCCCCCAAAAACGTTTGGGGCATCCCCCTTATCCCCCCCGGGGGGGGGAAAAGGGGGGGGGGTGGTTCTCCCCAAAACCCCTTTTTAAAAATTTTGTCCCTAAAAACCCTTTTTCCCCCCCCCTTTGGGGTAATTTTGGGGGCCCCCCAGGCCCCCCTCCTGGGGAAAAAAAAAAACCCTTCTCAAAAAAAAACCCCCCTTGTTTTTCCCCCCCCCCCCTCCCAATTTCAAATTCCCCCCCCTCCCTTTTCCCCCCCAGCCAAATTCCCCCCCTTTCGGGTTTAAACCCCTTTTTTTGGGGGGGGGCCCGGGGGTTTTTTTTTTGGGGGCCCCCCTTTTTTTTTTTCCCCCCCCGAAACCCCCTTTTTTGGGGGAAAAACCTGCCCCCCCCCTTCAACCCCCCCTTTCTATCCCCCCCCAAATTTTCCCCCCCCAAACCCCCCTCCCTTTCTCCCCCCCTTCCTCAATTTTCCCCCCTTTTCCCCCTTTTCCCTTTTTCCCCCCCCCCTTTCCCCTTTTTTCTCTTCAAACCCCCCCTTCCTCTCCTTTTTCCCCCCCCCTTCTTTCCTCCCTTTTTTTCCCCCCCTCCACCCCCTTGGGGGGCCCCCTCCTTTTTCCCCCCCCTCCCCCGCCTCCCCCGGACCCCCTCCCCCCCCCCCCCCCCCCCCCCCCCCCTCTTTTTTTCCCCCCCCTTTTCCCCCCGGCTCCCCCCCCCCCCCCCCCCCCCCCCCTTCCTTTTTTCCCCCCCCTTTCCCCCTTTTTCCCCCCCCAAAACCTTTTTCTTACCCTTTTTCTTTCCCCCCCCCCCCCCCCCCCCCCCAAATTTTTCCCCCCCCCCCCTCCTTTTTCCTCCCCCGTCCCCTCAAAAAGGGGCCTTTTCCCCCCTCTCCATTCCCCCCCCCCTCCCCCCTCTCCTTTCCCCCTCATTCCCCTTTTTTTTCCCCCCCCCCCCCTTTCCCCCCCCCAAACCCCCAAACTTCCCCTCACCCCCTTCTTCCCCCCCCCTCCCCTCTCCTTTCCTTTTCCCTCTCCCCCCCCCCTTCCCCCCCTCCCCAAAATTCCCCCCCCCTTCTTTTTCCCCCCCTTTTTCCCCTTTTTCCTCTAATTATGGGCCGGGTGGGGCCCCCCCGAGGGGGCGGGGACTATTTTTTGGGGCACCCCAGGGAAACCCCCGGGCCCCTTTAAAAGGGGGCCCCGGGCCCCTTTTCCCCCCGGCCCCCCCCGCTACGCCCAAGGGAAACGAGCGACCCCCATTTCGCGTGATAGGGGTTAACAATTCTCCAGGGGAGGGGAAAGGGGGGACCTTTAGCTGAAGCGGCTCGGCCGCCGCTCCCAACAGGTAAGCGGTTACCGCCGGAAAACGGGGCCAAACCGGATCTCGGCAAGTTAGATGAGTTGGGGCGAATTTTCCCGCCAGGTCATCAGTCGGGAGCTGAGCTAAAGGCGCGGGAACAGGAACACCTTTAGCATTAGCTACTTTAGCGATGATGTCCGGCAGCGCGCTAACAAGGGCGCCCATCGCCGGAAAGGGGGTGGTCGCCGACATCGGGAGGCCCTGAGCCTGGACTGATTTGGCATCTGCCTCCGCGTCCTCCGTCAGGAGGAAGGGAGTGGAGATATCAGTCGTTGTCTCCGGGGCGGAATCGTCCGATTCCCGCCCAACACCGAAGATGCCCAATGCCTCATCGAGGGAGCATTGGTCCGCTACGGGGATTCCCCTTCTAGCGGAAAGAAAATGGCTAGCCGCCGTTGCTTCTCCTCCGGAGGAAGACGCCTGCAGGAAGGGCAGGTGGACTGCGGGGTCAAGGCCAGGTTAGCATGATCAGGACGAGGCAGCCCTCACAGATGGCATGCAGGTCGTAGCTCATGATGTAGCCGGTACTACAAGCCGGGCAAAGGCGGATAGTGCCGACGCTAGCCATAGATCTTCTTCCAGAAATCAGTGCTCTTAAGTCGTTGAAGAAAAAAGGGAGCCGTTTGTCCGGTCTCATCGTAATTTATACGGACCGGGGTGGGGTCCACACAGCAGGTGGGCGTGGACTAACGTTTTCAGTGCTGCGCAGCGCGCGAAGGGATAGACCCACTAGCGATAGCCTTAAAGGGCGAAGCCTATACGAACTAGATCCAGCCTGGCCCCCCTTTCCTGCACTGACGCCGACAGGTAAGCCGACGGCCTGAGCCCCCCACTTTCAGCGATCAGATCACGGCCAGGTTAACAGATTGCTCCCACCACTCAGGTCGCTACGGCGACGAACAACACCGCCTTCTTGGCCTACGTCATTTCAAAGAAGGATCGGGAGATGGAGTTGGCCCGGAAGATGTGGAGGAATTCTGCAACTTTGCGGACACCATCCTGGACCTCTGTGCGGCGTCGGCTGTGTGCTCCTCCCGCATCGCTGCGTGGCAGACCTTGCTGCAGCGACAGATGTGGCTTCGGCTCTCCTGCTCCATTGTTCAGCCCTCATTTCCAGACCGTGCTGGAGCAGCTGCGGACGTCCCAGGATGACCTGGAACGGGTCAGAGGGCATGGGTCTCTTAGTCGCCCCGGCATCCGACTCTCCCATACCACCGGCTGCTGGCGGCATTGCCGTGATCAGCGGCATCAGCAGAGTCGTTCCACGGTTCCGCGGCTCCCATAATCCCTCCGCCCGCTGCACCTTCCACTCAATCTCAGCCGCAGCAGCATCGCAGAGGTCGCCTGGTCCAACCCTCCGCAGGGGTCACAGCGGAGGTTCAAGAAATCCCAGTTTGGGGGCATGGGTGTGATTATGTTGATTGTTCTGGAATAAAACACAGAAATGTTCTCTAAGAGGCAGCGATCCAGCTGTATTTTCCTTACACACAACTTTCACACTGAATGAGACTTTAAAAGGTTGTTTAAAGTAGATCTATTTCTTTAATTGGTTGTTTAAAAGGTGCCACGTTCTCACAGTTTCAAAGCTCTTCTGTTTCTCCATCTGAACATGACTCTACGAGAGCATTGGCGGCTTTACACAGGGGCCAACAGGGGCCAGTGTCCTTGTAGAACCGGCGGCCCCTGTGCTGAAGAGATAATTAATTTCCTAATGTGATATGCACACGGAAACTAAAACTAATACCCACAGCGTTGCACATGGAGCCTTTAGAGTGCTGCACGCTCACTTGTTTAACTGCACATTTCTAAATGAGAAGAGGAAGAAAGGGTAAAAAAAGGCCACAACTGCAAGTTGTTAAAGATGACTAATGGAAAAGACGTAAAGAGACGGAGGTTAGCAATATGGTTTAGTTTTGTGATGACAATTTTAGGTTCGTAGTCACGTGTAACTGTTTACTCCAATGAAATCCTGCTTTATTGTGCTTCAATGCTCTTAATCCAGTTCTCACAGAGTTAGAAACTGATTTCATTTGTCCTTCATAATATAATTTAACAGTTAATTAAAGATGAAGTTGTTCCACTTTTAGCCTTAGCCATACTGAGATAGGATCACAGTTTTCACCTTTTAGACATTATCTATTACTTTCTGGCAGCACTGGGAACATCAGCGGTCATGAAAAGAAAAGATCCTGAGACTGAAGAGGAACATACAGTGGTGTGAAAACGTTTTTGCCCCTTCCTGATTTCTCTTTTTTTTTGTGTCACACTCAATTGTTTCAGATCATCAAACCAATTTAAATATTACCCAAAGACAACACATGTAAACACAAAAAGCAGTTTTTAAATGAAGACTTTTATTAAGGGAGAAAAAAATCCAAACCTATATGGTCCTGTGAGAAAAAGAACCCAAGTTTCAGCTTGAGGTCAGGAACAGTAGGCTGGACCTTTTCCTTCAGGATGTTTTGGTCGACAGCAGAATTCATGGTTCCATTTATCACAGCAAGTCTTCTAGATCCTGAAGGAGCAAAACAGCCCCAGACCATCATACTGCCACCACCATATTTTACTGTTGGTATGATGGATCTTCTTTTTATGACATGCAGTATTACTTTTACACCAAATGTAACAGGACACACACCTTCCAGAAAGTTCAAGTTTTGTCTTGTTAGTCCACACAGTATTTTTCTAAAAATCTTCAGGATCATCAAATGTCTTCTGGAGAAACTCAGACAAGCCTTAATACTCTTTCTGCTCAGCAGTGTTTTTGTCTTGGAGCTCTGCCATGCAGTCCATTTTTTCCCAGTGTCTTTCTTATGGTGGAGACATGACCTCTGACCTAACTGAGGCAAGTGATGCCTGCAGTTCTTTGGATGTTCAGGGGCCTTTTGTGACCTCTTGGATGAGTCGTCGCTGAGCTCTTGTGGTAATTTTGGTCGGCCGGCCGCTCCTGGGAAGGTTCACCACTGTTCCACGTTTTCTCCATTTGTAGATAATGGCTCTCACTGTGGTTTGCTGGAGTCTCAAAGCTTTAGAAATGTCTTTATAACCCTTTCCAGACTGACAGATCTCAATTACTTTCAATCACATTGGTTCCAACATTTCTTTGGATCTCAGTATGACTTCCAACCTTTGAGGATCTTTTGGTCTACTTCACTTTGTCGGGCAGGTCCTAATTAATTGATTTCTTGATTAAGAACAGGTGTGGCAGTAATCAGACCTGGGTGTGGAAAGGGAAAGTGAAAATTAGGTGTGATAATAAACCACAGTTATGTTTTAACTGGGAGGAGGGAATGCTGCAAGTCACTGACTGGATGCAATCTGCTGGGTTTCCTTAGACAGAAAAACTTTTTATCCAATTTGAATAAATAAGTAACTCTGACTGCACTGTTCAATGGTTAGGACTAATTGGAATGTATGTACCTGAGTTTTGTGAAGTGCCTTGAGATGACGTGTTGTGAATTGGCGCTATATAAATAAACTGAATTGAATTGAATCACTTTTTCACACAGGGCCGTGTAGGTTTGGATTTTTTTCCCCTCTTAATAATAAAAACTTTCATATAAAAACAGCATTTTGTGTTTACTTTTGTTGTCTTTGACTAACATTTGTTTAATGGTCTGAAACGCTTATAATAAATAAGAATCAAAATAAGAATCGAAATAAAATGTGTTGCTTTGAAGGAACTAATAGGAACAAAATACAATACTAATAAAGATGTTGAGGGTATAACAAGAGAATTTTTCACAGTTTAATTATACATATAACTATATTTTTGGTTTTATACAAAATTGTATATATGTAAAAATTTATATTTAAATAAACCGTTTATAGGTTGATTGCCTTACCAAGGTTGGATGTGCTGCATTTGGATGCACCAATCGGTCTGAGAAAGGGATCAGAAGGCGTTGAGAGAAGAAGGAAATGGTTGGCTCAAGTCAGCAGGACCAACCTTATGGGGTAAGAACGCTGTCAAAAACAATGTGTATTTAAAGACGGAAATGTGTGCATATTAGTCAATAGTTGTGCATAAGTAAAATCCAAAAGAGGTATTGTATATTTTCTCTATAAGAGTACAAAATAAAATGTTACAGCTTCAAGAAATTACAAACACAAAGTTCAAGTTTACACTTGTGGTTTATTGTTTATGAATACAATATTCTATAAGAGTTTGTGAATACGATTTCTTTTCTATGAGAATACGAATTTACATCAGTGACTTAGCGTCACGTGATCTCAGGCTGGTTAGTGGAGCACAGAGTTAGTCGATTCGCTTTGAGCATGCGCTGTCACACTCCTCACCGCCAGTAAACGTAGTGCTGAGATTGGATGACGGAAAAAGGCAATGGGAGATAATTCAGTCTAAAAGGAATTCTTGGAACAGAGGGGAGATAGGGGCGGAAATCAAGAGTATTATAAATAAAGCATTGTTCTTATTTTTATGAAATACAAAACTAAAACATAGAATATAGTGGGTGGAGTTATACAATGATGTACAGTAGGTGGCGGTATGCACCTGAGAATTTGTTGCATACCGCCAGCAGAAGAAGAAGAAAAAGAAGAAGCAGCAGCAGCACTAGTGCCAAGATGATGGACCAAGAAACTACGGTACAAAGCCAGGTAATGTTAAAAAGTTTATATATGTCTTAATGTCGTTAATATATGCTCTTGGTCCGTTATCTCAGTGCTAGTGCTGCTGCTGCTTCTTCTTCTTCTGCTGGCGGTACGCAACAAATTATGAGGTGCATACCGCCACCTACTGTACATCATTGTATAACTCCACCCACTATATTCTATGTTTTAGTTTTGTATTTCATAAAAATAAGAACAATGCTTTATTTATAATACTCTTGATTCCCCCCTATCTCCCCTCTGTTCCTAATATTCCTTTTCGACTGAATTATCTCCCATTCTGTCACTACGTTTACTGGCGGTGAGGAGTGTGACAGCACATGCACAACGCGAATCAACTAACTCTGTGCTCCACTAACCAGCCTGAGATCACGTGACGCCAAGTCGCTGATGTAAATTCATATTCTCATAGAAAAGAAATCGTATTCACAAACTCGTATAGCATATTGTATTCATAAAGAATAAACCACAAGTATAAACTTGAACTTTGTGTTTGTAATTTCTTGAAGCTGTAACATTTTATTTTGTATTCTTATAGAGAAAATATACAATACCTCTTTTGGATTTTACTTATGCACAACTATTGGCTAATATGCACTCATTTCCGTCTTTACATAGACATTGTTTTTGACAGCGTTCTTACCCCATACAACCTCACCATCACCAGAGGTCATAACAGAAAACTGTGTGCTGTAAGTTAAATCTGCACTCAAACATTTTCAATTACGGCTCAACATGTTTACTGTCAAATGCACAGGGCCCCAATGATTGTAAAATGTTGAAGGAAATAAACTAATAAATCATTCTAAAGGCACACTTTGAGAGAGGGCAGTTTGCAAAGACAAAAACAGGTAAAGTAAGACTGAATGCTGATGCTGTTCCAACCCTTTTTGTTCATTGCTCAGAACCAAGGAGGAGAAAGGATCCTAGACCACCGAACCTCCACTGCAAGTTGATCCACTGATCAGTGGCCACAGATACTGTACTAAAGTAAACGTTGGTACGAACTGAGTTAAATAAGTTTCATCTTTTTTATTTAACAATCCTCATGCTAACAGTGCCATTGTAATTTCAGAGATTGAGGAAGGAAGCAACAGAAATGAGGAGCGTGAGATAAGGGAAAGTGAAGAGGGAAAAACAGATGAAACTAGAAAAATTTGCATTTCCAGCGAAAATGCAGTGTGAATGCTGTAAGCTGAATTTTTTAGCTGAAAGCTGGCAGAAACAAGCTGAAATTGACTGATATCTGATAAATAAGTAGAAATAGCAGAAACAGCAAAGAAAAACATTTGATCTGTTTGAGCAGGAAGACTATTAGCTATAAAACAGCTTAACAATGTAAAGTTACCTCAAAACTACTTGTTGAAAGAGTTGTTGAAATGCAAGAACTGACAAAAACTTTAAAAAAGCAGGAAAGAGCTGCCCATAGATGAGCTGAAAAAACATAGACTGAAGCAGAAATATAGCCTAAGAATTTGAAGTCAGTGCTAAAATACATAAAAAATGGCAGAAATTTCAGAAAAAATGAACTAACAAAAAATACGCTGAAGAAACACAAAAACAAACAAGTGTTCTTCGGTTAAGAGAGAAGAGAGGAGAAAGAGAAGCTAAAATGCTAACATTAGCATATTGGCTATCACTAGCATGAAGGCTGATAGTAATATAACCCATCTAGTATGCAAAAAGCAATGTATAAGCTAAAATTAGCTAAAATGCTAATGCTTACTACAGCGTATATTCAAAAGTCTATGAAATTGCCGTTTAAAATGATTCACTCTTCAGCATTCACACAATAATAATAATAATAAACTAGAAAATTTCTGAAGAAATTTAGACGGGGCCTGCCTCTTGGTGCTTGCTTTTCGGACCAGACCCAAAGGTTTGGGGCTGAGGTACAGAACCAAAGCAACAGAACGGTGTGCATCATGATTGAGGGTAGAAGGTTAAGATGTCTATCAAGACCCGTTCTTGTTTCACCAGTAATCATGCATCCTTGCATTGCTTTGGCAGTCACCAAAAAATAAAGAGTCCAGTTTAGAGATGTGTAGTAATAGGTGCCACCAGGTAATGGCATGGGAGTCAGGCCACTCACTGTTCTCCCTTCATTGCTATGGCAGGCCCCAACTAAGGAATGCTGAAACTTTTATTTTGTAAAAATCAGTGAGTTTATTTTGAAAGGATAAAGTAGATCCATTTCCATCACAGAGTCCCAGCAATAGTGTTAAGACCAATGCTGCAATTATCGCTGTGTGAAATATGAAGACGTTTATTTTGTAGGGTATGTCTAGGTGTTGTTTTGAAAGTCCAGTATAGTTGTCCTTTCGGGTCTGGCGTACTTCCACTAGATATGAAGAACCTGGTTGCTATTCTAAAATCATTGTGTATGCTATTATCAGCTTAAAAAAATCAATACAAACTATGGAATGCTGAGGCTTTTATTTTGAAATTTTTCAGAAAAGCCATTTCAAAGGCCCCAGCATAGTCCCATTTCCAAACATGGGTGAACCCCAACATTGTTTTAACCCCAATTAGTGAAATGCCCAGTCCCCCTTAGTTTAAATAAAAAAGGGTTTTTTATTTTGTAGAGCATGTTTTGTCTTTTTTTGAAAGTCCACCCAAGGTTTTGCCCTTTAGGTGGGGGTTAGTTCCTTAGGTTTTTTTTTTTTTCTTAAAAAATCATTGTCTTTTCCCTATTTCATTTTAAAAAAAATCATTAGTAACCATGGGGTTGAGGCTTTTATTTTGAAAATTTCGAAAGGGCCTTTTTTTAAAGGGCCTACCTGGTCCAAATTTCCAACGGGGTGAGCTCCAACAGTAGTGGGGTGGAAGCCGTGCTGAAATTTTTCCCTATAATTTAAAAAAAGGCTTTTATTTTGTAAGAGCATGTTTTATCTTTTTTTTGAAAATCTAGCGGGGTTTCCCCCCTTACAAGTCTGGGTTTTTTCCCATTGGCCCCCCCCCTATAAAACCCTTCCCCTTGCCCGGGGCTAAAATCCCATTGTTTATGCTATTATAAAGCTTTTTAAAAAATTTTTGTAAATATGGGAAGGTTGATTTTCAGTGTAAAAAAAGGGTTTTTATTTTGTAGAGTATGTGGGGTTTTATTTTGGGAAAGTCAGTTTGGGGTCAGCTATGACTGACTTAATTTTTATAAAGTCAGGGAAAAATTTCCCCGGGCCCTGAGTTTAAACCCTTAGAGCCACTCTCTGTCAGAGGTTATTTTGAGTTCACTGGCAGCTGTGTTCTGTTGCAAAGGGGGATTAATGACGCCCCCAACACCTGCTTTTTCTCACTCACGCAGAACCCACTCGGGTGTCTCCCCCCGGGCCTGGTTTTAAAAACAGGGGAGGCACATGCTCCCGAATCCCCGCCCAAATAACTCAGAAAACCGTGGGGGCTTTTCAACGTCATTTTTGACCGTTTTTTCTGAGAAAGACGGGGGAAACGAGAATTTTAAAACATTTTTTTTTTTGGGAAAATATAATTTTAAAAAGGAACAACCCCCTAGTGAAAAAAAAAAGGGAAAAATGGGGGGAAAAACAGAAAAAATCCCCTGAACATGCTCTCGAAAACGTCTTTTCCTCGGAAACTAAAAGGGGCCTATCAATTTGATTCATTCACTGTATTACCAGAAAGGGCCTTGGGGAAAAAACATGGAGTTTTATAAAATTTTCTAAAAAAAATCTTCTGGGGGGTTTGTGCCCCCTGTAAAAAAAGGGAAAAATTTTTGACCTTTTTACCCGACCGGAAGGGGGTAAATTTTTTCACTGTAAAAACAAATATAACCAAAAAGAAAACGAAAAAAGGGTTATCCAAAAAATTTTTGGGACCTTTAAGGTATCAGCGGGGATCGGTAAAACAATCCTTAAAATTTTCTTTGTGTCAAACAAAAAATTAGGGTTTAGGAGAGGGTGACGGTAAAAAAAAGTGGATAAAATTTTGAAATTTTAAATTTTAAAAGCGTTTTTGGGAAAAGGGGACAATTTTTTTACCCCCTAAAAAAACCCTTTTTATGACAAAACGATAAAAGGTATCAAAAACATTCCTTCACTGTTAGCGCCCGCAAGGTCTGAAAATAAATCTGCACAAGCCCATGGTCTCTCCTCGACCGGGGGGTTTCGAAGGGGCATTTGAAAAAATGGGGGGTTTAAGACTTTTGTCTGATTTGTTCGAAATTTCCCATAGGTTTTTCCCTTAGGGTGTTTTTGACTTTGCGTTGCTTTTGGGCATGTTTTTCCGAAATCTGTTTTGTCCCACATCAAAGAGGGGGGAATTTTCGAATCGTGAAAAAAGCCCTACGTTTTTTAATACCCAAATTTTCTATAGGTAAAAAGTGAAAATTTTAGCAGTGAGGAGAGTTTGGTTTTTTTTTCTCAGGGTTTTTCAAAAAAAACCCACAACTGAAAGAATTTCCCCCTTTGGGGTTTTAATTTTTAAAATCGAAAAACTTCAAACATTTTTTTGGGAAATTTGAATCGTGATTTTAGAAGAAAAAGGCAACAGATTTTGAAAAACTGATAGCTTAATGGCCTTTTTTTAAAAATTTTAAAAAAATTGAATGGTGTTTTCTACGGGAAAGTATGCAGAAAAATAGTAAACGTCAAAAAACACAAAATTTTAAAACAGAATTTGTGGGAAATTTTTTTGATTTGGGGCCTTTTATTTTTAAATTTGGGGCCAAAAAACGGGAACAAAAAGCTGAATATTTTAAAAAAATTTTAAAAAAGTTTCTAACCAAAAGTCATAGGGCCCAATGTCCTAAAAGGCTGAAAAAATTTTAAAAAATTGAATGGCTGAAATAGCAAAAAAGGAAAAGGAGGGGATGGTGCTTAAAAAAGTGTTAGATATGATAATAAATTTAAAAAGGAAAAAAAGGGTCTTTAGCAAATTTACCCCCAAATTTAGCCTCAAAAGGGGAGGGACATTCCAGGAGCGGGGAAAAGAAACTTTAGTTTAAAAAGGCAAACAAGCAGGGAACCAGGTTTAAAAAAAAGATCAGGAAATTTGAGAGCCAAAAAGATTTATTTTAAGGAGGATAGAAAAGGGAACTTTAAAACAGAAAAAAAAAAATGCCCTCCCAAAAGAAAAAAAGTTTTGACCCATGGAAAAGAAACGAGCCATGTGGCTCAAGGGCAGGAAACTTCAGGAGGACGACAGGCCCGTCTTTAGGGTCAGCCCCTTTGATCAGGTTCCCTTTCCAAAAAAACAAAAACCCCCGGGGTTTAACTTGCCTTTGATTGTGTCCCGGAAAGGTCTTCAATCGGGAAAATTTGGCCTTTTTGATCTTCTTGTACCAATCAGATTTCAAACCCTTTAATCAATTCAGGGAAAGGCCCGGGGGTTTTGGGGGAAAAGTAAACCCCGCCAGGAAATTTCATTCTCCAGGGAAACCCTCCCAAACCTAGCGGGTTCCCCTACGAATGGAAATGGCTGTTAAAAAAATTTGTTTCCTCTGCTTTTTTTTTTTAAACCTGATGACCTCCCGAGCTTCCCACCCCATTTACTGGGGACTCAGGGTTTTGGGCGAAACTGAAACTGCATGGTAGAGTCGTTTACCTGACCAAAATGGCAGGGGAAAAACCCCCCCCCCAAAAAACATTATTATTTAAACATAATGGCTCAAACAGTTTCACTATAAATCCAAGGAAATTATCTTTTTGTTTTGTTTTTTATTGACAGACAGAAGGACCAAGCAAACAATTAATGATTTATGAAGGGAAACCAAAATTTATGAAAAATCCTGGATTTCTGAACCAAAATGTTTGGGGTTCATCCTGAACCCAAATTTTCAGCAGTTTCCCGAACCCCCGAAAGGGTGATGGGTTTTTAAAAATTTAACCCCAAAAAACAGGATGCAGATAGGTTTTTTGGTTCCCTCCTTTCTGGGGTATTAATGGGATCTGATGAAGGGCTTTTTTAATTCAGTTTGGGGCCCGGGGGTTTCCAAAGAGGTGGGGGAGGGGGCTAGACTCCAACCCCTTTTCAATCCAGAAAGATTTTTTAACCTCTTCACCAACAGGGGCGGGGCCCGGGGCAAAAAAAAATGCCCCGGGAATTTTTAACCCGACGGCCCATCCAGGGGCCGGGGGGGCAGATTTAATTTGGGGTTGAAAAAATATGGTCCATATATGTGGGGGGGAAAATAAAAAATTTCCCGTAAACAATATTGAAGAGATAATGACTGGGTCATTTCATCGGGGGCCTTTAAATTTGAAAAAAATATACTATTTTCATAGTTAGAATTTTCGGGGAAAAGTTGCTTTTGGTGTAAAGACTGGGTTTAACATGTAATTTACAAATAAAAATGTTAATAAACCTGCCCCAAAAAAAAAAACACAATATTACTCCAAGGAAATCCCAAACCCTTTTGGAAATCAAACCCGTTTCCCCTTAGGAAGCAAAACATGGACAATAATTTTTATATGTTGTTGGGGGCAAAGGAAAAAAACAAACAGGGGAAAACTTTGGGATTAGCCCAAGGGCCCCCTCAAAAAAAAGCAGTGGTTCTGCAGGTGGGAAACCCCAGACCACTTTTTAGTACCCATTCTTTTTCTGGCTGATGGGTTTTTGGTCACTTTTGAAAATGTTGGGGGGTGCTTTTTTCACACTCGTGGTAGCATGGATTGGGCTCTACAACCCCCACAAGTTGGTCAGGTTACTGCAACTCATCCAGGATGGCACATCAATGCCCACTGTGGCAAGAAGGTTTGCTGTGGTTGTCAGCGGGGTAGTGTCCAGAGCCGGGAGCCGCTACCAGGGACAGGCCAGTACACCAGGAAGTGGGGGAGGGTGTAGGAGGGCAACAAACCCGCAGCAGGGCCGCTACCTCCCCCCTTTTGTGCAAGGAGGAACAGGAGGAGCACTGCAGAGCCCTTTCAAAATGACCTCCAGCAGGCCACAAAAAGGGCCAGTGTCTGCATAAATGGGTTAGAAAAAAGCTCCATGAGGATGGTATGAGGGCCCCGAAAACGTCCACAAATGGGGGTTTTTGCTCACAGCCCCCCCACCCGTGCAGGACGCTTGGCCTTTGCTAGAGAACATCAGGATTGGCAAATTCACCCCTGGCCCCTGTGATCTTCACAGATGAATGCAGGTTCACACTGAGCACATGTGGCAGATGTGACAGGGTTCTGGAACCCCCGTGGAGAGCGATCTGCTGCCTGCAACATCCTTTACATGACCGGTTTGGCAGTGGGTCCAAGTAAAAGGTGTGGGGGGGCTTTCTTGGGGGGGCCCGGGGGGCCTCCCGTGCTCACCAGAGGTAGCCTGACTGCCATTTTGGTACCCGGAGATGAGATCCTCAGACCCCTTGTGAGACCAAAATTGCTGGTGCGGTTGGCCCTGGGTTTTTCCTCCAAAGGGGGGGACAATGCTAGACCTCATGTGGCTGGAGTGTTCAGCATTTTGCAAGATGAAAACATTTGAAGCTATGGACTGGCCCGCCCTTCCTCAGACCTAAAATCCAATTGAGCACATCTGGGACATCATGCTCTCGCTCCATCCACCAACGTCACGTTTCACCACAGACTGTCCGGGTTTGGGCGGATGCTTTAGCCCCAGGTCTGGGAGGAGACCCTCAGGAGACCATCCGCCGTCTCATCAGGAGCATGCCCAGGCGTTGTAGGGGGGTCATACAGGCTGTGGAGGGCCCACACAATACTGAGCCTCATTTTTACTTTTTTTTAAGGACATTACATCAAAGTTGGATCAGCCTGTAGTGTTTTTTTTCCACTTTAATTTTGGTTGAGACTCCAAATCCAGGCCTCCATTTATTAAAAAATTTATTTCCATTGATGATTTTTTTGTGATTTTGTTGTCAGCACATTGAACTTTGTACAGAACAAAGTATTCCAAAATTTCATTCATTCAGATCTAGGATGTGTTATTTGAGTGTTCCCTTTATTTTTTTGAGCAGTGTACATAAAGCAAGTGGAATTTTACAACTACCATTGTTGTAAAACCATTGTAACCATTATCACATATGCCTTTACCTCATCAAGTGTGTATAGGCTGCTCTCCTCCCTGACACTTTCACTCTGTTGGGATGGTGATTCAGCCTGGCAGGAGATATGAGTAGACATTAGGTTTCGGAGAATTTCCATATAAAAAGCTGCACGGAAAATTGTGGTTTAACAGATAAGTAAGCACAGGTACAAATGTAATGTACTATGTGTGGTTGAGTCTCAAGTACACAATGGTCTCTAAACTAGGTTAAGTAAAGGTTAGCTAACATCATCTGAGTCACTAATAAGTTTATTTTTTGCATGCTTCAGATAAGTGAACATATTCTGTGGCTTTATTAACTGTTAATTAGTAAATGCATTTGAAATTTTAAAATTTCCTTAAATGTATTGAACATTCTCCTACATCATGTTTGATATCTATGTTTCAAACAGGTATTTTACTATGAATGTATAAGTTTCATTCAAGCTAAGCAGAAAAATCACACAAATATTAACATATTGTGACTCAGATAAGCGCAATTACATGTTCTTTATACTGAATAAGTAAAGCTTATGTTTTACAAAATAAAAATAATACTATAATAATTTGAATTAAATAATAATAGACTGAAAAACATACAGAATTAGGCATTTACTCTACACCTAGTCTCTCCTTTTATACCAACACAAAAGAATAAAACTGACTTCAATAAAATGTTGATAAATTAACAAGTTATCAAGACAGAAGATCAGCATTTAGCTCACAGACTTTAACCCTCTGGGGTCTAAGGTATATATGGTAGTTTTTGACTGATTTAGATTTTACCTTTTCCAGTAAAAACCAGCTGACTGAGGGAAACCAGCTCAAAACATTGCACCAATGCCTGCTGAACATTCATTCTTCACATCATCGTTAATGTACAAAACAAAACCCACTAAAGTAGGACTCTCCTTTCACTACACCATGATGAATCTCCTCTCCATGTTTCCTCCAGAACATCTCAGCTCTGTTGGGGTAGAAACCAGTAGCGTGGCAGCTGACTGGGGAGGACTGACTCCTCTGGAGGAGAGACACGGAGGGAATAACTGAGGTAATAAAAGTAAATAAAGCAGATTTTTGTTTCTTTATAACTGTAAACAGCTCTCTAATAAAACTCATATCCTAAATAAACATATTTAAACAGAAACAGATCTTGATGTTTTAAATTCAGACTGAGGTGGTCTAATAGGAAAAAAGGACATTAGAGAGCGTAGAGACAAGGTTGCACAAGCTTATGTATATTTCATAGTAACTAATAATGGTATAACAGGTTTTTATATGAAAACAGTGGAAACATGTAAATGTACGTGAGACTGGATGAAAGCCTTAATACCTTTTTTTATCAGAGAGGTCCTCCCACTGCTCACATACTTCTTCAGCCAGTCAACACAAACTCTAGTGAAGTAGAACTTCTCATATTGTAAAGCATATTTATTATTATCCCACTTTTGTTTGGTCAGGACAGCTTCTGGCTTTGCAGCGATCCATGATGATGTGTTCAGGTCCAGAGCTATGAAATCCTCTCCATCGTAACCGATCTGATCATGACCTTTAACCTCTCCAGTCTCATTATCCCAGTCACAGCCGTACATCTGCTGATAGACGTGCACTCCTGGGTCAAAGAAACAGACTGTCATTAAAATAATTTACAACACAAGATAGTTTTAAATAGGACCAAAAACATTCAATTCAATTTAGCTAAATTCAAAAATACTTTATTAATCCCAAAGGAAAATCAAATGTAGCTCATATTATGTAGGTTTCTTCAAAGAGCTGCTGTAGATGCTGATGGCTGTGGACAGGAAGGATCTCCTGTAGCGGTCTGTCTTACAGCAGATCTGAAGAAGCCTCTGAGTGAAGACACTCTGTTGTTCTAGGACAGTCTGATGAAGAGGATGCTCAGGGTTCTCCATTATGTTCTTCATTTTTTGAAGAATCCTTCTTTGTACATTCATCTCCAGAGGTTCCAGAACGGAACCAGTCTTCTTTGTCAACGTGTTTAACTTCTTTAGGTCAGTTGTTGTGGTGCTGCTCCTAAAACAGATGATGGCAGAAGAGATCACACTCTCCACAACAGACTTATAGAAGATATGCAGCATCTTGCTGCAAACTTTGAAGGATCTAAGATTCCTCAAGAAGTACAGTCTGCTCTGTCCCTTCTTGTAGACGGCTTCACAGTTGCATCTCCACTCTAGTCTGTTGTCCAGGTGAACACTGAGGTATTTATACTCCTCCAACACCTCCACTTCTTCTCCCATGATGGAAATAGTTTTTGACTTATTCCTGTTTCTCTTAAAATCTACAATCACCTCCTTTGTTTTAGTCAGGTTCAAGATGAGATGATTGTTTCTACACCATGCCACAAAGCGGTCCACCAGCTCCCTGTACTCAGCTTCTTGTCCATCTCTGATCCACCCCACGACTGCAGAATCATCCGAGTATTTCTGCAGATGACAGGAGTCTTGTACTAGAGGTCTGAGGTGTACAGAGTGAAGAGGAATGGTGAGAGTACCGTCCCCTGTGGTGCTCCTGTGCTGCTGACTACCTGGTTAGACACACAACCCTTCAGTCTCACAAACTGTGGTCTGTTTGTCAGGTAGTCTTTGATCCAGGAGATTGTTGAGGCCTCCACCTGAGTCTTCTGGAGTTTCTGACAAAACAAATCAGGTTGACCACACATCTCTGAAATTGTTTTGCTGGAGCTTGCTCTCCAGCTTCTTCTTGTACTCCTCCCAGAGGTCTCTTATATAGACTTTAAGTTGCCTCTGTTTACTCCTCAATTGTTCCCCGTCTCCCTCCCTGAAGGCTTGTTTTTCTTCAGCCGATACAATCCATCTTTATCCATGAAACACTTTAAATTATCATTCAGTGTCTTTCACATAAAAGCACGAGGGCAGACCTATCCATTAAACCTGGTTAAATACAGCTAGCTTTTCAGAAGAAAAGTGACCCAAATCATGGTTGTGTTGCTCAGCCAAGTTTTATTATCTGGACAAAGGTAGAAAACACTCAAAAATGTAGGAAACTGTCTCTCTTTTAATGCGACATTTATCTTTTCGTCAGTACGATTTATTATCCACTTTCTTCAACAACCAGACTATTGTTAATTTCATCAAAATATTGCACGCTAAAGTTAATGAAGGGAAAGCAAAACAAAATCTAAGTTGACCATTTTGGGCCACGTTATTAAAAGTTTGTACACCTCTGCCTTCCTTATTAACACGTGGACAGGAACCTAAATGTTATTGATTGTGCCATTTACACAGAACAGGAACACAGAAATCCTGATTCCCTCTTCATTGCATTAAACTCACAGGGAACTACAGGCCTGCTCAGAAGTTTACATACAGTCATCATGGTTCTGAATCTCATTTGAGTTTTCTGGATTGGAAGGATCATACAACAACTTAAATGATTAAAACAAGAACTGGGTTTTTATTTACTGTTTCTAATCTACAACTGGTTAAAACTATGCAGACAGACCCAGATACATGCAAACACTTGAAACCAAATATTTGCATAAATTGTATTAAAAGACAGAAACATTTGTTTCTCATTGACTTTAAACCATGCTAACTTTTTCTGTTTTAGGTCAGGTTGGTTAACAAAATTATTTATATTTGCTAAATTCCAGAATAATGTGAGGGACGATTTTTCTACTTTCTTCAAAGTCAAGTGTCCAGCCGTCACACTGTTCAGGAAGAAGACATGCTTTGTCTCCCAGAAATAAATGTTTTGGGCAAATGTGCACATGAACCCAGAACAAAACCAAAAGACCTCTAGATGTGCTGTCATGATTCCCCTGTTTGAGTTTTGGTTCCTTCTCTGTTTCTCTGCACCTCCCTGTTTATGTTCTTCAGTTGCTGTTATTTTAGCTCAGGTCATTATTGTTTAGGTTCATGATTCATTCTTGTGTTTAGATTTTCTGTTACTTCCCTAGACTCTCTGTTCCCAGTCTTCTGTGGTAATTAGCCTCCCTCCTTCAATTGCTCTGCGTTCTCCCGGCCACCAGCTCCTCCACTTTTCTCCTGATCAACCCCTCTTGTTCAGTAGTCAATTCTTCACCCTGCTTCTGTATTTACACCCTCTGGTTTTCATTACTCTCCAATGGATCCTACTGTTAACTACCTGCTCCATGTCTGTATGTCTGCCAGTGTTATCTGTGTTTACATTATTAAAACTCTTCAACTTACCAAGCAGCTCCCACGCTCTGATCTACAAGTTGGTCCAACCAAAACCCAGCACAATATGACAGGTGCTAGATAAATTTGACAATGACTCTAATCATATTACCAAAAATCAAGAAAACTGTTGACAGTTTAACAGTAAATTTTACCAAATATTAAGAAAAAAGTCTCTGAAAATCTGTAGCATTTAGCAAAAATAAATATACTCTTTAGGTTTTCTCAGATGAGATAATTTCCTGTTCCTGTTTTATGATCAGGAACAGATCAGGAACCACCACACTGAATTTGAAACTGCTGGAAACAGAAGTTTAACTGTCCTTGGTCGAGCGAGTTTCACATCCTACAGATTGAAAGATTAAACTGTTTAACCACAATGAAGAGAAGTCGCTGTTTTTGGAGAAATCGGGGTGAGAAAGTGAAAGTTAACAACACTGTAGCCACTGGCATAGTAGAGACAGCGTCATGCTGTGGGGCTGTTTAACTGCCAGTACAGCTTGTGCAATGCACAAAGTGGATGAAATAATGAGAAAGGACTACCTTGAAATAGATTGAGAGATATTAGGATACTTTATAAATCCCAGGATGTAAATTACTTCGTCACAGTTACAGTTCTAATAGTATTTTAGAGAATTGACTCTGACCTCATGCTGAGGATTTGTGGACAATGTTTAAAAGCTGCACACATGCATGGAAGAATCAAAAGTTTCACCAGTTTGAATTATTTAAACCAAGAAGAGTGGTCATCCAACCAGAATCCTGCTGATTGCAAGAAGCAAGTGGTTCCGGTCCAACTGGCTGAAAATATCTGGACCAAATATCGATGGGGGTGTATGTACATATTTTTAGAGAAAACCCACAACAGAGTCATATATCTGCACCTAATATTGGCTTTAAATAGTCTCAAAACATCCTAAATTGAAAAAAAAAAATCAAAAACATTATTGACAAATATAATTATTGAAACTTTACAAAAAGCAGTGGATGGAAAAACATTTGAGACGTGAAACTTGAACAAACCTCCTGTCTGGTTGAAGCGCTGTTTCACAATCTTGATGTTTTCCTTGAAGGTTTCCTGTTTAGCCAGACAAGTCAGAGTTTCCTCCTCCCAGTAATGTGGATTATCTAAGGTAACATTGCTCATCCAGTCCTGTTTAGGAATGTTTTCATTGTTAATGCTGTCACAGTAACTAATCTGATCATCTTCCACCAACCCAACAGACATGTACGATGGGAAGTTTGGTATTCCTGAAGATGCCATGTAGAAATACCTCAGAGAGTGGCTCACTGGAAGAAAAAGCAAAGAACTGAATGTTTTATCATTACAGCTATATTAACACCATCAGCTAAAGTAAATTACAGGTAACCTGGTCTGTGCTGACAAATGAAAAAATATCTAGTACTTAAAAATAAATTACAAATGGACAAATACAAATATTAGCTTAGCTGCAAAAAGGCGTCTACGTTTCTTTAAAAGTTTTGAATATTTTTGCAATGTGGAAGAAAGTTCAACTTCACTGGCAACACCCAGGCCTGATTACTACTTGACCTGTAGAATCAAAAAATCCCTTAGATTGAACCCGTCTGACAACATGAAGTAAAATATTTTCATATTTCTGAAGTAGTATTTCAAAAAAGAACATGCCACTGGGCTACATGGTGGCAAAGTTGGTAGCACTGTTGCCTTGCAGCAAGAAGGTCCCCAGTTCGAGTCCCGGCCGGGGGTCTTTCTGCATGCAGATTGCATATTCTCCCCGTGCATGCATGGGTTTTCTCCAGGTATTCTGGCTTCCTCCCACAGTCCCAAGCTAAGGTTTCTCTTAATGGACCTGAGGTATGAGTGAGGGTGTGCATGGTTGTTTGTCCTGTGTTGCCCTGCAATGCACTGGTGACCTGTCCAGGGTGTAGACCGCTGGAGGTGGACAACTGCTCCCCCATGACCCCGTACGAAAGAAGCAGGTATAGAAAATGGATGGATGAAACATGACGTTGACAGTCAAAGATGGTGGTGGTAGTGTGATGGTCTGGGGCTCCTTCAGAACTTGGGCAACTTGCAGGAGTATAGGGAACCATGAATTCTGCTCTCCTACAAAAAGGAGTGAGTCCACGCAACAGTTTGTGATCTTAAGCTCAACCTCACCTGTTTTATGCAGTAGGACAATGATCCATATAAAACCAGGAGGCCCACTTTTAAATGGTTCCAAAGACAAAATGAAAGTGTTGGACTTTGCTGGTCAAATTGGTGACTTAAATCCAATTGAGATGCTGCCCAATGACCTTAAATAGGTCAGTCAGTCAGTCATTTTCTACCGCTTCTTCCATAGTGGGTCGCGGGGAAGCTGGTGCCTATCTCCAGCAGTCTATGGGCGAGAGGTGGGGTACACCCTAGACAGGTCGCCAGTCCATCGCAGGGCAACACACAAACAACCACGCACACACACATTTCATACACCCAAGGACAATTTAGAGTGACCAATTAACCTAACAGGCATGTCTTTGGACTGTGGGAGGAAGCCGGAGTACCCGGTGAGAACCCACGCATGCACGGGGAGAACATGCAAACTCCATGCAGAAAGACCCCCGCCGGGAATTGAACCCAGGACCTTCTTGCTGCAAGGCAACAGTGCTACCAACTGTGCCACCGTGCAGCCCCCTTAAACAGGTCATTCATGTTTAAAAACCCTCCAGTGTGGCTGCAAAACTAATCCAGAGTATCATGGTTCAGGGACAATTACTTTTTCACCAGAGCCAATATGGCTTGGGAAGCTTTTTCATCTGAAAACTGCATTTTGTATTTCCTTAGGTTCAAGCGTTGTCTGATATCAAAATGTGTTGATGATCTAAATGTTTTAAGTGCGAAATAAACAGAAAATCTGTAAACGGGGAAATACTTTTTCACAGCACTGTACATCATTATCTGTTAAGACATTTTAACATGGTCATAATGACCAAAGCAGAGCCTCAGATGTCAACAAGTAGTGCATCATATAAATACGTTTTAATATTTTGGTGCTTTTATGCGCCTCCAGCAACACAGCTCTACAGGTGGAATAAAGCCCATTTGAAACAGCCTGTTAAAAACCGGCCAACTCCAGTCCTTTTACTCTTTACAGCTTTGTAAAAAATAGACCCGTTGCATGTTATTGTTTTGATTTCAAACGTCAAGACAGATGTGAATGGGTTGGCAAGAAACTAGAGTTGAGGATAGTGATTTCAGTGCTGGGAAGAAAATTTCACTTTTTAAAAATATTGTGATACATCAACTACTAGAGGTGTCCTGTGACCAGATTCATCCAGATGCATCATCAAACTGGACAGTTTAAAAGTCAGTGGACAGTTCAAATTATTTTTACGGATGGCATGTACAGGAGGTGCCAAATTATGATCCATCAAATGATGAAAACAATCCCAAAAGGTCTCAAAGATTTCCAATGTCTTTTATGTTCCTTGTTAAACTTCATTGGAGCAACGGTAACATTTTACCAACCAGAGAGAAACCAAGAGCAGCCGCTGCTTGTGTGACGTCACACTGCAAAAAGTTTTACTGGGAGGTGTGAAACAGCTTTGGAAATCAGCAACAAGTCTTTAAATCTGGTTGAACACCATAGTTTACATGTTGTGACTGGTTGGGTTCATATTTATAAGTAGATGCTTAATATTACTCATATTATGTTTTTTTTCCGCTGAAAGAACAAGAGCAAAAAAGGCAACAAAATTCCACCAAGTAGACAGACTTTCATACTGAATGCAAAAATGAGCAAATATAATAAATCTATTACTGTTATAATAATTAATCTCCATTTTGTTTTGTTTTGTTTTTGTATGACAGAAAGTTTTAAATAAATTGTAAAAGAGTTTTACTATTCATCAGATGCATTTAAGTCCTGATAGGGTTTATCTCTTTATTTGTGTTTATGAGGTGCACTTAAATGCTCCATGAAGCTTCAGGCAAGACACCTAAAAGGATTTACAAGACAGTAAAGTCGACCTAGACAGTCTAACAGCTCTGCTATGATATATGCTGCCATTTTATGGATATTTCTTTTAGGTAAGTTCTCCTAAAAATAATGCCATAGAAAAAAGTGACCTGATATTTTTATCATTAGGCCCATAGATGATCAAAATCCTCAAATAAGGATTTAAATGTTTAACTTTCAGGATAAAACAACCATAAAAGACATCATATAAACCGGAGAGTCAAAACAAGAGTTGTTAGAGAGGTCCAATCTATAAATGTGTAGCTCACCTGACTCTGTCTCTTGTATTCCCATTAAAATCAGAAGGATTAAGGTCCTCATTGTGGCCATTTGGTGTCTACATTTTAAATAACAGGCAATGATTTGCTTACTTCTCTTTCTAAAGGCTCTTTATCAAAATAAGGAAGAATGACTGCTGTAAAGTTCCCTATTTTGACCTTGAGTTTCTTAAAGCTGGTTTAAACTACCTTAACGAAAATGAAACAGTCCAGAATATTCCAGAAGACAAGTTAGATGAAAAGTCTGTTAATCCTGAATGTGACAAACTCTGGGCTTCTGTTACAGAGAGTCTAAAATCCATCATATTCAATAAATATTGATAAGTTCATTTATTTTAGTAACTCATCAAGTGAAACAAATTATACTGCATATATGTTAATTACACACAGACTGATGTTAAGCCTTTACTTCTGTTAATTATGTTGATTTTAAGCGTACAGCTACTGAAAACATGACATTTAAGATAAGAATATTACATCAGACCAAAAAAAACATTTTTAATACAGAAATGTGGGCTAAAAAAACATGTATGTTTAATACCTGCTTGGTTGTTTTTCTCAGATGGTACTTTTAGTCTGACCTGAGCCTCATCAGAACTTCTCAAATATTCACCTGGGAACAGAATCTGAGTGGATAACCTTCTCATTAGTTCATCGTTGTGAATCTAGCGACGTGTCGATCCTGAACTAAACAGCTGTTAGAGCCGACTCTTTTAAGAGAACAGGAGCCGAGTACTGAGGGGAATAAATTAATTCAAGCAACAACAATCTTTAGAGAAAGAGCCGGCTCTTTTAAGTGAGCCAAGTCTAAAGAACTGGTTCTCTAAAAGGAGCCGGTTGTTCCCATCACTAGACCAGCAGCTTTCCTTCCTCTCATTCATGTTGAAGAACTGGTGTTTTTTAACGTTTATAGTCTGCAGGAAGATTTCTGACCTATAATTCTGACACCCCTGATATAAACAATAAATCAATGGATAAACGGAGTAGAAATTTCAGCACAAGAAGCACTGATTTCCGTTTTTAAATAAAACATGTTTTACAATTTAAATATACAAAAGTCATGCAGAATTTATTATTTACTATCTACAATAAATTACATAAATTCTTCTATTTAGAAGCAGAAACTTAGCAATCGGCCTTTTGATTATTCAACACTTGGCTCCATAATCTCCTAATTGATAATGGTGTCAATAAATAAATACCTGTCTTGATATCTGGAGTCTCGTTAAAAACACAAGTCATTTATTGTAAACACATTCTGCATTCTTCCAATATTTAGTTTGATTTGATTTTGTGAAGAATGTGAACAGTCTTTATTTCCTAAAATGGTAATAATTTCCTCTGCTAAATAATGAATCTAGGGTAAATAAACCAATTTTTAAAAACATTTTATTAATTTCAAATACAATCATCAGTAAGTATTCAATATTTATAGTACTCAAACGTCACAGTAAGAAAGTGGACAAATAAAGAATTAATATAATAAGCAAAAAAAAAGCTCAGAGATTCTAATAAACAACATTTTTATAAAAGGTTTTCTAATCAAATCATGTGGATTATAAAATAAAAGTTTGTTTTAATAATACTTATTTTTTGGATTTCATATTATAGTGAAAAAACAGCATCAAGTCCTTCCTGATATTAATATGGCAACGGATGTTCTTTAGTAAAAACCTTTGTTGGATTTAACTAAAATCAAAAAAATTAAAATTAAAAAGCAATATAAATTGAGCCTTTCCAAAAACCTCTGGCAGACAGAAATAATATTTGAACAATATAAAATAGTTTATTCAGTATTTAGATCTGAGGCTTTAATTAAATCCAAAGAATCAGGAAGACTGATGGTTTTTGATGCGTTCAGATATTTGTGTCCAAAGTCCTCATTAGTTAGTTTAGTCATTTGTCTGTTGAAACATTTGAAAAGGCAGAAATATTATTTATAAAATGTTTCTATGTACCTACGTTTGCGTCATGCATAAAAGGCACTGAAACAGAAACCAGTTATGAGAGTGGGACTTTACCATTGTAGTAATGGTTGGTCTGATGAGGCATCGCCTCGTCTGATTTGTCTCTAGATGAAGATGATGTTGAAGCCTTGGTATCTTGAGTATCTACACAATAAAACATTTTGTTCAAGTATCATTTTTTATTTTCAGGAACAAAAAACATTTTGTCAGTCAAGTTTCTTTAGATTTAACAACTGTCTTCATCCAGGTTCACACAGTTATTAGTGGCCCTCTTAGACAAAACTTTTAGCAGTGAAAGAAAATCTCTGGTCCTGAGCTTCAACTGGTGGTCTGTGGATGTTCAGGGGAACAAATGACCAGAACTTTGATTTAAATCTCTCAACAATGTCAGAGATTTTCTGGGAAAATCATTCAGTGTGGTTTCTACTTCAATAAATGTCTGATTCTTTAACTTGTCCTCCTCTCCACATTTTTAGTTTCCACCTCTAGTAATAAGGTTGTAAACATTTATGATTCAGTGTTAAGTTACAAACATCTCAACCTTTCTGATGTGGTTCATCTGCAGCAACAAATCCAACAGTCCTGTAACTCCTATTGTTCAGTCTGACAGGAGTTATTATCAATATTCTATATAATCCAGCTTGCATGATGTGTCAGGTCCAGAATAATTTCTGAAAACACACAATGTGGGCCAAGCTTTACACAAAGACCACAGGAAACCCAGAGACACTAGACCTCCAGGAATCTCTAACCCACAGCATCATAAAAACAACTATTTAGTTTTTTTCTGCAGACTTGTTACTGAAAGGATTTCAATGTTTTTGCTTCAACAACCATGGAAAATATTTCAGATTTTCCTTTTATCATCATTACTAGTTTCATGTTCCCAACAAACTGGCTCTAAAGCTGGGGACAAACTGCAGGACTTTCAAAGTCTTTCCCATGTAGAAAAGACTCGGTGTTCCCACTAACAGACTGGTTTTGGTTTTATAACTGAAGACTAGAGATCTCACACTGAATAACTGGACCTGCTACTGGATCACAGACAACAGGATTTTCAGACCATCTAAAGCTAACTGGGCATCAAACTCTTGAGGAAACTTTGTGATGACAACAGTTTGAAGCAACAAACAGACCACTAGGTGGCGCTAACAGAGGATATTCTGAGAATTTGAGGGTTATATTTCTGTTCCATTTCCCCCATAAAATGAAAGAGATGCTATTTAAAATATGTTAAGTTTAAACAAACAAGTGAAAATGGTTTGGATGTTGTTGACTGTACTGTTATACTCATGGTGTGAGTTTTTTGAGGTCGTTTGTGGGTTTTATAATGGCTGTAAATGTTGACTGTTATCTAAAAATGTAGTTTTTTCCATCTGAACAAACAACAATATCATGTTAAAGCTGGATCTTGTAAGAAAACATTAAGAATGTATAATAAATAGGTCTATTCTATGTGGAAAATATTGGTTAAATTAAGTCCCATTACCTTTATGTTTAACAAGTGAATTACTTGGTTAATATTAATTAGGTTCTTCAATATTTTCTGTGTTTTAGTCTTAGATATCAAAGTGTCTCTCTGTTGTTTTTTTCATAACCCAAATATATAATTAGTTAGGTGAGTTTGAATTATGTTCAGTGCTGCTGTGTGTTTATTTTCATAATGTTTAGTTACAAATAAAGTTTAGAAAACAAGTCGGCTTGCAGCTGTTACCGTATCCCAGCCTCTCTCGTTCCCTGGCTGTCAACGATATGCGTCTGCAGTCGGGTCGGTTCTCCTCTCAAACCTGCTGGCTCCAGTCTTTACCTCCATCTCACATTAATGACTCTTGCTGCGAACTGACCGCAACTAACAACTGATGCAGACTTTTCCCAACTGGAAAACGGGGGTAAAACTGAGCAAAAAATCATGTTGTGTCCCAAGCTTTACAGTCTCAGTCAAAAAGGAGCTGCTGCTGTATGAGAGTGAATTTTGTTTGGAAATTACATGCTGATCAACCAACATTTGCACTTTAATGAAAACGACAAATAATATCTCATCATATTGACCACTAATCTTTAGATTTTTGAGTCTCTAGTAAACAAAAATACAGGTTTCTGCACACTGATATTACGACTACATTATCGCAATTGAAATTCAGTCATACTGAATTAAATGAAGTTGTCTCCAAGTTTAACCTTTCTGGGATTTTTTTATGATTTCATTTTTCTTTTGTTGTTTTCTCTGAAGTCTAAAGGTTAGTCAGAAAACAAACATTTGAGACAAACATTGCAAACAGAAATTTAGACAAACACTTAAGACACACAACACATGCCGGCTTCGGCCTCCCCTCTTAAGGATTTTGGCGTGATTTTTTGCTGTGCCCAAATCTTTTACCATCAAATTATTCAACCAGAACCCTATGGCAGAATGAACAGGTTTTCTATTTGGTTCTGTGTCCCATCCCAAAGAGAATTTTAGATCCAATTTCACCTCAAGAAAATTCATAAGAAAAAATTTAAGTTTTTCACCCTCTGAACTAAAACCCAGAAAATTGTTCCAACTTGCGAGCATCTGAACACATATAGAGAACACCGACCTTAGAGAAAAACAATGAAAAACAAAACCTGGTGCACTTATTAATTTTCGGGGGAGTGGGTCACTGGAAAAAAGACAAGATTCTGGTTTCAGCTTAGAAAATATAACCAAAATAATTTAATTCACCCCATATTTATTTTTTTTGCTAAGTAAAAGTTAAATGACCAATAGCATAATAATGATATAATGATAAAATAATAATAAATAACAAATTGAATAATGATCAAAATTTTTATTAAATGATCATCCAGAAAGTGTTTTATCTTTAATTCTAAAGGATGAATTTATTTGATATAAAATATTGTATGAAATGAATTTTTTATCTTATTTTTGTAATACTTCTTCATTAGGCTTCATAAGTGGCTCCACTCATTGTGCTTCATGTTTAACTCTATGTTGTATTTTAACACCTTAATGAATTCAAAACATTATTTTTGTTGTTTCTTCCCAACTTTTTAAAAGATATGAGTTTGTTTTACACATCTTGACTGTTATTTTATATGAAATAATAGTAATGCCCTCTGACCTTAACTTCTAAAACATTTCAGACTCAAACAATTTGGCATCTACCTTTTATCATTTCATAAAAGTTCATCTTCAGTTTACTACGAGCTGTATTCTTTTTTTGTAAAGACAAAATAACTTTTTAATCATTTTGGGCACTACACTTTAAAATAATCAGAAGTGGGTTTCTTATATGTTATATAAAAAGCACTTTACTGGAAAATGTAAAACGTAATACTATCTCCACTCAGCAGAGAATAAACCCCAATTATTCTGTTGCAAATGATGTCAAAATCAATTTTGGTTTTGTAAAATATATTTTCTTTTGAATAAAATCTTTGACATACTCTTGAACATAATTACTTCATCCTCAGCAAGTGAGACAACATTGGAAATAACTGTAGAACCTGATCTGTGTTTGGACTCATTTGATCCTGTGGAGCTTCCAGAGTTATCAGAAATATTAGCTTCATCTAAACCTTCAACTTGTATGTTAGACCCAATCCCAACCAAATTATTTAAGGAAGTGTTCCCTCTGATTACCAGCCCCATTTTAGATATGATTAATTTATCTTTAGTAAATGGGTATGTACCACAAGCTTTTAAGGTAGCTGTAATTAAACCTTTACTTAAGAAACCTTTCGCTTGATTGAGATAACTTAATAAATTACAGACCTATATCCAATCTTCCATTCTTATCTAAAATTCTTGAGAAAATAGTTGCTAATCAAATGTGTGAGCATTTACACAGCAATGACCTGTTTGAAGAGTTTCAGTCAGGCTTCAGAGCTCATCATAGCACTGAAACAGCTCTGCTGAAAGTCACTAATGATATTCTTATTGCCTCAGATAATGGACTTGTGTCTGTACTGGTTCTGTTAGATCTCAGTGCTGCATTTGATACAGTCGACCATAATATTCTCTTAAAAAGGCTGGAATATGCTGTAGGGATCAGGGGAACAGCGCTAGGCTGGTTTAAATCTTATTTGTCTGACAGATTCCAGTTTGTTCATGTAAATGATAAATCATCTTTAAACTCCAGGGTTAATTGTGGAGTACCACAGGGTTCAGTACTTGGGCCAATTCTCTTTACTATATATATGCTTCCAATTGGTAAAATTATCAGGCAGCATAGAATAAATTTTCACTTTTACGCTGATGATACTCAGCTTTACTTATCCATAAATCCTGATGAACCCAACCAGTTAAGGTAGACTACAAGCATGTCTGGAAGATATAAAAACTTGGATGACTTTAAATTTTCTGCTTCTAAATTCAGACAAGTCAGAAGTTGTCGTCTTTGGACCGGAGCCTTTAAAAAAGAAACTGCTTAGTCAATCACTTAACCTGGATGGCATTAAATTGACCTCCGATAATAAAGTAAAAAACCTTGGTGTTATTTTTGACCAGGACATGTCATTTAAATCCCATATTAAACAGGTTTCTAGGATTTCCTTTTATCATCTCCGGAACATTGCCACAATTAGAAATATCCTGTCCAGGAGTGACGCTGAAAAACTAGTTCATGCATTTGTTACTTCAAGGCTGGACTATTGTAATTCTTTACTATCATGATGTCCACAAAATGCAGTTAAAAGCCTCCAGCTGATTCAAAATGCTGCAGCAAGGGTTCTGATGAAAATTAAAAAGAGAGATCATATTTCCCCTATTTTAGCTTCCCTTCATTGGCTCCCTGTTAAATCCAGAATAGAATTTAAAATTCTCCTCCTCACATATAAAGCCCTTGATGATCTAGCTCCATCATACATCAGATATCTGATTGTTCCATATGTTCCTAACAGAGCACTTCGCTCTCAGACTGCAGGTTTACTGGTGGTTCCAAGAGTCTCTAGAAGTAGAATGGGAGGCAGATCCTTTAGTTATCAGGCTCCTCTCCTGTGGAACCAGCTCCCAGTTTTAGTTCGTGAGGCGGACACCCTGTCTACTTTTAAGGCTAGGCTTAAAACTTTCCTTTTTGATAAAGCTTATAGTTAGAGTGGCTTAGGTTATCCTGAGCTATCTTCCTTATTTTACCTCCGTCTTCTTCTCCCCTTGTTGGATGGAGTAAGGGGGAATCAGGTTTAGCCTAAACCGGCTCAGTTATGGTTGAGGTGCAAACACACCCTCCATTTCTGCTACCAGTATGACCCCCTCTCTTTTCCAATGGTTATGGTCAATCTGACAGAGAGAGGTATCCCAATCGTTGTGGTTTTTAGTATAACAATGACCATCAGTGGGCTCTAGATGGACAAACTGTCTACTTTTAAGGCTAGGCTTAAAACTTTCCTTTTTGATAAAGCTTATAGTTAGAGTGGCTTAGGTTATCCTGAGCTATCTCTGTAGTTATGCTGCTATAGGCTTAGGCTGCTGGAGGACATAATGACCACTTTCTTTTTCACTCTGTTACATCCTCATACTACTCTCCAATTTAGTGTTATTTGCTGTTATTTCAGCTTTTAGCTTTATGTTGTCTCTTTGTTTTGTTTCTCTTCCTAGAAGCTTCACCTGGCCTGGCTCTGTTTTTAGCTGTAACACCTTTCTGGAGGGGGACATCGGCCAAGCTGCTGCTGCCAACAACTTAATGCTCACCTTCGACCGATGATCCACATGGCCCTGTCTTTCAGTGTTTAACCCTTTCTCTCTCCTAGACATGGCAATTGACTGAGCTTTTACTGTAACTAACTCTATGTGCTCTCTTTCAGACTCTAACATTGAAAACTGGCTCAGAGTTTATCTGTTCTTTCTTTCTAGGTGAAATGACTAAAGGAGCTACATCCATTAACATTTACTTTTCCTTCCCATAGAAAGTACTCCTGGATCAGTGCTTCTTTGTTCTCTTTGTGTCTCTGCTCTGTTCTCTCTAACCCCCAGTCGGTCGTGGCAGATGGCCGCTCACACTGAGCCTGGTTCTGCTGGAGGTTTCTTCCTGTTAAAAGGGAGTTTTTCCTCTCCACTGTCGCTACATGCATGCTCAGTATGAGGGATTGCTGCAAAGTCAACGCCAGTGACTGTCCACTGTCTCTACATGCTCATCCAGGAGGAGTGACTGCTACAAGTCACTCACTGGATGCAATCTGCTGGGTTTCCTTAGATAGAAAAACTTTTTATCCAATTTGAATAATAAACTGAATTTGACTGTTTGTAGGATTAATTGGAATGTATGTATCTGACTTGAAATCTATATGATTCGCTTGAAATGACTTTGAAAAGTGCCTTTAGACGACATGTGTTGTGAATTGGCGCTATTTAAATTAACTGAATTGAATTAAATGATGAGCTGATATGTAAATTAAGTTAAAATGTATTGACTACTGTTGATATTATTAAAAGCAAGGTTATGATCATAGTGAATGAGGACAGTTTTCAGTCAGTTATTGAACCCAACAATCAGTTCTGACTGCAGAACTTGGAGCAGGACTTAAAAGTGCTGGAAGATCAAAAAGGACTGCATAGATTGGGCTCCTACACTTTTATTAATGATATATACAGATTCTGAAGTAAACATATATATGTATATTAAATCAAATAGGAGCTGCAAAACTAATTTAAAAAATGATACAATATGAACGTAGGATGCACAAGTGAAACATTAAATAGGATGATCTACTGTTAATAAAATATGATTTGACATATTTCTTGGGACCATTTTCTTTACTCCATGACAAAGCTGAAGTTAGCTTCCAATTTGGGAAACAATTTAAAGGGCCATTCCACCTCATTTTTCATTACCTTGAGCATCTTTAATCTTCTCTAACTCAAAAACTACAGGACCTGGGCACTTCAAACCTGCACTAATTTGTTCTACTCTAATAGCAGAATCTGTCAAACCCAGTTTAAGATTTGTGAAACCTTTATTTGATTTGTGAAAGTTTAAAAATGGCAATTTCAGTGGGGTTGTTTTTGCATCTGGACCACATTAGAACTGATCTAGGTCCAAAACTACAGTATAGACTCTACAAACATGGACTAGATTGTTCTACAATAATTGCAGAATCTTATAAACCCAGTTTAGGATTTGTGAAACCTTTATTTGATTTGTGAACGTCTCATAAAAGGCCACTTTAGTGCTTTTTTGGCATCTGGACCCCCAGAGAACTGGTCCAGGTCCAACATTACAGGACTTAGACACTTTTGGACTCGATTGTCCTACACTAATAGCACATAATAAGCAGAACTCAAAATGGTATAAAGTCATCTTATTCCTGTCTAGAAATGTTTTGTGAAATTGGCTACAAGCTGCTTTATTGAGGCTGGTTGCATATAGATTTCCATAAATCATCCAGACATTTACCAGGCATCAATTACAAATAATTATAATCATTAGACAGTGACACAACTGGGACCCTATAAAAAGTTGTTAAATTCTTGAAAAAAGGTGCAAGGCAACTGGATTGCTAGATTCAATTTTAATCACCTGTAATTATATTAGGCCTTTTTACAAAGTTACTAACCTTTAACACCTTAATGCTTAAAGCTACATGTAAACAAACGTCTAACTTGCTTCAGCTACATGAACTTCCACCAGACATCAAAGTGCAATTCTTAAAGTGTCTTTCAAAAAGAACCGCTTGCTATCATCGTGTCCAATCAGAACCAGTCAAAGAATGGACAGAGAATGAGTAAAATGACTGGAGGAGCAGAATATTATTCCTGCATGGTAATATAACATGGAGTAAACATGTCTGACTTGAAATTTTTGTGTATTATTTTTATTTTATAGATAAAACCAGAAAAAATTCTCCACACCCGAATAAAACTGTAAAATGTCAATTGATACTTGAAAAGTAATCAGTGAAAAAAAGTGATAAAAAGTACCTTTATAATCTGATAATTCAAACCTACAATCAATATAAAAGTCATGGACGTCTGCAAAAACAATCAGGTTTTAGCCTGTTTTCAGTGTTCTTTAAATAATGTTGTATGTGTTCGACACCTTTAGAGCAAGTAATGAATTCATGGGTTGAGGAGCACAGTGGTGCTTAAGACCAGAGCAGTTTTTATGTGGCCAAAGGACAAAAAGCACTGACCCTTTATTAAACTTTTACAAATCAAATAAAGCTTTCACAAATCCCAAACTGGGTTTATACGTTTCTGCTATTAGGGTAAAACAATCTAGTCCAGGTTTAACCTTTCTAAGTACCGTAGCCTTGGAGCTGGATCAGAATAAAGATGCTGAAGGTCATGAAAAATGAGGTGGAATGTCCCTTTAACTGTGTCCCGAATCGGAAGCCAACTTCAGCTTCGTCCTACGCTACAAGGTGTACTTGAAAGCACCATGAACTCAACTCTCTGGTCCATAGAAGCTGTGTAGAAGCGCAGTGGGGTGACAGCAGAACAGAACCGGTGCGGAAACCTGGGTCCACACAACACCGCAAACTCGATCAAACTTTCTATATTTCTAACTCACCTGCTGCTGCGCTTTGTATTCCCTGTAAAACCAGGAAAATAGAACCAATGCTCATTTTAGACATTTCCTGTTTACATTTTCAAAACGACTCGAAAACATTTTGCCGCCTCCTCCGTCTAAAACACGCTGACAAAAAAGAGGAAGAAAAATTACGAATATAATTTTCCAAAGGAACCAATGAGAGAACCCAGGGCGTCAGCGTCATTCACCTGGGTTACGCAACGTGCTGACGTTGTTGACGAAGGAGAACGTCATCCTGGTTCTGCTCTGCCGTTCGGACAAGAGTTTAGGATAATATTATGGGATTAAATTTGGGATTTTCTCTCTTTTGTTTCGGGGATTTAGAAATTGAACACAATGAATAAAAATAAAATACGAGCGCAGTTTAAGGGTGAAAACGTTCCTGTAAAATATCACATTTCTGTATTTGTGGAATAACACACATCTTTGTGACATTTTGCTGTTTCCTTTAAAATATGTTTATCTATAATTGGGCCTTTTGCATATTAGAGTCATATGTAATTCGGATAATATGCTGATAAAATGAAATTTGTAAAATGTAAACTGTGGGAAAGACAAAGAGTGGGTTGTGGGGAAAAACAATACTTTTAAAGTTTGCTAATGAATGATACTTATTTTATTTAATTTCTCTCAGGTTAAAACAAAATATTACTAGTAAGTTCTAGATGATCGTGTTTCTAAATATAAGGAGGAATAAAACACACTAAGTTGCCTTTTTTCACCACGTGTGATATAAAAGTCCACAAGCTGGACCTGACTCCTCCCTGAAATATTCCTTACCTGCCCAGATCTTCCCCTCCTCACCAGTTTGTCTGTTCACCTTGTAAACAGTTTTAAGACCAGTCTGAACATGATTTCTGTCTGTTTCAGCAGCTCTCACCCTTCTTTCCTCCTCTGACTCATGACAGTTGCTTTGGTTTCACTCTGCTCAGCCTCCTCCATGGATGATGTTTCTTACATTTCTTGCACTCAGTTATAAATTGTCTTCTAGTGTCTGAGATCAGGATCATTTTTACTCAACCAGATAATATCTAGTTGGTTAAGAGTTGGATTGGTGAGTGGCCAATCCAAAGAAAAACACAACTGTTATACAAGAAATATCCATTTGTATGGTAGCAAGTGCTAAAAGCTACTAGCTTTCAATTTGGAAACTTAAAACATGTCTGTAAGGTACATTACAATAACCCTAAATACATTTCCTCTCACTCCTGTTGCTTCTCCTGGTGTCCCTATCCCATCCCAAAACTTCGCAGGTTGTGCTCCTGCACATCTAAGTCCTCTTCTGACTGCTAAAGGTCCAAATTTAATTAAGTTCTGGTTGTTGTTGACATGCGGTTTGGATAAAGATGGAGCAGGAAGGAAGGCAAATGAAGGAAGGCTCAATCTGTAGCGGTCATGTAATGCCTGTTGGTACTAACAGAAACTAACTTTAGGAGATAGCCAACATGACTTTCTGTTAAATAACTATAACTTCTAAACTTCTAAAGATCAAATAAAACTGAACAGTGGGCTCCAAACCATGACGTCAGTCAAGAAGCAAGGTGATTACTGATAGGAGATGATCTCTCCTATCAGTAATCACTCGGACACCTTCGAAAACAATCAGACATCCAGCAGGTGCTGCAGAAAACTGACCTGACATCAAGCTGCTAATGTGCATCAGACTGAATGCATGTTAAAAACAAGACTTCGCTCAGAGATCCTTCCCCCTTGGCAAGGCAACATCCTGTTACAAATGTGTGCAATGAAAACACTTTATTTATTAAAACCTTTTTAATTTATCAATTAATTCTTAGCCTTCACCCACTGAATGCTGGGAGAGTCGTCTTCAGTGTGACTAAATTGAGTTAAACAGGCATAGAAAATGGATAGATACAGAAAGCTGAGTGAATGTATTTCTATGATGATATTTTGCAACAAAAACATATAATAGGACCACATAACCTGTTAAATTATCTCAGTTTACAACTTTATAACCTGTGGGCTGCTAACAAGAACCCCCCAGAGCAGAATAGTGGAGCAGCTGTGTAACATCTAGATGTTTTTGTTCTGTTCCTCAATATCAAGTTTTTAGATGATTATTTAATGTTTATAACATATTTCCTTCTGAAAAATGGTCAGAAAACATTCAGGTTAATTTAAAATAAGATATAAACAAGAGGAAACTGGATTTGGAGCAAAAAAACATAACTTTTCTTTATATTAAGTACAGTAGTATTATTTAAATGTATTTTTACCATGCAGAAACCTCTTCAAAGATGATTTATTAATCATTCTAAATGCTGAGTTTTGATGATGGGAGGCCAGACTGCTACACAAAGACTCCCAGCTCTGTTGTCTGTGGTGACCAGTTCATGTAGATGAATGTTCTTGAGAGATGTGAGCATTTATCATAAATTAAGAGTATGTGTAAATATAGTTTCCTTCTAAACTGAAATATTTTACACATATTTATTAAAACCTTTCAGCTGTAGTTCCTGCAGCTGTCCAGTAGATGGAGGTGTTCATCTCATCCAGATTTAGTTGTGTCCAGAAAGCCTCTTGAACCTCATCTTTACATCTGTTCTTACTAAGAGTTCATGTCATCCAGAGGTTCCCAGGTACCCATAATGTAACATGTTGCTTCCCCCCGGGGTCCTAATGTAGCCCCTTCAGTACCCCAGGGGAAGCTGACAGAAATAAAATGACTTGTTTAGTTTGCATGATTTATTTTTGACGAGGAGTCATTTTCTTAGTAAATATTATGTTCATATGGATCTCATCGATGTGAAGATGATATTTGATCCTGCTTTAATAGGGTTCAGGACCAAAGAATGTTGCAAAATGTCACAAGAATGTTCAAAGTTTTTAACTAGCAGGAAAAGTGCAGTCAGTCCCATTATCCCCCTTCTCATTTGCATTGATCGTATGTTCTTACTGGAAACAATTGAATACATCACAGACAGTTTAAGACTCTGTTGGACATTATTTTATTTAGTTGATTAAGAAGCTAGAAGAAAATATTTCTCTGATCTCAGATGAAGTGGAGCTGTTCTGACATTAGTCCTCGTTTTTACAGAGTGGCTTTAAGGTTAGTCTGAAAGCAGCTTCTGTAATCACAAAAAATTCATGCTTAAAAATAAACCTTGTAAAGATTTGTGCAGTTTTCTCATCAGACCTGGAATGAGGTCAATCCAGCTGCTCCAGAGGGCAGAAAAAACTAAACATGCGCTGTGAAGATATTTGCCAGCAAGTAGGAACCAGATTCAAGGGCGAAGAATATTTATATTGTGCTTTTTTTTTACAACAAAGAAACTAAAGAGTTTATGAAAAATTTCACATGTCGCTGTATTTATTATAGTGCATGTTTACAAAAACAATACTGAAGCCTTTCGGATCCCTTTCATACACGACTTAATTTGATCCCAGATCTGACCTGACTGCATCAGTAAGGATGATCTGTCCATATAAAAGGATTGACCTTTGAGTTCCTGCTAGTTAGGTTCGACTCTTAAATGTTCTGGGATGAAGGCTATAATAATTAAACCTTTATATTATTTACAACATGATTCATATTTGGAGTTTAAATGCTCTCCCCAGGCCTGCATGGGTTCTCCCCAGGTACTCCAGCTTCCTCCCACAGTCCAAAAACATGACTGTTACTCTAAATTACCTTTAGGTGTGACTGTGTGCGAGCATGGATGTTTGTCCTGTTAGTCTCTGTGTTCCTCTGTGATGGCATTATGACCTGTCCAGGGTTTACCAGTAATAACAATAATTCATTGATACAGGGTAAAAAAACAGAATATTTCACCAAAATAACCACAAAGCTCCTTTAGATCTGCAATCAGAGGCTTTCCACGACTTGAAACACACATCCACTTAACCAGATATCATATAATCAAAGTCAAAATCAAAGTGTTTATTGTGACTTTCACATTGCAGCTGACATTACTATATACAATGAAATTCTTACTTTGCTGTTGCATGAGTGCCGAGGGACAGAGCCGCAAAAAAATATATACAGGCTCCAATGCAGTGTAAGAAAGAAGTGCAGTGCCACAGTGAAATACAATATAGCAATAAGATGAAAAGCAGATTTACTCTATATACATGCATAAAAAACAAGACATAAACATGTGTGCGGAAAATTTACATAATTTGTGGTGCAGTTCAAAGTGAAAGCAATTCAGTCCAGTACAGCCAGGGCTGTTGAGAAGTCTAATGGCCGCCGGGAAGAAAGGTTTTTGAATCTGGTAGTCCTGCATGTGACCTCCTGAACCTTTGGGCTGAGGGCAGGGTTGTGGACAGTCCGTGTTGGTGATGGGTCGGGTCTTTAATGATTATATGGGCTCCTTGTGTTACTCTATGAGCAGGACCCCAAAAAGGTAATTTCAGGTCCAATAAGCACTTTAAGTATTTATTATAAACCAAAGTTAAAAACAAATAATAACCGAGCCACTTTCAAAACCTGCTGCAGACATAAGTTATATTTGAATAGAAAGGCCAAACAATATAAATTATTTCATCAGTATTTAGATCTGAGGCTTTATTTGGTGCAGAGACTCAGGAAGACTGATGGTTTTTGGTGCGTTCAGATACTGGTGTCCAAAGTCCTCATTAGTTAGTTGTCACTTATCTGTTGAGACATTTAATTAAGCAGAAATATTATTTATAAAATGTTTCTATGCACCCAATGTTTGTCATGGACACAAGGCACTGAAACAGAAACCAGTTATAAGAATGAGACTTTACCGTTGTAGCAATGGTTTGTCTGGTGAGGCCCTGCCTTGGCTATCGTCTGATGAGGCACTAGTTGAAGATGATGTCGAAGTGTTGGTATATTGAGGATCTAGAAAATAAAACATTTCATGTTAAATGTAAAATTTTATTTTCAGAGACAAACTATATTTTTGTCTGTTTCTTTAGATTTAACAACAGTCTTCATCCAGGTTCACACAGTTATTAGTGGCCCTCTTAGACAAAACCTTTAGCAGTGAAAGAAAATCTCTGGTCCTGAGCTTGAATTGATGGTCTGTGGATGTTCAGGGGAACGAATGACCAGAACATTGGTTTTGATCTTTCTCAACCAAAAACTCATCACTAATATCAAACAGCATCAGAAAGTTTCTAGTTAAGTTTTCCAGTACAGCTGCTGCTTTAATAAACGTCTGAATCTTGTTGTTTTGCCCGACCATGCTTACTTACAACACGGTTACATTTCACTTGTCCTCCTCTCCACATTTTTAGTTTCCACCTCTAGTAATAAGGTTGTAAACATTTATGATTCACTTTTAAGTTACAAACATCTCGATCTTTCTGATGTGGTTCATCTGCAGCAACAAATCAAACAGTCCTGTAACTCCTATTGTCCAGTCTGACAGGAGTTATTATCAATATTCTATATTATCCAGCCTGGACAATGTGTCAGGTCCAGGATGATTTATGAAAACACACAATGTGGGCAAAGCTTTACACAAAGACCACAGGAAACATTACAAAATGAAACAAATATAAAGATGATGAAATATTTTAAATACTTACTGACTAGAGGTGTAAGCCCTGAAACAAACAAATCATACAAGAATTATTTGTTTATAATATAAATTGCTATCTGTACTGCAGCTAGAAGCTTTTGAATGTGTTCAGAAACTATAAAAAACTATCAAGTAATTAATTACACTTGAAAAGTACAGGATATCAGAATATATACATACTGCTACCTCATTAAGTATCTGAGAACATCTAAAGCCTTAGTTGCTTCTCTCCACATAAAGTTAAATTAAAATGACTTAATGTTAACAATTAGATCTGATAACAGTTATTCTGACTTGACATTTATGTCATATTTTACAGATATTCAACACATAACCTGCTCAAATTATCTTTCACTATTCTACATAAACTTTAACAAGTTGATTTTTTCTGATAAAGTGGGATGTGCCCCCCGTTGCTTTTTTCATGTTTTGGTATTTATTTTACATGATAAAAAGGGCCATCTCCCAAAGGGACCTTTTTGGATATGTCCTAAAAAGAGTAAATTTCTTAATTTTTTTAAATCAGGTCTATCTCTCACTGAGTAAAGGTCAACAGTGAAAATACAGGAAAATGAAGACAAAATATCCGTCTCTCACCCTTCTTCTTCTTCTTCTTGTAAATAATGAATCCAATCAGACCAATGAGACCAAGGAGAACCACAGCAGCAACAACAGGGATGATCAGATTGATGGTATTTGCTGTTGGAGAAGATAAACCAGGTCAAAACTCATGCGAGTCATTTGGTTTTTTTCATGTTTTTTAACCCCAAGTTTGTCTAAACACCAGGCCGGTTTTTCGTTGTTCTTCTTTTGTTTGGTTTTTGGTTTCTGTTCTCTACTTTTTTCTGACCGGAAACACTAAACACCTCCAATAAGTTCAGTCTTTTTCCTTCGTTACAATAATTGGTGGGGTTAAATTCAAAAATAATAAGCACTTTGGGTTTTTCAAGTGTTTAAAGCTGTTAATTCAAATTTAATGGGAAGGGGTTGCCCCAAAGTCTAACATAAACCTAATCCCTAAAAAAATAAACCTAAAATTTTTCATTGAAACTGTTTTTTTTATTTGACAATAAAAAAAAACCTCAAACACGGGAGTGATTGAATCCCCTAAAATAAAGGGGTTTTATTTTTATTTTAGGTTTTCCAGGGCTGAATAAGATAAAAAAAAAGAAAGCTTTTGGGTTCGGGGCCCAAAAAAACTGGAATCTAAATCTAAAAAGACGTTTAAAGCAGAACAGAACTTTGTAATCAGCAGATTTTCAAACCTAAAAACCAGCAGCTCTTTTCACCATTACTTACTTTAAATTGGTAAAAGATCCTTGTTTTCCCCATCTGTGGGTGACCTTCTTTGATCCAGAAGCTGAAAAAAATTCCCTATTTGGGTCCAGTCTTCAGCTGCAAAGGGGGACAGATTATGTCCACACTCATCTGGAAGGTCCCATCATTTTTTAGGGGGGAATCTCCCCTTTCGCCCCCCATCAGGAATCTCTTCTCTTTTTCCCTCCCAGAAGATCTCACCCCTTTTTTGGGGGTAAAAAACCTGTAGCGTGGCAACTGACTGGAGAGGGGGAAGGGTTTCTGGAGAAAAAACTGAGGGAAAGATCGGGAGAAGGGGCAGAAAACCAAAGTTCAAATTTTAATTAAAAGTCTAAATGAAAAGTAAAGGGTTGGAAAATAAAACAAAAACCCCTTTTTTTAGAAAAACAAAAATTTTAATTAAAGGTATGGTGTAGGGCCCCCTTTTTTGGCGGCCAAGACCCCGTCATTTTGGGTCCGGGGAAAATAACAAAAAGTCCTGCATTTTTGGGGCCCAAAGGGGAAATTTTTAAAGCCATTCTTCTTCCCGGAAAGTGGGCGGGTTTCAAAAGTGAAAACTGGTGGTGGGGAAAAAAACTTTTTCCTGAATCGCTCCTAAAAAAACCAAAAAAAAGGGGCCCTAAATTAATATTAGATCTGGGGGACTGTGCAGGCCATGGGAGATGTTAAACTTAATTTTTTAAATGTTCATAAAACCCAAAAAATCTTTCACCGGGTTCTTGCTGTGGTGTTTTTGGGGGCATTGTACCCTTTGATACGGCCCCACCCCCTTTGGGGATACAATTTTTTAACCTTTTGGTTTTCCCACATTTTCCCAAAAGAATGGTTGGGGGTGGGCCCTTGGCGGGTTGACGTGGGCCCATCTAGCAAAAAGTAATTGGGGGCCCAAAAGGGAATGCCATGGATATGGCAGCCCAAACCATCAGACCCAAACCCCCATGTTCCCTCTTTGGGGTTTTAAACATTCTGGGGGGTACGTTTTTTTGGGGCTTTTTCCCAAAACCGGGAACTCTTTCCCCCCGGGGGTTTTGGGGGGGAAAAACAGGTAAAGGTGGATTTCATCAGAGAACAAAAACTGTTTCACATTGTCCAACCCAAGTTTTGCGCCCCTTGCACCATTAAAAACCCAAGTTTGGTATTGGGCATGAGTGCCCAAAAAGGTTTGGCTATAGAAAACCCCGGCCTGTATATTAAAACCCTAGGAGCCCCGATGGACGTTTGGGGGAAAAGGGAGAGTTGATGTGCACATTTAATCTGCCTTTGTTTTGGGGCGGACCGTTTTTTTTTATTTTTTTGGGATAAAATCCGGGTTAGCACCCGAAACCCCTTTCAACAGTTTCCCTCTTGCGTCCACAGTTAATCCTTTTGGATGGGTTCGCCTTCTTGGTGGTAGCGACATTACCCTGGATACCGTGGTTTGAACAAAAAAAAAGATTTTGCTGTCTTGGTCACAGACGCAGCAAACGTCACCAACAATTTGTCCTTTTTTAAAATCTGGTAGGCCCCCCCATAATGTTGTGTGAAATTTTTAATTTTTTTAAAAAAACTGTGCTTTCCCCCTGCATTGAACCTTCCCACTCTGCTCTTACTGGTGCAAATTGACCCCAATGAAAAAGGCTACCAGGCTGGTCCAATTTAGCCATGAAACCTCCCACACTAAAATGACAGGTGTTTCAGTTTCATTGTCCAACCCCTGTACATTAGTTGAAATGTGTCAGAGCTGGAGACGAGCCTCAGATACACAAAGAGAACTGAGTCCAGTCTAAATGTAGTGATGAAGTTGGATTCTACCCGAGTGGTGTTTTGTTATTGGACCTTGTGCTTATCATGGATTGTCCATAACTAACACCATGTTCAAGCATATAGGTGTCCATATATGCTCTTGGCACCAGGACACCCTAGGCCACTGTTTGATGATTGACTTTGTCGTCAACTCATCTGATCTGCGGCCGCATGTCTTGGACACTCGGGTGAAGAGGGAAGCGGAGCTTTCCACTGACCACTACCTGTTGGTGAGCAGGCTCCGACGATGGTGGGGGAGGATGCCGGTCAGACCTGGCAGAGTCTCCCATGAGGCAAAACTTAAACTCCCACCTCCGGGAGAGCTTCAAACATGTTCCGGGGAGGTGGGGGACATTGAGTCCGAGTGGGCCATGTTCCGCGCCTCCATTGCCGAGGTGGCCTACCGGAGCTGTGGTCGCAAGGTTGTTGGTGCCTGTCGCGGCAGCAATCCTCGAACCCGCTGGTGGACTCTGGCAATGAGGGATACTGTCAGGCAGAAGAAGGAATCATATCGGGTCTTTTTGGCCTGTGGGACTCCGGAAGCAGCTGGTGGGCAATGGCAGTCGAAGCGGCGTGTGGCTCGGGTGGTTGCTGAGGCAAAAACTTTGCCGTGGGAGGAGTTCGGAAAGGCCATGGAAAACGACATCCGTACGGCTTTGAGGCGATTCTGGTCCACCATCCAGTGTCTCGGGCGGGGAAAAGATACACCCCCAACACTGTTTACAGTGGGGATGGTGTGCTGTTGACCTCAACTCAATACGTTGTGGGTCGGTAGGAGTACTGTGAAGACCTCCTTAATCCCACCAGCACGTCTTCCACTGAGGTAGCAGAGCCTGGGGACCTTGGGGCAGCTCTCCAATCTCTGGTGCTGAGGTCACTGAGGTGATTAAAAAGCTCCTTGGTGGTAAGGCCCCAGGAGTGGATGAGATTCGCCAGGAGTTCCTTAAGGCTCTGGATGTTGTAGGGTTGTGTTGGCTAACGCGACTCTGCAGCATCGTGTGAACATCGTGGGCACGCTGGAGGGACTATGTTTCTCAGCTGGCCTGGGAACACCTTGGGATACCCCCGGACGAGCTGGCCCAAGTGGGTGGGAAGAGGGAAGTCTGGGTCTCTCTGCTTAGGCTGCTGCCCCCGAGACCTGATCCCAGATAAGCGGAACAAAATTGATGGATGGAAGTTGGATTCTAGATGAGTGTTATAACATTCCCTTTGGGTACTGTCTAGTACAGCAAGATATTTAAATAATTTAAAAAAATATCAGGATGTTACTATACCTGTTCTCAGCAGAGAGCTTCTTCCATTGCTCACATAATTCTTCAGCAACACAGGACAAAGATGGTTGAGGTAGTTCTTATCAGACACCAGCTTAGCTTTGTTATTGTTCCATATGTCTATGGTAATTTCAGCCTGTTGTTTTGCAGGGATCCATGTGTTTGTCCCCGTGTCCCATGTTAGCCAGTCTTCCCCATCATAGCCATACTGTCGATACCCAGTGACCTCTCCAGTCTCCTCATCCCACTCACAGCCACGCATCTCCTGGACAATGTGGACGCCTACAATAAGTAGAGAGAGAATACAGAAAACTAAGTGGAGGTTGTGTTTATTACTCTTTTAACAGCAGTTTTCATTAATTAACACAAAACAAGAGAAAGAGAAACCATCAGAAATCGACAAGAAAAAGTTATCATCCATAGAAACCTTCATCATTAATGAGACTCAGAGGTAAATAGACATTGTGACTTTTGAACAGGTTAATCTCATCATTAATTTAGTTTTACATCATGTTCATCTGCAGACAGACAGCGAGGTGACATGCCTGAGGAGAACGTTTTGAAGTGAGACGTTACTGTGTACATCTCTCTGGTCTGTTCTGGTTCTGTTTGGACCCAGATCTTCCTGTTTCAGGGTTCCTTCCCTATTTCTCAGTCATGCTGCTGTTTATGGAGACGCTGCGTGGCCTTCAGCAAAAACTAACTCCATGTTTTTATTCAGTAAAGAGTTAAAAGATCCAAGAGTTTAAACGTTGTGAAAACTTGAAACATTTTGACTGTTTTCTGTGTTTCCAGTTTTTAATCTGTTCAAATTAAATGAAGCTGCTGTATATATGAAATGTGAAGCTTTGCTGCACATGTTCCCACTGCAGCATCAGTTTCTAGTCTTCATCTTCCAGCAGTAACTCTGATCTTCCTGCTTGTTCAGCTCCTCTCAGTCAGTAAATGTTTCAGCTGATCTTCAGTCGCTCCATCTGTGTTTTCAACACCAAGTAACTTTCTGACTCACTGTGATAAAATCTGTTACTGATCAGTTTGACCGTCTGAGCAGCTTAAACCTGCAATCAAGTCTTTTCTTTTAAATTCTATGTCATATTTTCCTACTTTTAGTTGTTTTGTCTCATTATGTTTAGTTTGTTTCTCAGTTATATAATTGTTTTTACTCATTTTAAACATAGTTTCCATGCAGAGAACACAGCTGACATACAGCTCTGTGGATGTGAGGACAGACAGACGCTCACACTGTTGTTCTGACAGTAATTAAAGGTTAACTTCAAGGTTTTCCAACCAACTGAAGCAGAGCTGAATCATGAGTGTAAATCCTCAGAGCTCCAACTTTACACAACAAACAGATGATCTGAGGCAGAAATCAGAGAAATACAATAATGACAGAAAATAAAACTACTAAAAATACCACCAAGCTGTTCTAAAGAATGTCAGTAACTATAAAAATGTCCAGTTTACAGTTTGTATTTAAAGGTTTTATTATTAAATGAAACAACTTTCACCTGGGAGATAAACTGCAGTAAGTTTTAAAGTTCAGAGAAGCTCAGAACTCTGACAATGACTTCATGTTTCAACTCCTCCATTATTTGACCTTCATTCTGACCTCAGTTTCATCAAACACCAGAACCAGATCTCCTAAAGAGAACCTGAGTTATAAACTAACACTGAGTCAACATTAATACATACCTGCTCTGATCACATTCAACTATAGTTTCAGTTTAGGTTCTTCAGTGAAGGATTCTGTACATCTGAGTAATTCAGAAGGATTTCCTCAGAAATAACTAAAATAAAGAGGTTCTGGGGAAAATAAAGAACTAAATATTGACTCTATATTTAAACCTTTAAAATGGACAATATTAGGAATTCAAACAATGTTTAATATCACTACACCACATTTTACTCAGTTTAGCATCTAGTTCTAAGCAAATATTTAATCATTTTATTATTCCTGGAAGTGACTCATTCAGTATTATATAGGTTAATAAAAGGAGTGACTTTATGTAAATTTCATTTAATTTTAACTATTTATTAATGACTAATGAAACTGCTCAGAGGCGTCTCTCCATTTGTCTCTCTTTTGTGTGTGTGTGTGTGTCATATATCTGCCTTAAACAACACAAAAAATTGATTAATAAATAGTGAGAAAAAGACAAACCTCCAGTTTGGTTGAAGCACTTCTTTGCCATTTCAACATCAGCTTTGAAGTTCTGCTGGTTACCCAGACACATCCCACTCCGTCCCTCCAAGATCTGCTCATTAGTGTTCTTTCTCATCCAGTTCTGTTTGGGCTCATATTTCTGGATGTTGCTGTCATAGTAGAAGATCTGAACATCATCAACCAAACCAACAGCCACGAACTCTGGGAAGTTTGGGACTTGAGACGATCCAGTGTAGAAATATTTCAAGGAGTGGGTCACTGGAAAAAATACAAGATTCTGGTTTGAGCTTAAAAAATAAAACTAAAATAATTTAATTCCCCACTTCATTCATTTATTTTTGCATACAAATAAAATTGCGTATTAATAACAATAATAAAATAATGATTGAAATTGTCATTAAAAGATTATCCAGGTTTATTTTTAATTCTAAAGGATGCATTTATTTGATATAAAATATTTTGTGAATTAAATATTTTTTACATTCAGTTTCTGTTTGTAATCAACCTTTAATATTACTTTTTAATGAGGCTTCATAAGTGGCTCCACTCATTGTGCGTCATGTTTATCTCTATGTTGTGTTTTAAAAACTTCATGAATTCAAAACAATATTTTTGTTGTTTCTTCTTTTTTAAAGCAACGAGTTTCATCTAGTTTTCTTTTCTAAGTTGGTTATTTCACACATCCTGCCTGTTAGCATTTTATAGAAAATACAATAAATATCCTCTGACCTCAACTTCTGAGACATTTTAGGTTCCAAACAATTAGGGGTCAACCTGATAATAATTCATTTAAGTCCATCTTCAGTTTACTAAGACCTATATCAACTTTTTTGCGGTAAAGAAAAATAGTTTTTCATAAAAAGGTATATGAAGATAACTTTTATGCAATACACTTTTAAATATTTAACAATTCTGGGTAAACAGATTTATAACAGCTGTATAATTAATAAATAAATAAAAATGGTACCATGGCAATGTTGTAGGCAGATAAAATAATGTATAGTTAGTGAAATATAATTTCACAGATTCTTGGGAATTTGGATAAAAGAGGTTTTAATTATGAAAATAAAAAGTTAAATTACAGAATCTGAAGGTCTATCATTAGACGACAAGGTGAAATGTACCGGTGCAACCTCCTCATTTTCTATTTTTTATTTTAGTCAACAGTAACAATAAGAAGCTAATTATTTTTATTTAATTGGTCTAAAATTTATCTGGGATTCTTAGTACATATAGATGCTGTCAAATTTTTTTTTTGTTCATTTTTATACAGTTTTAGGTGTACTTCTTTAAAATATCTAACATTATACAACATTTACTTTGAGCCTAAAAAGAAAACATGTTTTTTATTTACCAAATTTATTTTTGTATTAAAAGGAGATTACTTTAATAACTCAACAGTACTAAAGTACCATATTGTAAGCATATTCATCTAAGCTTCAGACTTTTGTTTTCAGGCAGGCTTTTATTTCAAGTAGTTTGGAGGCTTTTTATCTATGATTCTTATTTTCCTGTTGTCTGTTTTTATGTTTTTTTTAATTCTTACTGTGTTTTTGTGATCATGCCGTTGAATGCTTTGGTCACTTTAGCTGGTTGTTTAAAAGTGCTACATGAAATGAATTTAAAGGTGACCTATTATACTTCCTTTTAAACGTTTGGGATAGGTCTATAGGCTATACAAAACATGTTAATTACATTTTTCACACAAAGTCATTCTCAGATAATGAGATTTCACCTCTTCCTTTTCACCTTTTTTGAGCTCCTTTCAAAATTAGCTGTTTTAGGGCTCTGTCACTTTTATGCAAATTAGCTGTACCTGGCCACACACCTACTTGACTCTGCGGGCGTGGACTCAAAGCGGACGTCCGCCAGACATGTCCACAAAAAGATCAAGTTGGGCCCTGTCCCAATGCTACACCCTACGCCCCTCTATGATGTGTGTGTCATAGTTTTACTAACACTTTTGACCCACATGCACAGGAACACTCAGGAGACAGAAAAAGTTGAACAGGTTTATTTAAAAGATGGTATGGATCTGGAACCGGGGTCGTCACTCTGCACAGAAATGAAGGTATGGTGAAACGATGGAAACGGGGACTGAGAAATACTGAGGTTTAATGTAATCTTTGATGCTTACGGGTGGCGGTGAGGAGTCCAGCTCAGGGAGAGAATATTCAGAGCCTGGAGGGAGAGAGGTTGGTTCTGCTGCTTGGTTCAGGGTGGCTCCGAGGCGAGCAGCTAGAATCACTGAGTGGGTCTTGGAGCGATCCAGAAAATGATCCACTATGTACCTTGCCTTGAGGGTGAGCCTTAGATGCAGATGCCAGGGCGGTTGTTGGAGGGTGGGCAGGATTCACAAGAGGCAGATGTGGTTTGAGAACCCAGGGCAGTCAGCTGGTTCTTCATCCGGAAGATCTTCAGGTTACTTGCACTTGGAGTTGAACATGGACAGGGACTGGAGCCAGGGCAAGAAATTAACCTGAGAGAGAAACACAACAAGTCAGGAACTACACTTTCAGGAGCAAATGAAAGTCAGTAGTTTGGCCGGTAAGGAGTTACCACATTGGCAAAACACTCAGGCACTGCAGTGCTGACTGCCCAGCCTCTTTAAGCTCCTCCTGATGAGCAGTTAACATGTAGCACCTGTCATCCTCTGGCAGCGGCAGCTCTGGCGGCATCTAGAGGCTAAACAATGTAAATAGCCGGCAAAAACAAAAAGCAGAAATCCAGGCTCTGACAGTGTGTACTTTCTAAAAGTGCACGTATGGGTTGAAGTGTGCAGGCTACAAAAATTGGAGAATTGGGCCATTAGGCATTACGTCATCGACTGGCACCTCTGCGCCGTAACTGTGACGTCAAAAATGGCGGGACCCATCACTGTTTTTGCGGTCTTGCTGCTAAAAAATATTATAAAACTACAATAAGCAATTGTTTTGAGGAGAAGAAAGTGCAGGAACTGAAGGAGGCTTATACACCAGACTCTCGCCGCAGCAGAAGTGTTTGTTCGTAAGGTAATTTAAATGTTATGGGCAACTGACTGCCCAGAATCACCCTGAAGCCGGTGTCGTCTTACAAAGTTGAGCCTGGAAAACCAGTGAAAAAATATATTGTTTAAGCAGTTCTTATTATTCTGATTTGTTTGTTGATAACATTGGTGGTTGTGATTTGGGTTTTTGCTCAAAACGTCAAATGCAGCCATTCATTCTGCGTAATATACTTTGGAGAAGTCCGCTTATGGTGCGTTCAGACCGACCGCGATTTCAGCATATATATATATATATATATATATATATATATATATATATATATACGCATGCATATATGCCCCCAGTGCCTCCCCAGCCCCCCTTCTAGCTCTGCCCCTAAGAACCGGCAATAATTTAAATTTACACCCCTGCCTAGGTGTTCATGTATGTTTCCGTCTTTTTATATATATGTGATGTCTGCAGATTGTAGGTATTGTTCTCCCTTATTTCTTTGCAGGGACTGCACTGACTGATTCAGGACCTGAATTGACAGAAAAGTTCAGATTTTCCAACTCCAGCGATATTCTCTTCGCGTCCATCCAGATTTCGCTTCGCTCTCGCTTCTCTCTATTCGCCCTAAACGTTCCGTTCGCATCTCGTCCTTCGATTCGCTCCTGAACGCGCCTCTACATAGGGTTAAAGTGTGGATCGAGGGCGCAAAGGGGGCGGAGCAAAACACCACTCTGGAGAACTGGGATACACTACGCACTCAAACCCATCCATGGGAACGCGCAATTGAGGAACACAAGGGTGCGAGTATTGGGACAGGGCCTTTTAAAACCACGTACGCGGTGCAACAATATTAACTGCTCGGTGGGAAAAAGTCTCAACATCGAACTGTTTTATATGTGACACACAGCTCCGAGCAGCGCTGCCGAGGCAGCGGAGGACTGAATGGGTCCAGTTTCTGAGTGGTAAAGTGATGTTAGCAGCATCATTGCTAACATGGGCTAACGTTCAAAACAGTAACAAACTTTCAGAAAGTTAACATTTACATGTAGATTTAAAATTGTTTAAGTAAAGCATATGATCGAAGGCATAAAGCATAAACGCTACGATCAACGCTCGCAAATCCAATTCCTGACTCCCTAAAGTGGTTGTGTCTGAGTGAGATGGTTTTATACCTGAACCGGGGGCTGTGGCGCAGACATAGACCGAGCTGTACTGTTGGAACAATGAGAAAATTCAATTGCATTAGCAACTGGTCAACCCAAAGAGGGCAGCACTAACAAGGCTTTAGGTCAAATATTGCAGAGTAAAAGTAAAAGTTAAAATAAATGAAAATGTAAAAAACTGAACAGTAACATAAAGAGAGCACACTTAAGGCCCAATTTATACAGTTTATTTAAAACAAAAGTTGATTTGGCATTTAGTTCCTCTTTGTTATGTTCATTATGTGCTTTTAGTGTAGAACAATCTAGTCCAAGTTTGAAGAGTCTAAGCACTGTAGTTTTGGAGCTGGAGCAGATTAAAAATGCTCAAGTTAATGAAAAATGAGGTGGAATTGCCTTTTAACTGTTTCTGAATCAAAGCTGCAATCGGAAGCCAACTTCAGTCATTTTGGATATAAGCTGCTAAGATAGATAAATGTCAAACAATAATGATGATAATAACGATATAGGGCTGAATAAAAAAGAAAACAACCTAATAGCCTGTACATTTTGTTTAATTTTAAGACTGTTCTTTTTTAAATAAGTGAGAAAAATGTCTAACACTCAGGATCCAACAACATGAACTGTCATCAACTATACATCAGCGACAAAAGAACACGACGTTGTTATAATACCACTGATCTTTAAATCTGTATCTTTGTATGGTTACATTCACGTCAATAAATTAGTGATGGTTTTAGCTCAGGTTAGATTTTTAGGTTTATTTCAAACATGATTGAACACATTCACATTATAAACAAATCACATCTTCAGATATTACATTTGCTTCTTCCATGTTCAAAAAGGAGTTGGTAGGAACATGAACTACTATATTCCTTCCCAATTACAATCTCAGTCAACTACTACTGAATTGTTTACACTATTTACAGTTTTATAAAGGTTAAAGTTTCAGAGGAAGAACATAACTATGATGAACATTTGGTGTTAAAGTGAGATGCTGTAATTGACGTTTTTAAACAAGTTACTGTATTAATGTTGTTCAGTAAAATTAACATAATGCGCCCAGAATTGTTCTCTTTTTACACTGTGATGATCTGACAGATTTGGGTTTCAGGGCACAGTCCACTGATGCTCTGATTAATGGAGTGAATCCATATAGCACTTTTGTAGTCATACCGACCCCTCAAAGCACTTTGCACCAGAGTCACATTCAGTTGCACTCACAAACACAAACACATCAATGCACCGATGTACAGCTCGGGAGGCAATTTTGGAGTTAAATGTCTTGCCCAGGAGCACATCAACATGTAGAAGGAGGAAGCTGAAACGACCCCACTCAAGGGCCCCATTTCAGAAAGCGAGGTTAACCAGCTCTGGGTAAAAAGCAGATACTCTAAGTAGACCTACTCTGCTCTGTGATACTGAGGGTTTTTGGTTTCAGAAGAGGTGGAAACAATTGGGTTACTTAACTCTGAAGTTAAGCACAAGCGCGAGTAAATAAGAAGCCCTCATCAATGGAAGGCAGATAACACAATTCACCGTGGCAATGGGAGGAAATAAGAAGCCTCTTAGTGCGTATTTCTCACTGATGGAATTAGAAATGTTAAATGACGGCATTTTGGAGAACATCAGCACATGTTTAAGGAGAAAAGAAATACTGTTGCTGCTGCAAAATAGTGATCGTGGCAGAGACTAAGTCAATAGGTGAGGGTGATTTGACGGACAATTCAAGTTGTATTTTCGACTCTACACTTATTCAACGTCCAAAGAAAAGAAAAGTGTGTGTAAAAAATGTGTGTCTAGTTGCAACCCAGCAGGCACAAAAAGGATGTGGCAGCAAATATGAAATATAAAAATCCAGTTTAATCAGGTAAGGTCCATTTATGAGCTTTTGTTATGTTTAGCCTTGACCAGCTGAATTACACAGCATTCACTGGCTATATTCAACATATGCAATTAATGATGTGTAAGAAGTTAAAGGTTGGATCATGACTTAATATGAAAAAGAGTAGACGTGCAACTGAAACTGAGATATTTTTCCTTCGTAAAGCTCTATGTGAAACAGCTGTAAAAGGTGTACTTACAAGAAATCACATCTTTCTGATAGCATCAGAAAGGAAAACCTAAATGCTACTGCAGAAAACACTAGTTGAAAAACAACTGTGGGAAACGTTTTAAAAATGGTGAGGTAAAACCCCAGGGGGAAAAAAATTTTGCCACCAGAAAAGAATTTGAATTCCTCAGACTGAATCATATTTTCGTCATTTTAAACAATGATTTTCTTTGAAATGAATTTCAAAATTGAAAATCAACTTAAGGTAAACTTAATCTTGTTGAAAAGGGATTGTTTTATTTTAAAAATTTAGTTTTTACTACTTTCACTTTCGGTTCTAAAATTCTATTTCAGTTCCAAAATTAAGTTTTTTGTGTCACACATCCGGGTCCTTGAGGATTAATCAAAGACAGATTCATTCATTTACGTTTCACATCAGGTTAAACTTCCTTTATGGCATTTTGAGCTGGAGCAGTGCAGCTACATGAGCTTGGCGGAGGTCAATCATCAAGCATCTATAAGAAGCATCATGTAAACAAATGATGGTCAAACGGTAACAGTTATGCTACCTGTAACTATTAGTGTTTGTTTGTTTGATTAATTAGTTAAATTCATTTTTTAAATTTAGTTAAATTCATTTTCAAAGCAATGCATTTAATTTCAAATATGCAAATACAGATCCGGTCTGAGCAATTCAAATTCAGTTTCTGATGGCACAAGATTCTGCCCAAAGACCACAGAGATTGACTTTATTTGTTTGAATAACGGTTCGTATTTGATTTCCACATTCTATACCTTATAACATAATATCAAATAACATATTTTTTTTTGTTTTCATTATAGGTTTAAATAAGAAAACTTATTTACCAGAAAATATATGGGTCCGAGTACTTTTGCGTTCATTCATTTTATATTTAGTTAGTTCACCATATAAGACATTCAGCTGAGCCACATCCTGGCAATGGCAGCTCTCGAACCCTGCATTGGTTACAGAACTTGTGCGAAATTCTGTTCCCCTGAAATAATCTGTTCCCCTGGTCACACAGCGCGAATGTGCCACCAGGTTACTGCATGTATTTCACCAAAGAGTTCTTTAGGTTTAGGTATGAGTCCTGTGAGGTTAGGTTAGAAGGCAGCAGACTGGTGAGGAGAATCTGCTGAGGCAAGGACACAACCCATGTGAAGCAACAACGCCTCCTGGACTCACAATATACATATAGATGGGGGACAGGTTATTTCAGGGGAACAGAATTTTGCACAAATTCGGTGATCAATGCACGATTGATTGCAGCCATTGCCACCTACCTTGTAGAAATGCGCACACCGATCATACGCCGCAGGTCGATTACCTGATCAAGACGTCCTACCTGTACAGGTTTCATTTTGTCGAAGGTTACGCTTCATTTTATTTAATTCATTTTATGTCTTATTTTCCTTCCGTATTACTTCTTGTTTTAAGTTTACACTACAGTGAGCTTATAGGATATTTGTAAATGACTTTAGTTTGACGTCTGTAATATCGTTATTATACTGTAAACCAAATTACTCCCATTTTTTAGCGTCAACAACGTGAATCACGACAAACACGGTCTATTCTGCGGTCTATTCTGTGCCTCTAATTATGCTACATTTCTATATTTTTGAGTATTGGTTATTCTGTATCTGTCACTTTATCATTTTATGTGTGACCTGTGCGGTCCGGTCCATTTTGACTGTGCCAGATATAACACTCACACAACTTATTTCTGAACAAAGTATTTGCAGGGATAACCTGTATTTGTAGATGTCTATTTAATTTATGTGGAGTTAAAGGTTAAGCTCGTCTCAAACGGTTTCATTCTTTCATTCTTCTTAAAGTGAGATATTCTAATGATTGATACGAATCAGAACACCAAACCGACACCTTTTCAAGAATTTGATTTCACTTCCAAAAATAGAATAAATAATGAACACAAAAGTACACGGACCTATATGGACCGTAATCTCAGAATAAAATGATAATAACGACATAGGGCTGAATAAAAAAATAAAAAAAACGTAATAATCCGTTAATCTGGTTTAATTTTAGAAGGTATTATTAAATTAGTGAGTACATTTTCTAACACTCAGGATCCTATATCATGAAATGTCATCAAATAAACATCAACGACCAAATAACACAAAGTTATTATAATAACACAGTTCTTTAAACTTTCTCACTCACCTGCCGCAGCAGCTGGTATTCCTAGTAGAAGCAGCAACATTAAGACCGTCATTTTAGCCACGTCGCTTTACAAGTTCAGGTCCACTCTAAAGTAACTTCGTTCATTTTCCGTGTGACGAGTCTCAAAAACGAGGAAGAAGGACAGGTCTGTACCTGGAGATCACCTTTCACCTGAGCCAATGGGAGCGTCCTGGCCGCAAACGTCACTTAAATCTGGGTTAAACAGCCTTAGAGAGACTTGTTAACGGAAGTGAAAGTAAAAATCAGTTTATTCTCTGCAGTTAGTTTGAGAATTATGAAGGGATTGAATCTGGTTAAATTTGGAGTGTATGTTGATTTTCTGTTCAGGTGATTCAGAATTTAAAAGTTCAATCAAAAATCACAAAAACAAAACACAAAATACTTGCGCGATTTAACTGTAAAATAGTCCTCTAAAAATTCGGGTCTGTGTTTTTATTTTCCTCGAATTAAAATAACTGAAAATGAGCTGAGATACACATAAATTTTTTTAGATGCTTACCTATATTAGTAGGATCATTAGGGCATTGCCCCAATGATACAACTAATATGACATAAAATATATTATGAGTAAGATGTAAATAATAACACAAAAATGATAATGTGCTAATAAAATACATAAAACAAATGTGAAAAAATTCATAGAGTATGAGAAATAAACTAAATTGGTAACTTTCCTGATAGGTGACAAGTTTATTTTTATTTAATTTCTGTCTGATTTAAAAACGTTACTTGTTACAAAAAGTCTGGACGGTTTAGTTTTATTTAAATTGTAACTTTTCAACACAACGATAATTAATCAGCCACCCAAAAAAACTCATGAAAAGAGACCAGTGAATTGATTACAGGTTATAAGAATGTATTATAATTTATTGGAAATCTGTGTTTATTATAAGGTGATTTTTCCTTCTAAAACATTAGACAAGGCCAGTCAAGTTTATTTATATCACACATTTCAGTAGCAAGCGAATTGAGTGCTGTAGACAAAATAGAGAAAGAAACATAATAGAAAAAGTACATTAAAGTGGCATAAAGGTAATTAAATAATTAACGAGCACAAATAATTAAAGAGGATAAAAATAAATAATTAAATGATAAGATGATCATAAAAAACATAAAAAATTAAAACTTAATGATAAAATTATTGATAATGAAAATGAAAAGAAAGTTGGAGTGAAAACCTAACTAATAATGTTTAGATAGTACAGTCAAAGGCCACTCTAAACATATAAGTTTTAAATCTTGAGTTAAAGCAACTTAGGGTTTCTGCGCTTTTACAGTTTTCTGGGAGTTTATTCCAGATTAGTGGAGCATAAGAACTAAAAGCTGCTTCTCCATGTTTGGTTCTGGTTCTGGGTATGCAAAGTAGATTTGAGCCAGAAGACCTAAGAGGTCTGGGTGGTCGATACAAGTCTCTATTTTGGCAACCCAAATGGAGGTATAAAAACAATCAAAAAGTGACTTTTGCATAATAGGTCCCCTGTAATGTACTGGTAGCTCATTGGATCAGAACAGTTTTACACATAAACACCGGCTGAGTGAGGTTGCCCTCCACTTTTTCAAATCAAATGTTTGTGCAGCAAAAAGTTTTGTTTATGCCTGTCTGAGCTTCGGCGCCCTGTTGGTGGACAGACGCCTCGGATCTCCCCCGAATTCTTTCCCCCTGAAGCGTCTCCATTGTTTACAATCACTTTCTCTGAAAGGAATGACTCTCAAACTGTTCTATACTCTCAACACTTTTATTCTAAATAAGGCAGAGGAATGGTTATAAGATCAGTGCTGATGGCTCCCGTCCTTAACCCGTTTGGTGATTGAAGTGACAAATAGCCAATAGACTATGTGTCACCATTCTGGTGTCTATCTGATGGAGTGTTTAATAGCAGGTGTCCAACCCTGAATCTAAGTGTGGCTGCTACAATCTAATCGTTCCTGTTACAGTATGTACCACAATCAACCCAATGCACCAAACTTCATGTCAAACTGTCGGTCACTGGAATGATTATCCTGTTCTAAGAAAAGAGAAAACAATAGCATTAATACTTTATCATTATGGTCTGCGTGTGAAAGCTCGTCTATCAGTAATAGTAAGGAAGGTTTTTCCTAACAGATCAGTGTAATTAATGTCAAACTTGTGTTTGAAAATGAATTAGAGATTGTGACGGCATCATACATAAACTGAAATTATACAGATCAGTCAATAAGTGTCTTCTGCAGGGCCCTGGTCTGTACTATGTGGGTAAAAGGGGTTTCTGTCTGGGTTGGGGAATCCCCCTGGTTTTGGAAATGGGTTTATGTATGGATGATGGCACCGACTACAGGGGAAGACATGACGGGCGAAGGAGGGTAAGAACCCCGGTGGGGGGCTCATGTATCTATTTAGATAAATGGGAAAAAAAGCTATAAGCTATTAATAAAGGGTTATTCCTAACAAAACCCCCCCCCCGGATGAGGTGTCATTTAAAGGCACCTCACTAATTTTAAATCAGTGAACCCCCTAGGCACTGGGTAGTGGACCACCTGCAATGGGTACCCACCCCCGAAACAATCATTCAACCTGGTATGTTTTTGTTAACCTATATATGACCAGGGAATCTCCTTCCAGCTGTCACGTGGTTCCTCCCCCCCACTAGAAGGAACGCCATCTCTCCGGTAGACCCCTGGTTGTGTCTAAGCAACAGTTGATAAACCTAGTGGAGACAAGTCTAACCCCATCAAACCTGTATGTGTATGATTTAGAGAAAATAGAGAGAGAACAACAGCCTGAAACACAGCAGAAAATTCTGTCTAACATCATGTGAATCAGTTAATGTAGACCCTAAGTGTTGATTGTCTTCGTCCATCTTCTCTGCTTCTGAGCGACATCCCTAAGCATCCTTTTGGCAGGTTCAGCTACCTGAAAAGGTTAGTCTTCAAATGGAATATAGAATCATATGTTCATACCGGGCAGATTACGCCCAATTGTAGGTAATTATCAACTGCTATTATTATCATCATTAAAGCAGGCCACATAGTGGCTTAATCAAATGGATCTTAGTCAAAAATATTTCATCATAATCAAAAACAATGTACCTGTTTAGCACAATTAGAAACCTTTTCACTTTAAAGCAGTCTCCATTTATTACCCAACACACTCTTGGCAATGTTCCGGAGGTGAAAGAAGGAAATCCTAGCAAACTGTATAGGATGGGATTTAAATGACATGTCCTGGTCAAAAATAACACCAAGGTTTTTTACTTTAATACCAGAGGTCAATTTAATGCCATCCAGGTTAAGTGATTGACTAAGCAGTTTCTTTTTTAAAGACTCTGGTACAAAGACGACAACTTCTGTCTTGTCTGAATTTAGAAGCAGAAAATGTTAAAGTCATCCAAGGTTTTATGTCTTTAAGACTTGCTTGTAGTCCATCTAACTGGTTGGGCTCATTAGAATTTATGGATAAGTAAAGGTGAGTATCATCAGCGTAACAGTGAAAATGTATCCTATGCTGCCTGATAACACTCACTAGACATTAAAAATGATTGCTCTAAAATTTGAGGCATGCTAAATCTTAAAAATACTTGAAATATACTGATTATGTATGTTGAAATTTAATATACTTTTTATAATCTATAATCAATTTTTATGACTTTTTCTCTAGGGTGACCATACGGTTCATCCCTATTAATCTCACTGGTTTCATCATCCCACTCACAGCCACAGATGGCCTGATAGATTTGAACATCTGAGAAGCAGAGACAGAATATTGTACGGGTACACTAGATCCCCATGTTTTTGAAATTACACACAAATTAAAAATGAAAATAAAAAAGGTACTGGTTACACAGTACAACAGTTTTTTAAGGGTTCAAGTGTGTGTGAGTATCTATGTGAAAGAACATGAATGTCCATAGACTAAAGACTTCTTGAAGCTTTTAATTTACAAATGTAGAAAACAGTTACAATCTTATAAAGTTAAGAAAGTACTGCCAAAAAAATAGACATATATTTCTACTTTTCATGACAGAAAGAACGAGATCTCGGATACGAGCGACCGAAATGAGCTTCCTCCAGAGGGTGGCTGGACCTAGCATTAGTTATCCCGTCTGGCCTGGGAATGTCTTGGGATCCCACAGAATGAGCTAAAGGATGTCAGCAATGAGATGGAAATCTGAGATTCCCTGTTGGACTTATTGTGGGGTCCCCTCTAGCCAAGTGGACCAAACTCCTGCTCCGCTTGTACAGAGACCGGATGGCCCCTAATAAAGTGCCCCCGTCTTCATACTCCTGAAGCACCCCCCACAGGGCACCACGGGGGACACACTCGAATGCCTTCTCCAGGTCCACAAAACACATGTGGACCGGTTGGGCAAACTCCCATGAACCCTCGGGTACCCTGCAGAGGGTATAGAGCTGGTCCAGTGTTCCACGGCTGGGACGAAAACCACACTGGTCCTCCTGAAGCCGAGGTTCGACTATCGGCTGGACTCTCCTCTCCAATACCCTGGCGTAGGCCAGTGTGATCCCCTATATTTGGAACACACCCTCCGGTCACCCTTCTTATGACGAGGGACCACCACCCCAGTCTGCCAGTCCAAAGGCACTGTCCCTGACCGCCACGCAATGTTGAAGAGGCGTGTCAACCATGACAGCCCTACAACATCCAGAGACTTGAGGTACTCAGGGCGGATCTCATCCACCCCTGAAACCCTGCCACTGCAGAGCTTTTTAACCACCTCGGTGACTTCAGCCTGGGTGATGAAAGAGTCTAACCCCGAGTCCCCAGCCTCTGCTTCCACCAGGGAATGCATGATGGCAGGATTGAGGAGATCCTCGAAGTACTCCTTCCACCGCCTGATAATGTCCCCAGTCGAGGTCAGCAGCTCCCCATCCACACTGTAAACAGTGTTGGCGAAGCACTGCTTCCCCCTCCTGAGGCGCCGGACGGTTTGCGCTGGACGGTTTGCCAACTTGTATACCTTCTCCATGGCCCCTCCTGAAGCGCCGGACAGTTTGCCAGAATCACTTCGAGGCCAATCAGTAGTCCTTCTCCATGGCCTCATCGAACTGCTCCCAGGAGCTGGAGCGTCAGCGTCATTCTGGAGAAGAAACTCACACGTGGGCTTTCATTCATTCTCCCAGTTGGCCAACGAGAACAAACTCATAAAAGAGGCTCCGGGACTAGGAAGGCCCAGAGTTTTCAACTTTACCGATCGAAGGCGTGGATTTAACACGTAACCAAAAAAAACACGGAGTTTTCAGGGAGGCGCAATTTTCCTCCCTGTTTTTTTGTTCCAGTCGACTTGTGACGGTCCGTCATATTTTTCACCTTTCTGCCAAGGAGGCCGAGAGGACAAAGACAGACCGATCCCAACCTGAGTTACCCACGGACGCGTGGAAACTCTTCCCCCCTCCTTTCTCTGCCTCTCTGCCCCAAGGAAGACTTCAACAAGTAAAGTCCGTTCGTTTCTTTTATTTCTTTATTAGGAAGAGCTTGGGCAGGATAGAATAGGATTTTAGTGCGATTTAGAATCGCCACCTATAGTCTAATGTGTTCTGAATTGTATGTGCATGCCATTGTTCTTTTTGAAACTTGATTGCTGTTGAATTTCGGAGGCCGCCGAGTCTCGCAAGTTGTGTTTTTACTGTCTGGACACCTGAACGCAGGTGCGCGGTGAAACTGGACTGCTATAGTAACCTTATGGTGAAAATCAACCATTTTCTTTGTCTTCAACTTCGTGCTTTACTAGCTTGCCACCAAAAGTTTTATTATCCTTTGTCCTCTGGGTTTACAACTTTGCTTGGGGGAAGTTTTATGACTGCCTGTGTCCCGTTGAGCTACACTTTGGGGAGTGGCCTCCCCGAGCTTCGTTCAACTATATTTCTTTTGTATTTTGCCATAACTGCCATAACTGCTGGTTTGATTTCATACAAACGCAATGCTGTTGTTTTATTTTGTTTAGTTAGATATTTTACCCTTTCGTGTAGAACTTTCCATGTTTGATTAGGTGAAGACTATTGAATCGGAAGAGCGAGTTGTATCAGGGCTTTTGGTTTAATACATTTTCACGTAGATAAAGAGAAGGCAGTGACATTCAATAATAGTTATCAACAATTATTGAGAATTTAATAATTGTAATTATCAAGGGGTTTGGGCCACAATTACAACACCAGAGGACATCTCTGGTTTCGATTCATAAATGAGGATTTTTGGTTAAGAAATACATTTTCTCAAATTATGATTTTTAATTATAATATTGATAAATATTAATTAATCAATAATCATAATCCCAACACAAGTGCACTGATGGACACCCTTGTGGTTGAACTTGGGGTTCATTATGGACAATCCGTGACTAGCACATAAGTCCATTAACGAAACACCACTTGGATTCAGATCAGGGAAGCCATTCCTCCCGATCACGCCTCTCCAGGTGTCACTGTCATTTCCCACGTGGGCGTTGAAGTCCCCTATCACAATAATGGTGTCCACGGGAGGGGCACTATCAAGCACCCCCAACAGGGACGCCACGAAGGCCAGGTACTCCGCAATACCACTCGGCCCTTAGGCGAAAACGACAGTCAGAGACTGTCAGAGACCAGGAGATGGGTTCCATAGCTCACGTTGTGCGTGGAGGCGAGCCCGACTATTTCTAGTCGATATCTCTCGACCTCCCGCACAAGCTCAGGCTCCTTCCCCCCCAGCGAGGTGACATTCCACGTCCCTAGAGCCAGCCTAAGCATCCAGAGATCGGGCCACCGAGGTCTCCACCTGCCATGGGAGACCCTACCATGGGCATTTAAGCCCCAGACAACATAGCCTCTAGGATCATTGGAGCACTCAAAGGTGGCGGTTCAAGGAGGGGCCAATTTGATGTTATTGATAAAAACAGGTCTTGACAACTGTGGTACTTCTCAAATTTAAAAGAACTGTCTAAAAACACTCCTGACAGTGGAGGGTCAATGAGGAGCAAGAGGGCCAAGGATATCAGGTGACCCAGAGGAGTACGATCGACAAACACAGTAATTTCAGTTTTGTTTTTGTTCAGGGTCAGACAATTCTGAGTCAACCAGTCTTTGACATCTCATTGACAGTTCTGCAGTGGGTCAGAATCATCCAGCTTAATAGAGTAATATATCTAGACATCATTAGCATAGCAATGGAAGGAAATAATATGCTTCATAAATATGGAACCCATGGGCAGAATGTATGATGAAAACAGAAAAGGTCCCAAAATAGGCCCTAGAGGTACTCCGGAAGAAATAGGTTCTCAGGAAGAAGAATATTCACCCATAGACAAAGAGAAGGACCTGTCAGAAAGACATGATTTAAACTATGATGGTACTGAGCATTTGAGACCAACACGTTGTTCAAGTCTTGATAACAGAATACTGTGATTAACTGTATCAAAGGCATTAGTTAAATCTAAAAGCCAGAGTCAGGAGTTAGTCAGGAGTATTTTTTCTGTTTTCCAATAAAGTGTTTATTCATATCTCTAGATCATAGAGTATTCATGCACTTCTGAAAAGTTAAAATTAAATAAAAAATGTGCTGTTCTAGGGAGGATTTTAAGAAGAAAATGCTGTGGGATTTTGTTTCTTGTGGTTGTATACTATCTTCCACAATAGACATGAATAAACTGCATATATTTATTTCTAGCATTTGTCTGAACATTGCCTGATGCCAAAAAATGTTTGATGGGTAAACTCCACCAATCTTCTAATCTCTGCAGGAAACTCTCCAGTCACTATGCCACCTCATTATTTAGAAAAAATAAAATATGAAATCGAGTGCATTGTTTTATGTGAAAAAAACAGTCTGAATGCAGCAAACCCCAGTTGATGGAGAAAATATCTGCTGTTATGTCTCTTATGTTAGATGTTGAACCATGCTGACTAAACAGGATCAGGATGTTCAGCAATAATGGTTGTTGAGCATCAATGAAGGCCTGAATAGCAAAGAGACATCAGTCATCTAAAGGTTCTGCTGGAGGGACAGAAATAGAGTTTAATCAATCAAGCTGAACATGGAGACTCAGTCCCACTGATCACCTTGTCAAGGTAAAGCTGGAAACATAAACACCTGAGAGATATGATCTCAGTCTGTGAAACTAAACCAGCAGACTGAGGTTAACCTGCAAAATTTTACTTAACATTGTTACTACTCAGTAAAACTGTAAGTACTGAATTAAAGTAACACAATCCTTGGTGGAGGCCAAGGAAAGAGAAAGTTGTGAAATCGAAAAGTTGTTTTTGAGAGAGAGCCGTGCAGAACAATGAGAACTATACAGGTTCAGACAGGAAACAGGTTCAGACAGGTCTCTAACAAAGTGAAGCTCTACTTAGATTCTGGTCTGATTTGTACGTCACTGGGAACAGATGAACTGGTAATGGATGGAGCCTCAGCCTCCATTTATCACATAGGTAAGATTTAAAAGAGAAGTTAGGCCCAGTTTTACACCAGCTGACGGTGAGGAAAACAAGTTCTCTCATGCTACCTCTGGTTCATCCACTTTTTAAAGACTTCCATCTTCTTCACTCAGGCTGACCCAACAATGTGCCTGCAGAATAAAAGAGTTGCTGCTCAGAATAAAACCTTAATCTCTGCTGTTTACACTGCTCCACATTGCAGTTTACTTGGTGCTTCTTTGTTGTTGTTTTCTAAAAAGTTTTTCTAAAAGTTGTTTGCCTAAAAAGTCAATGAGACAACTGCAGCTGATCCAGAACGCTGCTGCCCACATCCTCACTAAAACTAACAAAGTAGAGCACATCACCCCAGTTCTAAAGCACCTACGCTGGCTCCCTGTATCTCAGAGAATAGACTTTAAAATACTTCTGGTATACTTCTGTTTATTAGTCACCGAATGGCTTAGCACCTAAATATATTAAAGATCCATTGCTGTTGTATCAACCTTCCAGACCACTCAGGTCTTCTGGTTCAAGTCTACTCTGTATCTCCAGAATCAGGACCCTACATGGAGAAGCAGCATTCGGTTCTTATGCTCCACTAATCTGGAACAAACTTCCAGAAGCTGCAAAAATGCTAAATTACTGATTTCTTTTAAATCAAGGTTAAACCTGTTTGTTTAGAGGTGCTTTTGTAAATTGTCATTAAAGGTGCTGCACATAAGGAAAAACATTACAGAACATCAAACGACAGAAAAACAACTCAAATGACATTAATAATCTTTGGGAGTTTACTGGTAAGAGCTGGCTCCAATCCAATCTTTCTAATAGAGGTAATTAGCTCATTAAGTCCTCTGTGGTAAGGAATTCATCCGGTGCTAGAAGAAAAATGATATTATTAATCCTTGAGATCGCTGGTATGAGGCAGTTGTGGTCCCATCATTCAAATAAACTGGGTCACTGGTAGAAAACATTTTTAGTCCAAACTTTTTAAATACTAATAATGTTTGGCTTTCACCGATATGAAATTGTTATAATACAATCCTTCTAAGAAATAAACTAATAATATTTGGCTTCTGCTGGTAATCCTTCTGAGAAATCTGAAAATCTATGAAAAGTAATGAAATCACACATTTAGGTAAAGTAAGATAGAAAACCTCAGCAGGGGTAAGCAACACACACATAAGCAAAGATTTAAAGCAACACATATACAAAACAACATCATGCAGGGGATCCGGTGAAGGCGGTGTGACGGGGTGCATATATTTATCTTGGGCATGTGAGTGTGTGCATGTTAGTGTATGTAAAGTAAATCCATGAAGCACTGTCACAGAGGCCATTGTCCTTGATGGTACGTTGAAATGTTCATCAACCGGCCGAACAGTTCTGAGCAGGTCCACAGATGTCCTCAGGGAAGGGAAGGGGATAGCCGGCCATCAAGGCCGTACAAGGGAGCCAGATTCAGATAACAACTATTGTTTTGGGTCAGGCCGACTCTTAGTTTTCCGTCTGCTTTGAGAGTCTTGCTGGTGCTTCTCAATGACGAATCCAAACAACCAAATTCCAGGTCCTTTCCGCCAGATTTGAGCAACCGACTTTCTCCAAGATTTATCCCATTTCACCCCTGAGTCCAGGAACCGCAACCTGCCTGTGATCCTGTGTAAGGATCCAGTCTGCGATTCAGCTCACGTAACATCTCAGTCTGAGTGTTGATCGCTCTGCAGATCCCATCATACATGCCAGGCACCCTTACAATGGTCAGAACAGCTGCTGACGTTTTCCAAATTTCTCGATATGCCAGGTAACCGCCGACTCCAAAAAGCAGAAATCCTGTTATCAAACATCCAATTGTGTATACAAGAAAGTTGAGGTTAATTTCAATATGTTGTCCAATGTTTCTTTACTGTTCTTTATTATGAAACTGCAATGTACTTATTTAAATGTTTTTTTGTCATCATGTAAAGCATTTTGAATTGTCTTGTTGCTGAAATGTGTTATACAAATAAACTTGCCTTTTGTGCTTTTTAAATTGTATTTTACTGTATTTGTGATTTTGCAGTGCTCAGGCGTAAGAATGCTACAATTCTTCCAACAGGGACGATAAAGCTACAGTTGACCTCTAACCTCTGATAACTGCTAATGTGGAGATTTCTGTCGCAGTTAATGTAATCCCTTTTAAACAGTCAGTCTGAAGACAAATAGAGCAGCGATAAAAAATGGGTGGAAAGACTAAAACTGGAGGAAACAGCAGATTTTAACAATGATAACAGAAGTACAAGTACTCTTATTTTTATTTTAATGTTAATAACTGTGTTTTTTAAATGTGTTTTATTGCTACTTCTGTCTGTGCAAGGAAGAATTACATGATTGAAAATCTGTCTGTGTGGTCTGCATGGTGGCGCAGTTGGACGCAGTTTTCTCTTGCAGCAAGAAGGTTCTAGGTTCAACTCCCGGCCTACGGACTTTCTGCATGGAGTTTGTTCTCCCAGTCAGCTGACTGGGTAGGGTCGCTATACCTGGAAAGGACGCCTGACTCTCGTTACACCGTTTTCAAACTCCTGCTGGGTTTTCCCAGTGAGTGGAAGTTAAACACAGATATGATTCAGTCAGATGATATCTAATGTTACTGTTTGATTTATCTGGAAGTTTTGGAAGCTGGATATTCAAGCTCCGCGGATTCAGCGGCGCCAGCCTCATATCTGGGCCGGGACAGGCAGGCTGATTTCGAGCAACTGCTCTCTGCCGTCTCGCTCCTCCTACACACGGTGGTTCGCTTTGGGACCGTCAATAAATGTCGGAACCAAACACTCGGGAGAAACAAAAATTTATAACTTTCATGTTTTGTGACCAAGTGACACAAAGTCGATCCCTACAACCCCTAAAATTAGTTTTTTCTGTTCGTCTTCCTGAATTATCAGTAAACGATGAAGAAGGAAGGACTTCACGTACCGGTTATTTTTAGCCAATGACAGCCTTAGCTGACAGCCCACGTCACTTGAAACTAGGTAAAACAACCATTCTGAGGTTGTTAATGAAACTGAAAGTAAATTCTGTGTTCGGTCTGTTGGATGATGACGTGAGGTTGGGTTAAAGGCCATGAAGCTGATTCTGAAAGAGGACAGTGTGTTAACTAGTGTAATGATTATAGTCTGCACCCCTAAAATAAAAATATGTCCACATATCAACTGTGAATTAAACATTAATGTGAAATTTCATAGAGCACTCATTTATAAACTGTGCAAGAAAAAAAGACTCTCAGAACAGTGGAGCAGCTATGTGTAAATGATTTATTATTAACTTGTTAAAGATTTAAAAATTATTCAATTAATTCTTTTTTACTTTGTTTTCTTTGTCTAAACAGATGAGAAGGATTCCATATAGAGTATTTCTTGTTATATAGTGGTGGAAATGATTGATTATTGAATTGGTCACTTATTTAACAAAATATTAAATGCATCTCTAGTTCTTGGTTTATGAGAAATTGAGTAACTTTAAGCTGCAGAATCAATGTAATTCATAGTGACTCCTAATCAGCGCTCATAAGGGAGACCCTGGAGAACTGTCAGCATGTTTTGCACATATTACAAAGAACACACTAAGATGATCAAAAGCTGCTTTTAAACACATATCTGCGTTTTACGAGTGTGTTTATAAAATCAAAATCGAATGAATAAAAATATGAATAAACTGTATTAATTGTATTGGACTAATTTTTCCTTTTTTATTAAAACCTGCATTCCCTGCACACACATTCTCTCTCTCTCTCTGTCACTGGAGCTAAAACCTTTCAAAATGTCATGCATGTGTTACAATATTTTCAATATGATTTGGGTGGAATTAAGTCTTGTCCTAGAATCTAGCTACTTTACAGAACTAGTAGAGAACAAGCTGGATGTTAGTTTTTGAAGAAAATGTGTTATAGTATCAAAAGCAAAATAACTAGTTTGTGAAGTTTTATTTTTATGCTTGTGAGCACACAAAGTGAATGCCTCCATTAGGATGCACATGTTTCAGTCCTTGTGTATGTGAGCAGATTTTTGTTTCAGTGCCAAAAGGGGGATTCTCAGGAAGATGTTTGGAACCATTGTTCTATCAGATGTTTGTTTGTTTCTGGACCCTAAACATCAGGAATGTTATCCAGAAGACTGCACTCTGTGAACGTGTCCAAAAATAATGTGCAAGTATTGTATTAATTGATTTCAACACAGTACAATCTGTTACAGTCAGCTGGCATCTAAAGGACTTCCAGGTCTATTTGATATTGTTAGGAAAATTAATTCACTAAATCTTGCTGCTATATCTGAATTATTCTATCTCTTTTATTTGTTGGACCGAAAGCACTGAAAAATATAATAAAACGTTCAGTTGATGTTACACTGAAACTGAGAAATAAATCATCCAATCTAACACCAGCATAAACCCTTCCTTCTAATTTTTTATCTGCCTTTCCTGAAACAAATGTCTAACTTTTCATATAACAGGTTCCTCTTGAAAATGAAATTGTGGGTTTCTATGAGTCGAGCCTGTTTAAATAAAAGTGAATAAAGTAAAAAAAATTAATAAAATATATAATATAATAATTATATATATTTTAATTTTTATATAAAATATATATATATATTATATATACAGTACAGACCAAAGGTTTGGACACACCTTCTCATTCAAAGATTTTTTTATTTTCATGACTATGCATATTGTAGCTCACACTGAAGGCATCAAAACTATGACTTAACACATTGGGAATTTATATACTGAAGAAAAACGTGTTAAACAACTGAAAAAATAGTTTTATTCTAGGTTCTTCAAAGTAGCCCCCTTTTGCTCTGATTACTGCTACGCACACTCTTGGCATTTTGGTGAGTAAAAGGTTTGTCATCTGAAATGGTTTTACTTCACAGGTGTGCCCTGTCGGTTTTAATAATTGGGATTTCAAGCCTTATAAATGGGGTTGGGGACCATCAGTTGTGTTGTGCAGGAGGTGGATACAGCACACAGCTGATAGTCTACTGTATAGACTGTTAGAATTGTATTATGACAAGAAAAAAGCAGCTAAGTAAAGAAAAACGAGTGGGCCATTACTTTTTAAGAAATGAAGGTCAGTCAGTCTGAACAATTGGGAAAAAATTTTGAAAGGTCCCCAAGTGCAGTCGCAAAAAAACCATCAAGCGCTACAAAGAAACTGGCTCACATGAGGGGCCGCCCCAGGAAAGGAAGACCAAGAGTCACCCCTGCTGTGGATGATAAGTTCATCCGAGTCACCAGCCTCAGAAATCGCAGTTTAACAGCAGCTCAATTAGAGAACAGGTCAATGCCACACAGAGTTCTAGCAGCAGACACATCTCTAGAAAAACTGTTAAGAGGAGACTGTGAATCAGGCCTTCATGGAAAATAGCTGCTAGGAAACCACTGCTGAGGACAGCAACAAGCAGAAGAGACTTTTTTGGGCTAAAAGAACACAAGGAATGGACATTAGACCAGTGGAAAATCTGTGCTTTGGGGACTGATATGTCAATTTTGAGATCTTTGGGGGGGGGTTCCAACCACTGTGTCTTTGTGGGGCGCAGAAGAGGTGAACGGATGGACTCTGCATGGTCTATTCTGAAATTAAATATAATATATTATATATATATAATATATATAATATATAAGGAAACAATTTTAAAGAAAAAAATTAAGAATAAAAATAAAGAATTTCCCATTGTTTCTGTTTCTCATGTCCTTATTTTACCTCAGAGCTCTCAGGCCGGATTCCACACTGAATGCTTTGCTTCCTCTCCTTCCTCCTCATCAGTATCTGTTTTCTAAATAAAATGTGTCACTCTACAAAAACAGTTTTTGTTTTAGTGTGCTAATTAGCACAACAGGAAGCTAAGTACGCAGAGCGTGGTGACAGAGGAAGGTACGGAACGCGACCCAACCTGAGCCGCCGGTTTATATATGGAAACATTTCGCCCTCTAGCGGTGGAAGTTAAGAACTACTTAATTTCTTTATGAAATTATTGCGAGGGTCAATTTTTAAAAGAAGGGGGTTTTTTAAAAAGGGAATTTGTGTCTTTTTAATTTTTGTATGAAAAGTTTGAAAAATGTTTAAAAATTTAAATGTAGTTTTTAAGTAATTATTTTAAATAATTTGACATTTGTGTTTATATTTTCCAAGCCAGCTGACATTGTCAGTGAAGGTAAAATGCTGCTGCTGAGTTTTCAGGTTATTACAATATACATCTTTATCAGCATCTGATAGATAAAGTGTGGTCTGCATCACACATGATGCTGTTTTAAATAAGAATACACAAACAGCCAAAAAAAAAAACTAGTCAATAGAAGCCAAAAAAAAAACCCAAACCCCAAAAAAACCCCCCAAAGATTTTTTTCCCTCCCCGCAGGCCCCCCAAAAAAAATTTAGATCCAACTAAAAGAAAAACATGGGGGGTCTTTTTAAAACGGGAAGGATGGGCCCGGGGGGTTGGGGCCCCCAAAATAAACAAATATAAACAAATATACATTTTTCTGGTGGTAACCTCTAACAGCTACAAGCTTTGAATTTGAAAACATAAAACACATCTGTAAGACACATTACAATAAGCCTAAACACATTTCATCTCTCTCGTACTGCCTCTTCTGATCTCCGTATCGCATCCCAACACTTTCCAGGTATAGCTCCTGAACACAAATGGGGGTTCAAACCCAAAAACGGGGGATTTCGGCCGCCCCAAACTCCCTAAATTTTGGACGCTTGGGGCACTTTGAAGCCCAGACCGCTCCAGAGGTCAAAAACGCTTAGACGCGCTGAGCCAATTTTGGGGGACGGGAAGGGGGTTCCCCGCTTTTAAAGGTTTATGGTTGAAATTGTTTAACAAAGTGCAGTTTCCCAAAGTTTATTTATTTGATGTTGCTGCTGTTCTTTAATGAGGAACCCCAGAGATCTGTAGTCTCTCTTCTAGTTGTCCCTGGGTCATCAGCAGAATTAGGAGTTTCAGCAGAACATGGCTACAAAGCACCACGACCCAAACCTGCTTCCTGATGTTGTTGCAGCTGAGTCAGTTTTTGTTAATATGTATCATTTATTTTATTGAACATTCTCCAAACATTTTCAACTATCTGCTATTACCTTCTGTGCTCTAGCAGGGCTCCTTGCATTTTACTCAGTTTTATCGTTGATTATTTAGCGCAGCATAAAGCATGTTTGGGTTAACACACACCTAATATACCCAAAAAGCCCTTTCAGGAAACCCTTTGCCCCTTTTCTCCCCCGGGGTTTCCCCTTATGTTTGGTTTTTTGGGCTTTTAAAAGGTTACCAGGAGAGGCAAACAGAAATAAAAAAAATTTAAATTTTGGGGTTTATTTATTTTTAAATTAGTGTCTTGTGTATTAAATAAATATGTTCTTATTAATCCTATCTATGAAAATAATAATTTTTAATGCAGCCAGAACAAGACTCAGGATCAAAGAATGTGAAAAATGTCACAAGAATGGTTAAAAGTTTTAAAGGATAAGTAGGAAAAGTGCTCATTATCAGCCTTCTTTATAACATTAATATTTATCTTATGTTGTTACTGAAATAACTAAAACTGTCACAGACACAAAACAGTCTGAAACCTTGCAGAACATTATTTTGTTTAGAAACAGATTTTAAAGCTACAAGAATATATTAATTTAATAATAATGTGTAATCTCAGATGAAGTGGAGCTGTTCTACTGATATTACAGGCTGGCTTCAAGGTCTGAAAGCAGCTTCTGTAATCACAAACTAAATTATGCAGTTTTTCATCAGGCCTGCAATGAACTTTGATCATTTTTATTTGATCTGAAAATCAATCTGACTGCATCAGTGAGCATGACCCATCCATATTAAAGGACTGACCTTTGGGTTTCTGCTAGTTTAGGTTATTTGACTCTTAAATGTTGTGGGATGAAGGTTCAGTTCTCAGTCCATTAGTCTCAGTTTCACTACTGACTGCTTCAACCTGCAGAATAACTGTCAGCAGCTGAGAAAATATCTGTGGTTAGTGACATCAGTGTGACATTTAATTTTATTTCTTACATAATTTATACCAGGGGTCTCCACGTTCTTCGCATGCATGCGTGGGTTTTCTCCAGGTACTCCAGTATTTATAATCATAACTTGTGGGATAGTCTGATTAAAGCAGCTGAAGAAGAATAGTAGACAGATGTTATCCAGTGAACACAGGACTTTATATACAAAAATCCATAAAAATGATTAAATTAAAAGTTAAAATGGCTCCAATGAACAGAAGCAACCATAATTAACATTAAATGCACTTATCTACACCGACCTGAATCTCTCCTCCTGAACATCTGAGTTCATATGTTTAAATACCCTAAAGCTCACTCCTTCAATGGTCTCCAGTAGAATATTACATAGAACATTGTCAGACTGAACATTACAAACATCAACTCATTAATGCTACTCTATACCAGCAGCAACAAACTTTTAGCCTTTACCCATTAAACAAGAACATGTGCAAAACTATAATAAACAGAAACCTTAAAACAACCAAATACTATTTTATTTTCCCTCTCCATCTATTCACTTCCTGTGATGTCACCACTACACAGGAAGATATAAACACTTCTGTCCCTGGAATACAGGTAAGTGATGTAAATTAGATTAAAATGACAATTCCCTGTTTCTCAACAATAAACAAAAGAAAACTTAATATTTGAATGAGTGTTGATTCAACCCAGGATGTTGTAAATGATCTGTAAAAATGCTAAACCTAAAACACATTCAGTAAATAACTGCTGAATACAGATGTGGTTTGTCTCAATCAAACAACAATGTTAACCGAAAATAATGGTAAACTAAGTGTTTCAGGCAAATTGTGTCTGGCTCACTTTTTACATCACTGCTTTGACTTTTGAGGTAATATTTATGTTAATATGTGAAAACTGATGAACTACAGTTTCTGTGCTGTTTAAGTCACAGAATCAGGATTAAACTGAAGAATCGTGGCCCAGATTGTTTAAAATCCGCTACTTAATCAGCTAATTTAAATTATGTTTCAGTCTAAAAACATGTGGAGTAGGAAGAAAATAATGTAGATGGACTGAGTTTGTTTAGATATTTTTAATAGGGCTGCATTCACCCAATCACACTCACAAAAGCACAGAAGTTCATACACCAATACGTAGATCATTATGCAACTAGGGCTTACATGCCTTGCCTAGGGGAACATCGGCAGGTGGCAGGAGGAACCTAGAATTGAACCCTTAAATATCCGAGCACCTTACAACTACCCACTGAACATCAGACGCTTTTATAACGTCCAACAAGCATGTCAGCCCTGCAGTGACCTGAAGAAAACCTCATAAACAGCATAATGACCTGCTCTCTTTTCTGAGGCTGTTTATCAATTAAAAATGATTTAAAAATAAAGTTTCAGCCATTTTAAAACTACAGCAGATCATTCTCCTCTGGACAGAGTAATTCAAACAGAAAAGGACCTGACAGGAAAATAAATCAGCTGTTAACGTTTTAAGAAAATAAGCCTCACTACTCCGTTTCACACACTGTCCTGTACATTTACATTTCATATGTACAGCCTGCTTGTCTTGGCTGGCAGGCCAATAATTATTTATTGATTCAGGAAAGAAAAACGGATTATCTCACCAAAATAACCACCCAGCTCCTTCAGGTCTGCACAACTTACTGCAGATCAGAAGATTTCCACAGCTTGAAATTAAACGTCCACAGTTTTGGAATCTTCATGAGTTTTCCTGGAGACTTTTCTATGATTCTCTCCTCCTTCTTACTGGTGATCAGCAAACAGGGGATTGGGTTGGACTGGAATGAAGCTAAGCATATAATCAGACCTTTGAAGGAACTTTTATTTTTCACATTCCAAAAATGAATTACAAAACTGTCCCACATACAAAAACAAATACTACATAAGCACAAACATGCATGTTAGGTTATTAGTCTCTCTAAATGCTCCTCAAAGTATGAGTGTGGAAGTAGACCAGTGGTGTCCAAGCCCAGTCCTCCAGAATTAGTATCCTACAACCTTTAGATGAATCCCTGCTCCAACACACCTGAATCTAATGGCTTAATTCCCTAATCAGCATTCAGTCATTCAGCTCTGCAGAGGCCTGATAACCAGCCATTAATCTGATCCAGGTGTGGTGGAGCAGGGCTGCATCTAAAAGTTGCAGGACAGGAACTCTGGAGCGGGCTTG